>CAJQZJ010001969.1:11821395-11854758 GCA_907164525.1 Lophiomys imhausi
TTTCTTTCTTTCTTTCTTTCTTTCTTTCTTTCTTTCTTTCTTTCTTTCTTTCTTTCTTTCTTTCTTTCTTCTTGTTTTTAATTTTTCGAGACAGGGCTTCTCTGTGTAGCCCTGGATGTCCTGGACTCACTTTGTAGATCAGGCTGTCCTTGAACTCACAGAGATCCACCTGCCTCTACCTGCTGAGTGCTGGGATTAAAGATGTGTGCCAACATGCCTGGCTCATTAGTGATTTCTTGACAACCCTGGCAATCACCATAGAGAGGAAGTGTTTCCTCTGGTATCTCAGAACAAGCCTTCTTATAAGTGCAAACCCAATACTTGATAGATGATGCAATTATCTTTGCTAAAAGGTCTTTCCTGGCTATAAATACAGGCTTCAGAGATCACCTTTTGTGTCAGGTGGCAGAAACTCCATGTGCTGCTTCATGGCTGATTAAATCATTTCTCTAAAGCAGAGTTTGCCTACTAATTTTTGATCTTTTTTATTAGTAGAGTAGGCAGAGTTGGTAACATAACCAGGAGATAGAGGGAATAGCAGTGAAGTGAAGCAATTCCAACAGGAGGATGGTTAAAGATCTCCTGGGTGTTTGGGAAAGAAGTGACAAAAAGCTAGAGCTTCAGATCCCCAAAGCCAAAAGAGTTCTAGAGCTACATTTTAAACCTGCCAAAGAGCTAAGATTTCTGGCTTGATGGTCAATGCATCCTAGGCTTGATGATCAATGCATAAGCAATACACTAGTTGAGCACCTATATCCGCAAGTGTCTAGCTCCTAAGTCTTGAAACAATAGGTCCTCGTTCTTGGAGTTAAGGACGAATGATTCTGGATCTGCTATTTTGCCCTCTAGGTTTTGGACACAGAAGAACTTGGTAATGCCAAGACTAGATGAACTTCTTGTTTTCTCACAGTTTCTGTTTCTATGAAGAAAAAGTGTCTCTGCCATCTGGTTGGCAGCAAAATTCATTCCAACTGTTGCATTATTAAACACATTATGGTTTACTATTCAGCAGTTTGTACTAATGGATTAATAATATATGCAACAATGTTGATAATATAGCATCCTTTTACAAATGAAAGGTAAAATATAATGAATATATTTTCATGAATTTCTACAAAGATAAAATTATAGAGAAACAAATTTTATTGTGTGTATCTGTAGCACCCAAAGGGACAGATAATATCATACATGAATGTAGATAACCACCCAAAGGCAAGAAGTGCATTGAAGAGCTATCTTCAGGATATGACATGGTCATTACACTCACAAACTCACTGAAGCTATGGTTATATGCATAGGATTAAGCTACAGAGATTAGTCAACATTTCAGTAGGAGGCACTAACTGGACTCAATGGTTTACAAAGGAAATAAGAGAGGGCAGGAATAATATATTATACAATAATAACTAGATGCATACTGATAAATATAATATTTACATTATATGCTCTAATTGACTTTATCTGTCAGTTTTGCACACCCTGTAATCACCTGGGAATGGGAAACATTAATCAAGGAACTTCCTAAATCAGAGTGGACTATAGGTATGCTTACAGACATTGTCTTGCCAGATTATAGAAATGGAAGGGCCCAGCTCACTGTGGGGCTCAAAATCCATAGGAAGGTGAGCTTGGACTGTATAACAAAAATAGAGAAACATAGGCCTGAAAACACCACAGAGACAGGCTTCAGGCAGCATTATTCTATGATTTCTGCTCCAAGGGTCTGCCTTGAGTTCCTGCTCAGATTCCTTTAATGATGAAGTGTAGCCTAGAATTAGAAGCCAAATTAAATATTTCATCGCTTAATTTGCTTTTGATTCGGAGTGTTTTATCACATTTATAGAAAATCAAGCTCTCAGTCTATATTAGGGCTGCTATAATCTTTAAAATAAATCTTGCATGATTCAACCTCACTCATGTTCCCAGGTTCATCTTTACCTCTAAAGTAAGTTAATATATGTGATCTACTGATCACGCTAGTACTTCTTTTTTTGTTTTTTGTTTTTTTGTTTTTTGTTTTTTTTTTTGTTTTTTTGTTTTTCGAGACAGGGTTTCTCTGTGTAGCCCTGGCTGTCCTGGACTCACTTTGTAGACCAGGCTGGCCTCGAACTCGCAAAGATCCGCCTGCCTCTGCCTCCCAAGTGCTGGGATTAAAGGCGTGCGCCACCACCGCCCAGCTGCTAGTACTTCTGAGGAAATGCCACAAAACACAATGTAAATTTCAGCTTCAACACAGTGAATGGAATAGTCCTTTAAAAGATACAATAGAGGCTAAGAATTGTGAGACCAAGGGGAAATGCATTAGAAGAAAGAGAAGGAAACTGATACAATTTACATTTTCATTTCATAAAATATGAAAAATGGGAGGTGTAATTTAATGTAGGTTAAGGTTTTAGACATCCAAGAAAATTATCATGAAGATTTTCAATGCTTTTCTAGATACAAGGACTATAATAAACTTTCCATGTGCACAGACAGTTACTTTTATTTGGTCAAATATTTTGGTGCAATAGATAAGAATTAATTAATGCTCATGGGTTGGAGCCCAGGTAACACTCCTTAATTATAAGATAGCACTCCATAACTTATGACTACATTACTTAAAAATCGCACAGGTCTAAATCTTAGTAGGGTGGCAGATAGAGGTTCATTACAATGTTAAAAAAATTCTTCAGTATGCTCAGCCAAGGGCAAAAAATTAAACAGGAATTTTAAGTACATATTTCCATAAAACCTTCAGGTTAATATCTAAGGAGCAATAAAGAATGTATGGGACTTTCCAAGACTCCCTGATAAGAGTTAGTCTACATTGCCAACTAGTAGTAGAGAATGGAGCAATGTTTGAAACATTATTTTCTATAAATGGTTTAGAGTTGAGTTATATTTGGATTTTATACTTTCCTTGAGTAAGTCTAGCAATCCATAAGTGTGTCTACTCTTATGTAAGACACCTAATGATAGATACTTTAAAAGTTGTGTACTAAGAAAGCCATGATGATCATGCAGGTCAATTTGATTAAAACTGCCCAGAGGAAAAAATATATAAGCATCATCATATGTATATGAGGTTTTTCTTTGATTTCTATCTCTTCTCAATATCCTATCTGGTAATTTGATTTGACTTCCTTCACATCTCCTTCTTGCTTTCCTCCTCAACTTCACATGCCCTAGAACTGTAATGGTTTGGAATACAGAGACAAGATGTCATGGGTAGAAACTGCCTCTAATACAATTTTTCTGTTCTCATCACCAGGAACACCATCTCCACTGTGGAAAAAAGATTATGTAACTTCTTAAATCATGGATATTATCTGTTATCTGCCTCTCTGTTATAGTCAGCAATTTTGAACAATTAATAAATATGATTTAGGATCCCATTCTCTAAGAGATTCCATGATACTTTAAATATTTTATATATGATATATACACAGATTATCAGTATCTCAGTATGTGCATTCAATTTTTTATTCTCATCAGGGTCCTGTGTACATGTAGAGAGAACTCCAAATTCTTTCTTATTCATTTGTTGTTCCTCCTGAAAGTAAACATTACAGCTATCTCTGAGATAGAGATCTGTAGCAGATGAAAGAAATACTTATGACCATAATTTTTATATGTAAAATTAGTTTAAAAGCATGACTACCATAGTCTCCCAAAGAAAAATAAATGTTGACATCTTTGAGAATGAATTATTCAATTGTATTTAATTAATTTGTTCATATTAAAAATTTAAAGCAATCTCAAAAAGAATACTTTATTCTAGTTGTATGGAGCAACAGAGGTTGTGACAGGGAATATAGTTGTTAAATTAAGAGAAAAAGACAGGTAACTATTACTTTGGAATCAAGAGACAGGCACTGTGGAATCAAGGGGCAGGTATTCTAAATTTTACCTGTCAGTATAAGGTAAACTCTATGGATTTAGTTTCACTTCCTTAGGATATCTCTATGATTTCTCATTTCTCCTCTGCTCTTCATTTTGTTTCTGACTGAAAACCTTATGCTTCTCAACCATGTCTTGACCTGTTAACCATGCCTGACCAATCAATCATCCCTTGACCCATTAGTCAACCATTCCTTGACCCACCAATCATCTCTTGACCTATCAACCACACCTTGACCTGTCAACCATCACTTGACCTGGTTTTTGGTCAATGCCTAGGGCTTTATTTTGCACAACTCAACATTTCCACCTTCTCTTTGTTATAAAACACAAAACAAAAAACAAACAAAAAATACCACTTTTGACGAATATTTAATTTCTATCTCACAAATATCACAGTTTCGTGTTTTTGAAGGGACAGTTTAACAATTAATTAAAATGGATTTTCAATTATTGATGTACTGTATGCAGGACCAGATTATAAGATTTTTTTCTTTCTCTTGTCTAATAAAACTAAAACAAGAAGAATAAATATTTTAATATACCATATGGTTACAAGATACTTATGAGAACAACAGAGCATGTCTTCTACCTAACAGAAGTTCACTTTACCATATTGCTATTGATCTACTTCTGAATTCACCTTAGGACTTTGCTTTAGATTGTTGCTTGGTTGATTGACCAATTGACTGATTGATTGATTGATGAGTGAGTGACTGTGTATTTTGGTTTTGATGTTTTGTTTTCTTTTGTTTATCTGTTTCAATACACATTCAAACTTGGGCTGATGATAAGTGTGGTATGTCATAGTAGTTTAAAATATATGGAATTCCCACCTCAAATTTGTGAATTGTATTTGAGGAAATCATACTCTCAGTTTACAATATTGTTGATACTTTAAAAATAGGAGGTGGAGAGAGAAGGGAAAAGAAGTGGAGATCAGTTGTAGGAAGAGTGGGAGAGGGAAGTAAGAGGACTGGGTGAAAAATGCGAAGCCGAAGGGGTCATCTCTGAGACCAACTGACAGGAGACAACTGACAGGGTACGCTCCTGGGAGGAGATGGGAGTGACTCTAGCTGAAACTCCTAACATTGGTTGATATGGAGACTGAAAAGGACTCCTTCTAGCTAGGTAGGACTTCTAGGGGAGGGAAGGGATCACCAATCCACCCACAAAATCTTCAACCCAAAATTTACCCTATATGAAAGATGTACAGGAATAAAGATATAGCAGAGATTGATGGAATGTCCAACAACTAAGAAGCCCTTCCTGAGACCTACACCAGGGACGAGAGCCAAGCCCTATCACTACTAAGATATTCTGCCATGCTTATAGACAGGAACACAGCAAAACTGTCCTCTGAGAACCTCCATGCCACAGGGGATCCAGAGACTGAGACTCACTGCCAAACGTTAGACAGAATGTGGTATGTCTTATGGAAGAGTGGGGTAAGGATAGAAAGACCAGGGGGCAAGAGTCCACAAGAAGAGCAACAGATACAACTAACCTGGCCCCATGGAGCTCATGGAGGCTGAACTGCCAATCAAAGAGCATGCATGAACTGGACCTAGGCCCCCTACACATATATAACTGATGGGAAGCTTGGTTATCATATGGGTCTCTCCTAACAAGTATAGCAGGGGTTATCTTTGGCATGGACTCTTTTGCCTGCTTTTTGATCACTTCCCTCTAAGGGGGCTGTGGTGCCTGGCCTCAATGGAAAAGGAAGCTCTCAGACTTGATGTGACTCAATGTGCTGGGGATGGTACAAGGGGAGGGGAGGCTTCCCTTTTCTGAGGAGATGGGGAAAGTAATTGGGTAAGGGGGCTGGAGGGTGGGACCCAGAGGAGGAGAGGGAAGGGGCTATATTGGGATGTAAAATGATTAAATTAATGAACTATAAAAAAGCCAGGCCTCCCCCCCCCAAAAAAAAAAACCTAATATGAAGCATCTTTTCCCAAATGAATTAATTGCAGTGGAAGGTCTTCTAGGCTAAAAATAGGAACTCAAAGGAAGAAATGAGAACATGAAGAGTGATAGAGATAAATGGAAATCTCAAGCACCTAGGCCCCTCTTTGTTATCGAAAAGCAGTCACCTTTACTTATAACCACATGAAGGTGCTGATAACTCATAGATTAATCTGATTTCTTTCATATACTGTTATGTACAATGCAATATGATGACCCAGAAGAAAGTACTTAAATTATGAGTACATAATTATTATCTTTTCATTGGATTTTAGAAGTTTAACATGACATGGCAATAAATTTTAGTACAATTTGACACATTTATTGCATAATGGAATTAACTAAATCATTTAAAGAAAGTAAAACCAACACCACAATATGATTTAAATTTTTTTCTTAACTTCTATCTCTCTCCCTAAATAGTAAGATTATAAAAATCAGCAAAAACCCACATGCCTTGCAGGTAAATTATTACACACACTGGGCCTCATGTGCCAAATTTCAGCAGTGAAATCATGCTCCACTCTCTGTCTTTGAGCTCTCATATGGCTGTGCATTTTGAACATGGCCCTTTTGTTTGGTGTGTGTTGTTGAGAGAATCTTACTTAATGTTTTTGTTTCTATCAAAGTTTAAAACTATTTAACCAGCTTTTCTTCCATGGTTTTATGGAACAACAGAAGTTGTTGCTCCATAAACAGGGAAACTAAGTGTTAAATTAGGTGAAAAAGACAGGCACTATTACTTTGGAATCAAGAGACAGGCACTGTTTCTTGTTCCACTGTCACATGGAACAATTTATGTTCCAAAAGAACATTAATATTGGGTTTGAATACAGATTTCCAATGAGCACATATTTATTAATAAAATCTATATTTTTAAAACCTCTCATGAAGAAACACAATGGTATCTTATAATAACTACCATTAGTCTCAAGCCTTATGTAGTTACTATGTATGTATGCAGCTTATGCTCTATTGGAGAATATGTTGACATTTTAAAAATTTGTTTTTGAGGTAATTTAATTACATTTCTTCCTTCACTTTCCTCCCTCCAAACTATCCTATATGCCCCATTCTACTCTTGAGCTTTTAAAACTGTTATTACACTCATGTGTCTATGTGTGTGTGTGTGTGTGTGTGTGTGTGTGTGTGTGTGTGTAAAAATATTTATACTTTTGAATGAAACGTGGTTAGTATGTATAATGGCACCTGTATATATGTTTCCAGGACTGACCTTTTGGCACTAAGCAATGAGTTGGTGTGCTTTTCTCTGAGGAATGCCACTCCATTACCCTGTGCCTAGGTTGTCTTAGATGGCTATTCTAATATATATAGGGTTGAGGCCTTGTGGGATTTTTCCCAACCAGTTTGGCATACTCATTGCTGCCATCTTTGATCAGCACAGATTTAGGTAGTCATGATGGGGAGACATTATGAATGTATCTTCTGCTATTGCTAGGATCACTCAGCAAGCTCATGATTCTCTGGCTCTTAGAATCTCCCTGCCTTCTTTTCTGCCATATGTCCTGAGCGTTAGTTGTAAGTGTGCTTTCTAGATGTCTCCAATGAAACTGGGCTCCACACGTCTGAATTTTGATTGGTTGTGGTTTGCTGTAATAATCCCTGAATATTGCAATGAGAAATTTCTTTGATGAGGGGTAAATATTTCACTCATCTGTGAATATAAGCACAGACATATATAAATATATATGTATATATACATATATTATATATATGTATATATATACATATATTATATATATATATATATAATATACATATATACATATTATAAACTGTTAGGGATTGTGCTGGTGTTATCAATTAGTGATTGTAGATTCTGCTCCAAAAACTGACATCACTAGCATGAGTAGTTAACTAGTTCCTGGTACTAATGATGGTTTCTCTCTTATTGAACTAGTCCTAAGTTCAATTATAGATCAATTTGTTAGCCCCAATATATGCATGCCAAAATGGTATCATTAGGTTTATTGTGCTATTCTTATCAGTGATGTGGTTCATAAGCATCTTAGCTATTGGTTGGCTTCCTTCTTCCTATGTAAGATTGCATGGTACCTTCTGGTAGCAAGAATACTACTCCTCAGGAAAAAAATCATTCAGGTCTATTCCAGATTAAAATGTAGGCTGTTTCTAAAGTACATAGTGTTTTAGCAGAAAAAAGTTATCTTCCACCTCTGTAAATTTTATGCACATTAATTCTTTCAAAAATCTGTTTTTTTTCTCTTTTTCATTAATACACATTTTGAGATAGTGGATGATTATTACAAAGCATATTAATTTTAAAACATTAGAAAATTAAGACTTTTTCTTTTCATGATATAGGAAGTGTCAGTCATTCTTTGTGTAAAGAAGTGACTTGTGTAGGATGGGTTTTAGAGGAGAGTGCACATATCCAAAGAGATTTCAACTTCCACAGAAGACCCCTACTTGCTTTGCTTTGGGCTGCATGATGTAGTTCAATCTCTGACTCATATGTCTAGACAAGTTAAGGCATTTCTTCAAATGCAAAGAGCTACATGTTCATTAATTCTCTTATTACAAAAAAATCATTTATTTATCACATCATTGTGATGGTTAGTTTTACTCTCACTTTGGCAAAATGTAACATCATCTAGAAAAAGTCTCAGTTAAGGAATTACTTTGATCAGCTTGTCCCGTGGTCAGGTCTATGGGAATTGTCATGATTACTGATTGGCAGGACAGGACTCAGTCCAATGTGAGGAACATTATTTCATGGGCTGTGCCCTTACATATGTAGGGCAGAGAAAGGTAGATGAGAAGCAACAACAGGATGCTGCAAGAAGACGCCTGTTCCCTCTGCTCTGAACTGTTTTGGGTTATGACTCAGTGCGTCAATGGAATTTCTCTCATTGGTGGATTGTAACCTTAACTGTAAGGGATGCTTTGTGCCTTGTGTTACTTATTGTCATGGTGTTTTATTACAGCCACAGAAATGAAACTAGAATAGCTACCAAAGCTATATTCTTGTTGACTTTTGTGGATAAACAGCAGTGCATCTATCAATGGACTATTTTTGTATTTAAAATTGTAAGATGCATGTAAATCCATTTTTCTTGGGTAATGACTTCACCTGTTCCATTCTCTGAATTTTGCTTAAAGTGATTCATCTTAGCTTTTGGGGGTCAGGAAGCTTTATGAATCTGAGAGAAGAGATAGATAAAGTGATAAACATGTGAATCGGGGGAGGGAGGAAAGAAGGAGGTAGATCATAAGAGAAAGGGAGATATACAAAATTATTTACTCAAGATTGCCTTCAAATTTTAATCTTAAGGAAAGTATTGACTAAAAGCAGTGTTATGAGTAGAAAGAAGCAGACCATTCAGCACCTGTTAGAACTGATATATTCCTATGCTGTCTTTTAGCTACTTCTCCCTTGCAATCTTGAATAGCAATACACTTCTAGGGATAAGGAGGAATCAAAGCACATAAGGGAACATGCTTTCAGTCAAAACATTAACACCATGTCAATGATGGAACTAAATATAGAAAGCAATCCCAATGTCTCCTGTGTGACAAATCCTCTGGTCAATTTCTGAAGTTAATGTAGTGGCTTTAGTGAATATTTCCACATTTTTTCCAACCGATTAGTAGACAAAACCATCACTGATTATTTTAAATATTTTACAAACTTCTACTTAAAGATAACTTGAATAAAACTCACTTATTTCAATGTATCGTTATACAAATTCTTTACAAGTGCATTGTCCTGTTATCTGCAACTACCATAAAGATACATAAATCCCCTCACATTGTTCCTTTGTAGCCCTCTGCAACTTCTATTAGTCTAGCAAAGACTGTCTGTTTTCTGCCCCTATAGTTTTGCCGTTTATAGAAGAGAATATGAATTCTAATTTTTGAGCTTTAATCCCACAGTGATGATCACTCTTTTATAAGATGAAACTGTTTTTCACAAGCTTTAAGTTGCTTTTAAATGAGAAAATGTCCTTTGTAGATCCTTCCAGCTGTGATTTTTTAGGCTTAATTTAAAACAAAAACTTTGGTAAAGATTATCTTTTAAGATAAAAGAATCATCCAACTATGATACATATGATCATTGGGGGACTGAAAGGAACAAAGACTGGAGAGAGCAACAGGCAGTGAACTATACCTGCTTCAAACACAGATCACCTACCCACTCACAAGAATTTTTATCGGTCTTCATTTCAAATGAGAGCAATAGAGCTTTAGTGAATAGAATCACGGTGAAAAATACAACAGAATACAAATGAATGTTATGTATCTACCCACACTGCCTATGTTTGGTAACACTAATTTTGATGCCAAGAATGTTCTGATTGTCGGGGAGAAAACCATGAATCTATAGAGAAACAAAAAATTTCCACATGTATTTTATGGTTTTGGAGAAGAGGCAAGGTGATAAATATGTGAGCTAATAATTTATATATAATTGTAGGTTACATTGTGCATTGTTTATGTAATTTTGAATTCCTTTAAAATCTTAAACAGACAAGTATATGAAAATAATATGTTCATAAAAAGATGATTCTAGGTATATCAGCTCCTGAGGTGGTGAATTAGTGAAGGGAGAACCACCAGAGACATTCTGATATCATGAAGACCCTCTAGGTATTATGGAGCAATCTACAGTGACCCAAAGTCAAAGACCAGGGGATAGCAGGTTTGACACCAACCTAGGATACATGGAAATATCTTATCTCAAAATAAATTAATTTATTAAGATATATTAAAAATCAGTAACGTTTTAGTAGTTCTTAAAGAATATGGTGAGTTGTCTTATTATTATAGTCTAATGGTGAGATAGCTTGTATCTACACACTATTATATCTACATTCTTTAATACTTTGGTCTTTAAATGAGAACATTTACTTTTTCATGTTCATTCATATTTTTCATATCCACTCAAATCTTCTGTTGAACTTGTTTAGCATATGAACTCTAGTTGTAAATTTTTCAAATCTAAAATTTTAATTTTGTAAATTTTAATCTTTTCCATTGGTATTTCTCAGTTGTTATAGTGTGTGAACATATTCTTAACAATTTTTCAAATTTGTCACTATTCTGTACTCTAAAGCATATTTATAATAAGTTCCTTTAAATTGTTCTTTGTCTTAATTTAACACTAGGCTAATTTAAGGTGAATTTTAATACCCTTTTTTCTCTATAGTATAAATATTTTATTTTATGTTATATATTTACTGTTATTGATGAGTAGTTGAGCAGATGCCTGATCAAAAACATCAAGACCTGTGTTAAGTGAAGTAGTTACTAAATTTCAGTCAATATCCCAATTTACTCCAGCTTAGCTATTCATCAAATTTTATGTTTGGGGATTTTCAGATTAGTTGGCAAACATGTTTTAAGAGCTAAGAATTGACTAATACACTACACAGCTAAATTCAACTGAAACTTGTGTTGGAAGAACTGAGCTACTTCATTCAGTATCTACTGTTTAGTAAATTCTACTTATAAAGTCACAATTCAAGATTTCAATTATTATCTTCAAACCTGTCTCATGTAGCAGAAGGACAGTTGGTTTCCATGGTCTCTCTACACCCCTCCCTGGAAGCAGCTCTTCAAGTCTACAGAAATGGAAGAGTTTGGCTTCTCTTCTTCCCGGAATGAACAGCATAAGAATACAATCTAGCACATTGAAGGAAGGTTTCATGAATCAATCAATGCCTTTCAAATTTGAGGCATGAATGACATAATATGTCTGTTTAAACTTTTTTTGTCTAATTGTATCATTTTTAACCCTGGAAGAAAGGATTAATATATTTTTATTATAAATATTGTTCATAATTTTTAAATGATATTTTATAATTTTCTGTAAATTGCATACAATGAATTTTGATATTCACTCACTTCCTCTATTTGTTTCCGAGTTTACCTCTATTTTCCTATGCACCCAATTTTATATCCTTTTGTCTTTTTTTTTTATTATTTTGTGCTGTCTTAAGAGTGGGGTCACAGGAGAATGAACCTACCAGGGGCTGGTCATACTCTTAAAGAAATCAGACTCTCCAGAAGTTATCAATTGTCAGTATCTCTTCAACTAGGGGTGGGACTTCGTGATCACATTCCCATTTTATAGTACAATGTTGTCCAATTTTATCTTACTTAGTCATGGTTTGTGCACACTGTCACTACTACTGTGAGTTTGCATGTACAACTGCCTTGCTGCATCTAAAAATATTAATTCCTTGCAATCATATACTGCCTTTCCCTCTTATCTATCTGCTCCATCTTTCTCAATGATCCTTGAGTTATAGAGGAGGAAGTGATATAGATGTCCTATTTGGGACTGAGTTCTTCACAGTCTTTTAATCTCTGTATGTTAATTAGTTGGGTTTAATTGCCATCTACTACAATAAAAGGGTTCTCTGATGAAGATTGGGAGATGCATTACTCTATGAGTGTACTGGTAAACCATTTTATACTATGTTCCTATGCCAAAATAATAGGAGTTATTATACCTTAGAGTCTGTGATCTATCTAGTCACTGCTCTTGGATTTATAATTGTGTCAGGTATGTGTTACATCATGTGTAATAGACATTAAATCCAATGTGGAAGTGATTGATTGCATTCATATCATTCCTGCCACTATCACATCAATGAACATATCTTGCTTGTCTAGTTGTTTTTGTAGCCTGCAGGATTCAGAGCTGGGTAAGATTAAGTACTTTTTTTCTCCAATGTCAGGCATAGCACTCTCAAGTACTATAAAAGCTAGTCACTAGAGATGAAGCAGCATTCATATCAGCACCAGCTTAATTTATCTGTGTTTTACAACCCAAGTATGTGGTTTCTTTAGCAATGGGGTTTTACTGTCAAGATCGGGAGGAAGCCTGGAAGTGGTGGCCCACACTATTATTCCCAGTACTCTAGAGGCAGAGAGAGTCAGTTCTCTGAGTTTGAGATCAGCATAGACTACAGAGAGAGTTCCAAAACAATCAGGGGTACACAGAGAAATCCTGTCTCCACCAAACAAAACAAAACACAACACAACAAAAAAAAAAAAAGCGATCTAGAGAAAAAGGAAGAACAGGGCAATAACCATGTCTCAATATGTTTCAGACTCTGAAAGTGGTAACCTCCTTTCTAGAGCACAGAAATCTGAGGATTTTCTGTGCTCACCTGTGGCTATGGTATCTAGTGAAAGCATTATTACCCAGTTATAGAGAAACCTTCACTGAACATCCTTATATAAACACATAATTATAGTTAAAGTAAAACAAAATCAGTTGTTATAGTAACAAGCTTCCACGTAACTTATGGAAAAATCTGTATTGTTAGTTGTCACTTCCCTTGGAGATAACTATGCCCTCCCATCCCCCAACCACATTTAATTCTTTCTGTTCATTAACTCTAATTTTCCTATTTATATCACTGCATTTTACTTACTCTCCCTTGGGAATCCTTTTCCTAGTTTCTTGTAAGTTTCTCAACATCTACAAGTTTTCAAAATTAAATACACATATATCAAGATTCAAAGGTATAAACTGCATCACAGAGAAAGGACATGGTATTTATTTTCTCGGATTGTCTTATTTCAGTCTGTATGATTGTTTACAGATCCATCCATTTACTAGTGAATTTCATAATTTATTTTTTCCTAGCATCTGAATGATATCCCACTGTGTAAATGGCAATTTCCTTGGACATCTAAAACCCTATCTGACATTGAAATTCTAATGAATTCATTGATAGTGTAAATAGGGTAGAACACCTAAAACAACAAAACAAAAGACTCAGATTTATATTCATCTCATTTATTTATTTGTTTTCTGATAAAACTATCCACAATTTATTACTTCTATTACATTAATCTCTATTAATCTATTAATATCAGTATTACTTATTTTTGAATTAATAAAGTTTTAATTTTCTGTTATCTTTTTTACTCTGATTAAAAACATATATAATCTTATATCATTTTCAATTTGATTCCTTGCTGATACTAACTCTAAAAGCTTTTATTTTATAAGTTGTTTTTGTTTCTAAAATATTGTATTCATCATACTAACCTCTCATTTAAAGTAATCCTTATCTATCGAATTGTTTGTATCATTAATCCATCTGCTTTCAAGATGCAAACTTTTCATTCTTCTATAAATTACCTCCATTGACAGAGTTTATTCAAATCAAATAATTGCTATCATCTTTTTATATAATGAAGATTATTTGGGGCAATTAAAAATCATCTGAGACTAACAAAAGGGAAATATAATTGTAAATCAAAGCAATCTGGAAAGTTGAGTATATTCCAAAGTATCCTGAAGCAAGCCAATTAAACAGGAGCTGTTCATTTATTCATGATACAAAGTCAGGTGTGATCTGATAATGTCCTATTTGTGTTACTCTGTATTAGCAAGGTAAGAAAAAAACCACACAATGCTTTTGAATGCTTTGAACTATTGTACAATCCTCCTCTGTACTAAAACCAGAAAAAATTAAGGTGAGAAAAAAGTAGGATAATTATATCTTTTGAAAGGCACTTGAAGTAAAGAATTATGCTGTACAAATAGTTAGGAGAATTTTAAAAGTAAAGAAGTTAGCATAAAACACAATTACCTTAAAATGACTTAAAATGATGTAATTGGAATAGAAGATTTTTATTAATGTGAACTTTGAATGATGGAAGTAATATGTGAGGGAAATAGAATTAAACTTAAAAACCAGGATAGTACAGAAAGATATAAGACGATAAGGGCTTCTAAACAGCTTAATTTATCAATTAACATCTAAACAGGAAACTGTAACAGTTACCAGGATTTCCTTAATCACAGTTGGCTTCAGGACTTATAAAATAGTGTTTTTTATAACATTTTCGTGGAACTGGATTTACTTTACTGTTCTCTTAAGCAACAGGATCAAGTCTTGTAAGGTTTTTTTTTTTTTTTCATTTTACACCCTGATTACAACCCACATCCCTCCTCTCTTTTCCCAGTTCTGCCCTGTCACTCTTCCACCAATCCCCCTTTAAACCAAAGTTAAAAAAATCTTCTTTTTTATTTACTTATTTCTTATCCCATCTTATCTTCTTTATCTCTTGTAAAATTTCCATCTGTATAAATAAAATGCTTTTGATTTGTCTTTCTCAAATAACGTATCACTGATGGTAGTGATCACTGTTTGTGTGCACCAGGTGATCAGATAATTGATCAGTTCTTTGTAAGTTTTCTGTATAGTAGAAGCTAATATAAATGTTAAGATTTCCTGTCAATGAAACAAATTAAGTCTTTTCTTTTCTTTCATTTCAAAGCTGATATTGCCTCCATTTCCCCCTTCACATTCTCTAACAGTGCGTTTTAAACTATGTCATATACTTAGGAATTATTTTTTATAGCATAATGCTCTGGCAGGCTATAGTTTTCTATTTGATTTAGATTTCATTAGAACACACTATGCTAATAGGCAGAAAAGTCATTATAGTTCTTTATTCAAAGGAATAAAACTAGATTGCTGTCCTAGACAAGAAGTAGGTCTGATCCAGTATTCTGATAGAAGTAGAAGGGAGTCCATTCTCCAAACTGGTTGAGTATCATTTGTTAGAAATCATATTAAGATGTTATAACAAAGGTCAACAGGACTAAAATGAAGTTTTAAACATAAATATATGGATGTATGACAATCTTTGTAGTTCTAAATGGTACCCCTCATTTCTGTGTGAGTCCATGTGCAACTTTGTTTTATTATCATGGCTAAAGAAGAAGGAAATTTTAGCAGTATTCCAGTAATGATAACTCACAAAATAATATCCCCTGAAAGGGTTGCTCCAGGAACTAAGTGTAATGTCAATGATACATTCTCAGGTTGGTGATGCTAAATATTTTCTGATGTATTATTGACCAATACTGTCTTCCTAAAGTCTTGATGTAAAGACAAACCTGGATCATGTGATCAGAGAAGATCATGTAATTTCTTGCTCCTCTCTGCATGCCCATTATATCCACTAGAACACATTGTTTCTACACGTTGTCTGTCAGAAACCCATCTTGAACAGATATGAGAAGTACATTGCCTTTCTCATCTCACAGTGGTAGCATACTGAAACAGAACTAAATTAACTACAAACACAACCCTCTCAAATTGATATTACAGGTGTCTTAAACAGTTGCATACAGCTTTAAACCACACTTTAAAATCCTATTTACCAAATTCGTTATTTGGTCCCTTTACATTCAAGCCTATTATAAGCAATTATTAACACATTCATAAAACATTAGCCAGAGATGGCACATTGATAAATTGTAATCATTAGCTAATTTTCTTTTGTAAGACTTGTAACTTAAAGAATGTCAAGATATTGATCATTAGCACAATGAACCATTTCATAATGTCTTCATTTATCATATCATCATTCCTTAATGGCATTAATAAACATTCACTTCCTCAGGATAACAGGTTGGCATGACAGAGATGTGTAAAGGCAAAATTTAGAGGAAGTAAAAAATTACTTTAACAGCTACTCTAATGGTTACATAAAACTGTTTAGATAAGGCATCATTTAAATAAGCCACAAAATCCACTGAATATTTAGGAAAGCAAAATCAATATTTAAACTGAAGATTCCTTTTTACAATTATTTGCAACTATAAGTATATGATATTGGCTCAAATGCAAATTGTTTTATGAAACACATATATGACAGGTTGAAAAAAAATCTCTTCATGATCCACAGTGTGATGAACAGCATATTAATATGATTTTTACAGAAAAATATATTTCATCATAAGCAATAAAAAAGTTAAATTCTCTCACTGAAATTTCCTAAACATTTGTAGTGATTCAGCTTGGTAGATATCCTTATCTTTGTCTATCCACCATCTAGAATATTTATGAAAATTCAGTTCATTGCTCACTACACCTCGAAATTGCTTAAATATCATAAGTGACCTGACAGTTTTTAAGGCAGACCAACCAGAAATAAAGAAAAAAATATGTATTCCATGAAACAATGTGCTGAATGTATCAATAAAAACATTCTTTATAATTACAGGGAATCCTGAGAGAAATAGTCTTTATTTCTGTACATTTTTTAAAAGTTTGGGACACAAGTAACTGCTATTGAATTAAAATAAAATGATGTTTATAATAAATAAAAACAAGACTGTTCATGAATACTTTGATGAACATGCCACACAGACAGATAGTTGCACAGCCCCTGGAGACAGACAGCTGTTATTGTTTAGTTATTAAGTTGTTCAACTCTGTTACATTATTACTTTCATATTCAGAACAAAGATACCATTATTTAAATAAAATTATTGTTACAGATATTACATGAGAAAAATTATGAGTCCCTTAAAAAGCCCAAGAACAGGGGCTAGAGAGATGGATCATTGGTTAAGAGCACTGGAAGTTCTTCCAAAATACCCAGATTTGATTCCCAGCCCCCCACACAGCAGCTCACTACCATCTATAACTCCAGTTCAAGTGAATCTGACACCCTCTTCTGCTCTCCACAGCACCAGGCATGTAAGTGCTACACAAAAATACATGAAGACCAATATCCATACACCTTAAATTAAATTTAATTAAAACACCTTATTTTTTTAAAATTTATTTATTTGTTGCTTCAGGTTACATCTCCATCATATTGTCCTCTTTCCCTTCTTCCCAGCCCCTCCCTCCCATCCTCTACCCCCTAACCCTTCCTAACCACTCCTCTGGAGAGGAGTGTCCCTACATAACAGTCCCCTACCTCAGTTCAGAAGTCATATGAGGGCCAAAAGCCTCCTCATACACTGGGGGCCTACAAGGCAGTACCACCAGTGAAAAGTGTCTCATTGGCAGGGAGAGAACACTAAAAAAAAAAAAAAAATACACACACACACACACAAACAAACAAACAAAAAATGTATATGTCCATGTTCCCTTTGGTGCGTTGGTTGTAGTATAGATATCCTGTACTACATAGCTACATTTGAACTACAAGTGAATAGATGCCATGTGCATCCTTCTGAGTCTGGGTTAGCTCACTCAGGATGAGCTTCTCTAGTTCCATCCATTTGGCTGCAAATTGCATAATTTCATTGTTTCTGATAGCTGAATAATATTCCATTGTGTAGATGTACCACAGTTTTTTAACCCATTCCTTGGTTGAGGGACATCTGAGTTGTTTCCAGTTTCTAGCTATTACAAATAAGGCTGCTATGAACATAGATTAGAAAACTTCCTTGTGATTCCATGAAGAGGCATTTGGGTGTATACCCAGAAGTGGTATGGCTGGGTCCTGAGGCAAAGCTATTCCAAGTTTTTTAGATATCGCCAGACTGACCTTCATAGTGGTTGCACAAGCCTGCACTCCCAACAGCAATGGAGGAGGGTTCCCCTTTCTCCACACCCTCGCCAGCATGTGCTGTCATCTGAGCTTTTGGTCTAAGCCATTCTGAAGGTGTGAGATGGAATCTCAGAGTTGTCTTGAGTTGCATTTCTGTGATGATTAAGGATGCTGAGCATTTCTTCAAGTGTCTCTCGGCCTCTAGGAATTCCTCCTTTGTGAATTCTCTGTTTAGCTCTTTCCCCCATTTTTTAATTGGATTATTTGGTTTCTTAGCATTTAATTTTTTGAGCTCTTTGTAAATTTTGGATATTAGCCCTTTGTCAGATGTGGGGTTGGTGAAGATTTTTTCCCAATTTGTAAGCTGCCCTTTTGTTCAAATGACAGTATCTTTTGCCTTACAGAAGCTTTTCAGTTTCATGAGGTCCCATTTATTGATTGTTGGTCTTAGGTCCTGAGCTGTTGGTGTTCTGTTCAGGAAGTTGTCACCTGTGCCAACGATTTCAGGGGTTTTTCCCACTTTCTCTTCTAGTAGATTTAGTGTGACCGGGCTAACACTTTAAATGCCAAGAACATAATAATCACACTGAATATGAGTATCTGGAATCTATGTGATTGATTTGCTTGTACAGGCCAGAAGAAAAGTATGCTTTCAATGATATACACAATTTACATGTGTGTTAATGATATGCACAGTTACATGTATGACAAAGTTAATGTGCTGTTAAACATGCATTTGATCATTAGTTAACATATTTTACTGCCATTTACTAATTTAATTTAGAATACTTGTCAATTTTTTGATATATTATGATGTGTGTGCTCTATGAAGAGAACTATTTTATAAGCAGTGTTATTCCAAGGTTTTCTATTAAGTGACTTATAATTTGTTTTTCATGAGCAAAGAAAACAAACTATTTTAAGTGACAAATTATTCTTAGAGAAAAACAGACTTATAAATCTTTTTAAAATTACCAAATACTGGTTATGTCCAATAATATCTGAGCCCTATCAGTGTCTTTTTTCTTTTATAGAATGTTTGCATAAAATAATAATCTTACTTTATGGGCCAGTATGTTCATCACTTTGTAATTTAGAATTTTGGGACATAAAAAAACAAGTAAATAAAAATATGCTATGAAATTATAAATAAATTACAAAATTGGAAACCTATTGTTTACATTTTGTAATGTTTAAAATTTCTTGAAATGATAAGTCATTTCACTGTAGTTTGTTAAACATGGCTCTTGCTGCTTTTCAGTTATTTTCATGAAGCGCAAGCTAAATTACTTTATGACATTGGTAAAATAATTTCTTATGTGTTAATAGTCTCTATGTGGTTCACATTTGGTTTCCTTCTCACCTCTGTAGAGCTGATAAGCTAACACCATCATTTAAACTCTTTCTGCAAAAAAAATGACAGCAAATATTAAAGTTATAAAGATTTCATTGCCACACTTTTTGAATGTATTTTTTGTAATATACATCATTATATTAAATGTATCTTAATAAAATACAAATTCTTACTGTTTTTATTTTGTGTGACAGTTGTGGCTAGGAGATATTGGCCAATATATATGTCCTATTATATGTTGTATATATTCTCAAACAAGTTAGTTTAAAATTTTTTTGTGCATGGGTATGTCTGAATTCTCAAACATTGAATTTCTTCCTAGTGTGTTTAACAATCACTTCTGCATGGGAAATCTAGAATTTTTTTATACTTTATTTTTTTATTTCTTCAAGTTACATCTCAGTCACAATCCCTTCCCTGCTCCCTCTTCCTGTCCCACCCTTCCACCCTCTTCCCCCAACAGCTCCCCCTTTCAGTCCAACAAATGGTTCCTTCTCTTATAACAGTAAATACTATACAAAACAACAGAAATAAATATGCCACATTTATGAGAGTTAAATGGCCCAGCATACATTCCCAATATCCAGCCCATACATATTTGGCCCCTGACTTTAACATTCTACCATCTAACATCTCCATGAGTTTAAAGTTCTATATCTGACTCAGCTTTCATACTAGCTTGCATCACAATTTTAAAAACATCCTCTTAGATCCAGAACACCCTCTTGATTCCTAAACAACTCAAAATTTAACTATGAGACTCTAGCTATCTATTCTTCAACCACCTCAGAGACCTGAGATGGATAAATATATCTGATCATGTAGGAAGTGCAGGGCCTGCATCATCCAAAACTAAGAAATTACATATCAGTGGCTGCCTGGACAGTTCCCATTTTCTCTCCATACATTACAGCATCAATCTTTAGCCTTTTGGTCCCGTTTCTCTGACAGACATTGATTGTAGAGCAGGAATTATGAAGGACTTACCTACCCTGTCTTGGCAGAGCTAGGCTGTCGACTTCCCTGCTACCAAGTTTTGTCCTTTTTGGACAGCAGTCTGTCTACAGTTGAAGCAAGGGATTTTTCATGCCAAGAGAATTTTTATGTTGCTAATTTTATGCATTTATCTGTAGCTCACTATATGAGGAACAATGTCACAGCATGAATAATTCAATTACCCATAAAATCATTGTTGCACTTGTAAATATTTTACATAATTCAACTAAGAATTTTGCAGAAATGGTTAAATTAAGAAAATTAAGGATTTTAAGGAAGGAAGATCATCTTAGAATATCAGAGATATACAATATAAAGACTAATTTTAAAATTTATTTAAATATATACATGCATACACACACACACACACACATATATATATATATGAGACACACATGCCTTTCATATTTGTATGGGTCCTCCTAGAGGCCAGAGGAATGTGTGAAATTCCATTAAGCTAGGGTTACAGGTGATTATAAACTCCCCTATTTGAGTACCAAAATTCATTTTTGGGTATTCCTGAAGAGTAAAGTGAAACCAACAACTAAGCTATCTCTCCAGCCCCAACTAGCATAGTTTCAAAAGAAAGAGAAGAATCAAAAGGATGGAGAGAAAATGTAAGGATAGAATCAAAAGTCTGATAAGAAAGATGATGTAATGATGCAGGATATAAGAAAGCAGAGAGACCAGAAATGGTGGCATTCTCAAATGTCAGAAATATAGAAAACAGGTTATTCTGTAAAGCTTCCAGAAATTATACAATGTTAGAGATGAATTTTAGACATATTAACTTCATAAAATTAGCACGAATTTGTGTGTTTTAAGCTATGGGTTTGTGGCAATATGTCAGATCAGTGTTAGGAAACCAACACACTCATGACTGATAACACTCATGCTGACTAACTACAGTTTACAGTTAATGTTATGTGTCAAATTAGGTGAATATATCCAGAGAGGTCAGAAAAC
Source organism: Lophiomys imhausi (assembly GCA_907164525.1). Lineage (NCBI taxonomy): Eukaryota > Metazoa > Chordata > Mammalia > Rodentia > Muridae > Lophiomys > Lophiomys imhausi. The sequence goes on from CAJQZJ010001969.1 coordinate 11,842,871, forward strand.
ATCATCTCTGATCTCTGTGTATTTAACACAGAATATTTCTGGAATAGAGTAGCATTTGAATTACCAGACCTGAGTAATGGAATCCACCCTCACCAGCACGTGTGGGCATCATTCAATCCCTTAAAAGACACAATAGACAGTAGAGGAAAAAGAAACGTACCCATCTTACAGTTGGGACATCCATCTTACTTTGGTTTTGACACAAGATATCTATTCCGGGGACTTAAGTTACTGATCGTTAAGTATGAGCCACATGATACTATTGTTATTCTCTAGTTTATGGTTTGCAGAAACAACAACATCTGACACAATTCTCTCTATGTGTCTCTCTGAGTCTCTCTCTCTCTCTCTGACTTTCTGTCTCACATACACACAGACACATGGTCATACATAAACATTTTCTTCCCCTCCCCCCCGTCTATATCTAGTGATATAGATATAGATTGTAGATGTATAATATAGAAATAGACATGAACATAGATATAGATAGATATGTGTGTGTGGTGTGTTCTTAAAAATATTTGGTAGATTTTGTGTTTATGTGAATTCCACAAATTACTCTATGCAAACATAAGTAGAATAAGTAAGTTCAAGAATAATAGAAATAATCTTCCCTAGGGAAGAGCTTGTCCAACTGGTTAAACAATACCAAATGGTTACCTCTGAAAAATCATATACATACAAATAATAATGGACTGAACATTTAAGAATATGTAATTATGGAACATATATGCATATATATTATGTATATATAATATAACTAATTACAGAAAATGCAATGAATTTGTGAGAGAATATGGGTGAGTATATGGGAGGGATAGATAGAAAGGGAATGCAGAAAATGATGTAATTGTATATTTATTAAAATTAATTTTAAAAAGAGAAAATACTGAATGCACACAGTATGTCAGTGTTTTTGAATTATTGTCTGTTTTTTCTTTTCTTATTCAACTATGCTTAGAATCATCTGAAGTTAGTTACAGGACCAGAGTACCTACTTTTGTAAATAAATCAACAGAAATAGAGCCATAGTTAAATCTACATAATTCTAAATGTCCCTGCTACATCAATGATATTTTTATTGAAAATATATGTATGTTTCTTTAATGCACTCCTGAAATTCTATTAATACAACCAAGACTTAACCAAAAGTAAACTTATTGTTAACGTAAACCACTTATTTTAAAAGTAAAAGCTTCAGAAGTATTTAACTTGCCTTTGTAGTATTTGTCTATTGTAACTCTTTTTAATTTCTAATGACAAACTATATTTTCAGTCTCACAAATATATCATGAGTTTTATTGGTAAAAAAATGATATTTAACCCAATGTATGTCAAAGAATGAAAGTAGTTATAGCCCAGAGGAGGGAAATATGCAAAACTATTGCTTGCTAAGTAAAAATAAACAAAACTAAACATTTTATATTGAGACCTCTTTGTTAAATTACAGCTGGTTGCAATAATTTATAATTGACTCAGGACTTCATATTATCTGTGATCCAATGTGTAGTACATATGAGATGCATTCATGCACACAATCAAGGGAGAATACTTCACAAGGTTTGCCTTATTCAGGCTTCAATTCCTGTTTTCCTGATCCTCAACTTTATACACAGTGGCTGCCAAGCAAGAGCATTTCCACAGGGAGTTTGTCATCTGTTGTTAATGTTTTCCTGGCTGTTTTTACTGGTTTGGCAGCCATGCAGACATTGACTTCCAGTTATCTTTTTTTATGACAACTGAAAAAAAAAATGTTGTAAGCTGTCACTTCTCATCCATCACTCTACTATCATAAACTACCCCAACCACAGACCTCATCTAGATGATTCTTCTGCCTCAAGCAGAATTAAATATATTTTTAAAAGCTATCCAAGACCTGGTGGATATTTACTATACTTCAAATGCTTGGTTGAAAAATGACTGAGATAGTTGGCATTCATTTGAATGGCATATGGCATTTTAGTTGTTTTTGCTATCTTTTGAGTTAGTAAATATTTATCATTTTATGCTGGCTTTTAGTCACTGGTGAATAAAATGGTTAGGATGAGAAGGATGCATTGCTGCTAAACAAACATCTGAGTTAGTTGGCTAAATTGTGCATACTATGAGGTTATATCTCCATTGGAAGCCAAGTCTCATGATAATTTAAGGAGGGAATTGTACTGTATCACAGATAGGAGAAAGAAAAGGCAGTCGGGGTACAGTCACCAATATCAAATACCAAAATATTAGCTTTAAACATATTTAGAGGGGGGCCCACACAGTGTAATTTATCTTAAGTTTCCTGTAAGATAGATAAGGTAGTAAAACTTTATCCTGGGGGGGAGATTTCAAGATATCGGTAGCTGGCATGGACACATTTTGAACATGGGCAAAACAGCTAGGATTCCACAGAGATATAACATGCTGAGCAACAAACTGAGAGGTGCAAACCCGCTTGGTTTCACCGAGTGAACACAGGGACTAATGAAAGTCACTGGGCAAGACTCTCAGACACTCAGAAAAACGACCGCCCAGCTTCAGAAGCTACAGAAGCAGATCTTCACAACGAGAGGAGCTATGGGTCCAAGCCACTCAAATACCCAGCTAGCAGCTCTGAACCCCAGACAGGGGTACTCACCTGCCTCCTGAGCTCCCAGATTCCACGTAGGCTTTCCAGCACCATAAAGAAGACAAGCAGAGCCACAGAAACAGGTATATTTTCAGGAGAACCATTATGGCAGCAATCCAAAGCACATGCTGAGCTACAGAACAGCAGGACCTCTGTACAGGCTGAGGAAGCACAGCCCGCCTTAAGAAGTGTATCCTGCTGCTTTGTCTGGCTGAGTGTTCTTCCGAGTGAGTGATTGTATATCTCGTAGAGGGACCTGTATGTTCAACACCTTTATGGGTAAGCCCAAATATGCTTGCACCTCCCTGACCACCGCTCTGCTGGAGATATACCACGGTGGTCCTGCTGTTCATGGCAAGCCATGAAAATATCCTTTATATCTACAAAAACAACCTTTTAAGCTGCTATCAAGTTTGTGTAAGCTATGTGGACACCTGCAGTGTAACATTCCAATCTGAAATCAAGGCCATTTTTTTCTTTCATGCTGGTAAGGCAAGTATGCATTTGGTAAATTGTAGTTTGAAAATTGTATATTGTATTTTTATTATATTTTTAAGCTTATTAACTCTTTTCTTTAAAAAGTATTATTTTGTTTTCTCAAGTTACTTCTAGAATATAGTTTCCTCCCTCCTCCTCTCCTGGTACCTCCCTTCTACCTTCCTTTCCTCCCTCCCTCCCTCCCTCCCTCATTATTCCTCTACTTGGTTGTCTCCTTCTCCTCAGATCAGGGCACTGAGGGGGAAGAGGGTGGGAGGGTGGTACTGGAGAGGGGAGTAGGGAGGGGATTGTGATAGAGATGTAACTTGAAGAAAGAAAAATTTTTTTTAAAAAGTATTATATACCATGGTCAAGTAGGCTTCATTTCAGGAATGGAGGGATGGTTCAACATATGAAAATCCTTCAAAATAATTCACCATATTAACAAGCTGAAGAAAAAAAAAAACACATGATCATCTTGCTAGATGCTGAAAAAGTATTTGACAAAATCCAATACCCCTTCATATTAAAGTCCTGGAGAGAGCTGGCATACAAGGACCATACCTAGAAATTATAAAGGCAATATACAGCAAGCCAGTAGCTAACATCAAATTAAATTGAGGGAAAGTTAAAGCATTTTTTCTCAAAGCATGGACAAAGCAAGGATATCCACTTTCCACATATCTCTTCAACATAGTTCATGAAGTTCTGGCCAGAGCAATAAGACAACTAAAAGAGATCAAAGGGTAAATTGAAAAGGAAGAAGTAAAATTATCCCTATTTGAAGATGATATCATATTATACATAAGTGACCCCAAAAATTCCACAAGAGAACTACTGCAACTGGTAAACACCTTCAACAAGTTGTCTGGTTACAAAATTGACTCAAAAAAATTGGAAGCCCTTTTTTGTAAAAAAAAAAAAAAATAATAATGGACTAAGAAAGTAGTTAGTAAAATAGCACCCTTCAAAATAGCCACAAACCATATAAAATACCTGGGGGTAGCACTAACCAAGGAAGGAAAAGACCTGTATGACAAGAACTTCAAGTCCTTGAAAAAAGAATTTGAAGAGGACATCAGAAGATAGAAAGTTCTCCCATGCTCATGGATAGGTAGGATCAGCATAATAAAAATGGCCATCCTGCCAAAAGCAATATACAGATTCAATGTAATTCCTATCAAAACATAATTCTTTACAGACATGGAAAAATAGTTCCCAACTTCATATGCAATTACACAAACTCAGAATAGATAAATCCATCCTGTACAATAAAAAAAAAATCTGGAGGTAGCACCATCCCAGATTTGAAGCTGTCCTACAAAGCAATACTAATAAAAACAGCATGGTACTTGTATAGAAGTGGACCAGTTGATCAATGGAATCAAATTGAATACCCAGGAATGAACCCACATACCTATGGTCACTTAATTTTTGACAAAGAAGCTCAAATCCTACAATGGCATAAGGACAGCATCTTCAGCAAATAGTTCTAGTTTAACTGGATGTTGACATGTAAGTAGACCCATATTTATCACCTTGAACAAAATTTAACTCCAAGTGGATCAAAGACCTTAACATGAAGCCTGACATGCTAAATCTAATAGATGAGAAAGTGGGGAAAAGCCTCAAGCTCATTGGCACAGGTAACAATTTCTTGAACAGAACACCAATAGCTCAGACTCTAAGACCAAAAATCAATATATGGGACCTCATGAAACTGAAAAGCTTATGTAAGGCAAAGGACACTATCATTTGAACAAAATGAAACCAACAGATTGGGAAAAGATCTTTACCAACCCCACTTCCAACAGAGGGCTAATATCCATAATTTACAAAGAACTCAAGAAGTGGAATGCCAAGAAATAAAATAATCCAATCAAAACATGGTGAACAGAGCTAAACCAAGAATTCACAAAGGAGGAATCTCTAATGTCCAAGAGACACTTAAAGAAATGCTCAGCATCCTTAATCATCAGAGAAATGCACTCAAGATGACTCTGAGATTCCATCTCACACCTATCAGAATGGCTAAGATCAAAAACTCAAATGACAGCACATGATGGAGAAGTTTTGGAGAAAGTGGAACACTCCTCTATTGCTGGTGGGAGTGCAAACTTGTACAATCACCATGGAAATCAGTCTGGAAATATCTTAGAGAGCTTGGAATAGCTCTACCTCAAGACCCACCCACACCATTTCTGGGTATACACCCAAATGATTGCTCACCAAACCACAAGGGCATCTCCTCGTCTATGTTCATAGCAGCCTTATTTGTAATATCTAAAAACAGGGAACAACCCAGATGTTCCTCAACAGAAGAATAGATTTAAAAAAAAGAACAACTGTGATACATTTACACAATGGAATATTACTCAGCTATCAGGAACAGAGAAATCATGTAATTTGCAGACAAATGGATGGAACTAGAAGAGGTCATCCTGGTTGAGCTAACCCAGACTCACAAAGATTCATATGGTATCTATTCACTTATAATTGGATTTTAGTCATATAGTACAAGATAATTATCCTATAACCAACACACCAAAAGGAATAGAAACATAAACTTTGTTACCTGTTACTGGGACACTTTGCCCTAGTGACACCCCACTCTAGAGGAGTAGGGTAAGAGGGAGAGGGGTGAGAGAGTGAGAGGGTAGTACCGTGAGGTGTAGAAAGATGGCCCTGTGATAGAAAAGTAACTTGGTCTAATAAATGTATATTTAAAAAAAGTTTGTCCTAATCTTTGAAGTGAAATGTCTAGCCAATACCAAAATTCAGTGGCTAGTAAAACCTACTTTTCAGAAATAAAAAAGTAATGTTTGTTTCTTCAGGTACAGAATTCAAGCTTCCACAGTATGGTGAACAGTGGGATTCTGTAACTGAGTATCACATTATGTGATTAGTCAGTAGACAATTGTTCTAATTCATCAAACACAATTTTTGTCCACATATTTTTATGTGGATTAATTTTATCCTACAAACTTGTAGAATGTATGCTCCTGTTTATTTTTATTAGATCTTTGAAGTATTTTATATGTTTGATAATACTCATTCTCCCTTTTCCACCTCTTCCAAGACCAACCCTTCTTCCTTATTTACCCAACTATCTATTATTTCTAAATCCTTAAAGATAAATTTGTGCTCATCAAATATTCTTGGGTGTGTGATCTTTCACTGAAGGACAGTCATGTGTTAGGTGGTACATTTTTAGAGAAAAATATCTCTTTATCCCAGTAGCAATAAATTTCCAGCAACTATATGATGAGGAGTGGGATTGTGTGGCCAACTCTACTGTCTATGCTGGGATTTGGTCTGGCTTTGGTTTTTACTGTTTTGTGCATACTATACTTGTTACATATGTTCAGTGGATCTGCTGTGTTCAAAAGACTCTGTTTCTTGTAGTCTTCTACCACATCTGGCTCTTAAACTCCTTCTATATCCTCTTACACAAAGGTCTCTGAGCCTTTGCAAGAGTTATAGGGTATATATATATATATATATATATATATATATATATATATATATTCCCCTCAGGGCTGACCATTGACAGTTGTGGGTCACTGTATTTATTACTGTAAAAATCTCAGTTGAGGACTGACAAATGTATTGATTCAAAGGTGGTAGGCAGGAAAAAGTCATGCTCACACATCTTGAATGTGGATTTAACAATGTGGTATGGTGTGGCCAATGGAATGTTATCAAATAGCAAAAGCACACCTGTGTAGTATAAATTATATTCATTAATTATCATGTGTTGCTAGTGTTGTTGAGAAATATTCCTGTAGACGATATGAGATTACTTACACATAATCATATTTAGCTCAGGTCTTTTTTCTGAGAGTTTTTGTTCTGGGTCAGGCTGACCCAACCTGACCTTGTAATAGTAAAGAAGAACAATAAATACCTAAGGACATTTAATACACTGTTCCCTTAAAAAGTAGAGTAGCCCAATACAATCTTAATTTTACATCAATATACAAGGGTCAATACCATTGTGGCCAAATATAATCTTAATTTTGTATCAATATACAAAGATCAATACTGATGTAGCCCAATACAATCTTAATTTTGCATTAATATACAATGATCCGTACCAATTTAGCCAAATATAATATTAATTTTGTATCAATATACAAAGGTATAAGGCAATATTCAATAATCTGTCCTTTTTTCTTGATCTTTCCTATACTATGTCTATGACTCATTTTTCTCAAGTCTGTTCACTCCTACATAGGAGAGAAAGGATACAGAAAAGAAAAAGAGAGAAGTCCCTGGGTCTAACCTCCAAAACCCATTTAACAAGAACCATTTAACAGCTTGTAGTCTTTTCCCCTAAATAACAAAATTTTCTATTATCCATCAAATAACCAAAGGGGGGGGGGGAACACCCTCCTCACCTTCTGGGGATGGGACATTGTTCTCTTAAAATGACTTCCTGCTGATTTGGGACGTAGTAAACCTGTTTGGGCCCAAAATAAGAATGGAAAAAAATGGTTAAAAATGTTAATAGAATCATTTGATGTTCAGTACCTTTGTGCTCAGCTATTTAGATGTCCTACGAAGTTCATAGACAGAAGCTGATCTTCAGAGCTTTACTGAAATTCTGGCTGGAGCAGTCTGTGGAGCTGAACGATCTTAGCGATTTTAAGTTGTTGTAGTTGTAGACTTTTGAGGAAACTGCTATTGAGGAAGTCTGCAAGGCTGGATCATCTGGGCCACTCATTTTCTTTGGTGTCTGATCTGTTTTCTGCTGAGGTTTCCGTTGTCCAGTTGTCCCTGGATTCCTTGAATGGATGCTTTAAATCTCCTGGAAAGATAAGATCAGAGCCCTGACCTAATCCTAACTATTGGGATACATCGGTATTGATCTTTGTATATTGATACAAAATTAAAATTATATTTGGCCACATTGGTATTGATCTTTGTATATTGATACAAAATTAAGGGTAACACTTCGTAAAGGTATTGTTCCTAGTAATGCTTAAAAATGAAATGTAAAGTTTTGACCTCTTGCTACCAACCGTCATAAACTGTTTAGGATAATTAAGAAATACAAACTAATAGTCATGCAAACGTGTCATTTTGTTAGTTACTATGACAGTCTATCACAGTTATTTTCTAAGTTACTCAGAAATCAAGTTGCTAAGAGACAAGCAATATTTGCTTATCTAAATATAAGAGATAGACAGGGCATCTTCAAAAACCTCAAGAGATCTGCAGAATATAGCAAAGATGTTTTCTTAACTTAAGATTTTTTGATATCGAGACATGTCAGCTCCTGACAGCACCCCCTATTCTACTCCAAGTAGAAGATGAGCAATGAGGAATCTCCAGTGGGAGATGATTGAATTGGTGGTAAGCCTTTCTCTTGACAAGAAAAACTCCTTGCTTCAACTGTAGACAGATTGCTGTCCAAAAAGGACAAAACTTGGAAGCAGATAAGTTGACAGCCTAGCTCTGCCAAGACAGGGTAGGTAAGTCCTTCATAATTCCTGCTCTACAACCAATGTCTGTCAGAGAAATGGGGCCAAACAGCTGAAGATTGATGTTGTAATGTATGAAGAGAAAATGGGAATTGTCCAGGCAGCCACTGGTATGTCATTTCTTAGTTTTGGAAACTGCAGGCCCTGCACTTCCTATATAACCAGATACATTTATCCCTCTCAGGTCTCTGAGGTGGTTGAAGAATAGATAGCTAGAGTCTCATAGTTTAATTTTGAGTTGTTTAGTAATCAAGAGGGTGTTCTGGATCTAAAAAGATGTTTTTAAAATTGTGAGGCAAGTTAGTATGAAAGCTGAGTTAGATATAGAACTTTAAACTCATGGAGATAGATAGTAGAATGTTAAAGTCAAGTGCCAAATACATATGGACTGGACATTGGGAATGTATGCTAAGCCATATAACTCACATAATTGTGGCCTATTTATTTCTGTTGTTTTGTATTGTATTTATAGTTATAAGAAAAAGAACCATTTGTTGGACTGAAAGGGAGAGCTGTTGGGGGGAAAAAGAAATACCTTGAACTAAAAAAAAAAAAAAAAAAGGGAAGAGGATGAGGGGTTGAGGGGGAGGAGGGTGGAAGGGTGGGACTGGAGGGGGGAGTAGGGAGAGGATTGTGATTGAGATGTAACTTGAAGAAATAAAAAATAAATTATTTAAAAAAAATAATAAAGTGTATATCCCTGAAAAGAAAAAAAAAAGATGGAAACTGAGTTAAATATGAAACTATAAACTCATCGAGATAGATAGATAATAGAATATTATTATCAGTTGCCAAATATGTATGGACTGGACATTGGGAATATATGTTACACCTTATAATTTTCATAATTGTGGCCTAATTATTCAAAAAAGAATTATAAGTTCTGGGAGAAGGAGGAGAGTATAGGAGGGTGGGACTGGGAGGGGTGGAAGGAGGGGATTGTGATGGAGATGTAACTTGAAGTAATAAATAAACATTTAAAAAAGAAAAAAAACTAGAGTAGACCATTTACAACAGAAGTTACTATTATTTATACAATGGTATAAATAATACCATGTGGTGGGGGGAAATCTGAGATGTACATGGGCTTAAGTCTAGCCCAGGCATACTCTTTGGTTGGTAGTTCAGTCTCTGTGAGTCCCCATGAGCCCAGGGTAGTTAACTCTGTAGGTCTCCATGTGATGTCCTTGACTTCTCCAGCTTCCTTAATGCTTCCCTCCATTCTTCTACAAGACTCCCCAAGCACTACCTATTGTTTGCCTGTGGCTCTGTGGCATTTGTTTCCTTCAACTTTTGGATAAAGCCTCTCAGGTAAAAGTTATGTGAGGCTCCTGTCCACAAGCATAGCAGAATATCATTAATAGTGTCAAGGGTTGTTTCTCTCCCTTGGGGTCGATCTCAAGTTGGGTTAGTTATTGGTTGGCCATTCCCTCAGTCTCTGCTCCAAATTTACCTCTGTACTTCTTGTAGGCAAGACAAAGTTTGGGTTGAAGGTTTTGTCAGTGGGTTGGTGTCTGTCTTCCTCTATTCAAAGTCCTGCCAGGCTACAGGAGGTGGCCACTTCAGGCTCCATATTCCCAGCTGCTAGTAGTCTCAGATACGGTCAACCCCAAGGACACCCAAGAGTCTCCCCTGTCCCAGAGCTGATCCCCCACAGATTTCTGTTCTCTCCCTTATCCTTCTACTTGCCCCTCCCCACACCTGATTCCCCTATACTTCTCGCTACCCCACATGCCCCTCCCTCCATCTAGTTCAGATATCTATTGTCTTTCCTCTTCTGAGTTAGATTCAAGCATCCTTTCTTGGGCCTTCCTTGTTATTTAGCTTCTTTGAGTCTGTGGATTGTAGCATGGTTATCTTATACTTTATGGCTAATATCCACTTATAAGTTAGTACAAACCATGTGTGTATTTCTGGGTCTGGGTTACCTCATTCAGGATTATATTTTCTAGTTTCATCCATTTGCCTACAAATTTCATGTGGAATAATACTCAACTATTAAAGATAATGAATTCTTAAGAAATAAACAAAAGCATTACCAAGAAAATGTATTCATCATTCATTTAAAAAATGTCATGATACAAAATACAAAATTTTCCTCCCATTGGTTCATTTAATTTGTGAGTTTGAACATCAGTAAGAACGTGGAGAAGTGGCTGAATAGGTTTGTTAAGGGCTAGGTTTCTGAGGCTGATGATAAGATCATCCATGTGAATTGGCTCAAACCTCTAACCTTACTGTGGAACAGCAGTTTCCCAAAGAAAGCACTCTTCAGAAGATATCAATATCATGTAGTGTCTAGCTATTTTCAGGAAGTGTGTCTGTAGAATGATTTATTTTGGCTATAATTCCTCTTTAGAGTGAGTGATTTTATTAAAGGTATATTGCATCTGGCCTTTTGATCCTTTTCCTATAGCTAGGCTGCTTTGTCTGGCCTCAGTGGGAGAATATGCGCTTATTCCTGCTGTGGCTTGATGTACCACTGGTGGGTGGGTACCCATGGGGTCCTCCTCTGAGGAAAAGGGACAGGTTATGAGGAGAGGGAATGTAAGGATGGTACTGTGAGGAGAGGAGGGAGAGAGACTGTGATCTGGCTGTAAACTCAATAAATAAATTAAGGAAAAAGTTCATTATCTTATTATCTATTTCAAACCTGGTAATAATTTGTTAAACAAATGTGTGATTTCATTAAAATATAACGTGAATATTGGGTATCGCATTGCATTTCACCAGTTTTTGAGGGAGTGTGTGTTTTGTACAGTTTTCTTTTTTGTGCATGAGTGTGTATGTGTGTGGATTTGGAAAATTCTGATAAGCATTTATAGTATATTGTGTTCAAAGTTTATTTGTAAGTTTGTGTTTTAGTTATCATGCTACCAGTTGTATTTATAGATCCTTCATATTGATTTTTTTTTAGATAATTGCTATGGTTCTTGCAATTCTCCAGTAATAATGGAGACCATGCATCTAGAAAAAGGTATTGCAGAACACGTATTTAGGATTTTCAAGATAAATCATTTGGTCAAGCTAAAAAGTGGAAGCATAGCTTTGTAGTACTCAAACAGTGAAATATTTGGAAGGAAACACAAAAAGATGGAGAGGCTGTAACTGAGAAACACAGGCAATATATCTTTAACTAAATCTTGACAAGATTTTTTTCACTTATGAGGTTGAGGAAATAGCTGGCATGATAGGCATGTGGCAAAAAAGCCAAGTTGAGGAAAGAGCAACATGACAGTAAGACTTTCCTTGTCAGCTCTGCTCATTACAGAGAAGGGCTGACTGTCATAGACAGAGAAGGGCTGACTGTCATA
>CAJQZJ010001969.1:11854768-11882702 GCA_907164525.1 Lophiomys imhausi
GCTGACTGTCATAGACAGAGAAGGGCTGACTGTCATAGACAGTGTACAAAACAGAGAACTGGAGAATGAAATCTGACTCTGGGGTAAAGTTTTATGGTACATTATTTTTTCTATTTAACTTTTAATTGCTAATTTTAAATATTCAATGAATGATACATTGATTACAGTATTTTATTTTTGGTTTTGAGCCTAGCCTTTAACGGCTGAGCCATCTCTCCAACCCTGATTACAGTATTTTAAGAAGCAGAATTATGTAATACACAATTGAAAAGTGACTTTAAATTCAGTCTCTTTGATTCCAGACTCTCTGGTCATGATCATTCTGCTAAACTTTAATAAAACTGCACCCAAAAGAACTGTAATCCTTAGAGGTGCACAAATAAGGTGAGAGTACTAATAGTACAAATGTCAATGACAAAAAAAACATTACAAGTGCTTTAAGACTTTCACATATAAAACATTGTTTTTCATTTTTTCTCAGAGTTACCTGGTATTTCCAAGTTTACTTTGCATTGATGTCTCTGTGCATGTGGAAACTTTGTTTTCTAAACTAGTAGTGTTATAGTTTTTGAGGTGGTAAGAGTGAACCAGCTATTAGGAAATAAGGGAGTGCACACAACTTATACTGAAATCTCTGACATTATTTGAATTTAGTTTTCTGAATAAGTTAACTGGTCACCCAATCTGATTAAGAGATGCTCATGATGAGTTTATAACCTTCCTCCAAAAGACAAGTTGGAAGACATGCTGTTCTTTCTTCCATAACAGAGAAAAAATATCCCTTACAGCTTTATAAATGTGGAAGTTGGAGTGTCTTGAATATTTGTTCCAATATTTAAATACACAGTGTATATTTAAAAACTCATTTTTGTTGATTTTTTTCTTATACACTTTTGTGGCAAATAACTTGTAATTTTGTTGGCATCTATTCCAATTCTCATACAGAGTTTCTTTTGTGATCACATTCAGAGGATATAGGCTGGAATAATGTGCTTAACTGAACAATATTATCTCTGTTTCACAGATGACAGGACTGAGAGAGAAAAGCAAAATGACATGTTCAATGCCACTGACTGTCACTAGGAAATCAGGATTAGAACTCACTGTCTGTGATTTCCAGAAGACTGTGCTGGCAGAATATGGCAGAATGATTCCTACATTTTACTGGAGGTATTGGTTAGCATTGTAAACTTCAAAATAAGTAGAGTTGTTTATTTTTTAATTCTGCTGTATAAGTAAGTCTGATCTTCAATTTAAAAACAAATGTATCTATGGATTTTTATTATAGTAGAAATAGGTTTGGATGCAATATAGAATTTAACTGTGTATCCACTTTTGTGAAAAAGTTGAGTGCTTTAAAAAAAAAAAAAAAGATAATTTTTGTATTGAGTGCTCTGTATACCAGGCATTTAAATCCTATTATTAGTCATGTTCTATTTCATTGGAACATAGTTCTAAGTTTTTTTTTTTCACTCAAAAATTAGCTGCTGGTGCTATTGGCTCACTACTTCCACCAGGAGCAAGGATGCAAAGCAGCTATAAGAAAAGATGCCCTTCATCCCCTCACTTTTCGAATAGATTTTGCAGTATTTGTTTTACCTAATTTGTTGAGCTCTGTGATTATTTACTTCTTAAATTACTTCAAACATGTGAACACAAAAAATGATTGATTTAAAACATGGAATTTGGCAAGTGATTACACATAATGTGCTATAATTACTTTCAGTAGAGCTTCTATGAATTTTTCATAAGGATAAGTGCAGAGTAAGAAATTAATTGATGAAGGTTTTCTATTTACATGTTAATGTATTTATAACTTATGGATTATAACAATTGTTCTGGTTGACTGAAATTATAGTATGCATTCAAATGTTGTATAAATACATCATTAACATTATTAGGGTCTCCTAAGTAAATTGTGTTAATTGATTAAAAGAATTATAATTATTTTAACCATGGCTATAAAGTTCTAACAAGACTGCAAATTTTCTCTCCATATTTAAATATGAAATTTTTAGTTATATATAATATATATATTATATATATAAAGACTAATATGGAATTTTAAAGCAACAGTCAACTTCAAACAAGAACTTCTTTGGTCCAGAACAGAATCCACTTTTAGATTAATGCATAAAAATATTTTAACATTTCAATTGCTGTTTATAAAGTGTCCTCAGTTAAATATTCAACTCCATTGTTTGCTTTTTCTGACTCACCAAAATATCGGTCAGCTCAATTTCTTATTACTTCCTAATTGAGACCTTCACTGTCTACTGTTTAGTAGCATATCCAATCCCTTTGTATATTCTTCCCTGCTCATATTTTCATCAACATTCTGTGTATGACACTGTATGAATCCTACAAAAATAAGAAGTTTCCATGCCATTGTTTAGACCTCTGAGACTCTGATAGTATCACGTTTATCATTTACTTATTTTTGAATTTTTCAGACACAATATGGAACCAATTTAATAAGAATTATAAGCTACATAAAAAAGAAAACACAAACACTCCAAACATCATAACAATAAATAAAAATATCCTTAAGATAAAGTTCAGGGAATCTTTATATTTTCTTGAGAAAGGATCTTAACAACACATACATTTTTCTAGTTTAATTTTCTCTTGCTGTTAAATATGAAACTAGTGTTTTATGCTTATCTTTCCTGTACCAGTCAATGATAAAGAACATTGATGCCTTACTTTTCTACTGCTGTGTGAAGAGCCACCATGACCCAGGCAATTTATAAAAGAAAGTGTGTTAGGGAGAATCACAGTTTCAGAGGGAGAGTCCATAATCATAGTGGTGGGTAGGAAGTAGGCAAACATGCAAGCATAGCACTGGAGCATGTAGAGACAGCAATCATATGGCAGAGACAGAGCAAACAGGATGGGGTGGGGTTTTGAAACTTCAAATCCCACCTCCAGTGACACATTTCCTTCAAAAAGATCACACCTCCTAATCCTTCACAAACAGTTCCACAACTCGAGACCAACATTCAAACATATGAGCCTATGGAGGACATTCTCATTAAAATTAACAAAATTAGTAAAGTGAAATATAAAATATACTATTGTTTTAAGTTAAATTGTGAAATAGCAGAGGTCCATATCACTTCATAACTTCTTCTATTAGGTTAGCCTTTCTCTTTACCACTTGAATTCTCCCATATCTCAACTTCTTAGACCTATTTGCCCCTCCGATTTCATCTCTCCACTTTTGTTTACCTATAATATACTACCCATTTCCTTAACATGTCCACCAAAAGGTCTCTTTTTCTACTTTTCTGCTTTCTACTTATGATATAAATTAAATGTTAAACACACTTAATTATGATTTCACTTTTGGAGATAACACATAGTATTTGTCTTTGTGGTCCTGCATTACTGCACGGAGTATAATTGTTTCATTTATATTTCTTCATTTGCAAATATAATTATTTCACTTTTCTTTAAAGCTTAGTAATATTTGAAATGTACCTGTACCACATTTTTCTTACTCATTCATTCATCTATTGACAGCTATCTAAATTGATTCCATTTGATTTCCTTCATAAATTGTGCAGCAATGAATGTGGATGTGTACTTGTCTCTGTAGTAAGATACAGTCCTTTGAGTGTAGGCCCAGGATTGGTACAGCTGGATCAAATTGCTATTTTGTTCAAAGTTGTTTTTTGACTACTTACTGAATTCTAAAGTGATTTTACTATGTGTACACTCATCAGCAGTGTATAATATCTTCATTTATATATCAACATCATCATTTGTTGTGAATTTCTGATGATGACAATTCTGACTGTGGTGATGTGGAATCTTAAATTACTTTTAATTTGCATTTTCTCAATGGCTAAAATGTTTTGCATATTGTATTAAATTTTTTTTCTAGCAATTTCTTTTTCTTTTGAGAATTTTCAGTTCAGGTCCATAATTTCTTTTAATTTGGCTTATTTATTTTCTTAATATTTACTACTTTTTAGTCCATTTTATATTCTAGGCCTTTATGTTCTGTTGAGTGATGTAGGGGTTAGTTTTTTTATTATACAACAAATTTTAATCAAATTTTTTTCTCTTTCCCCAGCTCTTCCCAGATCTGTAATCATCCAACTCTGTTCTCTCTCTCTTTAACAAAATATATTAAAAATGAAACAAAATATCAAAAAATGAAACAACGAAACACAATAACGCAAAAATGCCAAATAAAACAAAAAAATACACAAAAGCCCAACGAGTCCAAACACAACCTACAGTATCACCTATATATAGGAAGAGAGAACCTTAACTGAAAAAGTACCTCAATTACTCTTGATGATTGATTAGTGTGTGAGTGTTCAGCCTACTGTGACAGTTAAACCCATGATCAAATGCTCCTGGGTTGTATAAGAGAGCTAGCTGGCTTAAAACAAGCTAAAGGTGATGATAAAAAAAAATCCCTACATGGATTATACTCCACATTCTGTCTTGAGTTGCAGCCATGACTTCCCTCAATGAGGCATTATACCTGGGATTCTAAAATGAGATAATCCCTTCTCCTCATGTTTTTGTTGGTTTTAGTTTATCATAGCCAAGGAAAGAAAACTACAGTAGAGGAACAACTGACAAAGTTCTTAGCCCTCAATGTGACTGATGAACTGAGGGGGTTGATATGTGGGGGCTTCTCTCACATGAGGAGAAGGAAAGGAGGAAGAGGGGGAAGAAGCTGGGAGGATAGTACCAGGAGGGGAGGAGGGAGGAGACTGTGATGGAGATGTAACCTGAATAAACAAATAAATGTTGAAAAAAAGATTTTCTCAATTATGCCAGCTCCCTTCCATTTAATTTTTTATTTTTGTTTTTATTTGTTTGTTTTTTTATTTTGTTTAGTTTTATGTGAGATCACATTTATTGATATTGGTGTTATTTCCTATGATAGAGGAGATGATTGTTCATGAAGTTCTTACCTGTGCTTGTAAATTGAAGCATATGCCCTAGTTTTTCCTGTAATAATTTCACAGTAACAGATCTTGTGCTGAAATCCTTGATACATTCATAATGTAGCTTTATGCACAGTGAGAGATAAATATCTATTTTTATTATTCAAATGTTGAAATCCAGTTTTCGTAGAGTCATTTGTTGAAGATGATTTATTTTTTCCAGTGTATATTTTTGAATCATTGTCAAAAATTAGTTAAATTTTTATTAAATCAAAACTCAATGTGGGTTTATATCTAGGCCCTTGTTCTAAGCTCTAGTCCATTGATCTCCATAGTTGGTTTCATGCAAGTATAAAGCTGAATTTATGGCTATGGCAGTATAGTATAATTTTAAATTAAGTGTAGTCACCACCTTCACCAACCAGAAATCTTATGCTTCGTTTCTTCATGATTGCTTTAGGTTTCATTGACCTTTTGTGCTTCCAGATGAATTTTTGAATTTTTTGCCATGTCTGTGAAAAATGATGTTTGAGTTTTGATTGACTTTGTATTGATTCTGTAGATAGTCTTTTTTATAGTGGTCTTTTTTATAGTACTAATTCCATTATCACAGAAAAATAAATTGATAAACATGTGGAATCAAGAAAGGGATTAGCAAAACAAAACCTGAAGAGGGATGTGAAAGATTTATAAAAATCCACCAGTGTAAGCTACTTTAATAATATAACTTAAGAGTTAGAATGGAAACTGTTTAGGATAATTAAGAAATGCAAACTAATGGTTATGCAAGCCGGTCATTCAGTTAGGTACTATGACAGCCTATTATAGTTACTTCCTAAGCTAATCAGAAATAAACCAGCAAGAGACAAGCAACATCTGCTTATCCTAATATAAGAGATAGATAGGGCCTCTTCAAAAACCTCAAGAGATCTGCAGAATATGGCATTCAAAGATGTTTTCGTAACTTTAGATTTTTTTTTATATCAAGACATATCAACTCCTGACAGCACCCCCTATTCTCCTCCAAGTAGAAGATAAGCATTGAAGAATCTCCAGTGGGAGATGATTGAATTAGTTGCAAGCCTATCTCTTGGTAGGAAAAACCCCTTGTCCCAACTGTAGACAGAATGCTGTCCAAAAAGGACAAAACCTGGAAGCAGGTAAGTCGACAGCCTAGCTCTGCCAAGACAGGGTAGGTAAGTCCTTCATAACCCCTGCTCTACAATCAATGTCTGTCAGAGAAACGGGGCCAAATGACCGAAGAACGATGCTGTAATGTATGGAGAGAAAATGGGAACTGTCCAGGCAGCCACAGGTACGTCATTTCTTAGTTTGGGAAGCTGCAGACCCTGTACTTCCTATAAAATCAGATATATTTATCCCTCTCAGGTCTCTGAAGTGGTTGAAGAACAGATAGCTAGAGTCTCATAATTTAATTTTGAGTTGTTTAGGAGTCAAGAGAGTGTTATACATCTAAGAGTATACTTTTAAAATTGTGTTGCAAGTTAGTATGAATGTTGAGTCAGATATAGACCTTTAAACTCATGGAGATGTTTAGATAGTAGAATGTTAAAGTCAAGTACCAAATACATATGGACTGGTCATTGGGAATGTACGTTAAGCCATATAAACCTCATAACTGTGGCCTAATTATCTCTGTTGTACTGTATTGTATTTGTTATTATAAGAGAAAGAGCCATTTGTTGGACTGAAAGGGGAAACTGTAGGGGGAAATAAGATATACCTTAAACTTAAAAGGAAAAATTAAAAGGGAAGAGGATGGGGGGTTGAGGGTGGGAGGGTGGGACTGGAGAGGGAATAGGGAGGGGACTGCGATTGAGATGTAACTTGAAGAAATAAAAAATAAAGGAAAAAAAAAAGAGAATGGAGATGCCCTGCAAAGACAGATAATGTCATTCTAAGAAACTATAGGGTATTAAATGAAAAATCCCATACAAGTCATAGAATACCTTCTGATGAGTTATTTATCAGGTAGGCCACAAGTATCTCCAAAACAAGAGAGAATCATGCATTTTTGCCTGTTTACTCACCACGACTACCCAGTGAAGCCCCTTTGCTAACAATAACATATCCTTTGGCTGTAGTACTTGAAGACATTAATATCACATCAACTGGGAAAATTCTTGTCTGCTGGCTAATTTATGGAGTACAAGAAGATACTATAAAGTCTCCTGGAAGAGAAAAGGATTCAGTGGTTTCACCTAGGGCTTAACCTTGAATATTATAATACAATAGATCAGGTAAGATATACCTACGGATACAATAGTGGTAGGGCTGTTATGAGATAGCCAACTATTTTATGGTTGAATTGTAGGCCAGCTCACCAGGAGGGGATACTGTAATCCTTGTCCAAATCTTATGAATTGGACAGGTCACACAGCCTAGGGTCAAACTTGATATTATAATTTTGCTAAATGGCCATGCTGTCAAACTGCCTTCTACATACTTATGTTTATATCCATAGACCTGAGTTGCTCTCAACCTTGATCAAAAAAGCTTCTTTTTGCATTGGACAATAGTCAGTGGAAAGGCCCACAACAGATCAATGTCCTGACAATAATAGACTGAATACTAAGCCTGAAACATGACATGTATATGGCCCCATATTATGAACACTAAAGATTTATCATACAAAAGGAAGTAGAATGAATGTAAGAGCAGTAAGATGAAAAAGAATGTCATGAAATTCTGTCTTCTGAACAGGGGCATAGCTGTTGCAACAGCTGTGGTTAACAGCACAAGATTTACCTCAAACTAAGGTACCCAAAATTCCAATATAGGTAGAGTAGATGATCATAAGTTTCAACACTATACTAAGGATTTATCAACAGTGAGTAGTTGCTGAAGTGATGGAGAATCGTTCTTCATTTGGGAGTATGAAAACTGGTAGATTCCTTATGCTCTAGTTGATGAATATACCATACCCTATATTGTGCACATGTGGGCAGAACTATCTGGATTTAGCAGGTTATCAAAATTTAAAAAAAAATGAATAAATAAATAAATAAATAAAAGATATGAAGTTGAGTGGTGAACATATTGAAGAAATATGAGGGAAGTTAGAGGGAGAGATATGAACATATTTCATTGCATCTACACATAGAATTTTCAAAAAACATATATATACATATATATATATATAAAATTATCAGTGAATAATAAAATTTTTCTAATGTAAGTTTAGATTAAAATAAGACATTAACCAAAAGAGAATAAGTATATGAAACAAACATAAAATCTAATAGAGATAAAAGTAATAAACAAATAGAAAAGACAGATAAACAGAGAAGCAGGGCAGGGATTCAACTTCATAGTTCTAGCTCAATTAACAAGAATTTAGCTATGCAGAAGTGATACTATCTGAAGCAACATAAAAACTTCAGAGAAAAGAACCACAAAAAGAAATTAGAAAAAAACATACTGAATAAGCAGAGAAATTTTCTGTGTTTGCAGAGGTGATATTAGAGTATAGTCATTATGTTTTGAAGATATAAGTTGTCTAAGAAGAAGCATTATGAAATTACTGAAAACCTTCTTAGGAGAAATAGAAAAATATGTGGGCTGAAATTAGCTACTGCTTGCTTGAGAAAGAGAGGGTGGAAAGGGGAGAGAGAAGAGAGGGAAGGGAAAGGAAGCAAGAGAGTGAGAAAGAGGGAGATGGAGAGGATTTTGGTGGGTGGGAAGAATCTGGGAAAAGTAGATGATGAGGAATCTGTGATCAGAATATACTATGTGGGCAGAAAAAAGAAGCCTAATGAGGAAAACAAACTCTCATCTGCATTATCTGCCTAAAAGTCAACAATAGAAGGTGTTTTGATCTGCAGCACTAAGGAGATTCATATATATATATAGCTTTTTTAGTTATATGTTTTGTCAATATTGACCAGTACTAAATCCAAAATTTAAAATAAAGTATAAAACATGAAAGTAGTATATATCTGGAGGTGTGTCTAATAAATATTTGTTACTAAGTCAAAGCATAGAATGACACAATAATCCTTAAAAATAAAAGCATAGAATGACACAATAATCCTTAAGCATAATTTATATTAAAAAAGTAAAGTGGGGCAAACTTCAATGATTCAGTCAATTGCAGCAGTTGAAAATTATTGAATTAAATTCCCTACAGGTAATAGTAAGAAACAACCAATACTAATAGCCTATCACTAAATTTCATTCAACTCAATTTGTTCCTGCATTAAAAATATGTAATTTTTATGGCTCCCCAACTAAGAATGGTACTTATCATGTCAAGCATAACACCATCTTTCATAGATTTCTTTTTGTCCCTGTGTGGATTGTATTTAAAAAAATTGGTTTGAACTGTACTACTGGAAGTGTATATGAATCAAACCAGTTTCAGCATATGCTACATGCATACATATTATTTAGCAATAAACACTAAGAAAACTGGAAGTGAGCATTTATGTAGCCTGCATAGACTTCAGTGAACACTACTGTAATTGAGTGTCATTATAATGTATATTTATTTTCTCATTTGTGGAAACTACTCCCACTGATGGGCTTTGATTCTGATGATAGAAGGTCGCAATTTCTGTTATCATTTCATCTTATTTCTGTGGCACAAATTCCTCCTTATATGGTTATAAGTTGTATCATACTCTGGCTATGCAAACAAGAATTTTTTTAACCCTTGTTATCTTTGTTATAGGATCTGTCTCAAAATACACTCCAAATCAGTCATACAGCTTCTATACATGACTGGGAAACCATAATTCAATGCTTAGCAATTTAAACAGTGCAGATTAGACAATGAATGTCTTATGTGTGATAAGAACACTTTTATTTCAGTGGAAATAATAAAGCTCTTTACATTAGATGCATAATTAGTCTCTTGCTGGCAATCTACAATAAAACAATTTTTTCCCCTCAGTAAATAGATTCATTTCCTCTAAGGCCCTCCTGTTAGTCTATGGACTATTAAGCACACCTCCCTCCGTTATGGATACAATAAGAAAAAAATCAATACAAAATGAAATTACACTCTAGACTCTTATCTGTAAAATATACCAGCATTAAAATTAACTTATAAATATAAACTTATTTCTTTGCATATAAAACAATTCTAGAAGATTGATTTTTTTCTTGTAAGAAAACTGATAATTCTGTTTTTGACCTTTTTTTCAAAGACATTTATTTAATTACAATAAGGAATTATGATTACCATGCTGATGAAACTGTTCTCAAAACAACAATAGCACGGTGAATGTTTTGAAACATTTGAAAACATTTCCCACAATATGTCTCTTTCATTCTGGCATTGAAAAAAGTCTTTTGCTGCCCAGACATGATTATGCAAATGGCATCACATGTCTTCAGCTTTCTAATGTCTGCTAGAGAGAAGTTGAGGCCTGAGGCATCCTTCACCTCTGAGGTAAGATCACATTTAAATGTACATTCCTGAAAGGGGAATGTCTGGAAGTCCAATCGGGTTATGAATGTTTCTAACCCAGCAGGGATACAGAGCTGCTGGATTGCCTAGAGGCTCACTGAGGGCTTTAAGTGCTTTCATTTACAGAAGAATATCCTGAAACTACAGCTATCATCAATGCTTTAAAAATGATTCCACTTTCCTACCCTTTTCTTTAACTTTTAATCTACACCAGAGAAGCAATAGTAAGTACTTCTTAGAGCCTTGGAACACACGAGGAAATCTGCCGGGAGCTTCTTTCTAGAGCACCTGAGCATTGTTTCATTGGTACTAAATTTGCAAATATCATCTTGTGAGATAAACTATTAAAGCTTGGTACACATTTTCTTATGAATGTTGTATCATTTACCATAATGTTCTCCAAAATACACCTATTATGTCTAATTTAAATTCTACAAATTTCCTCTCTATTGTGTAAATATCAGGAGGCGCAGGGAACAGTGAATAACAGTGTTTTCAAATCCTTTTCCCCCTTAAGTTATTGATATAATCCATTCCTCTGCTTCTTCTGAACAAACTAATATTCAAGTTTTAAGAACAATAATCATAGAGTTTCATCTTCCATGAGAAAGTGATATTTATATTTCAAGCCCAAGATGAAAGTACTCCCCTTTGAGTGTCCTACTGAAAAATAGCCATGTAGAAGGCACAGAGGGATACTGAGTGCAGTCTTCAAATGCATTGCCATTTTTATACCAGAACCTATCACAATCTAATATCATGTAAAGACTTATTCCTTCATACTATGAAAATGATACAAGGTATGTTGAAATATAAAAGCATTTCTGTTTTATTCCTACACATTTTCTACTCTAGGTGAGATTGTAACCTTTTTCTATAACTAATATTCACTTATTGGACATATTCAAATTAAAGCAATCTTGATCTTTAGAAACTTTGGGTACTGGTTCACAGAATGGAATTATAATGTGGGAGCTTTAAGAAAATGAATTATAATTTTATAGAAGAAATATATAATAAAATTAGAAAATTTTGTAATTCACTTATTCACTCACATATTTACTCATTTACTGTTCATAAAAATTACTTAGAATCTCCATATGCCACAAAATTTTCTAAACACTGAGCCCATAAAATGAAAGAGAAACCTTGTCATTGTATACTTCAGACTCTAGCAAGAAGAGAAAACAATATGTCATTTGAGTTAAGAAAACATTGATTGTGAGAAAGCAATGTAAATATAAAACTAACTAGAGGAACAGAAACACAAATATAATTAAGAAAATACACCAAGATTGTAAAATATGTAAATTCTGTCAAGTCAAAGAACTATACAACCACAAACATAATAAAAGATTTTTAAAAATCAAAGAAAACTTTTATAAACATTCATAACAAAATTTCATCATTACCCTGAGTTACATATTGAGATTCTAGTTTTAAAATAATAATAAAAACATAGCTAACTGAAAGAAAACAATAGAACCATTCCATGATAAAGAAAAGCAAAATAAGGCATATGAGGATCAACTGAAAATTACCTTACAAAAGATGTGAAAATAAAAATTAAGGTCACTATATGATAATTGAGGGGCCAATTCCAAAATAGACTATAGAGTAGATATAGTATCTCTCACCTGTAATCAGTACTCAGGAGGCTAAAGCAAGTGGATTGCCATACTTTTTTTTTTTCTTTTTCTTTCTTTTTTTCTTAAAGGAAAGCTAGGATACATAGTCCCTTCCAGATAATCCTGATATGTAATATGGGACCCTGTCTCAAAAAAAGAAAGAGTAATAATAAAAGACAATTATACATATTTTCATAATGTACTGTAGTTGAAATAGTAGCTATTGTAATGTAAACAATCCAGTCTAATGAGAGAACTTGGCTTCAGTATAATAATGTCAAGAAACTTCAGGACTCCATTTTCACCTATTGTGTCAAACAAACAAGCAAAAAAAAGAAGCCAATAGAGTAACATTAACTCAATTCTATAGATAAAATAGACACTTACAATATTTCAACTATTAATTGTATATTATGTATAGTTCTCATAAGTCTATGAAGCATTCTATACCACAGACTATGTTGAGGAGGAAACAAATCTTTGCATAGAATAAAGCATTGTAAACAAATATGAAAGCATGAAATCATGTAATTAATCTTTGCTAAACTGTATTGAAAAAACCAGAAATTGTCAAAAAGAGAAGTTTAAAAAATTTCTGAATTCATATAAACTAAATTTCATGTTATACAATAAATAATATATCTCTACGTATATTTAAAATAGTTGCAAATTCTTGAAAGAAGTAGAAGTGGAAACGTAAAATACTGTAATCTACAGAATGCAGGAAGAGATGTAATTACAGGGAAAATTATAGAAATGAGTACTTAAGTCACAATAATAAAAGGATTTCAAATTGATAACCTGGCTATACATCTCAGCATATAAGAAAGCATGACCATACCAGCCATCACCAGAAGAAGGTAAAGCCAGCTTATGCCAGGCCTAGTGGCTCTTCACAACAATAAACCCCTAACTAGTGGGGTATTGCTGTGATTGGCTGAACCATGCTTTTGTTTGGAAGAATGTGGACTTTGGATTAGAATTGCAGGTAAATGCTTCAAGCAGAGTTTCATGGGCCATCCTAGTAGAAACATGGAGGGCAGTGTTGCTGAGGGTGATTTGAACTATAGGGACCTATCTCAAGTGGTTACAGAAGAAAAGAATTTTAGTATGTGGCTTATAATATGTTCTTGTGATATTTTGACAAAGAACGTGACTGCTTTTTTACATCACTATCTTTTCTACTGCCTACAAATCTAGGTGTAGAACTCCCAACAACTTTTCCAGCATCATGCCTGCCTGCATGCCACCGTATTCCTTGCCATGACACCAATGGGCTTTATCTCTTAACTGTAAGTGGGCTCCAATAAATGTTTTCTTTTATAAGAGTTGCCATGGGCAAGGCATTTTTTTTTTCTTCACACAATAAAACCCTACCAAGCTAGCAGATGAAATGAGTTACTTTCTACACTTAGCAATGCCCATAAAGATTCTATAACTCTTTAAGTTGTGAGAAACCAAGTCAACGTTCAACAACTAATACTGTTTTCATATATCAGTAAGGGATTTGCTCATGAAGAAATCATGAAAGCAATCACAATCAGAATAGTTACAAAAATATTTCTAGAAATAAATTTAATTGAGTAAACAGAAGACCTCTAATGAAAGTTACAAAACACCGGTTGAGAAATGGAAGGATATTTTTGATTCAGGCTCTGTTAGTACCTCTGGACTCAGGTTAGTTGATTCTGTGTGTTTTCTTTCTTTTTTAAATTAACACTTATTTATTTAGTCAAGTTATATATCAATCACAGCCCCCTCCCTCTACCCCTCCTGGTCCCACCCTTTTCTTTCTCTCCCTCCTCTCTCATCCTCTGGTTCAATCCTCCTCTGTTCAACAGTTACATCATGGCTAAGAGCTTCTGTTTGCATTGGTACCCATGGTGCCCTGGACCCATCTGTCTCCAACACTCTTTCCTCCCCCTCTTCTATAGGATTCTTTGAGTTCCAACTAATATTTAGCTGTGGGTCTCTGCATCTATTGCTGGATAAAGGCTCTCTGAGGATGATTATGCTAAGCTCCAGTATAATACTATGCCAGCATGTTTTTAGAAATGATTTTATTGATATTTTTCTCCTCCTCTTCCTCATCTTCTTCTCTTCTTTTTCCTGATCACATTTGTCCTATCCTATCTGTCATTGGGTTCCTTGGCAGTGTTGGCAGAGGGCTTCCAGGCTTGGCATGGGTCTCGTGCTGGACTAGTCATTGACTGACCACTGGAGCCATCGAGTGGCCACTAGAGTTTTGACGGGTCTAGTAAGGACTTGTGCATTCAAGTTACAATTGTATAGTTTGGTCTTTATGTGTAACTCCTAATAGTGGGAGCAGGGGCTAAGTCTCCTTTTGCCCCCTTTGGGACCCTTTTCCTCTTACTAGGTTATCTTGTCCAGCCTTAAAACAAGGAGAGCTGCCTAGTCTTACTGCAATTTGATATGCTATATTCAGTTGATATCCACGAAAGGCCTGCTCTTTGTTGAAGAGAAATGGAAGAGCAGTAGATGGAAAGGGAGAGAGGAGGTCAGTGGAAATCTCTGAGTAGAGGGGCGAGGGAAATTGTGTTCAGGATTTAATATATGAGAAAAGAATAAATAAATAAATTTTAAAAAGTAAACCAATAAAATGTAATTGCAATTTTAAGAGAGAGAAATGATGGTGTGAGCATTTCTTCAAATGTCTCACTGCCATTAGAGATGCCTCTTTGTGAATTATCGGATTAGCTCTTCTTCCCACTTGTTTGAATAGATTATTTGTTTTCCTGGTGTTTAATCTCTTGAGTTCTTTATAAATTATGGAAATTATCCATCTGTCACACGTGGGGTTGGTAAAGATCTTTTCCCAATCTGTTGGTTGTTATTTTGTTCTAATGACAGTGTCTTTTGCCTTACAGAAGCTTTTCAGTCTCATGAGGTCCCATTTATTGATTGTTGGTCTTAGAGCCTGAGCTATTAGTGTTCTGTTCAGGAAGTTGTCACCTGTGCCAATGAATTCAAGACTTTCCCTCACTTTGTCCTCTATTAGATTTAGTGTGTCCGGCTTTATGTTAATGTCTTTGGTGCACTTGGACTTAAGTTTTGTGCAAGGTGATAAGCATGGGTGTAATTTCTGAGTGAGTTAATCCAGACTCAGAGAGATGCACATGGCATCTACTCACTTTTATTTAGATTTTAGCCATATTATACAGAATAACCAACATACCAAAAGGATCAGGAACACAGAATTTGTTACCTATTAATGGGACAATTTTCCCTAGGGGTCCTACCATAAAGGCCCCCAGTGCAAGAGGAAGCTTTTAACCCTCATATACTATTGAACTGAGGGTGACTGATATGTAGGGACACTCCACATCAGAGGAGTGGGATGGAAGGGATAGGGGTTACAGGATGGGAGTGTGGAACTGGTAGGGGTGGAAAGAGGGCACTGTGATGGAGATGTAACTTGAAGTAATAAATAAACCTTCAAAAACCAAAATAAACATACAGAGCAAAGAATGAATATTTAAAGCTCAAAGAAAAAATGCCAAAAGAACATATAAAGGCAGAATAAAGCCTGATATTTCAATGGAGACTCTAAAAGCCAGAGAGCCTGGATTGATGTTGTACAAACTTTAAGAAAATACATATACTAGCCCTGACTACTATACCGAGCAAAAGGATCTAGATGCAAGCTGGTAAAGCCATTTTATCACTTAACAAAATAGGCTTAATACAAAAGCAAATCACAAGAGACAGGGAAGTACATTACATATTCATCAAGGAAAATATACCAAAGGAACATTACAATTCTCAACATCTATGCACCAAACCTTAGGACACCCAAGTTCACAAAAGAAAAACTACATTCATAAAAGAACTACTACTATATCTGAAATCACAGTGATAGTGGGTGACCAGTGCTCCACTCATACCAATAAAAAATTCATCCACACAAACGCTAAAGAGAGAAATGCTGGAGCTAAATGACAGTTACATCACTACAAAACATTTCATATGAAAAAGATACATTGTTCCCA
Organism: Lophiomys imhausi; assembly: GCA_907164525.1. NCBI lineage: Eukaryota > Metazoa > Chordata > Mammalia > Rodentia > Muridae > Lophiomys > Lophiomys imhausi. The sequence continues at coordinate 11,870,754 of CAJQZJ010001969.1, forward strand.
ATAGCTTATGGAACTTCCTCCATAATTGACCATACACAGGGACACAAAACAAGCATCAACAGATAAAAAGGAGACTGAAATAATGTTCTTCATCCTATCTGACCACTGCAGATGAAAGTTGGATATCAACAAAGCAGAGACCTTGCAAACTTATAAAACTCAGCAACTTAGTGCTGAATGAAAAGTGGGTCAGGACATAAATTAAGAAAGAGATTTAAAACTTTTTGGAATTGACTGAAAATAAAAATACAACATATATTTATTGACACAATGAAAGTGATTCTAAGAAGCAAGCCCATAGCACTAAGTGCCTACATTAAAAAATTATAGCGCTTATATTTGTTATTAATTAAACATATGAAAGCTCTGGGGAAAAAACTAACATCCAAAAGAAGTAGGTGGCAAGATATAATCAAACTCATCCTCGAGATCAATAAAATAGAATAACAACCACGAAACACAAATAATCAATAAAACAGTTTCTTCTTTTAGAAAATCAGAAATTTCTCAAAGATTGATAAATCCTTAGTCAAATAAACTAAAAGGTAAAGACAGAATATATAAATTAACAAAATTAGAGACAAAAGACATAACAACAGATACCTAAGAAAGTGTCTTAGACCCAGAGAATCATAGACATATTTTTAAAGATGTGTTGCTTACCAAATTAAAAATCTGAAAGAAATGAAAAATTTTCTTTGTATGTGCCACAGGACAAAGTTGAACAAAGAACAATCTGAACAGACCCTTATTGAAATAGAACCAGTAATTAAGTGACCCAACTAAGAAAGGAAGGACAAGATCGTTTTAGTAAAGAATTGTGCCAGATTTTCAAAGAATTGCCATCAATGCTCTCCAAATTATTCTACAAAACAGAACAAGAAAAAACACTGCCTAATTCTTTTTATGAGGTTACTCTGATATCTAAGCCACATAAAGACCCAATACAAAAAGATAATTACAGACCAGTCTCTTCATGAGCATAAATGAAAATATTCTTAACAAAACACTAGCAGTCTGTATAGAATACACACAAAAAAATCAAGCTCCATGCTCAAGTAGGCTTGCAGAGATGGAAGGATGGTTTACCATTAGTAACCAATAAATATAATTCACAATAGAAACAGACTGAAAGAAAAAAGTTTATTGTCATGTAATTAGGTGCAGAAATACCTCTAACAAAATTCAACATCCTTTCATATTATAAGTCCTAGAGAAAATTAGGATTCAAGGGGAAAATTTGAAATAAGGGGCACAGCAAACATCAACCTAAAGAGAGAAAAGCTCAAAGAATTTCTACTAAAATCAGGAATGAGGCAAGGTTATCCATTCTCTTCACACCTACTCAATATAGTATATGAAGACTTAGCTAGAGCAAATGATACAAATGTATAAAAATGTATATAACAATTCCATCATAAAAATCCTACAGTTGATGAAAGCATGTTCATCAAAGTATCAGGACACAAAATTAATAAATTCAGGTAACTTTTCTACATACAAACAACAAATGGGCTGATGAATCAGGGAAACAATTGCCTTCACGATTTTCTCAAAAACTATCTTGAGTGTAACTCTGACCAAGCAAGTAAAAGATCTGTACAATAAAAATATTAAGGTATGGAAAAAAGAAAACAAGGAAGATACAAGACAATTGAGATATTCTATGCTCATTGATCAGTAGGATTAATAGACTAATAATGACCATCCTACCAAACACAGATTCAATGGAATCCCATTAAAATTCCAACACACCTCTTCACTTATTCACAGAACTTGAAAGGACAATTTTCAGCTCTGATGGAAAAACAAAAATCTCAGGATAGCTAAGAAAAAAAAATCCTACATAATAAAAGAACTGCTGGAGGTATCATTCTTGGTGTCAAATTGGACTACAGAACAATAGCAATAAAAACAGCTAATAAAAACTGAAATGTTGCCTGTGGTGGTGGTGCATGCCTTCAATCCCAGCAGTTGGGAGGCAGAGACAGCAGGATCTCTGTGAGTTTAAGGCCAGCCAGGGCTACAGAGAAATCCTGTCTTGAAAAATCTAAATAAAGAAACAAACAAACAACAAACACAGAAATGTTGATAATGAAATTTAAGACACAGAGATAAGTCTATGGGAACATGATTTTTTTCATAAATAATCTAGAAATACAAACTAGAAAAAAGAAAACATCTTCAACAGATGTCTATGATCAACCTGGACAGTCTTATGTAAAAAAAAATCCAAATCCACACTTATCACCCTGCAAAAACTCAACTGTAAGTGGATTAGGAACCTTATCATAAGACCAGATACATTGAATCTGATAGAAGAGAAAGTGGGGAATCAATAGCCTTGAATTCATTGTCATAGGGAAATATTTTCTGAACGGAAAAGGGCTAGTACACACACTAAAGTCAACAATTAATAAATATGACCTCATGAAACTGAAAAGCTTCTGTTTGATGAAGGACACCAGCATTTACACACAACTGTGAGCTACAGAATAGGAAATGATTTTACCAACTATTAATCCAATAGAATGCTAATATCTAAAATATATAAAGAATTAAAAAACATGGACATCAATTAAACAGAATAGCTAATAAATTAAAAATGGGGTACAGATTTAAATTGAGAAATTTCAAATCCAGAAACAAAAATAACTGAGAAGCACTTAAAGAAATGTTCAACATCCTTTAGCATAGGGGAAATGGAAATCAAACCTACTTCGAGATTATATCTTCTAAAAGTCTAAATAGCCAAGATCAATAAAACTCATGACTGCTGCTCTTGACAATGATGTGGATTAAATGGAACACTCATCCTTCCCAAACTTTTATAGTTAATATGAAGATTAGTATGATAATTCCTCAAAAAGCTGGAAATAGATCTACATCAAAATCTAGCTATACTATTCCTGGACATATACCCAAAATATACTTCATTCTACTATAGAGATGTTTATTCAATCATGTTCATTGTGGCTTTATTCATAATAGTCAGAAAATGAAAACAGCTTAGATGTCCATCAATAGATGAATTAATAAAGAAAATGTGGTACAATTAGTTAGACAATGGGATATTTCTCAGCCATTAAAAAAGTTTATAGTTTACCTGGAAGAGGAGATACCATGATAATAAAGATCTCAGGGTGAAACTTATCCATTGCACTCCAGATTTGATGACCCTTGTGATTTTCCTAAAAGTGGGAAACTCAAGTATATAATTTGTAGTAGTGGGGGCTAAGCTTGCTATCTCCTTTAGAGTAAAATATGATGTCATGAATAAGGCAAGTATATGGATGGAGCCAGGAAAAATTCTTTCCGAGTAAGGCAACCAAGATACAGAAAGACAAATATGGTATATATTCACTTATATGTGTATGTTTATTGTTAAGTTATTGATAAGCAAGCTACAACCCATAAAAACCAAAGATATCTGGTATAGAATAAGAGACCATGTAGAAGTAATATATCTCCCACAAAAAGAGGAAATAGAGCAAGGATTTTGTGATTGAATCAGGAGTGGGAGGGAAGACAGGGAAAAGAAAGGAATACAGGGAGGAACAACTAAAACTAAGTATCATTTGAGGGAGCATATGGAAATTTAATTTAAGATAAACTTAACTAAAATATATGTATTTATGAAGGTGATATAAATGAAATTGGAAATATGAAGTACCAATTGGATATCTCCCCTTATCAAATGAAGCTTCTGAAATGTGTTACATCTAATTGAATTGTTAAACAAAAAGGCAACAAGGGAATCCACAAGCAGCCCAGTATTTTTCCAAGGCTGTTATTCTTCAAAAACTTATGGTAAGGCCCTATTGCTGAAGACAAAACCCACACAACTCATTTAACATGAAGAAGTCCAGCTGATGCCTGCCTAGAGATTTTCACCCCTACATAGTAGTAAGTACAAACTTAAAAGTGGCAGGGAAGAACAAGAGTACAGAGCTGTCTTTTGACCTCCATATATATGTCATGAATTCAGATGTACCTCACTATTCCCTCCCTCCTCACTCAGAAAGAAATAACAATATACTTAAGTTAAATGTGGGGACTTAAAGTTTAAAAATATGCACTATGCCATTTTAGTAATTTTTATGTGTTTCAAAAATACAACTTACACTGTGGATGGGTCCATTTGTGATTTTTTCATCAATTATGATAATGTTATTTGCTTGGATCAGATTCAGTGTGTATGCAGACATACAATAAATATTGTTGTTATTATATGGCCATATATTCTTGCATCGATGAATCATTTAGTAGTAAAGTACTATAGACAAAGATTCAGTCTTTATTCGACGATTATTTTTGACCTTCATTGCATGAATGAAGTCCTAAAACTGTGCTCCCTGATCCTTATCCTACAAGGAATTCAGATACCAGAATGTAGAACCTTGTGGCTGTATTCAGTTGGGTTTGATCTCAAAGATGTGACTTAAGGTAGTTACTTTCCTTTTTCTTCTTATAATTTCTGTGTAGAGTTATGACATTTCCCTTTCATTATTTAATAAACCAAATTCTACCTGATTTCTAGTTTATATAAAATTGAAAGAGTGATATTCTATTTCCAATTAATTTCCTTCAATACTTCTAAGGAAATAATTAATATTACAACCTAAAGTCCAGTGTATTTTATGGGTTGCCAGAAGCAAGATGGTGTCAATTCCTTCATGATGAATCAATTTTCTATTTCAAAAGAGTACAGGATGAAGTTTACAGTCCCATTTTAAAAACAAATTAAAATCAAACACCATAAAGTGAGAGGAAAAAACAGTAGTCAGCTTCTGGCTGTATACTCAGAAGTTACATGTGGTTATGGTTCATCAGTCACCTCAAAAAAAGGACAAGGAAGTCAAGGAACTTAGATAAACTGTACAGAACTGTTGACTAATTAAATCAGGCAACTTGTACTAAAAATCTAACAAATTAACCTTATTTTTGTTTAGGAAGAATGTTGCTGGGAAAAAAGTTTATAAAACAAATATGAGTTAAATTCCAGCATAGGAAAAAAATTAAGTCACCTTGAATTAAAGTAATTTGCTGATATGGAGCAAAAATAAAAAAGTAAATAACACCAACTGAGTTTTCTAAAGTAAAATCCCCAGGGTGAAGAAAAATCTTTCAATAGTTGAAAAGGGAAGATAGCACATTCAGTTTAATCAGCACTGAAAGAAAAGGAAGTTATAAATTGGGCTTTTAACTCACACAGAAAGTAATTTTAGTAGCTAAAGAATCTTGAAAGACAGATGAAAATGATCTATGTGGAAGGCTAAGAAAGAAACATATAAGAGTTATTTACACAGTATCTCATGAAAACAAGGCAAACTGTGATCTGTGGACTGTAAACTGTATTTCAGTAATGGAGAAACTGCTGTAACATTCATCATGAGACTTAACTACAACCAAGAGGGAAACCCTTTGATTAAAGATAATTCTTTTTCTGTCTCTCAGTCACTTTGAGTTTCGAGCTGTTTGTAAATCTCTTCTGAACATAGAATTCTCTCCTCTTGTTTTCTCATTCTGGTCTAGCCTCATTTTGCTTCTACACATGTTTTTATCTCAGCCTCACAACCAGAAGAAAATGAATTCCTAAGGGTTTGGAAGATACTTTTAAATAAAAATGTTATTATAATGAAAAATCAATACAATGCCACACAAGACAATTCAAATTTAACTTTCATGAAGCAGTCAAATGAAAAAAAAAAAAACCTGCCATTTGGGATTGTCCTCAGGATATTGATATCTAGAAAGAAAACTGGTACAAGATTTACAGTAATATAAAAACATAGACAGATTGCAGGATCATGACTTCTCTTCGATTCCTCAGACCAGGAGTCACAGGCCAACTGTCTGCCTAACATGTTAGGGGAGCTGGGCTCCTGTAGAGGAAGGTGGAGAATGACCATTATGTTCTTGACAGACTGGTCACACTAGGGACCAAACACAGCAGACTGTGCAGGCAATAAAGCATGCATGCTTGCACAGGGGTGAGGAAACCCTGAGTGAATGTGTAAAGAGGGGATGAAGTCCTGTCTGAATGTGTATTGGACAATGCATGGGCATTGTCATGTCAAGAATCAATACTTCAAACCCATGTGAAATTGGGAAAGCCCCCTCCACCCTCCTCAGCCAGGCTCAGAAAGATGACAAAGCCTTCCTCTGCAACTGGTGTGAATGTTGGTCATGTATTTGCAAAATCTAGGAACCACAATTTCCTCCTCTTGAATTGAGAACAGCTAATTGTCTCCTGGTTCCATGTTGTATATAACAAACAAGCTGAGATTCTGGATTGCTGTATAGTTCATGTTACTCCATCAGAATGTGTGCATCCCACCTAGCCACAGTTTTTCTGTATTTGAGTCTATGTGTGTCTTTTCATGTTTCTTGCTTCCTGTAGTGACATTTCCAGTCCAAAAGTGCACTAGAAAGTGTTACACACTTCAGGGAAATTTTATATAGTTTTTAAGTTCTCCACTATCTACACACACACACACACACACACACACACACACACACACACACAAGGAAATGGAAAAGAAAATTCTCATAGGAAAGTAAGCAGTACATTCTAGGTATAGAAATGCATTAAGACAGAACATGAACAACATGAATGCCAAGGGATAGGATTTGATTAATGCTGAGATGTCAAATGGCAGACTATACCTTCCTTATGTGCAGACCACGAAGCAACAGGTGTTTATGCTGGATGACATGGGAGCAAAAAAAGAAGGCTGACTGTCTCAGCATAGGACCCTATAGAATATCTGAAAAATCCATAATGGCAGAAACACAGAGAAACAAATCAAAATTCAGATGGGACAGTTTCTCTATGTCTTTTGCTTGTGTCATAGATTTTAGGTTATTCTCTCCAAAAGCTGCTATCTTGAGGAGCAATAGGCAATCCTATGGATAAATCATACCAGTCTTTGCTTTTAAAAGATCTTTTTCTAATGAGGCTGCAGTGCCTGACCTCAATGGAAGAGGATGTTCTCATCAGTCATGAGGTAACTGGATGTCATGCGGTGGGATGATATGGAGTTTGGGCTCCCTCCTCTTCTCCTCAGACAAGGGGAGAGGGTATAGGAGGAAGAGAACAGAAGGGCAGGATCCAGAGGAGAGGAGGAAGGGGCTACAATCAGGATGTAAAATGAATAAATAGATAAACTTAAAAAAAGATCTTTTTCTTTATTATTTAAGAATTTCATACAGGTACATTGTGTGTTTTCATCAAACCTATTACCTATTCCATTCTCCTTTCTTTGCTGTTTTTTTTTTCTAGTCTAAAGAGTGTATAGACCTTATGTGTGTTACCACTGTCACCATGAGTTTATATGTGCATCTACCCTTAGGTGTCTGAAAACTCTGTTGCCTTGAAGTTACCCAAGACATCTGGCTTATAACGTTTATGCTCTCTCTTTACAAAGACCATTGCCTTTAGAGAAAGGGTATGGTATTATTGGCCCATCATTCTTTACAGAGGTCCTTTGCTTTCCTCTCCTGGATTCAAGCACTCAAGCACATCACACCAAGCTTTTTGGGTCAACAGGTATAGTAAAATATCTCAAAATATGAGATGAAATTCTTCTATTTAGACAGAAGATTAGAACCTGTTTGACCATGTGTTTTACATTTTAATTTTTGTCCAGGAAACTTCTGTGATTTTTCTCTGTAATAGTGACAATTCTTACACCATTTTATTTTATACTGAATATTTTGAGTAGCTTTGCATTGAAAAAAAGTGCTTCCTGTATGTGTGTCCTCCTTCAGCTCCCTTTTAACTCGACCTTTAAGTTCCAAATGAAATCTAGCAGTCATTTCTAATGGGAAATGACACAAACACAAACCTTAGTCTCAAAACCTAATCGGGGATCATCCTTTCTTTAGAATCCAGAACAGAATTCATTTGTCAGCCAAGAGCTTAACAATCCTAATTTTCAGAAGTGGAACAGTGTTTAACTTGCAGAAAAACATAATATAATTGCTTTAAAAAATCCAGGAACTGGTTAAAGAATAATTATTAGCCATGGGCTATTCTGTCTCTAGAGTGAGACTCTGGTAGACACAGATGGTTATCAAAAGGGAAACAATATTATAGCATTTTAACCACAGGGTCAGAAACAAAGATTTCCTGCAAGAACAGGAAACCAGAGAGCAGAAGAAGCTGGATAACAAGAAAAAAGAACATCTTGGGCTCACACATGAGTTATACATATGTACAATGGGCTTAGGTCTGGACAGCATGCCTTACATTTAATTATTGTTCATTAAACTCATTAAAGGATTGTCTCCACACCTAGGCAGAAAGAGGCAACCTTAAATGGACTCAGTGCTTACCAATTCAAAACAAAGAAAGAGGAACATGTGAAGTTAAGATGGAAAGGTGGGCTGGAGAAGGGCAGGAATTGGAAGGGTGGGAATATGGTGTGGGTTGACAAATATGCATGTATAATGTCAAATTAATGTTTAAGAAAATGAAAATACAATAGTTTCCAAAGTTTTCTAATACAATACCAGTGTGTATGATGTGGTAGAAATAACAGTCAAGGTTCTGAATAGTCAGAGACACAGATAGACTATAGTAGCAGTCATTAAGAAAAAAAAAAAAAAGGCCACAACTTCAACTGAGAAAGACCTTTGTCAGAAAAAAATATCATAAAGTCTAATGAACATTAGTTGTAACACAAATTCTAGAGGTTATAATGACAGATATATAAGGAGGAGAGTTAATGCAATGATAATTAGTTGCCAATGGACAATATATAGGGAAATGGTAAAATTATTAAATTAGGCTGCTACAGTGAAGTAGTGAAGAATAGATGAATACAAGATCTTTAGTTGTTGTCATATAATTTCTAAACATATTTTAAAAACTGCTATTTCCAACTTTGGCACAGTTCACCTTAGGGAGAAGCTGAGCTTGCCTTGTCTTATTTCACCAAAGTTCATGTTAACACTTCTAAACTCCAAGTTCAGTCACATCAGTTGAAATTATATCAAATTCAATCTATTTCCTAAATTTTAAGATGAAAGTCTAGTGTAGACTGACATAATCTCACCAGCAGCTCCTATCGCTGAGAACTTGATGCCTGAATTTAACCCCTTCTTATCACCATTTTTTAAATGTTTATTTATTACTTCAGGTTACATCTCCATCACAGTGCCCTATTTCCACCCCTCCCAGTCCCACCCTCCCACACTATACCCCATATCCCTTCCATCCCACTCCTCTGGAGTGCAATGTCCCTACATATCAGATCCCTGCCCCAGTTCAGCAGTCATATGAAGGCCAAGAGCCTCCTCATACACTGGGGGCCTACAAGACAGCACCACTAGGGAAAAGTATCTCATTGATAGGAAACAAAGTCTATGTTCCTGTTCCCATTGGTGCACTGGTTGTAGCCTAGTTATCCTGTACTATATGGCTAAAATCTGATTATAAGTCAATAGATACCATGTGCATCCTTCTGAGTCTGTGTTAGCTCACTCAGGATGAATTTCTCTAGTTCCACCCATTTTGGCTGCAAATTGCATGATTTCAATGTTTCTGATGGCTGAGTAGTATTCCATTGTGTAGATGTACTACAGCTTTTTACTCTGTTCCTTGGTTGAGGGACATCTGGGTTGTTTCCAGTTTCTACCAACAGCTCAAGCTATAAGACCAACAATTAATAAATGGGACCTCATGAAACTGAAAAGCTTCTATAAGGTAAAAGACACTGTCATTCAAACAAAACATCAACCTAAAGACTGGGAAAAAATCTTCACCAACCCCACATCTGACAGAGGGCTAATATCCAAAATTTTACAAACAACTCAAGAAATTAAATGCCAAGAAACCAAATAATCCAATCAAAACTGGGGAACAGAGCTAAACAGAGAAATCACAAAGGAGGAATCCCTAATGGCTGAGAAACACTTCAAGAAGTGCTCAGCATCCTTAATCATCAGAGAAATGCAGCTCAAGATGACTCTGAGATTCCATTTCACACCTGTCAGAATGTCTAAGATCAAAATCTCAAATGACAGCACATGCTGGCAAGGTTGTGGAGAAAGGGTAACACTCCTCCATTGCTGGTGGGAGTGCAAGCTGGTACAACCACTGTGGAATTCAGTCTGGCTATATCTTAGAAAACTTGGAATAGCTCTACCTCAAGACCCTGTCATACCACTTCTGGGTATATATCCAAATGATTCCTCACCAAACCACAAGGACTTCTTGTCATCTATGTTCATACCAGCTTTATTTGTAATAGCTCACCATTCTTTTTAACATGTGATTTTTCTAGGAATGCCTAGAAGCAGTAGAGGAATGCCTATAGGCAGAAAGCCTCCACAGTGATAGCTGTGAGTGTGTGATTTCATACTTATCATTTTTGGTCACTGCTTATTTTTCCTATTCTCCTTATAGTGTCAGGGTCAGGTTTCACATTTAGCAAGGTAAGTGGATAATAGCCATATAATACTGGATAACCATATAACAATCCACAGACCCAAAGAAGAAGAAATCTAGCATGACTATCTTTGAGCGACCCTACCCTGGAGCAGATAGAAACAGATGCTGAGAAACACAGCCCAACATAAGGTAGAGCTCTAGGAGAGAGGAAGGAAGAATAGAGGAGTCCAGAGTAGACAAGAACTCCACAAGAAAACCAACAGAACCAACCAACCAAGGCCCCGGGAAGCTTACAGAGTCTGAAGCACCAACCAAAAAGCATATTGAGTCTGGATCTAGTCCCGTAGACATATGTAGCTGATAGGCAGCTTGGTCTTCAAGAGAAACAGCAGCTGCCTCTGTCACAGACCCTGATGCTTGTTGATGGAACACTTTAGCCTAGCTGGGTTGCCCTTTCTGGCTTCAATGGAAGAGGATCTCTTAGTCCTGATGCTACTTGATGAACTGGGGTAGGTGGATGCAGTTGGGAATCTTCTCATCTGAAGAGAAGGAGAGGAAAGAGAAGGGGAAGAAGGTGAGAGTGTGGGACAGGGTGGGTAAAAGAAAGGGTACTGTGATAAGGATGTAACTTGAGTAAATAAATTAATAATAAAATAAACAGACTTCATATCAGAAACAGTATCACATAATAGCTATTACTCTATAATATTATTCTCTATATATAAATCTAAAATCACGAGATTTCTCCATGTACAACACACAACGTTGTTTTATTCCAATGCACCTTGGCCAGGTGTCACTGCCTCCTTTTAGTCTATCTTCCAGAACAAACCTATAAGCAAAGAAATAAAATAAAAATAAAAAGTCTCTGCTACACTAAAAATAATAATTTGAGATTCCATCTTTGACCTATACTAACTTTCTGAACTCCATACTATATTCCTTTTTTGTTCTGAGTTACTTCAATGACATGCAAATCAAGTGTCTTAGTTTATGAAGATCACATACCAGATCAGAATGTCAAAGAACTTTCCCAAATGACCCTCCTTTTTTATCATCAGAGACAGATATAGAGCCAAGCATAGAATGATACTTTCTTTAGCTATATCAATTTTTGCCAATTTTTACAACCCTGTTATAGTTATGAAGCTTCTAGAAAATGAGGTCTCTTCCTATTGGCATTGTATACTGTCATGTTCCACATATGTATCTCATAGCTATTGTTTCCTGGTGTACTTTACTTAAAATAAAATTCACAATTTTGAATCAAGTATTGTAAACCAAAGTTTGTGGATATATTAGGAAAAATTAAAAAATGGAAAAACATATATTAAAGTCTGAAAATAATCCCCAAAGACTCTAATTCCAGTCATATTGCATAATGAATATTATTGTTCTAATTACTTTTAATTTTCAGTATCTTGGATCTAAAAACAAAATTATAAAAGAAAAAATAATGGAGTTAAAAGAGAAAAGAAGTAAGGGACATGGAAGAAGAAGAAGAAGAAGAAGAAGAAGAAGAAGAAGAAGAAGAAGAAGAAGAAGAAGAA
>CAJQZJ010001969.1:11882712-11895594 GCA_907164525.1 Lophiomys imhausi
AAGAAGAAGAAGAAGAAGAAGAAGAAGAAGAAGAAGAAGAAGAAGAAAACCACCAAAGGAGAAAAGAGAAATATGGTCCTTAGTCATTTCCTTTGTGTTCTCTATCCCTCCTTCCTTCCTTCCCACTTGCTATCTGCCTTCAGCCACCAAATGCTCAAGGAAACACAATGAAAGAATGTTCTAAATCATTTTTTATTATATTTGAATGTTATTAATGACTTGTGTCTTATTAATACCATTTCTCTAAAATATTATTCACCGAAGCATACATGAATAATGAATAACACTATTAGTCATGTCTTTAATCATGGTGCCTAAGTCTTGAAATGTGTATGGCATTTATTTATAATGCCACCAATGCATTTCAAAAACAATGAAAGCAAGATATTGTTCATTTGCTCCTATGCATAAGTGACAATGTTACTCCAAATCACATTTCATCAAACATTCTGAGTAGAGTGATGTAATCACATACTAACCTGAAAACATAGCAGCATCCAAATTTTATTTTATGGAATCCTTGCCAGAGTAAGAATGTCCCCTGAGTTTCAGCACCATGGAGGTGACTAGGGTTCGATTAGAGAGGCGATCTGATGGTCACAGTCTATAGTTGAGGTCTTCAGAAGGAATAGGATAATGAGACTGTCTCCATAGGTCAAACCAATGCCCTCAGATCTGGAATTTTTTCAGTTTGGAAATAAAACCCCATAATTTCAGTTTCATTGAATTACAGAGAGGTATTTCCAAGTTACAGAACACTGTTGCTGGCACAATCTACCTGTAGAAACTGGACATCTGTGAATATATTTCCTCATTAGGCACCTTTCCATTAAATCAGTGAGAATGATGTTTAGCATATCATTTACAAGAAAAATTATAGGAAGAGGTTTAAAATGGTTTGTGTGTTTGAATTTACAGTTCATATCTAAATTGTAGGAGAATAAAAAATGTGTAATGTAACTATATGGAAAAGGAACAGGATCAAAAATACTTTGGCATGAACAACTCATCTTTAATTTGTATTATAATATGAAAATATTGGTATTTTTCTTATTAAATTAATGTTTATCAAAATTGTGAGTCCTATAATTATTTACTAAAGTTATCTGCAATTATAAGCTTTGTATATTACCAGAACATTATTACATACACACACATACACACGCAAAACTACACACACGTACACACACAAGCATGCACACACACAAATACACACATACACACATACTCATGCATACACACACACTGGTGGAATAATAGTTTTCACACAAATAAAAGAAAAATGTATAAGGTTGAGTTTTAGTTGTTGTTATAGTTTTAAGTTGTTTTAAACATGATCAACTGCTATTATCTCTGTGCATGACTTAGCAGCTTGGAGATTCTCTTCAAGTTGTCTTGTGTCTTTTTCAATGTCTAGTATTTGTTGTGATGTATAACATTAACTCAATTGTCAACAGCTACATTATTCTTTTTGCTCACTCATATTTAAATGTTCATATTTTTGTTAAGATAACTATTGTACCACAGCAATATCTCTCTGTCTCTCTGTGTGTCGCTCTCTCTTTCTTCCCTTCATCCCTATACTAAATGTGTTTGTTTCAGAAATGTCAGGGTAATTAAAGCTTTTGAATGTATCATATCACTGTCCACAACCATTACTTCCCTGTGTATATCATAATCTTCCTTTTGTCACTATCTTGGATCTTGAACTTAAGAAAAGAACATGTTATGCTTTTATAAACTGACTAGCATAAGCATTCTTGTAGTTTTTTCAAACTTAGTACAGTTTCTCTTTAATTGGTAGTTCTTGCAATGTGGAAAATGGGAATATGGCTAAAATATAATACATTATTTCAAGAAGATTCTGTTGAGAAAAATTAAAAAGATCCACACTAGTAGATTATATAAAAAGTGTGTGTTATAATTCTTTTCTGTACCATCTTTTACTGTTCATGGTTTCTGTACCTAACTTTTAAAGTCCTTAAAAAGAAGCTTTCTTTCCACTGTCCTTTGTCAATATCCTCTCAAGTGAACACCAACACTTAATCTTATGTCCTTCTAATGCATTATCAACACTACTGTCAGACGGATGTTCCTAAAATATAGATTGTATTCTGCAACTATCCAGCCTAAAAGCTTCAAGTGGCACCACATAGTCTCTGGGATAAAATCCAAAGTTAGTGAAGCCACCTTCATAGCCTAATGCAACCTCATTCTAAGAAGGCATTCATATTCACTTTCTGCAGACTCCAATTTGGCTTCAGTAACAATAAAAACAGCAACATGTCTGATTATGACTCTTAAAGTCTCTTATTTCTAAATGTTGTGCATTTTCAGAGAAATTATTGGACTTGCAGGATAGATGCTAATTAATCTTTATTTCCCTTTAAAACCTTCCTTCATTTACCTTTCCATACCATTATTCTCCATTATTCTGTAAACACAAATCCACTATGAATGCTAATAGTCACCTGTGATTTGGACTGTCCTCCATCCAGGATGCAGCCAGATTTATTCAAGCTTGTTAGTCAAGAACTTATTGTGTACTATATTTTCAGGAATGAATTTATACTTATAAGATACATGAAAAAAGTGTGTGTAGGTGTGTTTGTTTGTATATATATCATACATAATGACTTTTATGCATCTCCATTATTTTTTCCATATTGTTTGAGGAAAGTAAACAGAAAAAAGTGTTTCTTCACTTCTTCTGGTTTGGAAATCAGTACATAGCCTGAGCAGGCAACAAACTTGTGACAATCTACCTACCTCAGATCCCAAGTGGAGAGATGACAATTGTAAGCACCCATACATCTATTTTTCCACAGTTATTATCAAATGTATATTAAAGAATTGGAAGGTAACTCAATTAGTAAAAGCACATGCCTTGCAAGGAATGACAATAGAGAATGTCTTTGAGCACACACACACACACACACACACTCACACATTAATCCAGCATACAGAAATACATGCAAACAATGTGGAATAAAACTCACACATGGATACCCACATATACACAAATAAATTTCAAATGTTTACTGTATTTCACATATGTACAATATGCATGTATTGTACCACAAAAATGTACTATACAAACAAATATATTAAACAATGTAAAGAGTATTTGTCATTAATATTTGTCACTAGACAAATGGCTACTGTTTGTATCATGTTCTGGTGTTATTTATATAATACAGATCTTTAGTATTAGTACAAATAAAGGTTTGAGACAAGAAACATAAAATCAAATCTAGGCAAAAGCCAGAACCAAGAAAGATGGACTATTAGAGCAGTGCACATTGGACCAATTCAATATAATGGATTTAGCACAGTGATTAATATATCACATAAATTGACTCTACCCTCTTGGAAGCTCCATGCTTATCTCTGTCTTAGAAGAGTAGGGGACATGGAAACTGAGGTCCTATCTTATACTTAGATGGAACTCCTAGAAGAGGGAGGGGATCACCAACTCACTCACGAAACCTTTAACCCAAAATTGACCCTGTATACAAGATGTGCAGGGATATATATATATCGAGAGAGATAGAGAGATAGAGAGATATAGATAGATAGATAGATATAGCAGAGATTGAGAAAATGTCTAACCCACTGACAGGCCCAACCTGAGACTTGCATCAAGGGAGAGAATCAACCCCTGTCACCATTAAGGATATTCTTCCATGCTTACAGATAGGAACATGGTATAAATGTACTCTGTGAACATCTGTGCAGCAGAGGATCCAAACAGAGGCTGAAACTCACTGCCAAACATTAGGGAGAATGTGGCAGATTTTGTGGAAGAATTGTGGAAGGATAGAAAGACCAAGAAGGGACAAGAACTCCAAAAGAAGGCTAATAGAGACAACTAACTTAGGTCCATGGGGGGCTCAGAGAGACTGAAGAACAGTCAAAGAGCATGGATGAACTGGACTTTGGCCACCTACACTTTGTAACCAATGGGCAGCCTAGTCATCTGTGATTTTTGTAGCAAGTGGAGCAGAGGCTTTCTCTGACATAGACTCTGATGCTGGTTTTTTGATCATTTACACTTAATGGGTTTTCAGTGCCTGACCTAAATGGAAGAGGATTCACTCAGTACTGATGCAACTTGATGTGTTGGGGTAGAATACTATGGGGGGCTCCCCTTTTTCTGAGGGAAAAGGGGTAGACATAAGGGAGTGGGAGGGCAGGACCCAGAAAAGAGAGGGAAGGGGGCTACCATGGGATATAAAGAGAATAAATAAACTTATAACTTTAAAGAAGAAGGCTAAGATCACAATAATATTAATGACTAGATCTGCCAAAAAGAGAAAACTTGGTTCTTGACCATTGCTCTCTGGATCATTGTTCAAATACTACAATGATTAGACAATTCTGCAAAAGGGGTTTTTGTTTGTTTGTTTGTTTGGGACAGGATTTCTCTGTGTAGCCCTGACTATCCTGCAAATCACTCTGTAGACCAGACTGGCCTTGAAATCACCTAAATCCATCTGCCTCTGTCTCCTGAGTGCTGGGATTATAGGCCTATGCCACTATGCACAGCTCTGTAAAAGACTTTTAAAAATAGACCTCCTCCCTTTTTCCCTATTGTTCATAGCTTCATCTGAATTATTTTTTTATTTTATAGTTTTTCTTTCTTTCATTGAACTTTATTATTAATACTTCTAGTTACAATACAAAATAATGAATTTCACTGTGACATTTGCATAAACTTATGTATTGTACATGGATTACATTTTTTTATAATTTATTTTTTATTTCTTCAAGTTAGATCTCAATCACAATTCCCTCCCTATAACCCCCTCCAGTCCCACCATCTTCCTCCTCAACCCCCCATCCTCTACCCTTTTTTTCTTAATTTTAAGGTATAACTTTTTCCCCCAACAGCTCCCCCTTTCAGTCCAACAAATGGTTCTTTCTCTTATAACAATAAATACAATACAAAACAACAGAAATAAATAGGCCACAATTATGAGAGTTATATGGCTTAGCATACATTCCCAATGTCCAGTCCATATGTATTTGGCACCTGACTTTAACTTTCTACTATCTAACCATCTCCATGAGTTTAAAGTTCTATATCTAACTCAACATTCATACTAACTTGCAACACAATTTTAAAAATATCTTCTTAGATCCAGAACACCCTCTTGATTCCTAAACACCTCAAAATTTAACTATGAGCCTCTAGCTATCTATTCTTCAACCACATCAGAGACCTGAGAGGGATAAATATATCTGATTATATAGGAAGTACAGGGCCCACAGCCTCCAAAACTAAGAAATGGCATACCAGTGGCTGCCTGGACAGTTCCCATTTTCTCTCCATACATTACAGCATCGATCTTCAGTCATTTGGCCCTGTTTCTCTGACAGACATTGATTGTAAAGCAGGGGTTATGAAGGACTTGCCAACCCTGTCTTGGCAGAGCTAGGCTGTCGACTTACCTGCTTCCAAGTTTTGTCCTTTTTGGACAGCATTCTGTCTACAGTTGGAGCAAGGGGCTTTTCCTACCAAGAGATAGGCTTGTGACTAATTCAATCATCTCCCACTGGAGATTCTTCGATGCTCATCTTCTACTTGGGGTAGAATAGGGGGTGCTGTCAGGAGTTGATATGTCTCGATATAAAAAAATCTAAAGTTACGAAAACATCTTTGAATGCCATATTCTGCAGATCTCTGGAGGTTTTTGAAGAGGCCCTATCTATCTCTTATATTAGGGTAAGCAGATGTTGCTTGTCTCTTAGCAGCTTTATTTCTGATTAGCTTAGAAAATAACTATAATAGGCTGTCATAGTACCTAACAAAATGACCGGCTTAACCATTATCTTTAGGACAAACTTTGAATTAGAATATAGAAAGGTAGAAGTTCATTTTTTCTTTTAGCATCTCATCAAATTCATCTTCTACACACCAGCACACAAATACACATACACACACGCATGCACATACACAGATTCTAATGAGGTACGCATGTGTATTACAGAAGAGCTGTTATTCCTAGATATAGGCTAAATAACATTATATATTCATGTGAATTATTTTATTAGATATTTAATTATAAAATATAAGTGCACCATTTTAATTAAATAATACATTATCTATAAATTGGTTACATCATTTGTGGATACCTGCTGCGGTTTAATAGTCATTCAGTGATCCCTGTGCATTAGGGCTGCCTGTTTCTTCTGTGCTTGTAGCACAGGTCCCTGAAGCAAGAGGGGTATAATATATGCATCCATCATGGACACTATGACATCATTGAATTTCGGTGTTTTATGGGTAATGGCTCAAAACAGTTTCCATTGCAGAAAATAATTGGGATGATGAATGTACAGGGAATATGTGTGATAATATTTGTCTTTGCTTTAGAACACCAATTTTTATTAATTTCAGAGGTCTGAAATTAAGGAAACACAGGATACCTAGATAACCAAAACAATCCTGAATAACTTTAAAACAACTGCTTGAAGTATCATCATTTCCAATTTTAAGATATAACCCAGAGCAATAGCAATAGAAACTCCCTGAGATTTACATATGACAAGCACATTGACCAATGGAATAGAATTGATGACTCACATAAAAGCCCACTCTCCTATAATCACCTGAATTTTAAGAAAAGACCAAAATACACACTACATTAAAGATATTATTATTGATAAAGGGAGATGGCTAGAAACACAAATATTTGTTTAAATTTTCATATCTGTTGTCATTAGGAAAATAAATGCAAATTAAAAATACGTTGAGATTAATTTTTACAGCAATCAAAACAGCTATGATAGAATAAACGCAAATGATGATAGTTTGTATGGATAGAGAACCTCTAGGTTTTCTGCTAATCTTGATATTTATTTTATAATTTCCCATGTGTATTATAAATGCAATATTGCTTTATCATTGTATGATATCATCAACACCATTTTCAGTGAAGAAAACAGCATTATTCAATTCATTTTCTTTGGGAAGTTCTTATTTATAAAATAAAATTATTAGATCCAGAACACCTTCTTGATTCCTAAACAACTCAAAATTTAACTATGAGACTCTAGCTATCTCTTCTTCAATCACCTCAGAGACCTGAGAGGGATAAATATATCTGATGATATAGGAAGTGCAGGCCCGCAGCTTCCAAAACTAAGAAATGACATACCAGTGGCTGCCTGGACAGTTCCCATTTTCTGTCCATACATTATAGCATCAATCTTCAGCTGTTTGGCCCCGTTTCTCTGACAGACATTGATTGTAGAACAGGAATTATGAAGGATTTACCTACCCTGTCTTGGCAGAGCTAGGCTGTCGACTTACCTGCTTCCAAGTTTTGTCCTTTTTGGACAGCATTCTGTCTACAGTTGATACAAGGGGTTTATATATAGTAGAATGTTAAAGTAAGGTGCCAAATACATATGGACTGGACATTGTGAATGCGTGCTAAGCCATATAACTCTCATAATTGTGGCCTATTTATTTCTGTTGTTTTGTATTGTATTTATTGTTATAAGAGAAATAACCATTTGTTGGACTGAAAGGGGGAGCTGTTGGGGGAAAAGATATACCTTAAACTAAAATAAAAAAGGTATAGGATGGGGGGTTGAGGGAAAAGAGGGTGGAAGGATGGGACTGCAGGGGGGAGTGGGGAGGGGATTGTGATTCAGATGTAACTTGAAGAAATAAAAAATAAATTATAAAAAAACAAAAAATTCTACTAGAAGAAAGTGTCATTGACATCAAGTATTTCTCAGTGTAATGGACTCTATTTGCTAATTACTTCCTCTCCACAGCTTTCATGGCTACACATGAGTTCTTTGTAGCTAGGAAAGCATGGGGTCTGACAAATCAAAGTTTGAAGCAATTTATTTTGTAACTATCTATTAAAACAGCCCCGGGTTCATTGTTGACTAATAACTTCTCATTTTAGTAATTATATTTACTTTTTCTTTGTTTTCCAAGACAGGGTTTCTCTGTATAGCCCTGGGCATCCTGGAACTCACTCTGTAGACCAGGATGGCCTGGAAATCAGAGATCTGCCTATTTTTGCCTCCCAAGTGCTGGGATTAAAGGAATATGCTGCCACTAAGCAGCTGTGAATTTTTTTCCTGACTTTAATATTATAGCTATAAGCAGCTATATGTCTGTCACTTTATCCAGCAATCAGGCATCAAGTATCCTATACAAACTTCAAAACCACAGAATACTGTAAAGTTCCCATTACACATACTTGAATTAAAATCAACCTATATTCTAATAATACAGATCCTAGATTGTCCACAAAGTCTTGGCATATAGATGTTTGCCATGTGTTTGATTTTGTCACTTGTTATATAATATGCTGCTTTATAATGAGTGCTAACACTCAGAAGTCCTCAACTGTTATTTTCTTCCCGATTGATTCTTTCATCTGAAGGGGACCTAGTTTGAATTATGCTAACCCTGTGATACAAAATTCCCAATATATCTTAGCTGGCTATACTAAAGGTAATAAAAATTTCAGGTCATCTATTTCAAACTACCTGGGTAATGAAAGCTCATTTCAGAGAGCAGGATAGATAAGATATTGATTCTGGTAAAAGACAATGTATGCTCAACTCAAGAGCTGGTAATAGAGTGGATGGAATTAGAGAGGCTAGCTGCCACCACAAATAAGTTGAATCTGTTCAGTTGGTTCCTAGGTGTGTAAAACTTTTAAGTTGGAGGAAAGTAGAATATATGTCCATGTCATGTAAAGTAGAATGAATGTAAAGGGAGATTTCATTATTTAATTAGGGTACAGACACTTGATGCAGCTCCTTAGTTAAGAATAGTCCAAGTTGCTATCTGTATCACATATTAAATCTAACTAACTTTGTTTCATTATTCAGCTAAAGAAGTCCAAGACTTTTATTTCTTTGGTTTGTTGACTGGCTTCATATTTAATTTCTGTTGGGGCCCAGCATTGAATAATTAATGAGAAAGAAACATTTTCTGACACCTGAGTATGTAAAATTTGTGTTCCAACACAGATGACCAAAAGGAACCCAACGTTTAATGGCAGAGTGGAGTGTTTTGTAGTTAAAATTTTAAATATAGTGATAATCTTAAAAAAGTGTCATAGAGGAAAAAGATTTTGGTAAATGGAATGGTTTTATAAGTGGGCAGTCACATAGATTATAACAAATGACAAAGCAAAACAGATGGAACATACAATTTGAACATAGTATTATCTGATCAGAGAATTAAATGATGTGGCACTGCAATCTTATGGGATCTGGGCATGAAAATCTGAATCCAGGAAAATTTAGCTGCAGATATGTCTTCAGAATAAAAGTGATAGAAATGGCTGGTGATGTACCTCAGTAGTAGAGCATTTGCTTAGCTTTTGTGAAGCCATGTTGAATTAGACACAAAGTCTTACAGTGATTCATATACTGAGTAAGCCAGGGCCTTGTGAATGTCTTATGGAGTCTTGGATTTTTAAAATATGGTTGAAGCGCTAATTATAATTAAGATTTAAGACATGAATACTGAGTAGAAAATGACAGTCATTTTGAAAGGAGTCCCTTGGTTGATTATATATTGCCAAATGGAGAACTGATGAAACCTAGATCATATTTAATCAACCAGTATATCCTGAATGCCAGCCAATGAGGCAGCTGTTTGAGAGTGAACATTGATAAAGGATTTAAATCCCTGTAACTCATACTAACCACCTTCTTGCTTTAGGTACATGGTCTTCTCAGCACTTAGTCATATAAAATATAAATTGGTCCTTTGCCTTATTTTTTTTTAATCCAAATTTACCAGTTCTATAGTTATACCCTAATTCCTCTGTTATGCCTTGGTAAATTGACTGTATGTTCATGTGTTTTATTTTAACATTATGTTGAAGAAGCAGAGAAAGCAGAGTTAGTCCCTAAGCCAAGAGTTCCATTAAGCTAATTTAACAAAAAACTATTTCATCCTCTTCAAGTTCTTTGTCAGCATGACAATGGCTCATTGTTGGCACCCAGATTCAAGACAATTTTCATCTCACTTGCTTTTACCCAGCTATTGCTCTCTTTTATGTTATACAATCTGGATTCAAATGCTTTGTTCTTATTGTAGATATCTATGTATCTGTCTAACAAATAATACACAACAATATAAGGTAGCATCTTAGAATCCTTGTCGGGAATACTTTGCTCTCTAGAAGCACCTTTTCTGCAACACTCTCTTTTGTTCCCTACTGTGACTTCCTGTAAGAAAGACCATAAAAGTATTTTAGGTAATAAAGAGTTTGAAGAAACTAGCAAAAATATTGGAAACTGTATTCAAACCAAGCAAATAAATATACATATTACTTATTTGAGTGCTTCAAGAATGTAAAAATTGCTAACCATGAGCAAACAAAATAATTCTCATATAATTTACAAAATCATATTTAGAGTTAGTAATTGATGCTTTATTCATACATTGAAAATTAAAAGAGTTCTAATGAAGTTATAATCTAATCAATAGCTAAAGGAGAGTTTATAAAAAGAAAAAGAAAGCCATTTGGCTAATAAGTACAAAGAATTGAAATTTACACAATTAAGAGTTATACTTTCATTACAATATTTATTTTTAAATTTGCAGTTTTACTTTTAAAAGAATGCATGGTGTTATGTAAAAGTTGACTTACTTATATCTTCAAGATACTATAATAGAAATCACCTTATGTTTACAAAACCCATGACTTTTGAATAAAAATTACCTATTCAACTTCTAAAATAATGTTTGTATCTTATTCTCTGTGTCTCTATGAAGTGAAAATCTGTCTCTTTAATTGCCAAGTGTTTTACTGGCCTAACATAGGGATTTAACACACATTCCAGAACATTGCAGTGACAGGGATAGATGTAACAGCCATGCAAATTCTTCATGCTCTCTTATCATCTTTCTTATCATCTCTCTATTCATGGATTTCATGACTGCCTTTTGTCTAGTTTTATTGATTCGTCTTCAGCTTTCTATATCCTAAATCTTCTTGCAGCATGGTCTACTAACCCTGTGCATTGTCCCACTTTTTATAAGTTTAATGGCTATTAGTTTAAGTGCTTCACCAAGCAGCCACTTTTTGAGATTGTCTGACTTGTAGTCTGTTGTGTCACTAATTATTTTTTCATTTGTGATAATATTCACATTTTCATTTTCTTTATTTCGTTACAATTATTGTATGGAATGTATGAGGACCTTCATTTCTGAATTTCACATTATGAAGACAATAATAAATATTGAGATTGAGATTACTAATTAAAGTATCTAATTAACCAATGTGTACATAACAAAATATTATCATTACATGTTCATTTTCAGATAATTTAACTCATACATAATACAGACAAATATATACTCAGTATTATATAATCAAGCCACTTAAAATAAAAAGACAAATTTAAGTGTCATTAAGACACTAAAGTTGATGTGAAAAAAGAAAAAGAAAAATTAATTAAAATGAGGGAGTGTATCATTAAACATTGTTTGAAAAGGACACAGAGAATTATACATAAACTTGAGAATGATTTTGCATTTTTATTTCTTTTTCAAAATTCATCTTAAAAGTGAAATTGGTATTTTTACTCAACATGCCTAGTCTTTGTGAACAAAGGAGAGTTATAATGCAGTATTTACTAAGTCCACTTGATATAACATTGTGGTCATCTGTGAAACTACTCACAATATCCACATGGTTGTGAGAGGCTATCATAAGCTCCCATGATAGCTAATGGTTGCTGGGGAAGAACAAGCCACAGTCTTCAATGTTTGGTTACTATTTATTTAAGTACATAACCATCCACTCATGATTGCACACCAAAACTTAATTAAACTCACGTGGACATACATGAGTTTACACGTGAAAACATGAGAGAAGCCTGTTGAGAAGGAATGCAGTAGGAGGAAAAGAAAATGAAAGGATAATTGGAGTGGACATGGTCAAAGTAAGATATTGCAAAGTTGGGTTCCGCTTCTTAAGAAGATTTGGATAAAGGTGCCAATAGCTAACACACAGATCCTTAGCAACAGCAAGGAAAAGACACATGTTAATTTCAAAACAAGCCTGGAATTATTTTAGTTGGTCCAATGAAAGGAATTTAATGAAAAAAAAGTTACCCACAGATACCTGGTAGTGAGCGTTATGCGTTCCATATCTATTGTACAGCAAAAACAGTTAACAGATACAACTAATTTATGATAAGCAAACACTGGAGAGTTTGTTGAATACTATCAGAATCTTAAACTAAGACATCCAGAGCATATCAGCTGGTGATACATCATGCATTGCCCTAAAGCCTCCTCTGGCAAGAATGACAAATCTGCAGAATTTATATTTTCTCATTCTCCCCTAAAGATTATTATAGCAAAAACTATTCCAAACTTACTTGTTGATTTATTTTTTTTAATCAACCCACTTAAAGGCTAGCAAAATGGTTCAGAAGTTAAGAGCATCTGCTGGTCTTGAAGAAATCCTGAATTCAATGTTCAGCATACATAATACTCACAAATGCTTCAACTCCAGCTCCAGGGGATTGTCCCCCCTCTCCGTGCCTCTGTGAGAACCTTCACCAACATGCACATAATCACTGACAGACATAACAAAAAAATTACAATTAGAAATAAGTCATTTATTCAATTGAAATATTTTGCATTCATATTTAACTTCAACTTCAGTTAGTGTTCTATGGTTTTACCTGGTGGTCATACACATACACACACACACACACACACACACACACACACACACAGACAGACACACACACGATACACACACACATACACACACACACAGACAGACACACACATGATACACACACACACAGACACACACACACAGAGACACACATACACAGACACACACACAGGCACACACACAGACACAC
>CAJQZJ010001969.1:11895803-11936197 GCA_907164525.1 Lophiomys imhausi
ACACACAGACACACACACACAGAGACACACATACACAGACACACACAGACACACACACACAGAGACAAACACACACACATACACAGGCACACACACAGGCACACACACACACACACACACACACACATACACAGACACATACCTTCTCTAATTAAGTTCCAAGCTGAAGTTATGTTTAAGTAATAACAACACCAAAACAACAGTTTACTGTGTTAAATATTTCACCCAGGAAATGGCTTTGTGCAAATCTGTGTAAATCTTCTAAAAATACTGTTGGATTTTAAAAAGCTGCAAAAATGTTAATAGAATCACGTGGCAGTCTACATTTATGTTGTCTGAATAAGCAGCAATCACTGAGATGAAACAGTAGAGAACTTATTATAATGACATGATGCCTGAACACTTTCCATTTGATTTTGAGTGTATTTCTAAATGTTTGAGGCTACTCTTTAGCCATATTAAATAACATCCTCTATTAAATGAAAAATTCATTTTATTTTATTTTAAAGTAAATACCTTCAGAAATCACATAAAGGAATTTGAGGTATAGGTGGTTCATAAGTGATATAAACATAAGTATATTTATGCAGTTAATATGATCGTTATATCCATAGCACACATGTGAGCCACCTGGTTACGTCGAGCTCCTAAACACAATGAAAAGCCAGAAGCTGCAAGCTACAATATTCATGGTCACCATCTGATCATTTTGCCTTTTGGCCACTGAGTCTCAAACTGCTCTCCTGAGTCTTTTTTTTTTTTTTGTCAACACGGACATGAGTGTTTTTCACAATGTGTGATGTGATGAAAGGGTGATGACAGCACCCTGAATAAGACACAGAAACAGCGGAGGGAGCAGGGTTCAGAGCTGTGAAACTCAAGGAACAGAGGTGAGTACAAAGGGAGGGAAGAAGCCTCACACAGACATTGAGAAATTACAGAAGTCTCAGAGTAACAAATCGCTCTGTGGAGATCAGTTGTTGAAAGCCGTGAAGAAAACAGAAATCAATTTTTATTCTCATCTGCAACCTGTCAACAGATCCCAAGAACTTTTTTTTTCTCTTTCTCGCCTTAAAATTATGGTATCTAAAGCTAAGTCAATAACGTTTATCAGTATCAGTTTTCGTAGGGAATTATTGACCCAATGACATTATGGCTGTCTGCCGTTCTCATTTTATCAGGACTACATTAGCCCATGTGACATAAATATTCCTGGATAGTTATCCATGGATTTCTGAGAATATTTCTCTTTAGAGGACCCCAGATTACATGAATTCAATGAGAAACTGTATTTATAACCTCCACATAATTAGATAAGGTAAGATAGATGTGGCCTTTGCTGTTTAAATATTTAAGGTAACTCCTACCACAAGTTCAACAATGCTAGTTACCAAGGCTTTTGACTCCCTTTTCTGTTCCACCCATTTTTTTCATAATGAACATCTAGAAATTGTAAGACAAATAAATGAAAAGCCATCTGTATATATTTTGTGGTTTATATTTACCTAGCATAAAACCTACCTTCTATTTCTTTTCCATTCTAAATTAGATTAAAAAAATCTCAGGTAACCTGCCAGGCACACTGAACATTTTCAATAAATATATTTCTTCCACCCTGGAGTAACTATAGTTATGCAGCACCCAAAGATATTTGGTAGTGGACAAAATTTAAAAAGAAAAAAACAACCACAAAATGAAAGAAAAACACATCTGATGATGACCACTAAAACTATATCACCACACAGTTTTTCTCCTGTCTCGGTACATCTAAATGCACTTGGTAATGTTCACACAATCAAAAAATCATCAAAAGATATATCTTAGACACAACACATTATGATATAAGCAGAGGAAGCAGGTTAACTTTATCAAAGTGACACTGCTAGAATTCAGTTTCATACATTTCTTCAGTACTTACTTGTGTGTCACACAACACAATGTCCATCAATTTTCTTCAAAAGATCCACACATTTTATTGGCATTTCTACTACTGTGCACAGCACACCAAATGCAAGGCTTGTAAACACTCCATGTATGAACTTGCCTAGATTTACTATCAGAGCTTCTTAACATCCGTGCATTTAGAAATAAATACTTGTTTCATTTTTCTATAGGCAACACTACAAAATTCAGTTATGTAATTTCCTGTCATTAAGCCATTTATCCTTATTCTACAATGACAAATCTTTAATAAATTAATGCATAAAACAGTTGACAGAGTGTTGGAGTACTTGTTAAATACATTTTGATGTAAAAATGAACAAGTAGGCTAGGTAATTTGAATTAAAATAAAAGGAAATTTGGTTTTTAAATATAGAAGTTGCTCTTTATGCCACCTTTATACTACATCCTCCTAATTAAATCAGTTCCCTGCGTGGCCCTTTATTAATCTCAAAAAGGTACTTTATTTTCTTGCTGTAAATGGATTTAGAGTTATTTGAGGAAGGAGTACTACAAGAGAAAATAAGTTGGCACTGTAAATGATTGAGATTTACTTAATGGATGACAGAATCTCCAACAGTTTAGAGGCAGGAGCACAAAGTGCATAGCGTGCGGTTTAGATGAAAGGTGAAAAGAAAGCAAATTTCAGGGCAGATCACAATAGAATGGGTGCAGAGCTTTGGAAAGTGAGAAAACAGTCAACGTTCACCCCTCACTCCTGTACAAAGAAGGCATCACTCTGTTTGCAGAAGCAGGTAGGAACAGAAAAATAAGTGATTCTTTGAGCAAGTGTGTAAGCCGTTTGCACATTGAAAATGTGAGGCACTCTTCCCTAGCAGGGAATGGGGGGGGGGGGGGTAGGCAAATTCAGCAGCAGCAGAGCACACAATAAACCGACAAGAACGTATTCAGATCCACTGCCAATGAAGCATGTTTCTGATTTAAATGAGAAGCACTATGTACTCTCAGTTTGTGACAGGGACTTTGATAATTGTGTAAAAAATTTTGAGATCAGAGTTTTAAGAAATAACCAACTTTCTTGCAATTGATTAACACATTGATAAAATTCTAACTAGAAGAATTATACAAAGTGCCATGGGTAGATATGACTGATATCTGAAATTGAAGATATTTCCAAATTACATTGGTTTGTCAGATTTTATACAAAAACACAATTATTATGGTACAGAGTACAAATGATTGAGTGAATGATTTTTTAAGTGAACAGAAAATTTAAAAAAATAAAATCAAGTGGTAAGTTGCTTCTTTTAAATAAAGAAAAAGCCACAGTGTATGCTTGATTAGTCAGGATTCTTTCACTGAGTATCCAAGATATAGTTCCAAGATTGCTAAAGAATTATAAATTCCTATGACATTTCCTAAACTCATACCTTATAATTATGAAATTCCTTCTATATAAGGATGTGAAATGGGAAATGAAGGTTAACAAAGAATATTCCACAGAGACAAGAGAGAGAAAGAGAGATTGCACATATCATAAAAGTCAATATTAACATTATTAGTGTTCCTTAAACTTGGGAATTCATCAAATAACTACAAGTAGTTGTGATTCTTCATCTGGAGAACAGTTTATATTCTATTTATATTTACTTTCAGTTTTAACTATTTATTTTTTTCATTTTTTACCTGAGCTAGTATTTTTATCACCTTTTTATGCAATGTTTTCGAGAAGTCCCAACTTTGATAAAAGCAAATAGTGTTACTGTCTTGTAGACTCCCAGTGTATGAGGAGGCTCTTGGCCCTCATATGACTGCTGAACTGGGGCAGCGACTGATATGTAGGAGACTCCAGAGGAGTGGGTTGGAAGGGAGAGGGTGTAGACTGTGGGAGGGCAGGACTGGGAGGGGTGGAAAAAGGGCACTGTGATGGAGTTTTAGCCTGAAGTAATAAATAAATATTAAAGCAAACAAACAAACAAAAGAATACTTCACATGATAAACACACTGATTTCTACTGCCTGGATGTTATGAGGAATGACAATGGTAGAGTGATGTATCTTTAAGCTATTCGTGATTAAGTTTTAAAAGTTATTTGAGAAATGAAATGAAAACTTCTCCAAGATGCATAGTTTCATTAAATTCATTTTATTTCATTAGAGGTAAGAATCCAAAAATAAGAAAAAAAAAAAAAAACAAAGAGTTGTATTTTACAAACTCCAAATTTTAACCCTTGCCTTACTCTGGGTTAGTATTTGTTTTTGTAAATGCTATTATTGCCAAGTTTCTTTGATGCCAGATTTGCATAATATGTGTTTTTTTACATATTATTTGTATTTAATTTGAATATCTCCACATAGAAGAAAGCTTCCAAATGAATAAGTAACAGATCAGGTTCCTTGCCTGTGATTTTTTTCTCTATTTTCTTACCAGTATAACAAGAACACAGGATGCCATGAAGCAACTATTAGAGCTGTTACAGATATGCCTGAAATGTGAAGTAATTGTCTACATGAAGATTGGGAGACATTTATTTCCTTTTGTCATTTTAAAATACATTTTTTAACACAAGAAAATCAAACTTTCCTGGGAAATTAACTAAACACATCAGAATTACTAATATTTCCGATGACGAATTGTGAAACGTATCTTGGATAGTTGTCTCTGTCCTCTAGAAGAACATGAGACACTGTCAGTTAAAGTGGCATTACTGTCCACATTTGTACTAACTTGAAGCTATGCTGTATATTTTTCTATCTATGCATTTTAAACTGTAGTCATGGCAAATTAAATGTTTTGTTTTCCTACAATGAGATTTAACATCTTTAATTAAAATAGAAGCAGTATTGAGAACTCATGCAACTTTTTTTATTTGAGTAAATTCAGTAAAACCTGCTTTTGTAACTTAAAATGTAATTTGTTCAGTAAATTTATGGTATATATGTGCACAACGTACAGAATATATACATGTGAAAGTGCCTTAGCCTGGTCAAATGAGAGGGCTCTGAAAGAGCATTATGTTTTATCTACCTAAAACCAGACTTGTCATTCAGTCCTCTATTAAAGGGACTAGAGACTTCTATTCTAGGTGGGTACAAGGAAAAAACTAAATAAGCCAGGAACTCTGCTTATTCAGTCAAGCAAGGAAACACAAATGACTGATCAAGATGACCCAAGTGTGGAAGAGAAGGCTTTCTCTCTATAAAAGATGTAGTAATAGAAATCAACATTCACACAACTCAAAAGATAAAAGCGAGCAATGAGTTAGGCACAGTGGCTTCAAGGCATTAACCATCACAGAATAACAGCGGGAACTTTAGAATAGGAAATGAGCCCATTGGCTTTCTTATGTAGGAATTAAACAGATATAGGCAGAGATTAGTAGATTTCTTTTTTCTTTTTTTTCTTTATTTTTTTTATTTCTTCAAGTTACATCTCAATCACAGTCCCCTCCCTATTCCCCCCTCCAGTCCCACCCTCCCACCCTCAACCCCCCATCCTCTTCCCTTTTTTTTTTTTTTTAAGTTTAAGGTATATCTTATTTTCACCTACAGTTTCCCCTTTCAGTCCAACAAATGGCTCTTTCTCTTATAATAATAAATACAATACAGTACAACAGAGGTAATTAGACCACAGTTATGAGGGTTATATGGCTTAGCGCACATTCCCAATGACCAGTCCATATGTATTTGGCACCTGACTTTAACATTCTACTATATAACCATCTCCATGAGTTTAAAGTTCTTTATCTAACTCAACATTCATACTAACTTGCAACACAATTTTAAAAGCATCTTCTTAGGTCTATAACACTCTCTTGACTCCTAAACAACTCAAAATTTAATTATGAGACTCTAGCTATCTGTTCTTCAACCACCTCAGAGACCTGAGAGGGATAAATATATCTGATTATATAGGAAGTGCAGGGCCTGCAGCTTCCCAAACTAAGAAATGACATACCAGTGGCTGCCTGGACAGTTCCCATTTTCTCTCCATACATTACAGCATGGCTCTTCAGTCGTTTGGCCCCGTTTCTCTGACAGACATTGATTGTAGAGCAGGGGTTATGAAGGACTTGCTTACCCTGTCTTGGCAGAGCTAGGCTGTCGACTTACCTGCTTCCAAGTTTTGTCCTTTTTGGACAGCATTCTGTCTACAGTTGGAGCAAGGGGCCTTTCCTACCAAGAGATAGGCTTGCGACTAATTCAGTCATCTCCCACTGGAGATTCTTCGATGCTCATCTTCTACCTGGGGTAGAATAGGGGTTGCCATCAGGAGTTGATATGTCTCAATATAAAAAAATGTAAATTATGAAAACATCTTTGAATGCCATATTCTGCAGATCTCTTGAGGTTTTTGAAGAGGCCCTATCTATCTCTTATATTAGGGTAAGCAGATGTTGCTTGTCTCTTAGCAGATTTATTTCTGATTAGCTTAGAAAATAACTATAATAGGTAGGCTGTCATAGTACCTAACAAAATGACAGGCTTGCATAACTATTAGTTTGCATTTCTTAATTATCCTAAATAGTTTATGACAATTAGTAGTAAAAGGCCGAAACATCACATTTCATTTTTTTCTTTACCTCCTAACCCTTCCATCCCATTTCTCTGGGGTGGGGTGTCCTTATATAACAGTCCCTCATCTCAACTGAGAGGTTGTATGAGGGCCAAGAGCCTCTTCATTCATTGGGGATCTACGAAGCAGTACCATAAGTGAAAAGTGTCTTGTTGCCCGGGAGAGAGAACTACTAAACAAACAAACCAATAAGCATACAATAGATAAAAAAGACTAAAAAATAGAAAAAATATAACTAATATATAAAAAATAAATAAAAATTAAAAATTAAAAATAAGAAGTCTATGTCCAAGTTCCCTTTGGTGTGTTAGTTGTAGTATCGATACCTTCTACTATATGGCTAAAATCCTACTATAAGTGAATAGATGCCATATGTGTCCTTCTGAGTCTGGGTTAGCTCACTCAGAATGAGCTTCTCTAGTTCCATCCATTTGGCTGCAAATTGCATAATTTCATTGTTCCTGATAGCTGAATAATATTCCATTGTGTAGATGTACCACAGTTTTTTAACCCATTCTTTGGTTGAGGGATATCTGGGTTGTTTCCAGTTTCTAGCTATTACAAATAAGGCTGCTATAAACATAGATGAGGAAACTTCCTTATGATTCCGTGAAGAGGCATTTGGGTGTATACTCAGAAGTGGTATGGCTGGGTCCTGAGGCAAAGCTATTCCAAGTTTTCTAAGATATCGCCAGACTGACCTCCATAGTGGTTGCACAAGCCTGCACTCCCATCAGCAATGGAGTAGGGTACCCCTTTCTCTACACCCTCGCCAGCGTGTGCTGTCATTTGAGCTTTTGATCTTAGTAGATTTCTTAGGAAAAGAGATGTACATGTATGTTATAGGAGATAACTGTAGTTCTCAAAACCAATATGGGAGAAATATAGAGATAAGCAGACAATCTTGCAAATATTTAGTTGAATACTCTAAAAAGAGACTGTGTAAGGTCAACATAGTTATAAAAGTACATGCAAATATTTGAGAGATAAAAAAGAGATACAAAACAGAGAGAGAGAGGAGGGAGGGGAGAAGAGAGAAGTGGAGGAGAGGAGAAGGAATAGCAGGAGCTCACAATCTCAGCAACTATGTGACACCCGCTGTAGCTACAAAACACTAGTTTTAGTGTTAAAAGGAAAAGTAGAAATATACATGATGAAACAACACTTAACATTTTCCTTAAAAACGGAAAATATTCCAGAGGCTTCTGGAAGATTATTAAAATCTATAATGAACATGAAGAAAATGTGTAAAGTCACTAAGGCATAATAATTGCACAAAACAAGTGATAAAGATAAACCATTAATACCATAGAGAGGGAGAGAGCACGAGACAAACAGAGATGGAGGAACATAGATTTTAAGACCCAGTTTTAGGCTGGTTCCTCAGCAAAAATAATATAAGAAGATAATCCAGAGGCAGTCAAGACACATAGGAAAAGCCTATATAACAGGATCTTGAATTTGTGTTTGCTTTCTACAATTTTGATAAAGGTTTTTAATTTATGTTGATCAGGGATACTTGTAAATGGAACTTTTATTTTCCTGATGAATGTAATTGTCATCTCTGAGGCTTACTGCCTCTGTCTGCTAACCTATGCTTAGTCCTGAAAGTGTCTTGCCTCTGTACAATCTAGTTTAGGCCTAGAATGCTCTCTGTGTGATTATTCATAAGTGGGCTAAGAGATAAATCTTCCACCCTAATAATCTTATTAATCAATTATAAATATTTGTATTTACTACAACAAACATCTGAGATTTACCGCTGAATATACTCACTCTTTCTGCTCTCTTACTGGCTGGTTCAATTCAGCTGTTTTGGTTCAAACTCACCAACCTGATTGATTTAAACTGGCTTCTCTCATTGTGACTGAATTGCTTTGCTTGGACTCATGCTAACTTTGAGAACCTGTTCTAATCTGGCTCCTTCTCATTCTCTGGCTCGTTTTGTCTTAAGCTGTGTCTAGCTTTTTCTCTTTTAGCAACCTGTCTTTGTAAACTTTCCAAATAAAACTGCCTCCTCCTTCTCCTCCTCTTCCTCCTCCTCCTGCTCCTCCTCCTCCTCTCTCTTTTTCTTTGTGTTGTTCTCTCTTAAGTTGCTCATCTTTCTTCACGGTTCTCATGAAGAGAGATAAGAATAGGGAATTTCCTATTCTGTCAAATATTTCTCTGATTTGTCACTTTGCCCCTCAATTAGATGACACCTTTAAACATGGCTGCTTCATTGTATAATCTAAATAATCTAACTTCACCTTCATTGTTTGGGATGAAAGGTATGTACTTCATCCAGATCATACTGTAATCCAGAACATGTGTGTATTCCAGCCAGATCACATAAACCTAGGTCTTTTGATGTGATCCCTTGCCAGAGCATCATGTTGCAGGATTAGAATTCCTCTATAGACACTGTTTATGATATTCCTTACTTTTAATGGCATTGTCTGGGTTTAGAATCAAGGTATGCTTGTCTCAAAAATGAACTTGGAAGTTATCCAACCTCTGTAAATTTTAAATGAGTTTGAGAATTTGCATTAATTCTTCTTTGAAAACTTAGTTGAATTTCTCAGTAAAACCATCTGTCCTGGTTGTTTCTTTGTTGGAAAAATCACTGTCAATCTCCTTTTAAGTAGGATTTTTGCAGACTTCTGATTTCTTTTTTATTTAGTCTTTGTAAGTTGTCGGCCTGACTCCCTTTCACATAATGACCCTTCACATTTCAATGATGCAGTCTTACACTGCTGCTTAAAAAAATCATTTCCTTGCCCCCAATTTGTCCTTAAACAACATCTAAAGCAACCCCTGCAAACAGAGTTATAACTTCTTTGACTCAGAGGCAACATTAACTGTCCTTCTCATTTTCCAAAGATCTATATTCAATTTCATTCCAATCTGCTCCCACATTTGCTTTCTCATATTTTATCTACAATTTATTCTATGCACTTTGTACCCCTGTCTGTGAACTGTTTCAGATTATGACATTCCTTAGATAAGCCAGAAACATTTACAACTCAAACTTATTTTGTCTATTTATAATCTTCATTTTCCTTGGAAAATGAAACATAAAGGAAGTAAACAGTACCAAAATTTCATTACCTGTACAGATATTTTTATAGTAAGAATACAAGGGAAATGTCTTTATTGAAGTAGTTAAATAATTAAAAACTAGCATGAGACTTAGATATCTGCATGTTGCAATAGCTAGTAAATGAATATTATTTAGCATTACACATAATCACCATGGAGTAGTATCTCTAAGCAAAATACAGCTCTAGTCACTGTATGTCTCCTCATATCTTCACTACAGATTAAAAGCTACCGGAAATTTAGAATGTGCTGACAAAATTTTTTCTTTATGTTAAATATATTTTTTATGTAAAATATTCTGAGTATGGTTTTTCTTTCCTTTACATCTCCTAGCTCCTTACCACTTCCCATCCCACTTGGATTCACAACTTTTCCATTTTTCTGGGAAATAAGAATATAATATGATGATTGATATATGATAGGATATGATGTGGTAAAAACTACCACATCAAAAAACAAACTGCCTCCTAACTCCATTAACTGAACTGAAAGAAACTGCAGGAACCCAACTGAACTCACCTGCATGCAACTGAAGTGCACTGCACCCAACTCTGTCCCTGTACTGCTTTTAAGTAGCCTCTCTTTCCTGTGTGTTCTTGTGAGAGTTGGGCATACCCTATCTCTGACTCATTCTATCAAATCTTTCTCGGATTTGTCACTTTGTTTGCAACTCACTTAGATGTCACTTTCAAACATAGCTGCTCCCTTCTACAAACTAAGCTTACCTACATTGGGATTAAAGGTGAATATGAAGGCTGTGTTTGTATTCCAACCAGAGGGATGAAAGTAATGTACTAAAGGCGTACCTGCACTCCAGGCAGAGGGATTAATGGTGTGTGGTGTCTGCATCACAGCAAGATCACACAGACCTAGAAGGTCTTTTGATGTGATCCCTTTCTAGAGCAGCCATGTAGTTGGTTTAAAATTACTTTATAGGTTCTAACTCAGAGCAGAGCTTTCATATATTTATCTGCCTTTGACCAGCCCTATAATAAAGTTAAATTTTAATTTTATAGAAACGTGAGGTTTTTTTTTTTTTACAGGTTCAAACTGAATATCATTTAATCTGATATTTTGAAGTTGCCTGCCTGTCCCTCTTGACAATGATGAACAATGAAAAATGAAAAGGCTCATCCTCAGCAATGATATTGAACCTCAGATTTGGAGAGCTTTTGTATGTATTTTGACTTTAATATGAAACAGAAAGTATCAAACGAGAGAGATGAGAATCTACACATGCCAAAATGTCATTTTCATAAAATATCAATTTTGAAAATGCTTCATTTCCAATAGAAGATTAAACAAGACCATGAAGAAATAGCTGGACCTGTTTTAAAACTCTCAAGATTTCTATTTGTAAGTATTAATATTATACATTCTGAATCAGAAAAGCTAAGTTTTATGACAGACTGCAATGGACAGTATAATGTTTAGCTTAGAATTTTGTCACCATTATTATCACATGTTTCCAAGTCCATGCCATTGGCATGCTTAGATGGCATGTGTTTACTTATTCTGACATTCCTGGCCCAGTTGTCACATCACTCATCTTCAGGACCAGCACCTACTAATCTTTCTCTTTTGCATAGTCACATCTTTTCCTTTGTGTGGGTATTTGTTATACTAAATCTTCTTTCTCGTTTCTCTTGTAAGAATATTGTGTTTGGCAGAATATCTGATACTTCAACACACTCTCATCTCAAAATCCATTATTGAATCCCAGATATTTTTAGACAGCACTTTTATTCTTATAAAATACAACAGAATAATGCAGAGGATGCTATTTTAGCTCTTGTGAAAACTCATACACATTTGTATACATGTCTGAGTAAATACATATGAATACATATTCAATGACATATTCATGACAGACATGTATTCATACACAGGTCCTGGATATCTGGTTGAGATCCAAAGGAATCCTTTTTTATTTATTTTCACTTTGACTACATATATAAAAGCTACTTTGCTTACAGCTATCACAATAGTGGAACTTGTGACAGGAAACATACAGGCTACAGAACAACTGCACTCTCTCAGTGGGTTAGAAGAAAAATCACAGAACACTGATTTTCAGATACAATTAACATGTCAGTTTATTGATATGTTATTTCTGATCCTGGTGTCTTTAGAGACAGATTTTAGATTTTTTTTTGCCAAATACTCATCTTCTGATGATATGGCTTGCATCAAATAATACTTTTGTGTGATGAAAAGATGCCAGCTTTGGGAATTTCTGTATATTGTAAATACTGGCATCAATCTTTTTATGCCTGTGGGCTCAGCCACTTTTCTCAACTAATCATTGTAAATATTGTTATTTCTTCAGATGAGTGGATGAGACTAGACCCATTCCCAAGCCTTTCTAGCTCTTTCTGAACTCTTGCAGACTGGGTCAAGTCAGCCTAAACTCCTAGGCTCTTCTGGCCTAAACTCCTCTCCAAGCTGACTGAATCAAATTGGCTTCTCTTAGATTCTTGATGGGGTGATGTTATGCATTCTAAATATTAATTAACCTGCTTTCAGAGACCTGCCTCCTATCAGTAATGTTCTCTTACCTTTATTTCTAATCATTGTCTCTGACTGGCTTTAATAAAAAGCCAAGGCCAGTGAATGAGCAGAGAGAAAGCTAGATGAGGTAAAGGTTCAAGGTCTTCTGGGACAGAGAGGATCTTGGGTAGAATAAAAGAAGAAGCCAGAGCAGGAAAAAGACATGATGGGTTAGAGATGGAAAAAGATCATGCCACATGGCCTGGGACATCAGCATAGCCTGGAGAATAACAGGCCAGGTGATATATATATATATATATATAACTAGACCCATTCCCAAGCCTTTCTAGCTCTTTCTGAACTCTTGCAGACTGGGTCAAGTCAGCCTAAACTCCTAGGCTCTTCTGGCCTAAACTCCTCTCCAAGCTGACTGAATCAAATTGGCTTCTCTTAGATTCTTGATGGGGTGATGTTATGCATTCTAAATATTAATTAACCTGCTTTCAGAGACCTGCCTCCTATCAGTAATGTTCTCTTACCTTTATTTCTAATCATTGTCTCTGACTGGCTTTAATAAAAAGCCAAGGCCAGTGAATGAGCAGAGAGAAAGCTAGATGAGGTAAAGGTTCAAGGTCTTCTGGGACAGAGAGGATCTTGGGTAGAATAAAAGAAGAAGCCAGAGCAGGAAAAAGACATGATGGGTTAGAGATGGAAAAAGATCATGCCACATGGCCTGGGACATCAGCATAGCCTGGAGAATAACAGGCCAGGTGATATATATATATATATATATATAACTAGACCCATTCCCAAGCCTTTCTAGCTCTTTCTGAACTCTTGCAGACTGGGTCAAGTCAGCCTAAACTCCTAGGCTCTTCTGGGCTAAACTCCTCTCCAAGTTGACTGAATCAAATTGGCTTCTCTTAGCTTCTTGATGGGGTGATGTTATGCATTCTAAATATATATATATATTTGGTCATATCTGGAGAATAGAATGAGCTAGTTTAGATGGTACAAGATTGCTCAATTCAGGCTAAGGCTTGTTAAAATCCATCAGATAGGTGTCTTTGTGTGCTCATTTATAATAGCTTGTCAAGAATTACCACTGCTGTGCAACTAATGATAATCTATATACTGGTAAATAATTTAATTAATTTTTTCTACAGCTTCTGGCTGAACTGATCTGGCTGACCTCAAACTAATTCTGGCAATGTGTTTTAATCTTCTGGCTCCTTTTCATTCTTTGCTCATTCTGTCTAGCTTGTTCTCTCTGAAACTTGTCTCTATAAAACTGTCCAATCAAGTCTTTGGAAAACCTTTCTCTCTCCCTGAAATGCTCTTAAGTAGCTTTGTTTCCCTGTCCTGTTCTTGTGAGAGTTGAGCATATCCTGTCTCTGGCTCATTCTGTCAAGTCTTTCTCTGATTCATCACTAATTCTGTCAATTAAATGTCACTTTCCAACATGACTGCTTCCTTTTTTAAACTAGCATTACCTTCATTGGTTTGGATTAAAGGTTTGTAATAAGGACGTCTGTATAACAACCAGATCATACAGTAATACAGAGCATGTCTCACATAGACCTAGAAGATTTTTGCATATAATCCCTTTCCATAACAGCCATTTTACTGGACTACAATTTCTCTGCAATACATAATGTGGTTTTGTAAAAAATCAAATAAAAAACCAATTCAAATATGTATAAATATGACATATTATGTGCATATTTTTTTTATTTTCCCTTCTCATGTTTTTCTTTGACAAAGCATCTACTCATTCAACTAAACATTCTTTGCAATAAACATTTAGACTTCATCTAGAGTAAGAACCCTCTCCTAAAACAAGACTGAAATTCTACCTTCCTTAGAAGAAGGTAAGATATAAGAATACTTAACTTAAATTTCCATCTTTTACTGACAAATTTGTATATTATAAGTAATCCCACCCATTCTGTTTGCTGATGACTGGAAGTTTATTAAAGTTTAACTTTTTCAGACAAATTTTTCCTTTTTTTTTTTTTTGGTTTTTCGAGACAGGGTTTCTCTGTGTATCCTTGGCTGTCCTGGACTCACTTTGTAGACCAGGCTGGCCTTGAACTCACAAAGATTCGCCTGCCTCTGCCTCCCAAGTGCTGGGATTAAAGGCGTGCGCCATGACCGTCCGGCTCTCAGACAGAATTTCTATTCCTTTCTATTCTGAATTTCTCATTATAGTCAATTTCTCAAGATTACATTTACATATCCAACAATATTGAAATTCTAAATTCATTGAAAAGGTTTTTATGAATTTTCTTCTTAAATGGTTTGATAAACTTTGTGTGCTGTTGGGATCATTCAGTCCTACATACAAGTCCAAATCAGAAATGACAAGCCCTATAGTATGGAAGTGTTTTTATGACTGGCATTATAAACCTAGATCACCACCCAAGCCTCGAAAAGTCATAGACTCTAAAGGAGAATGTACTACTGTAATGTTTCTTAACTAATGAAGTTTTAACTCTATTCTGAATATTTTTCTTCATACTCAGAGATAATTGTAGTTCAGATCCCTCAATAGAGAAGCTTATTTTTGAAAAAGGGAGATTAAAAGAGAGATTCATTCCCCCATGGCAAAAATGAAGACAATTTTCAGCCCCAATTCATACATATATCACAAAATTTGTAAAGACTCAGAGACTATCACAAGAGATGGTTAAAAAAATATAAGAGCCAGAGGACCAGGATTTCTGCTGTGTTCTGCACACACAAAAAAAAGGAAAACTGTACCTAAAAACTCTTGATAATATGATAATTATTATATTTATATTACAATATTAATTATATTTATGATATAAATTATAATATAGAATATATAAATATAATAATAGTGATTAGTAGTAGTAATAGCATAACCTATGCCTAGATTAACACCTACAAATAGTCAATGGCTGCTGAGAGTGGAATAAGTTGTTCCCTGCAAAGAAGAACTCCAGTATAGGTTTCTAATCCCAAGAGGTCATCCCTTGATATATGTACATATAAGCATCACTAAATGGACCCAGTATGGTGAGGAAGTATGTGTTTGTATATGTGTGTGTACTTGTCTGTGTGGCTGTACCTATTTATAATGTGACTATAATTTATTAAGAAGAAAAGTCATTTCTCTGATGATTAAGGATGCTGAGCATTTCTTTGTGTCTCTCAGTCATTAGGAATTCCTCCTTTGTGAATTCTCTGTTTAGCTCTGTTCCCCATTTTTTGATTGGATCATTTGGTTTCTTGGCATTTAATATCTTGAGTTCTTTGTAGATTTTGGATTTTAACCCTCTGTCAGATGTGGGGTTGGTGAAGATTTTTTCCCAGTCTGTATGGTGCCATTTTGTTCGAATGACAGTGTCTTTTGCTTTACAGAAGATTTCAGTTTCATGAGGTCCCATTTATTGATTGTTGGTCTTACTTAGATCCTGAGCTGTTGGTGTTCTGTTCAGGAGGTTGTCACCTGTGCTGATGAATTCGAGGGTTTTCTCCACTTTCTCTTTTAGTAGATTTTGTGTCTGGCCTTATGTTAAAGGTCTTTGATCCACTTGGACTTAAGCTTTGTACAAGGTGATAAGCATGTGTCAAGATGATGCTAAGATTCCATCTCACACCTGTCAGAATGGCTAAGTTCAGAAGCTCATATTACAGCACATGCTGGTGAGGGTGTGGGAAAGGGGAACCCTCGTCCATTGCTGGTAGGAGTGCAGGCTTGTGCAACCACTATGGAGGTCAGTCTGGTGATATCTTAGAAACTTTGGAATAGCTCTGCCTTGGGACCCAGCCATACCACTTCTGGGTATACATCCAAATGACTCCTCACCAAATCACAAAGAAGTTTCCTTATCTATGTTCATAGCAGTCTTATTTGTAGAAATTGGAAACAACCCAGATGTCCCTCAACCGAAGAATGGATTAAAAACTGTGGTACATCTACACAATGGAATACTACTCAGCTATCAGAAACAACAAATTCATGCAATTTGCAGCCAAAGGGATGGAACTAGAGAAGCTCATCCTGAGTGAGCTAACCCAGACCCAGAAGAATGCACATGGCATCTATTCACTTATACTCAGATTTTAGCCATATAGTACAGGATAACTATACTACAACCAATGCACCAAAGGGAACAGGAACATAGACTTTTTTTCCTGTCAGTGAGACACTTTGCCCTAGTGGTGCTGCCTTGTAGGCCCCCAGTGTATGAGGAAGCTCTTGGCCCTCATATGACTGCTGAACTGGGGCGGGGGACTGGTATGTAGGGACACTTCACTCCAGAGGAGTGGGTAGGAAGGGATAGGGGGTAAAGGATGGAGGGTGGGACTGGGAAGGGTGGAAAGAGGACACTATGGTGGAGATGTAACCTGAAGTAATAAATAAATAAATAGAAGAAAAGTCACTAATTTAGGAAGATCATGGAAGTTGCTATGGGGAGGGAGGGATAGAAATGAATACAGATAATCTAGGTGCAGTTCTCATGTATGTGGGTTTCAAAATAAAAGTAAAATAAAGTGAAATGGCAGGACAATAGGTGGAAAGCACAATAATGTAACTTTGAATTTGAATAGACGCAAGAAAAGGCAACTTAATTTATTGATAGAATAAAGAGAAAGAAAAACACTGGTTAGAATAGAATCATGTGATTTAATTAAAACAATTAATACCTGCCTGTGTGCCTTAAAGAAAATTAAAACTAATGCAAGCTTTAAATTGCTTATATAAGCTAAATCTAACAACAACAAACTTATATGTCAAAAAGCAACTCCAAACATATAATTTTTACTTCCACTTCTTCTCCTCTTTAACTTTTTGATTAGAAATGAAACAATTCCTGAGAATCATAATTCTGTTAAGTTAGAATAGTTCTAGTGTTGCTTGCTTGCTTGTTTTTTGTTTGTTTGTTTGTTTGTTTGTTTTACAATGCTTAATATGTGTTAAGTCTTTCTAAAAATGAAACTGATTAGGTACTTAGGTATGAATCAAAGTGATTTATAGTAACAGAATTTCTAGTATCTGTAAGAAAATTTTAAAAACTATATATTATTAAAGAAAAACTGGTGTGACACAGTCAGGCTATGTCTTTAACACATATGCATAAGACAAAAAATGGTAAATGAGCTGAGTAATAATGGAATATTTGAGTCCTTAATCTTTGTTTCAACTCCCAACATCATGGAATTTTAACTCATAAATATGTGCTTTATTATCTCCTTTCCCAAAGCCATCAGAGAACATTCTGGAAGACAATATATTCCTACAGCCGTAGGTTTGGGAGACCTGGTAGAAACAGTGTTTTCTATATATAACAGAACTGCTATACTTATGAATTATAGCATATATGGTTACCTGCACAATATCTTCACAAGCTCAAGGCAATCAACATCCCAGCATAGAGAGGGGAGGGTTCCCAAAGGCCTACCTTAACTAAAAGTTATTGGTGACTGATGGCTACTGAGTAATTGAGTCAATTTTCCTCAGAGGTGTGCTCCTTTGTAGGTTGACTATGTTCCAGTGGGTGGTCTTATATCTGTGAATATAGGACAAAACTAATTACCTTCAGCAAGTTATTGAACAAAAGATGAGGATATGAAGTTGAGAGAAAGACATGGAACACAGGTGGGAATCAGTAGTTTTAAGTTAAATTGTGGAAGAGTAAGCATAAGGTTATTGTGTAACTCAAATGCTGATTTCTGTACCCCCATATCTAGTTGCAATCATTGTTCTGAGAATCTCATGGCAGAATGTTGTGTAAACACTGCTCCCCAATTGTCCCCTGATATGCCAATAAAGAAGCTTACAGTCAATCACTGAGCAGGAGAGAAAATAGGACTAAACTTCCTGCCCTTCATAGGAGGAAGAGTTGAGAGAGGAAGCCAGGAGAGGGAAGAAGAGAAGTAACAAGAAGGCCAAACACCATGGGTTAGATGGAAGAACATAATTCCACATGGCCTGAAACATTGGCACAGCTTGGAGAATAACAGCCCAAGGTGACATATGTATATATTGGGGTTTTATTTTCTGAAAATAGAATTGCTCAGTCACATGTTAAGGCTGGCTAAATTCCATCAGGTGTCTGTGTGTATTTATTTATAATGGAAGGTTAGGGATTAATGCTGCCACCTGATAACTTTATATTTTTACTGGCAATTATTAATTATTAATTCTACATGGAAGAATTTGGAATGTAAAATTCTCAAGGAAAAAGTAAAATATATTAATAAGTACCTCATTATCCAATATAATTTTTATATTTTTGCTTCTGCAAGCTTGAAATGTTATGCATAAGAGCAAAAGCCTATTTAAACTAATATCTGAAAGTTATTTTATATTATACTCAGTATCAAAATGAGAAATGTAAAACATCCATTTCTTTCACTTTTTTGTGCTATATTTACATTTCCCTCTCCTACTTACACCCCCTTAACCCTCCCATATATATCTCTCCTTGCTCTCCTTGAAATCCATGAACTCTTTCTTCATTAATTTTTGTTATATGCAAATATTCATGCTTTGTAGAACCCAAGTTACGTGACTAAACTTTAGTCAAGCTCCAAAAGCCTGGGAACTTGGGTAGGCCCTGAGCTCTGGGGCAACTTGTTCCAGGAACTGCAAGTTGAAAAACAATTACCACAGAATACACTACACCCCCGGGTATGGAAACTCCCTAACTTGCAGGGGCCAAATTCCTCATCCCTGCTACCAAGTTCCTCCTCCTTTAGCCAGCACCAGTCAATGTAAAGATAGAGATGTTAGCCAATAGAAGCTGGCTGAATGTACTGTTGCTTGATTATTTCCTGCAAAAAAAAAAAATATATATATATACATATATATATATATATATATATATATATATATAAACTGATGTAACACTTTGCTTGTCATGGCGTACCTCCCCTTGCATGGAGACTCTGTGAGGACCGACCCCAGCGTGCTGTACCCTGCTAGTAAATAAACCTCTTTCTTTTGCATTGATCTTGTGATTCTTAGGTTGCCCCAAATTCAGAAGTCCAATCTGGCTCAACAATGCATATGTATGTGCATACGTATTCCTAAATATAACCTGCTCAAATGTTCTTACAGAAAATGTCTGTAGTTGGGCTTTTCTACTACCTTATTTGGTTCTTTTATCTACCTCCCTACACCAACTCTATCCCTTACAAACCCCAACACTAGGTAGGAGAGAAAGAAGGTTGGCAGGGAAAGGGGACATTGATTTTATTAGACTACTTCCTGATGATTAGTGATATGGAGTTGGGGAAAACTTGATCTTCATCTTCAGGGTATCTCCCACCAGCAACTAGCAATCCAACGAACAGCAAACAGCAGCCAGCAACAGCAGCAGCAGCAGCAAAACAAAACAAAAACACAGCAATCACATCTCCTCTAAGGACTCTGCATCCAAGCACATTCAGACCAAAGGCACAGACATGCCATGACCCAAAGAATCTCTTATCATAAATCAGTTCTTGATCTCTTTATTATGGAACATTCAATTAATTTTTTTAAAAACCCTGAAATGTTTAAAAGCAGTTCCCCACCCCCTAACTCCCAGTAAATAGCGTAGAAAAAATGTTTCTTGATAGCAACATAAATGATGTGTTCCACTTATTACAAGAAGCTTAATCACAGTTAAAAAGTTTAATTTTATTGTTTCAATAGTCAAACATTTGTCAAAAGTCAAAAACACAGTTTTATCTAAAAAAGGCAACAGTAACTATAAATTCTATTACTAGTGGCAACAATTATTCCTTCAAACACCTTAGGGTGATATAACTTTATCGCTACTTCTGTTGGAAACTTAACAGGCCATTTCAGTCTTATAGTCATCATGAGTTAAACTCACAAACTCCAGCAGCAGTTCTTCCAGAGTGGTGCACAAATTAAAGGAAGAAGCTCCCATGCAGATTGCACTATCCACCTGCTCTTGCCTGTATGTTCTCATGCTTAATCTTCTGCCAGCACCAGCCAATCAATATGTCTGGACTGTCAGGGTCAGTTTGACAAGCTGCTTGCTGTGGCAGTTTTTATGTTGCG
Source organism: Lophiomys imhausi (assembly GCA_907164525.1). Lineage (NCBI taxonomy): Eukaryota > Metazoa > Chordata > Mammalia > Rodentia > Muridae > Lophiomys > Lophiomys imhausi. The sequence goes on from CAJQZJ010001969.1 coordinate 11,915,899, forward strand.
CTCATGATTATCTTCACACAGCGTTTTTGCATTTCCCTAGTGGAGAAACTGTCAACATCAAAATGCCGCCCAGGTCAATATCTCTCATATAACCATTTTGTAAATGAGATATTACTAGTTAGATCCTGTGCTGGTACATTAAAGGCATGTGATTCATTCTGTGCCAGGTAAAGTTCTGACTCTGGGAAAGATTTATGGTCCTTGGGTTAATGTAGGTGTAACATTACTCCAACCATACTTTCAAAGAACCCTATAATTTCATCCATGTAGTGAAGGGAACTTACATTTTAAGGTAACAGATACTAATGCAGAAGGCAATAACAGCAGGTTCCTTGCATGATGCTGTCTGTAAAGCAAGCATCCGTAATGACCATGACTGAAATAGAGATTTAGTCATTTTTTTAGAGAATGACTAATAAAAATTTGTAATGATTATTTTGATATTACTTGGAAATATCAAATTCTTAATTTTCTAGTTAATGGGATAAAGGAATATTTCATTTAATTATGTAAGTGAAAAAGAATATGTAATGTACTGTCATATTACATGCAAGGGTACCAAAAAAACCACTTAAGTTATATTCAAGATTATGTTGGTATAGAGTTTTATCAATAATATCTTGTATACTATATAAGTAAATATCATGAACATATTACATAAGTGTATCATAATAATACCAGTCAATAATTATGACAGAATTAATGAAATTTTTAAATAGAGTAGATTACAAAATAAATTACATTTACTTTAAGCATAACTATCTGCCTTTAGCTTAGTTCCTTATCTCAAAAAGGTGTTTGAAAATTCACACACCAGTTTTATTTCCTTTTTTAAAAATGTATTCTTCTCCCATACAATACATCCCAATTACAACCTCCCCTATTGACTTCAAGTGTTTGCTTTTCATGTTGCTGAACGTTATTGGTTTTCCTTTAAAATATCAGAGGGAGAGGAAACAGCAATTATGATATATTTTGTGAGAAAAAATATATTTTCAGTAAAAGGAAAAGAAACCAAAAAAATATACCCTAAGCAAATCTGAAAATATATGGCACATAATTCACTCAGCCAGACGTACTTCCACTTCATTTTGCCTGACATTTGATGTAATGACATTTATAAATGTATTCTAAGTGAGAAGCTTCTGTGGTTTAATTCAATATTTGTGTCATCTAAGCTGTTAAAAGAATATAACAGGCAGATGTGCAAACATATGAATAATAGAGTATATTGAGAAACAATTATGCTCACAAAATTCAAAATTAAAAACCATAGTTAAAAGTTTAAAACATACACAAATCTGTTCACAGTTTTGTTCTTTGTAGTTCCCTTCAAAATGTTCAAAGACATAAATTAATTTTAATCGAGATAAGTTTTTAATTTCAGCAGATACATATAAGTTCAGTATATATAGATATAACTTTAAATTATGCTTTTGAACATTTCACTCAAACTTCCAAATCTCTCACCACTTTTTTTCTTGTTCTTTTTGTTGCTGTTGTTGTTTATTTATTACTTCGGGTTACATCTCCTTCACAGTACTCTCTTTCCACTCCTCCCAATCCCGCCCTCCCACCCTTTACTCCCTATCCCTTCCATCCCACTCCTCCAGAGTGGAGTGTCCCTACATAAAAGTTCCCTGCCCCAGTTCAGCAGCCATATGAAGGCCAAGAGTCTCCTCATACACTGGGGGCCTGCAAGGCAGCACCAATAGGTCAAAGTGTCTCATTGACAGGTAACAAAATCTATGTTCCTGTTCCCTTTGGTGCATTGACTGTAGTATAGTATTCCTATACTATATGGCTAAAATCTGATTATAAGTGAATATATGCCACATATATCCTTCTGAGGCTGGGTTAGCTTACTCAGGATGAGCTTCTCTTGTTCCATCCCTTTGGCTGCAAATTGCAGGATTTCATTGTTTCTGATGGCTGAGTAGTATTCCGTCGTGTAGATGTACCACAGTTTTTTTTTAATCCATTCTTTGTTTGAGGGACATGTGGGTTGTTTCCAGTTTCTAGCTATTACAAATAAGGCTACTATGAACATAGATGAAGAAGTGTCCTTGTAGTTTGACAAGGAATCATTTGGATGTATACCAAGAAGTGGTATGGCTGGGTCTTGAGGTAGAGGTATTCCAAATTTTCTAAGCTATCGCCAGACTGATTTCCACAATGGTTGTACAAGCTTGCACTCCCACCAGCAATGGAGGAGTGTTTCCCTTTCTCCACAGCCTTGCCAGCATGTGCTGTCATTTGAGTTTTTGATCTTAGCCATTCTGACTGGTATGAGATGGAATCTCAGAGTTGTCTTGAGTTGAATTCCTCTGATGATTAAGTATGCTGAGCATTTCTTCAAAAGTCTCTCAGCCATTACTTGCTAGCGCAATAAGACAACTTAAAGGAGATCAAGGGGATATAAACTGGAAATGAAGAAGTCAAATTATCCCTATTTGCAGAAGATATGCTAGTATACATAAGCGATCCCAAAAATTCCACCAGAGAACTCTTACAGCTGATAAACACCTTCAGCAAGGTGGCTGGATACAAAATTAATTCAAAAAAAATAAGAAGCCCTTCTTTATACAAAAAATAAAAGGACTGAGAAAGAAATTAGGGAAACAACCCCCTTCACAATAGCCACACACAATATAAAATACCTGGGGGTATCTCTAACCAAGGAAGTGAAAGATCTGTATGACAAGAATTTAAAGTCCTTGAAGAAAGAAATTGAAGAGGACATCAGAAGTTGGAAAGATCTCCCATGGTCATGGATAGGTAGGATCAACATAATAAAAATGGCCATCCTGCCAAAAGCAACATACAGATTCAATACAATTCCGGTCAAAATAACACCACAATTCTTTATAGACCTGGAAAAAGCAATTCTCATCTTCATATGGAATAACAAAAAACCCAGAATAGCTAAATCTATCCTGTACAATAAAAAACAAACAAACCAAAAAAAAAAAAAACCCAACAACAACAACAGCAACAACAAACTCTGGAGGTATCACCATCCCAGATTTCAAGCTGTACTACAGAACACTAGTAGTAAAAACAGCATGGTACTGGTATAGAAACTGACCAGTGGATCAATGGAATTGAATTGAAGATCCAGAAATGAACCTACACACCTATGGTCACTTAATTTTTAACAAAGAAGCCAAAACCGTACAATGGAAAAAGGACAGCATCTTCAACAAATGGTGCTGGTCCAACTGGATTTCGACATGTAAAAGAATGCAAATAGACCCATACTTATCACCTTGCACAAAACTTAAGTCTCTCACCACTTTTTGCACTTTAGAAAAAGTTTCAAAATTCTAATCCTAATTGCATTTTATTAGTTATTTTATTGTAATCTGCCTGTATACACATTTGTAGGATTACTTTATAATTAAAATATTATAATCATTGACAACAGCAACATCATCATTATTATTTATGGGAAAGACATCAATATTATTTATTAATTATACAAGACATTATACTTTATATATTTTAAAAAGAACAATCCTAGTTTTTTAGAAAATTACTTTCTCTAAATTTCCAAGTCATGTATATACTTTGAGGTTATAAAAGGTGCAGTTATTAAACATACAATTCATTAAAATGTTATAGTCCCTTCACTGGCTTTCACATACCTACAGACAATTTCTTTGTAATAGCCACAGTGGAAGAGAACGAAGAAATGTGCATTCTTCCCTTTTATTTTGTTTCCATTACAGTAATAGTATTTTATCATTCAAAGCAAGGACTCTACATTTCATCCAAAAACAAATTAGAGAATTCTATACAAATTCCTCAAAACAAATTTTATTTTTGACACAATCTTAGTGTTTCATTTTTGTAATATTCACAGATAATCTGCCCAATTTCATATTGGTGAACTTATAAGTATGTTTAATTATTTTTATATTTGAAAATTAATTGTAATTTAACATTTCTGTTGATATATGTGTGAAAGTATTGGTCATATAAATTAACTGTAATAAATGAATTAAAGAGTTTAGTCTTAATTCAGATTGCCAAACTTATTCCCATAGAGACTGTACCAGCAAATGGCTAAAATCACTAGCAGTCTATAAAACAGATCAACATAATTTAGAAAATATTTCCACTTTTAAAAGAATGATTTTTTAAATTAATTTATGTTTTCAAGTTACATCACAATCACAGCCCCCTCTCTCCTCCCCTCCTGGTCCAACATGCCCTTCCTCTTCCCCTTCTCTGTCCTCTCAGTCTCCTCAAAGGAGGGTCCCCCACATATCAACCCCTTCAGTTCGTCAAGCTCATGAGGGCTAAGAGCTTCCTTTTGTACTGGGGTCTGATATGGCAGCCCAGCTCAGGTAAGGTGTTCCACTAACAGGCAACAGGGTCCATGACCCGCTGCTGGATGGAGTTTTTCATAGGATAGTTATACTAGGTTCCTGTCTCTTTGGGTCTGTGTATTGTAGGAGGGTTGTCCTGTCCTACATGGCTAACATCCACTTATAAGTGAGTACATACCATGTGTATCTTTCTGGGTCTGGGTTAGCTCACCCAGGATGAGCTTTTATACTTCCATCCATTTGGTTGCAAATAGGAGAATGATCTGTAAGCAGGAAACATTACAATTCATGTGCCTCCTTAAGTATAATAAGCCTTGCTGAGTGAATGGAGATTCTGTAGTAAGCAAAGGGACTTCTTTTATATGGGTTGGAAAACATTTCCTAAGAAGGACTGAATAGTAAATATGTTTGCCTTGAAGACGATAATACCTCTGCTGCAAGCACTCTCTGCTGTCACAATGAAAGCAGCCACTACACCTGGAAAAGCAGTGGGTGAACCCATTCTATTAAATCTTTATAGATGCAGAATGCTAGAAATGGCTCCTGGGATGCACAGTGTGTCATTAGCCTCTAATGGGCAGGGTTGATCTGGTGCTGGGTCACCCTTGCAGAACTTAGATCTCTTCACATATTTGGCTAAGTAAAGAAACTATGCTTAGAGTGCTAGAGCGCAAGAATTAAAGACAGGACTCATCATCCTGCTCTGAAGTAGGACATAATACTGCTTAGAACATTTCTCTTTTATTAGAACATTTATTTACTACAGAATTAAATTCAGAGTTTAAAGATGACTGATAATTTCTATGAGCTTTCTCTGCTATTATTTTATGTTTATATTTTAAAATAGCTCTCATTGATTTTAATTAGTTCTTTCTATATTATTGATTTTTTAAAATTCTAACCTAGCTACCGACATGTTGATTGATTTTTTATATTTGTAATTTCTAAAAAGAAATATTTTAATAATATTCACTTTCCATTGTTTCTGCATAATAAACATAATTTCTTGTTTCACTGATTTTTATAATTGTTCTTTAATATTGAATAAACCTTTAATTTATCTTGGTCTAGGAGAGTAAAGCATAAGTCCAGCCCATTGTTTTTCTAAATAATAAAGTAATAATTTTTGGATAGTCTATTATTTTGTTATTAAAAGGGTCTACTTTTTCATTTATACACTTATATCCATACTTGCTATCTTTTCTATCTTTTGTGTCCCTCTGTCACATGTACCTGCAATGCCAGGGTTTTCCCTTCTATTTCTTTAAGCACCAATCTTTATTTTATCATGCCCTTTTATGGATATTCCCTAGCAGTGTTTTTGACCTTTAAAAATATGATTTTCTAATAAGCTGTATAATCTACATGAAAATTTTAAATGTATATTCTTGAGCAAGACTGTTTTATTGAAGGAAAATTCCACTGCTTTTTTTCCTACTATTTTGTGTATGTCTTATTTTTATTGAAAATATTTTTTTCTATAAAACTATTCTGATTACTGTTTCTTCTCCCACAGCTCCTTCTACATCCTCTCTACTTCCCTACCCATCAAAATGCACAGCATTTCTTTATCTTATTAAAAAAAAATATGGATCTAAAAATAAAATAAAATAAAATAAAACCAAGCAAGCCAGAATAGAATAAAATAGACATGTTAAAAAACAAAAACAAAAATAAAAAACAAAAAACCCAAAGAGAAAACACAAAAGAGGCAGTGACACCCAGAGATATCCCTTAAAACCACAACATTGTACAAGCACTGGGTCTGCACCACGTGCTCTGTGTATGTATTATAGCTTTTAGCTTAAAATATTTATGGGATTCCTGAGTGTGAGAACAAGTGGGTTTCTGACTCTTGTGCTTGCTCATGTGAATCCTTTCCTTCTGTTGGATTGCTTCAATAAGACAGATTCTTCTGCATCCTATTATATTTTATTTTGTTACAGTTGGTTGCTAACTCCTAGAATCCTGTCTTGGATTTTTGTTTTATGAGATATAAAGGGAATTACCCAGAAACGAGATGGGGAGCAACTTGGAAGAGTAGAGGGAGGGGAAACTACAATTAGGATATCTTATAGGAGGAAAGAATCTATTTTTAGTAAAAGGGAAAAATGAAAAAAAAAAAAACTCCACAAGATCAGAAAGCATCATATATGTGCAAAAAATACCTAAAGTTAAAAAAAGAAATTGATAGTCTTAGAAATAGATTCATAGAAATGAATTCTCAATGGTTCTAGAGATTTCTGATTGATTATTTGAAATTTCAAGCTTCAACCATGTCATAAATAAATAACAATTACTTATTTTCCTCTTTATGATTTTAAATTTTAATATACATAGTAACTTAAAAGGTTAATGTGTATAAATATATTATTTATATAAACTAAAGAATTTCATAACATAATTTACTTTGAGCCATTTTCCTCTCCATATTACGGGCTTATCGCCCCTACCAATGAACTCTCTAGTTCTTCATAATAATGTAGCACATATTTTAACAGCTTTGAAAACATTGGATTTTGCATATGTGAGTAAATATGATAGTTTTCTCTCTTTTATATTTGACTCAATATAATGATCTCATACTCCACCTACTTTCCTGAAAATAACCTCTTATGAGAGGAATAATTTCATGTTTTATAGATGGATACAACTGCAGTTTCAAAAATTGTAAAAAGTAGTTGATGATAAATGAAATAATGTTAAAATTATAGTTATAAAAATATGAATTCATTTTGATAAAGTGGGACTTGCATTATTAGCAAACAGTAAACGATAATAAATATTTTGTTTAATTTTTGAAATAAATAATGTACATAATATAGCTAAAATTAAGCAATTTCTGATTTTAAAAGTGCTATACAATTTACCTTTTGCTGAGGCTATGTACTCATTTTTTTTAAATACTTTATTTTCTTTTTCAAGTTACATCTCAGTAACAAACTCCTCCCTATTCCCCCTTCCTATCCCGCCCTTCCACCCTCTTCCCCCCAGAAGTTTCCCCTTTCAGTCCAACACATGGTTCCTTCTCTTATAACAGTAAGTATTATACAAAACAATAGATATAAATATGCCACATTTATGAGAGTTAAATGGCCCAGTATACTTTCCCAATGTCCAGTTTATACATATTTGGCCCCTGACTTTAACATTCTACTATCTAACCAACTCCATGAGTTTAAAGGTCTATATGTGACTCAACATTCATACTATCTTGCAACACACTTTTAAGAGTATCTTCTTAGATCTATAACACCCTCTTGATTCCTAAACAGTTCAAAATTTAACTATGAGATTCTAGCTGTCTATTCTTCAACCACCTCAGAGATCTGAGAGGGATAAATATATTTGCTTATATAGGAAGTGCAGGGCCTGCAGCTTCCAAAACTAAGAAAGAACATACTAATGACTGCCTGGACAGTTCCCATTTTCTCTCCATACATTCCAGCATCAATCTTCAGCCTTTGGGTCCTGTTTCTCTGACAGACATTTGTTGTAGAGCAGGGATTATGAAGGACTTACCTACCCTGTCTTGGCAGAGTTAGGCTGTCGACTTCCCTGCTACCAAGTTTTGTCCTTTTTGGACAGCAGTCTGTCTGCAGTTGGTGCAAGGGGATTTTTCATGCCAAGAGAAAGGCTTGCCACTAATTCAACCATCTTACAGTGGAGGTTCTTCGATGCTTATCTTCTACTTGGAGTAGAATAGGGGGTGCTGTCAGGCGCTGATATGTCTCGATATAAAAAAAAATCTTGATTTAAGATAACATCTTTGAATGTCATATTCTGCAGATCTCTAGGGGTTTTTGAAGATGCCCTATCCATCTCTTGTATTTAGATAAGCAAATGTTGCTTGTCTCTTAGCAACTTGATTACTGGGTAGTTTAGAGAGTATCTGTGATAGACTGTCATAGTAGCTAACAAAGTGACATGTTTGCATGACTAGGAGTTTGTTTTTACTATCCTAGACCGTTTTAGACGGTTGGTATCAAGAGGTCAGAGCTTCACATTTTATTTTTAAGTATCTCTAGGTATGATACCATTAGGAAGCGTTACTTTTAAATTTGTATCAATATACAAAGATCTATTCAATTGTGGTTAAATATATTCTTAATTATGTATCAATATACCAAGATCAATGCCTATGTAGCCCAATATAATCTTACTATTACGTCCATATGCAAGGGTCAATACCATTGTGGCCAACTAAAATCTTAATTTTGTATCAATATACAAAGATCAATACCGATGTAATCCAATACAATCTTATTTTTGCACAATAAACAATGGTCAATACCACTTTAGCCAAATAAACTACTAATTTTGTATCATATACAAAGGTATAAGGGCATATTCAATAATCTGCCCCTTCTTCTTGGACCTTCCTGTGCTGTGTCTATATTTCATTTTTCTCAAGCCCATGCACTCCTACATAGGAGAGGAAGAAGGATACAGAAAAGGAAAAGTAGGAATTCCCTGGGGCTAACCTCCAAAACCCATTAAGACAGGAACATTTATCAGCTTGTAGTCTCTTCCCCTACATAACAGAGTTTTCAGTTATCCTTCAAATAACCAAAAAGAAGGACAGAGAAACACCCTCCACACCCTCTGGGCATGGGACGTCGCTCTCTTAAAGTGACTTCCTGATGATTTGGGTCGTAGTAGACCTGTTTGGGGCCCCAACCCAAATGGGAAAAATGATTTAAAATGTTAGTACACTCCTTTTATGTTCAGTCCTTCTGTTCTCAGCTGTTTAGATGACCTAAGGGGTTTGTAGGCAGAAGCTGATCTTGCAGGCTTCACTGAGGTTCCTGCCGGGGCATTGTGTAGAGCTGAGCGGTCCCAGTGACATTGGATTGCTGTGGTGGTTGCAGGCCCCCGATGGAGACAGCTATTGAGGAAGTCTGCCAGGCAGAATCAACTGGGTCACTCGTCCTCCTTGGTGCCTGATTCTGCTCTCTGCTGAGGATTCTGCTGTCCAGCCGTCCCCGGGCTCCCCTAATGGACGCTTCGATTCTCCTGGAACGATAAGAACAGAGCCCTGCCCCAATCCCAACCCTAGGACAATTGCCCTCTTTTTTTGGGGGGGGGCATGGGGAGGCTAGGTAGTACTTCTCCTGAAGCAAATTTGGCCTTCTGACACCATACAAAGCGTTATCTTTCAATCCAGGTTAAAGAAGAAATCATTCTGTCACCTTGGAGCTAAACCAGCTCTAGTGTATATATTTTGAGATCCCAAAGGACAATCTGCCTGCATCTAGAAGGCCTTTTGTAAGTAGCCTCCAAACCTAGGTCCCTCCAAATCCCATGTGTGTGTCTCTGAACTCTAATTATTGGGATCAGGGACCTGTGTTTCCCATCTGAAGGGATCAAAGATGTGTTCCACCACTCCTGGATCGAAGTCTTTCTCTATTTAGAGTTTGCCCTGCATCAGGCTGACCCTGAGCTCCGGGATCTGCCCGTTTCTGTCTCCAGTGTGCTGGAAGCTGGGACCAAGGGTGTACTCTTCATGAATGGTGGGACCAAGAGTATGCACCCTCACCATCCCGCTCCGTATGACTCCAGAATACATAAGACCACCAACTCTACGGTGCTTCCCCCCCACCACCCCGTCTCCGCTGAAGTCAAAGGCATGGGCCAATACCACAATTCTCTTGTATTTTACCTTAGCTCCACGTCTTCTCTACACCTGGAGGTCTGCAAATCCAGGCCGAATGGCTGTATCCTCTGTTCCATTCACAGTGTTTCAGCCCTGCCCCCTGCTTTTTTTTTTTTTTTTTTAGTTAATAAATTTATTTGTTTGTTGCTTCAGGTTACATCCTTATCATATTGTCCTCTTTTCCTGCTTACCAGCCCCACCCTCCCATGCTCTACTCCCTGACACTTCCATCTTGTTCCTCTGGGGTGGAGTGTCCCTGCCTAACATTCTCTCACCACAGATCAGGAGTCATATGAGGGCCATGAGCCTCTTCATTCACCGGGGGCCTACGAGGCAGTACTGCCAGTGAATGGTGTCTCATTGTTACTGGGGGAATACTAAAAAAAAGACCAACAAACACACAAACCCACAAAAACATAGAATATCAACAAAAAAAGAGAGGAAAAAGGAAAAAGAAAAAAGAAAAAAAGAAGGAAAAAGAAAAAGATAAAAAAAAAAATTATGTCCTTGTTCCTTTTGGTGTGTTGGTTGTAGTACAGATATCCTGTACGATATAGTTAAAATCCTACTATAAGTGAATAGATGCCATGTGCATCCTTCTGAGACTGGGTTAGCTCACTCAGGATGAGCTCTTCTAGATCCATCCATTTGGTATTTGGTTGCAAATTGCATGATTTCATTTTTTCTGATAGCTCAGTAATATTCCATTGTATAGATGTACCACAATTTTTTAATCCATTCTTCAGTTGAGGGACATCTGGGTTGTTTCCAATTTCTAGCTATGACAAATAAGGCTGCTATGAACATAGATGAGGAGACTTCCCTATGTCTCCGTGCGAGGTCCTTTGGGTGTATACCCAGAAGAGGTATGGCTGGATCCTGAGGCAAGGTTATTCCTAGATTTCTAAGATATCGCCAGACAGACCTCCATAGTGGTTGCACAAGCCTGCACTCCCACCAGCAATGGAGTAGGGTTCCCCTTTCTCCACACCCTTGCCAGCATGCGCTATCATTTGAGCACTTTATCGTAGCCATTCTAACAGGTGTTAGGTGGAATCTCAGGGTCGTCTTGAGTTGCATTTCTCTGATGATTAAGGATGTTGAACATTTCTTCAGGTGTCTCTCAGCCCTTAGGGATTCCTCCTTTGTGAATTCTCTATTTAGCTCCATCTCCCATTTTTTGATTGGATTGTTTGGTTTCTTGGCTTTTAGTTTCTTAAGTTCTTTGTAGATTTTAGATAATAGCCCTCTATCAGATGTGGGGTTGGTGAAGATTTTCTCCCAGTCCGTTGGTTGCCGTTTTGTTCGAATGACAGTGTCCTTTGCTTTACAGAAGCTTTTCAGTTTCATGAGGTCCCATTTATTGATTGTTGATCTCAGGTCCTGAGCTGTTGGTGTTCTGTTCAGGAAGTTGTCACCTGTGCCAATGAGTTCGAGGGTTTCTCCTACTTTTTCTTCTAGTATCTTTAGTGTGGCTGGCCTTATGTTAAGGTCTTTGATCCACTTGGAATTAAGTTTTGTACAAGGTGATAGGTATGGGTCTAATTTCATTCTTTTACAAGTGGACATCCAGTTGGACCAGCACCATTTGTTGAAGATGCTGTCCTTCTTCCATTGTGCGGTTTTGGCTTCTTTGTCAAAGATTAGTTGGCCATAGGTGTTTGGGTCCATGTTTGGGTCTTCAATTCGATTCCATTGATCCACCAGTCTGTTTCTATACCAGTACCATGCTGTTTTTATTACTGTTGCTCTGTAGTACAGCTTGAAATCTGGGATGGAGATACCTCCAGATATTTTTTCATTGGACAGGATTGATTTAGCTATTCTGGGCCTTTTGTTGTTCCATATGAAGTTGAGAATAGCTTTTTCCAGGTCTATAAAGAATTGTGTTGGTATTTTGATAGGAATTGCATTAAATCTATATATTGCTTTTGGTAGGATAGTCATTTTTATTATGTTGATCTTACCTATCCATGAGCATGGGAGATCTTTCCATCTTCTAAAGGCCTCTTCCATTTCTTTCTTCAGGGGCTTGAAGTTCTTGTTATATAGGTCCTTTACATGCTTGGTTAGAGTTACCCCCAGGTATTTTATGTTGTTTGTGGCTATTGTGAAGGGGGTTGTTTCCCTTATTTCTTTCTCGGTATATTTGTTTGTTGTATAAAGAAGGGCTTCTGATTTTTTTGAGTTAATTTTGTATCCAGCCACCTTGCTGAAGTTGTTTATCAACTGCAAGAGTTATATGGTGGAGTTTTTGGGGTCGCTTATGTATACTAACATATCATCTGCGAATAGGGATAATTTGACTTCTTCATTTCCAATTTTTATCCCTTTGATCTCCTTTAGTTGTCTTATTGCTCTAGCAAGGACTTCAAGTACTATATTGAAGAGATATGGTGAAAGTGGACATCCTTGTCTTGTCCCTGAGTTTAGAGGAAATGCTTCAAGCTTCTCTCCATTTAATTTGATGTTGGCTACTGGCTTGCTGTATATTGCCTTTATTATTTCTATGTATGGTCCTTGTATACCCGTTCTCTCCAGAACTTTTAGCATGAAGGGGTGCTGGATTTTGTCAAGTGCTTTTTCTGCATCTAGCGAGATTATCATATGGTTTTTTTCTTTCACCTTGTTTATGTGGTGAATTACATTGATAGACTTTCATATATTGAACCATCCCTGCATTCCAGGGATAAAGCCTAGTTGATCATGGTGTAGGATACTTTTGATGTGTTCTTGAATTCGGTTTGCTAGTATTTTATTAAGTATTTTTGCATCTATGTTCATGAGGGAGATTGGTCTGAAGTTCTCTTTCTTTGTTGGGTCTTTGTGTGGTTTAGGAATCGGAATGACAGTGGCCTCATAGAATGAGTTTGGCAGTGTTCTTTCTGTTTCTATGTGGTGGAAGAGTTTGAAAAGTAATGGTGTTAGTTCCTCTGTGAAGGTCCGGTAGAATTCCGTGCTAAAGCCATCTGGCCCTGGGCTTTTTTTGGTTGGGAGATTATTAATGACTGTTTCTATTTCCTTGGGTGTTATTGGGCTGTTTAAGCTGTTAATCTGATTTTGATTTAGTTTTGGTAGGTGGAATTTATCGAGGAAATTGTCCATTTCGCTTAGGTTTTCAAATTTAGTGGAATATAGATTTTTAAAGTAATGCCCGAATATTTTCTGGATCACCTCAATGTCTGGTGTTATTTCTCCCTTTTCATTTCTGATTTTGTTGATTTGTGTTCTTTCCCTTTGCCTTTTAGTTAATTTGGCTAGGGGTCTGTCTATTTTGTTGATTTTCTCAAAGAACCAACTCTTGGTTTCATTGATTCTTTGTATAGTTCTTTTTGATTCTAAGTTGTTGATTTCAGCTCTAAGCTTGATGATTTCCTGTCTTCTGCTCTTCTTGGGAGTGTTTGTTTCTTTTTTTTCCAGTTCACCCAGCTTAGCTGTTAGTTCACTAATATGAGCTGTCACAATTTTCTTTTTGAAAGCACTTAGTGCTATGAACTTTCCTCGTAGCACAGCTTTCAATGTATCCCATAGGTTTGGGTATGTTGTGTCTTCATTGTCATTGGATTTTAAGAAGTCTTTGATTTCCTTCTTCCCTGACCCAGTGGTCATCCAGTAAGGAGCTGTTCAATTTCCATGTGTGTGTAGGCTTTCTGTTGATTCTTTTGCTGTTGAAGACCAGCTTTATTCCATGGTGGTCTGATAAGATACAAGGTGTTATTTCAATTTTCTTGTATCTATTGAGACTATCCTTGTGACCAATTATGTGGTAGATTTTGGAGAAGGTTCCGTGGGGTGCTGAGAAAAAGGTATATTCCTTTGTGTTTGGGTGAAACGTTCTGTAGATATCTGTTAGGTCCATTTGTTTCATGATCTCTGTTAGACTCAATATTTCTCTGTTTGTCTTCTCTCTTGATGATCTGTCCTTTGCTGTGAGTGGGGTGTTGAAGTCTCCCACTACTAATGTGTTGTGATCAACATGCGCTTTAAGTTTTAGAAGTGTTCCTTTTACGAAAGTAGGTGCCTTTGTATTTGGGGCATAGATGTTCAGTATTGAAATTTCCTCTTGATGAATATTGCCTTTAATGAGTATATAGTGCCCTTCTTTGTCTTTCTTCATTAACTTCAGTTGGAAGTCTGTTTTGTTTGATATTAGGATGGCTACTCCAGCTTGCTTCCTGGGTCCATTTGCTTGGAAAACCTTTTCCCAGCCCTTTACTCTGAGGCAGTGTCTATCTTTCGTAGTTAGATGTGTCTCTTGTATACAGCATAAGGAATGGTCTTGCTTGCGGATCCACTCTGTAAACCTATGTCTTCTTATTGGGGAGTTGAGTCCATTGATGTTGATGGATATTAGTGACCTGGGGTTGTTATTTCCCATTAGTTTGGTATAGGTGCTGGTCCTGTACCTCTTTTGGTTTAGTTGCTGAGGGGTTTTCTATTCCCTTTGTTTTCTTGGGTGGAGTTTTCTTCTCTGGGTTGGGATTTTCCTTCTAGGATTTTCTGTAGGGCTGGGTTTGTGGGTAGATATTGTTTAAATTTGATTTTGTCATGGAATATCTTGTTTTCTCCATCTATATTGATAGAGACTTTTGCTGGGTAAAGTAGTCTGGCTGGGCACATATGATCTCTCAGGACTTGTAGTATATCTGACCAGGCCCTTCTAGCTTTTAACGTTTCTGGGGAGAAGTCAGGTGTAATTCTGATGGGTCTGCCATTGTTTGTGACTTGACCTTTTTCTCTTACAGCTTGTAATATTCTTTCTTTATTCTGTACATTTGGAGTTTCAATTATTATGTGGCGAGAGGAGTTTCTTTTCTGGTCTAATCTGTTTGGTGTTCTGTAAGCCTCTTGGATTTTTATTGGCATCTCTTTTTTCAAGTTTGCGAAGTTTTCCTCTATGATTTTGTTGAAGATATTTCCTGGACCTTGGAGTCGGGAGTCCTCTCTTTCCTCTATACCTATAATTCTTAGGTTCCGTCTTTTCATTGAGTCCTTGATTTCTTGGATGTTGTGGGTGAGGGATATTTTAGCATTCTCATTTTCTTTGGATGTTGTACTGATTTCTTCCACTGAATCTTCCATGCCTGAGATCTTGTCTTCCATCTCTTGCATCCTATTGTTGATACTCACATCTGTAGTTCCTGTTCTCTTCCCTTGGTTCTCCACTTCCTCTTTTAACTCTGACTGTGTTTTCTTTATTGTTTCTATTTCTATTTTCATGTCTTGTATGGTTTTGCTCGTTTTGTACATTTCCTTCTCCAGCTTGCTTGTTTTTGTATGAAAATCTTTCATGGTTTTTTCCTTTTCCTGTTCAAGCTCTGTCACCTTTTCTTGGAGCTCTTTAATGGTGTTGTTCCTTGTTTTGATTTGTAGAATTGTGGCTTCTTTGAATTTCTTCATAGATTTAAGTTCTTCTTGCAGGGACTCTATCACTTTCCATAATGCAGAATTGTCAATGTTTTCATGTGTTTCTGTTGGTGTGTGGTCATCCGAATTGGATGAGCTAGGATGATTCTGCTTTGTTGGAGTCATAATTCCTTGATTTCTATTTTTTTTTTGACCTTTCGCCATTGGATGCCTTTAGCTGTCTGTTTTCTGTGCTTGGAACCACAGTGGACGATTTGGTGCAGGGGTCGAGTTACTTGGCTATCTTTCGTTGCTTACAGGGGGATTTCAAGGTTACTGTGGTTTTAATCACCTGAGGCACTGTGAGCTGGTGCAGCCTATTCCCAGGTTATGAATAATGGACCAGGGTTGTTTCACTGCTCCCAATTCAGACTTCCCTATGTTGCACTCTGAGTTATCAGCCTGTAATGGTTCTGATAGTATGGGCCTGTTTGCCCAGGCACAGATTCTGTGGGCTTTGTTTGTCGTCAAGGAGGCTGACAGGGTCTGGCTCCACACCTAATATGTCTGGATTTTCCAGGATACAGCTATGGACCCGATTTCTGGTTTCTCTCTAGGCTTCTCGCCACAGGGCTGGACTCTATGCCTGATTCCCTTCCTGTCTGCGCCACCACGGGTCCCGTGGGTACCCCAAGCCCCGGATCCTCCGGCTGCCTGAGTGTACCTCTCATCCCAGAAGCTCAGCCATGGGTGCACAAGGATCCCTGGCCCCGCCCACACCTGTCTCTCTCCCCAGATGACCTACTGTGGGTTCGTGGGGATTTGGCCCTGCCAACCGTGCTCCCTCCCCAGCTGCGCTAGCGTAAGTTTGCGGGATTCAGCCCCTCCCACCTGCCTTTGTGTTCCCAGCTTCCCGCGCTCTCTTGGAACCTCCCGCCCTCCGCTTCACGAGCGGCTGCGGACCACCCGCTGAGCCCCTGTTTGTTCCTTGCTAAGCCTTCCACTATCTCGCAAAGTTTTTTAAGTGGGTATAAGTTCAACCTGATGTGTGGGGAGCCCAATAGGCCAGCGATCTATGGCCAAGTGGACCCTGATTCTGCCTGCTGTAAGTTGGGATCGATCTTACCAGGCGCCTCTCCAAATGGGAGTTCCCGAATCCCAGGTTTAGTGGCTGTGAGAGATGGGGAGAGCCTTGCCCTGGGACTTTTAACAGTCCCTTGGGAGCTGTGAGTGTTCCGGGGGGTGGGTCTAGCCCCTCTGGTTTTTGCACAGTGCCCAATAACTCTGTGTTTTTTATGGCTCTTTTTTCCCCGCGTTCAAAATGCGACAGTGTAGGTCACCGCCATCTTGGCCCGCCCTCCTCATTTTCTTTTTTACCTTGTAATTTAATTCTAATATTTCTCCATTACCTTTTCCACCTTCAAACTCTCCTATGTAAAACTCTCCTCTCTCATTCAAATTCAAGACTATTATTTCACTAATACTTATGGCATAGATATAATATAGATTCTTAACTTGTTCAATATTTATAATGCTACTCACATATGTTTTCAGAACTGACTGACTGGCACCGGACAACCAATTGGTTTGCTATTCCTTTCAGAAGATCACCTCCCTCCCTCCTAGCTTTCCTAGGTAGTCTATAGTCTTTATGTAGGGTTAAGGCCTCATGTCCTTTCTTCTATCCAGTTTAGCATGTTCATTGGTGCCATCCTTATTCAGCTCACCTTTGGGGCACTCATGTTGGTGAGATTTTACATGTGCTGTTTCTTTCATTACTAAGAAACATAATCTCACAGCAAACTCCATGATCCTCTGGCTATTGAAATCTCTCTCCCATCCCTTCTGCAATGTTTCCTGAGCCTTAGCAGTGGAAGAGTTCCATATATATAGTCTCTAGAACTTTTGTTATTGGTTGTGGGTTTTCTGTAGTGGTCTACATTTACTGTAAAGAGAAGTGTCCTTGTTGAAGGATGAAGAATACACCTTAGGTGAGTATAAGGATAGATATTTATAGATTGTTGTTAGTGACCATTCTGGGTTAATAAATTAGTAGTTGTAAATTCTCCTCCAGTAACTATGACTTCATAATCAATGAGTAGTTAGCTGTGTTTCCAGTGCCAGACTACTGAAGTCATAATTATTTTACTCTTATTTTTTAATTAAATTCGAGATTTTGTTTAAATGCTTTTGAACAGAATATTCTATTATTTTTCACTGTCCTGAGAACAGCATAGGATGCAGGTCAGTATAGATGTTTTGCTAAGCCTAAACCTCTAGCAGCAAGTTTATTTTTAAAAAACCAGAGATAGTAATGTAGTCTTCCTGATCAACATCCTCAAATATCATATTTCAGATCAGTGCTGTCTTACCACTGGCTCCTCTGAGCAAAGGAAACAAGTGCATCCCATCTGTTTATCCTATTGGAAGCAAACTACATCTTTGGTGTCATTTGAAACCCTAGACAGTTTACAACATCAGTGAGTTCTGCATTCTGTCACCACTGTACATGTGAACATACATATCACTTCAGTCAAAAGACATTCTTATAAAGAGCATCCATGAAAATGAAAATAAATCTAACAGATAAAAGAAGCATAAAAATATGAAGAGATGGCTGCAAGGAGTAGCATCTTGGAAGGTCTTTATTTAGTTGACAATGGAACCAGATCTTTGACTTGGCTAGCTTTCCCTACAGAAACCTTTCTCTCTTTTTCCTTCTGCTACTTTCAAATGGGAAATAAAAATCTGAGGTTCTGAAGTATGTGGTCAAATTTTAAAACCTTGCATTTTATTTTAATATATATTATACACATCCTATCCCTCATAATGAGCATTTTGTTATTCAAAGTAAATGCAGTAAAATAGACAGACTTGGGGTAAACAACTGTATATCATGTTAGTATCCAGGGGGCTGAATCAGGAATATTACAAATTCAAGGCTAACCTCATTTACAGAGACAATCTTAAACCTAAAGAAAAAGTGAAGGAAATTTTTATTTGCTGACATATGTAATATGATTTATACTCTACTTGAAGCATTGTCACCTTGAGGAAATTGAGGGATCATTCCTATAACAACACAAACTCAGAGTATGCACAATGATACTTTGAGTACCACTAGCGATAACTTCCATTCCCATAGGGATGACTTCCGTTCCTTTAAGTTTGTGAAGAGCCTGGTAAATGTGCCCTTTGTGTTGCTTATTACTTCTTATTTAAACAATCAGATCATATTTCATTTGGTTAAAAAGAGCTTCTTTTACAATATACTTCTTGTTAATATGCATATTTTCCTATTGCTTTGTCAGGAGAATCCAGCATTACATTTATTTATATATATATATATATATATATAAATAATGGTATATTATATATATATTTGTATCTATATATACATTATGTATATACATATATGTATATATATTTGCCTAAGTGTAAGACTGACTTGTTTTGCTGTATTTTTTCCTTATACTTGATCTAACTAGAGTTTAAAACTAAGTTAAACTTCTTATTTACAGATGGCATATTTCTGCCTTTAAAAAATCCAAAGGATTCCATGAATAAATATTTGGATCTGATACTTTCAATAAACTTTCAGGAAACAAAATCAACGTATAAAACTAATTACTATTATACATATTGTATTAGTTTTTTTTTTTCCTACTTTTGAGATGCAAGAAGTACCCTGGCAAAAACAACATAAGAGAGAAAAACTTTGTACAAGTCGCAGTCCATTGTAACTGAAAGTCACAAAATAGAAATTAAAAAACTAAAAAGTGCAATATTTAAAAAGAACTAATTTAACTATATATCATATGCTAAGGAATTAAGTGTCACTAAAATATGAAGACATAACAATAGAAATAAGTGAACACTTAATGTTTGGCTGTGTATCTCTGCATCTGTTTTGATCTGCTTCTTTTTTTTTTTTTTAATAATTTATTTTTTATTTCTTCAAGTTACATCTCAATCACAATCCCCTCCCTACTCCCCCCTCCAGTCCCACCCTTCCACCCTCCTCCCCCTCAGCCCCACCATCCTCTTCCCTTCTTTTTTTTTTTTTTTTTTTTAGTTTAAGGTATTTATTTTTCCCCCCAACAGCTCTCCTTTCAGTCCAAATAATGGTTCTTTTTCTTATAACTATAAATACAATAAAAAACAACAGAAATAAATAGGCCACGATTATAAGAGTTATATGGCTTAGCATACATTCCCAATGTCCAGTCCATATGTATTTGGCACCTGACTTTAACATTCTACTATCTAACCATCTCCATGAGTTTAAAGTTCTATATCTAACTCAGCTTTCATACTAACTTGCCTCATAATTTTAACAATATCTTCTTAGATCCAGAACACCCTCTTGATTCCTAAACAACTCAAAATTTAACTATGAGACTCTAGCTATCTATTCTTCAACCACCTCAGAGACCTGAGAGGGATAAATATATCTGATTATATAGGAAGTTCAGGGCCTGCAGCTTCCAAAACTAAAAAATGACATACCAGTGGCTGCCTGGACAGTTCCCATTTTATCTCCATACATTACAGCATCAATCTTCAGCCATTTGGCCCCATTTCTCTGACAGACATTGGTTGTAGAGCAGGAATTATGAAGGACTTACCTACCCTGTCTTGGCAGAGCTAGGCTGTCGACTTACCTGCTTCCAAGTTTTGTCCTTTTTGGACAGAAGTCTGTCTACAGTTGAAGCAAGTGGTTTTTCTTGCCAAGAGAATGGCTTACCACCAATTTAATCATCTCCCACTGGAGATTCTTCGATGCTCATCTTCTACTTGGAGTAATATAGGGGGTGCTGTCAGGAGCTGACATGTCTCGATATCAAAAAATCTTAAGTTAAGAAAACATCTTTGAATGCCATATTCTGCAGATCTCTTGAGGTTTTTGAAGATGTAACAACTCAAAATCGCTAAGATCGTTCAGCTCCACAGACTACTCCAG
>CAJQZJ010001969.1:11936597-11958917 GCA_907164525.1 Lophiomys imhausi
GATCTGCAGAATATGGCATTCAAAGATGTTTTCTTAACTTAAGATTTGATCTGCTTCTTGGTGGGGTCTCTCAGAGGATAGTTATGCTAGGTTCCTGTCTGAAAGCATAGCGAATATCACTAATAGGGTCAGGATTTGGCTCTCTCCCATCGGGTGGGTCTCAAGTTGTGCCATCATTGATTGGCCATTTCCTTAATCACTGCTCCATTTTTATCCCATTTCTTCTTGTAGGCAGGGTAAATTATGTGTTGAAGGTTTTGTAGGTGGTTTGGTATCCCTCTCTTTCCACTAAAAGATGTGCCATTTTCTCAGCTTCTAGGAGTCTCAGGTAGAGTTACCCATTTCCTCCCAAAAGCATACCCTTTGTCAGGTCTCACGGATGTTTCAGAGATACCCAACTCTTTGGTTTTGCTTCTCTCTCTCAACTCCCTTGCCTCTTACCAACCCACTCACTGCACCTGATTACCCCTCATTCCCCTCCCCTCGAACTCTCTTACTAAGTTCCCTCTCTTGATCCACTTCCAATGTCTATTCTATTTTCCTTTAAAGTGAGTTTCAAGCAACCTCTCTTGGGACTTCTTTTTTACTTGGTTTCTCTGTGTCTGTGCCTTGTACGATGGTTATCCTGTAGTATATGGCTAATATCTACATATAAGTGAGTACATACCATGTGTATCTTTCTTCTGGGTTGCCTCTTCCAGGATGAGTTTTTCTAGTTCCATCCACTTGCTTACAAATTGCATGATTTCCTTGTGTTTAATATCTGGGTAGTGTTCTATTATATAAATAAATTACAGTTTGTTTATCCATCCATCGGTAGTGGGACATATGTGTTGTTTCCAGTTACTAAAAATAAAGCTGTTATGAACATAGTTGAGCCAATCTCTTTGTGGTTTGGTAGGGAATCTTTTGAGTATATTCTCAGGAGTTGTATGTCTGGTCCTTCAGGTATAACTATTTTAAATTTTCTGAGATCTCTCCAGATTGATTTCCAAAGTGGTTATATGAATTTGCACTCCCACCTCCAATGAAGGAGTGTTCTGCTTTGTTTACATACAGCATGTGCTATCTCTTTGAGTTTTTGATCTTAGCCATTCTGACAGTGCAACATGGAATCTCAGAGTCATTTTGACTTGCATTTCTCTGATGACTAATGATGTTTAACATTTCTTCAAGTGCTTGTCAGCCATTAGAGATTCCTCTGTTGTGATCCTCACTTTAGCTCTGTAACCCATTTTTGATTGGGTTATTTGGTTTGTTAGTATTTAATTTCTTGATTTCTTTATATATTTTTGGACTTTAGCATCTATCAGATGTAGGGTTGGTGAAGATATATTGCTAATCTGTGGCTGCTGTTTTGTTCAAACAGTATTCTTTACCTTACAGAAGCTATTCAGTTTCATAAGATCCCATTTATTGATTGTTTGTCTTAGAGCCTGAGCTATTGGTGTTCTCTTCAGGATGTTATCTCCTGTGCCAATGAGTTAAAATGTTTTCCCACTTTCTCTTCTATTAGATTTAACATCCAGTTTTATGTTGAGGTCTTTGATGCACTTGAACTTAAGTTTTGTGCAGGATAATAAATGTGGGTCTATTTGCATTCTTCTACATGTAGACATCCAGTTAGACCAGCACCATTTGTTGAAGATACCTTTCTTTTTCCATTGTATGATTTTCACTTTTTTGTCAAAAATCAAGTGACAATAGGTGTGTGAGTTTATTTCTGGGTCTGATTCATTTACATTGATCAATTTGTTTGTTTCTGTGCTGATACCATGTTGTTTTTATTATTATTGCTCTGTAGTAAAGCATGAAGACTGAGGAAGAATAGAGGGATCCATAGGGGATAAGGACTCCACATAAAGATCACCCAAACTACATACCTAGGCCCCTGTAGGCTTACAAAGAATGAAACACCAACTAAAAAACATATATACTTTGGACTTAGGCTCCTAACACATATGCAGCTGATATTAAGCTTGGTCTTTATGCATATCCTTTAGCAAGTGGAGCAGGGAGGTGTGGTTGGCTCTGAATGAACTCTGTTGTCTGTCCATGGAACATTTTACCCTAGCTGGGCTGCCTTGCCTGATCTCAGTGGAATGGAGGATGCTCTTAGTGCTGATGCTACTTGATGAGTTGGGGTGGGTTGTATTGGTGGGGTGGGGGCTCCTCTCATCTGAGGAGAAGGATAGGAGGATGAAAGGGAAGATGATGGGAGGGTGGGACTGGGTAGGGAGGAGGGAGGGGGCTGTGATCTGGATGTAACTTGAATAAATAAATAAATTATAAAAAGAATTTTTTTTTTATAAAGAAGTAAGTGAACATGAAAAGTAAAACCTAAAAATAAGGTTGGTGGGCCTTAAATTCAATCAGCTAGTGAATGGTTATTTCCTCAATATTTGTGCCACTACTGCACCAACATTTTATGGAAGCAGGTCACTACCATAGAACACAGGGTTTGTAGCTGTGTTGGTGGATACTTTTCCCGCCTGGAAGCATACATAGTACTTTGAAAACTATTCAGTAGTAGTAAAGGTTCTAGTTAGGCACCAGCTTGACTTGAGGTCCATTCAATGATATATGTAATTGTTGTCTTCAGCAATAGGGCTTCACGATCAATTTGTGGAAAGCAACTAATAGCCTTGACAATAATCTGCATTGTTTAGAGGTTTCCATAAGACCCCTTTAGCGGACAGCTCATTTATTTGTAACCCAGTCCTGCCACTATAAGTTCCACTTTGTACCAAAAAAATGTCTTGTCATGGTTTTGTCTCCCTCTTATTTGGTGATTCCATTTAGATCTTTTATATATACATATATATATATATATATATATATATAAAATCTTCTATAATAATAGATTTCCATATGATCCCTCTGATGGCCCTTAGTGTTAGTTCTCCCTCCCTATTTTCCTTCCATTGCCCTACTTTTTCCTCTCCATACACATTCAATAAGACACACTGACAAAAAAAAATCATGTTAAATAAATTATGTTCTTTTTCCCCTATGTATTTCCTGTGTATTTTTTATTTCGTTGACAAAAATGTGATATCTATAGATGTGTGGACTTATGTCTGGGTCTTTATTTTGATTCTATTGATCGACATGTATATATACATACCATACATATGTATATACATATATATACATATATATATAATATCTACTATATATACATATAAGTATGTATATTTAAAATTTAGCATATGTATGTGCATATATATATATATATATATATATATATACATATACATATACATAAATTTTTAAAAAGGAAAAATCCCTGTCAGGGCATTATGAGATGCACAATGTCCAAAGGAAGGTAGCTAGGGAAGAACTGGGAGGATTAGAAGAAATGAAAACCATAATTAGGAAGTTTTATGTAAGAAAAACAGCTATTTTCAATAAAAGAAAAAAAGCAAACAGAAAAAAAAAAACAAAATTAATCTTTAGTCTTTCCAGAATAAATTTTAAAGAAACAAGAAGTTTTTCCATCCTCCTAGTATTTTAAGTCAAGTAATATTTCTTGAGCTTGTTGCATAGGTATAACCTTGTATTTTTACAAACTTTTATTTATCACACAAAATAAAGGTTTACTATATCTTCAAGGCATAAAGAAGCTTTTCCTTCAAAAACAAAAATGAGCAAGCAATAAAAAAATTGTTAAAAAATACATCTGTGAAAATGTGTGTTAGAATTTTTGAAAAATGGTAGCAATGACTTTGGAGAAAGATTTTTCTTCAAATCTTAATATAGATGAGATGGGTCTACATGATCAGAAAAAAAAGAGAGCCTCTAGCTTGCATATTTTTTAAAGAAGTTTTCAAGCTCAGAGAAAATGACCTGCATACAAACATTAATTTATGGAAAATATCATCACTAGATATTGTAAATCACTGAAAGTCATAGTATTTTAATAGATGTTGTATGTAATATGTGTAAGAAAATTAACACAGAATGGAGATAACACTGTATAATGTCAAGCCCATACAACTCATATGACAAATCAAATACTAACTTTTATTAGATAACTATAAGTTAGTAATGCACAGTATAATCCAGAGAGGATATAAAATAAATAATTATAGAAATATAAGCATAAATGCAATTAAAATATAATTATAATTTTAAAAATACATTTTCTCCAAATATGCAAAAGAAAGTGAAATAAAAAACCCTAAGTCTAAGTTCAACAATATTCAACAATAAAATAGATGAGTAGAAACTAAACTTTTGAATGTTATATAAACCCATAAGATCAATAAGCCACTAAACATAAAATACTACAAAATTTAGGAAAATTAGAACATACCTATATCTCTGTTTGAAAAGTTGATACCAGAGAACTTCCGCAAATTAAGTGCTAATTTGAGATACATTAAAAAATATTCCACTCCTCCCTGGACTAAGCAGTGCAATTATATCACAGAACAATTTGTAACTTTTATATTAAAATATATTTACAGAATGAATAAAAGGCAGAACTTAAAAATAAAAGCACATATTATAAACTTTGTTGTTTTTTTTTTTTCGAGACAGGGTTTCTCTGTGTAGCTCTGGCTGTCCTGGACTCGCTTTGTAGACCAGGCTGGCCTCGAACTCACAGAGATCCGCCTTCCTCTGCCTCCCAAGTGCTGGGATTAAAGGCGTGCGCCACCACCGCCCGGCAAAAAGCACATATTATATGTTGAGAGTCAAAACACAAATGAACAGAAAAATTTATGTATATCAAATAGCTGGCTAGTATGAAAACAATAATACTACAAAAAATAGATAAGGACACTGAAATATTAAAATTCTATATTCATCAAGAAAGCCTTCAGAAATTTTACATATATTCAATTGTATAATTAAGAAGTAAAAGAAATAGAATGAAAATGGATATCAGAGAAATCTACATGTGTCACTAGAACTTTTAAATATCTATTTCAGAAATTAATAACAACTAGGGCTAGTTGAATGGTACACTTATAATTATATATTACAGTAAAATTCGCTAGGACAGACTATATGTCTGTGAATTTAAATTTTTATGTGCTACAATGACATATTGTATATTTTCTAATCAAAGCATAACTCACTTTGAAAGTGAATTAATATATATGCTTCATGATCTCATTCATATATGGGATTGATAAAATCTGATGTAATATAAATTGACAGAAAAGTAGTTACCATGACAAAGGAGAGGGAGTGAGTGCCTATTGGAGATGGGATAAATGGGGGGGGGGGTGTTGATCAAAATATTTTAAAATTCAGCCTGATAGGATCAACAAGTTCTGATGTGCTATCACACAGCCATTGACCATGAAAGAATAATGTATATTTGAAGGGATAAACTCATTTGTTTAAATAAATTTGAGTAGCTACACAAAGTGTATGGGTGTCAAGATGTCATATGGTACTCTTCAATTATATGTAATGCTTACTTTTACTATGCATTAAAATAAATGTATTTAAAAATAAAACATGGAATTAAAATGAATTCTAATTTGTTTTTCTATATCATTTAACATAATATCAAAATCTTATCCAAGAATAATAACGTTCATAATATAAATTGGCAAGATCAATCAAAAGAAGCATATTATTTTTGGTCCTATACAGTTTGAAATAAGAAAAAATGGTATAAGAGTAATATGACAGGCTTTATAAAAGAGGCATAATTTTTGAAAAACATAACTTGTCAAATTTGGCACAGATTAAGCATAAAATCAGCACTGTTATGTATGTGTTCAATCAATTTATTTCACTATCAAATTATTTCTAAAAGGAAATCTCTGCTTATCCCCATGAAACTCTGTTAAATACTTATGGAAGAATGAACTCCAATGCCCTAGAAATTCCTTTATCACACAGAGAGGAGTAAGCAAATGCCATCTTCTATTATGAAGCCTGCATAACGATGATCTAGTGTGACAAGAGACTCCAGGAGAAAGAATATATAGTCCAATATCCTGAGATCTTATTTATTCAAACTGTTTTTTTTAATGGTAAATATAGGCAAATAGTATTTGCATAACATTTGACAATCAGTATGTGTGATTGGTTATATGAAAGTGAGAAAAATATGTGTATATTAATAAATTTAAAATAGCATTAGCCATATGTGTGTGTGCATACATATATGTCAGAAACAGGAATCCAATGCTCATCAACCACAAAATTCCTGAGTCGAAACCTAAAAGTAACAGCAATCTTCCCTAAGAGCAGAAAGAAGCGCAGAGACTCCTCATTCTCCACTTCTATTTTCTATTTTATTGATAGCTCAGAAAATATGTACCAACCAAATAGCATTGAATAGGGAGTGTTAAAACTCTACAGTGTTTTAAAAGAGTTATGCTTTTAATGTAATGTGTCCACAGATAAAACTAAAGTCAATCATGAAGAAGAAAAAAAAATCAGAAGCAGAAGTTCCAGAGAAAAGGTACTTTTTAAAAAACAGCCAACAATTTCAACTATTGAAATAGTTAATGTGATTAAAATATTCAAATTTCCCAACCTAATTGATAAAGCTGAAGTAGTCCACATAATAGTTGCAGGATGTTATCTAGAAAAAAATAGAAATCCAGATGATCTAATCTATTCTTCTAAAAGAACAGGATTTTACATGAAGTATAAAATGAAAGTATAGTAATAAAAAATTAATGTGGACTAGAGAAACCTCAGTGGAAGTGCATGCTTAGAATATGCAATGTACTAGATTCAACCTTTAAAACATAAAAAGTAAAAAAATATTAGTGAACGCTTTTCATTATATTAAACACAAAAAAGACCTGAAATATATATACTCCTGCAGAGTCAAAATAGTTTCACACAGAAATTGAAAAAAAATCCTAAAATTCAATGAAGAACTGAAAAAATTGTCAGTAATTAGTACCAGAATAATTTTTACATTTAATTGGGAAAAAAAGATGATAATATGAGCCACAGTCCCTACCTGATATCATGCATAAAAGTTAGTTTGCTACAGATCACAATATGTATATAAAATATAGAGAAGTCAACTTTATACAAGAAAATATGAAAAATTTGTCCATAAGTCTGAGTATAGAGAGATTTATTTGAAATAAACCAAAAGTAAAATTGGTAAGCTAAAATGTGTAAACACTGAACTTTTCTGCCATTTAAATGCACATAGAACAAAGACGAGAGGAAAAAAAATTTAAAGTGAAAAACTAGCAAGACTATCATGGGAGTAGCCAATGATTTTCTGGTTGAATTTCATAATATAAAATCTACTCCTGGCACCATTACCAAACTGAATACCTTTGACTATAGGATATAGATTCTAGGAGAGAATATACTACCTACTAAATGGACACAATACTAAACCAACTCTAAAGGACTTAATATTATACCCATTGATTAAGGCACCTCTGAACACTCATCTGAAAAGTTCCTGTTTGTAATAGGTCATTATTAACAGAGACACACAACCAGTCAAAGTACAGAAAATAAGTGACTAAAACATATCCAGCCAGTGGAGTTATTTTATGGCATTCCTCAATGTATAAATAAGTTAGTCTCTGAATGATGTCCCTCCTCTTCAGTTCTTTTCCTTTTGTTTGTCGTGTCCAACTCCAATGGGTTGGCTTTTGTTCTACCTTGTTGTATTCTTTTTATTATTATCCCATAGAAGCCTGTTTGTTTTCTAATGAGAGACATAAATGGAGTGGATTGGATGGGAAGGGGTAAGTCCACCATGCTTCAGTGGAGGACCCCACATTTAATGATATATGTTAATAATATATATCATTAATATTATGTTAATGTTAATAATAACATATTGCCTTTGTTAGGGAGAAAAGGACACAAGGTTGTTTTGTAAGGAAAGGGAGGAAAGGTTAATATGAGCAAAATTATTCAAGTCTCAAAATACAAGTGAAATATAATTAAAGAAAGTCTGCAAGGATGTGACACAATTATAATTAAGAATAAAGTAAATATAAAATCAGCACACTAGTGGCACCATCCTAAATATGTACCCCAAAGAAGTGGATGCTCGCAAATAGACTTTAAAAATTTGACAATGTTACCTACAATGTTATGATAATTTTGTTATCCTGAACTTAGAAGTACACAGATTTTGGAGATCTAATTGTGTTGTCTTCATCAAACGGAGAATTAGTCAATAACCAAAATGAGCAAACTTGGAATAGCTCTGCCTCAGGACCCAGCCATACCACTTCTGGGTATACACCCAAATGCCTCTTCACGGAATCATAAGGAAGTTTCCTCATCCATGTTTATAGCAGCCTTATTTGTAATAGCTAGAAACTGGAAACAACCCAGATATCCCTCAACTGAAGAATGAGTTAAAAAACTGTGGTACATCTACACAATGGAATATTATTCAGCTATCAGGAACAATGAAATTATGCAATTTGCAGCCAAATGGATGGAACTAGAAAAGCTCATCCTGAGTGAACTAACCCAGACTCAGAAGGACACATATGGCATCTATTCACTTATAGTAGGATTTTAGCTATATAGTAGAAGGTATCGATACTACAACTAACACACTAAAGGGAACTTGGACATAAACTTCTTATTTTGAATTTTTACTCTTTATCTATTTTCTATATATTAGTTATATTTTTTTCTATTTTTTAGTCTTTTTTATCTATTGTATGCTTATTGGTTTGTTTGTTTAGTAGTTCTCTCTCCCAAGTAACGAGACACTTTTCACTGATGGTAGTGCTTCATAGATCCCCAATGAATGAAGAGGCTCTTGGCCCTCATACGACCTCTCAACTGACATGAGGGACTGTTATATAAGGACACCCCACCCCAGAGAAATGGGATGGAAGGGTTAGGAGGTAAAGAAAAAAAATGAAATGTGATGTTTCAGCCTTTTACTACTAACTGTCATAAACTGTTTAGGATAATTAAGAA
This sequence comes from Lophiomys imhausi, assembly GCA_907164525.1. NCBI lineage: Eukaryota > Metazoa > Chordata > Mammalia > Rodentia > Muridae > Lophiomys > Lophiomys imhausi. Next base: position 11,945,502 of record CAJQZJ010001969.1, read on the forward strand.
ATGCAAACTAATGGTTATGCAAGCCGGTCATTCTGTTAGGTACTATGACAGCCTATTATAGTTACTTGCTAAGCTAATCAGAAATAAACCTGCTAAGAGACAAGCAACATCTGCTTACCCTAATATAAGAGATAGATAGGGCCTCTTCAAAAACCTCAAGAGATCTGCAGAATATGGCATTCAAAGATGTTTTCATAACTTTAGATTTTTTTTATATCAAGACATATCAACTCAAGACAGCACCCCCTATTCTCCAAGTAGAAGATGAGCATCGAAGAATCTCCAGTGGGAGATGATTGACTTAGTCGCAAGCCTATCTCTTGGTAGGAAAAGCCCCTTGCCCCAACTGTAGACAGAATGCTCTCCAAAAAGGACAAAACCTGGAAGCAGGTAAGTCGACAGCCTAGCTCTGCCAAGTCAGGGTAGGTAAGTCCTTCATAACCCTTGCTCTACAATCAATGTCTGTCAGAGAAACAGGGCCAAATGACTGAAGATCGATGCTGTAATGTATGGAGAGAAAATGGGAACTGTGCAGGCAGCCACTGGTATGTCATTTCTTAGTTTGGGAAGCTGCAGGCCCTGTACTTCCTATAAAATCAAATATATTTATCCCTCTCAGGTCTCTGAGGTGGTTGAAGAACAGATAGCTAGAGTCTCATAATTAAATTTTGAGTTGTTTAAGAGTCAAGAGAGTGTTATAGATCTAAGAAGATACTTTTAAAATTGTGTTGCAAGTTAGTATGAATGTTGAGTCAGATATAGAACTTTAAACTCATGGAGATGGTTAGATAGTAGAATGTTAAAGTCAGGTACCAAATACATATGGACTGGTCATTGGGAATGTACGTTAAGCCATATAATCCTCATAACTGTGGCCTAATTACCTCTGTTGTACTGTATTGTATTTGTTATTATAAGAGAAAGAGCCATTTGTTGGACTGAAAGGGGAAACTGTAGGGGGAAATAAGATATACCTTAAACTTAAAAGAAAAAAAAAGGGAAGAGGATGGGGGGTTGAGGGTGGGAGGGTGGGACTGGAGGGGGCATAGGGAGGGGACTACGATTGAGATGTAACTTGAAGAAATAAAAAGTAAAGGAAAAATGAGCAAATTTATTCTAAATCCTTATTTTACATGAATGAACTCAAAGAAAATGTAAATTTTCATTATATGGGTTTCTAGAACATGCAAATTAATCTCTGTTGAAGAAAAAATATTATTTTTTAAACATTTCCCCAGAGAAAAATATACATTTTCTTTTTTTCTTTTCTTTCATAATTATTTATTACTTCAGGTTACATCTCATTCACCGCTTCCTCTTTCCACCCCTCCCAGTCCCACCCTCCCTCCCTCTACCCCCTATCCCTTCAATCCCACTCCTTTGGAGTGGAGTGTCCCTACATATCATTCCCTGCCCCAGTTCAGCAGTCATATGAGGGCCAAGAGCATCCTCATACACTGGGGCCTACAAGGCAGTACCACTAGGGCAAGTGTCTCATTAACAGGAAAAAAATTCTATGTTCATGTTCCCTTTGGTGCATTGGTTGTAGTATAGTTATCCTCTACTATACCGCTAAAATCCGATTATAAGTGAATAGATGCCATGTGCATCCTTCTGAGTCTGGGTTAGCTCACTCAGGATGAGATTCTCTAGTTCCATCCATTTTTCTGCAAAATAAGAGCATCACATATCAAGGTGGAAATGCAAACAAGTACATGAGAAATCTGTGTATTTTGTACATTTTTCTGAATCTAATCAAAGCAATGAAATTAAACAGGGTTTCAAAGAATCTCTCTAGAAACTATTACTTATTACAAATGGAAAATAACCTGTTTTAAGAAAATTCAGAGGTAGCATCATAGCAAAGCAATTAAAGTTATAAAATAAAGATTTGTGAAAACCTACATTTCCTCACAAGGGACACAATGCTCTTAGGAATGCAACATTATGTAATTTATGTGTAATTCCAACGAAGCTCACAGAGTCTGCCTAATCCTAATGATGTATGAGAAAAATCACTATTTTATGACAGAAATAATTTATCTGCTTTATTAAGGTCATGAAAAACTTCCAAAGATAAATTTCAGATTAATATAAGCCCAAAATCACAACAATTTAATGCAAGTCATGTTTTATAATTTCATTTGTTCTGTGAGGATAGGGAAGCAGCTGTTTCATGTCATACCAAGGCTGTTAGCAAGGATGACAACCATTAAGTGATCATTTTAAATTTCCTCTGATGTATAGAAAATGAAAATAATACCTAAAACAAACAAACTAAAATTACTTCATTTTCTTTTACATTTCTCAATTATTTTGCACAACAAAATACTTACCCATAAACATACATGCATACACCCCATATATTTGTATATTCCTAACACAAAAACCATTGAATAGAAAGCTATGGACTTTCTGATAATGAATTTGAAATTTATGTTCTGGACTGCAGCAAATGACAACTGAAGGTTCAGAAAACAAAATATTAGAATGTTCCCTTTAATACTGAAATTGACATTGAAACTCGTGTTACTATTCTAGTGTCACTTCTTTTGCATTCTACTAAATCTCCTGTAATTATACTAAAGGATGTTTTGAGTTCGAGGGCTTCTCCCACTTTTTCTTCTAGTAGATTTAATGTGTCCAGCCTTATATTAAGGTCTTTGATCCACTTGGACTTAAGTTTTGTACAAGGTGATAAGTATGGGTCTAATTTCATTCTTTTACATGTCGACATCCAGTTAGACCAGCACCATTTGTTGAAGATGCTGTCCTTTTTCCATTGTGCGGTTTTTGGCTTCTTTGTCAAAAATAAGGTGACGATAGGTGTGTGGGTTTGTTTCGGTCTTCAATTCGATTCCATTGATCCACTGGTCTGTTTCTATACCAGTACCATGCTTTTTTTTATTACTATTGCTCTGTAGTACTGTAAAAAATATATGGCTAATTAAATTATTTAACCTGTATTTTGATTATTGTTAATTTGTTCCACAGTCTTTAATCCTTAAGCAGACATTAAAAATGAGCACACAAAGACCACATGGATTTTAACAAGCCTTGGCCTGAGTTGTGCATTCCTGGCCCATCTAGGCTAGCTCTTAATTCTGTTACTCAAATATGATCCCATATATACACACGTCTGAAGGGACTGATAGATTAATATAAGTTAGATTTAGTGAATATATAGGTTTCTGATACAGTCTTTTAATTCGGGGCATGAAGATCAACACTGCTGTGAGCAATTAGCTTATCAGCTTATGGATGAAGTCAGGTGAAATGAGGGGAGTCTCTTTGGACTGAAAAACAAGGTTGAAGCCAGGTGAAAGAAGGAAAGACTTTATGACCTGGCATTGCTTTCAACTGCTAAGTGGGCAGAGCCCAAATTAAGCTGAAGCAGGTGGAACAAGGAGTGATCCTATTTAAGGACAAGTGGATGACGCCAGAGAGGCGCGTGCGTGCTAAGGGCCCCCGATATGAGAGAGCTCCGAGAGTCCTGCTGGAGAAAGTTCTGGTAGACCAATGGCCAGATCTCCCTGAGGCAGAAGGAAGCTGGTGAGCAGAGAAAGCCTCGGCAAGACAGCAAAAGGCCAAGGACTAAACCCTGTGGCTCAGCTTTTGCCTAGAGGGGTTTGACCTGTCCGAACAGTGGCCTGAACGGAACTGTGGCCAGCTTTAAAGACAGAGGCAGAACGGCAGAGTTGCTGATACGAAGGAAGTAAGGTGGCCTACAGACGCTGAGGTCTCCCAGAGAGAAGAAAGCCTCAAGCCTTATTTAAAGTGAGACTTCGATAGCCAATTTACCCTGACGAACCTGCGTCTGAGCTATTCCAGAAAAAGGACTGCTAAGTGCGTTAAAGAGTCTACCCCCGAGACTGGTTTCCTGACGACTGAGGACCTGCCCCAGAGACTGTATCATTCTAAAAGGGTATGAAAGTAGTTGTTATGATTATCAATAGGTTTAGTGGATAGGTTAAAGGGGTTGTAGGAATTTATAGGATTAATAGTTAAGAAATTGTTGGTGTTTGTTATAAGTGAATTTAGTAATAAATAAATAAGAGTTAAATAAATAATAACTTAAAAGTTCGGTTACACACGTCCCCTTGGACTGCCATTCTCCACGATATGCCAATGTTCCTGGCCATGTGGAATGAGGTTCCTTTTTCTATCCCATGGTGTGTGCCTCCTTCCTGCTGCTCCTCGCTAGAATGCCTTCTTCCTGCTGCTGGCTGGAATGTTTTCTTCTCTGTCTCTCTTCCTGCTGAATTGGGTCACAGAAAACCTGTTTAGGGGCCCAAATAAAATGAAAACAAAAAAAGGTTAAGCAAGTAAATTGTAACATTTGTTTTCTGGTCTCTTATGTGCTCAGCAATTTGAATATCCTGAGCAGTTTGTACTTCGAAGCTGGACTTTGGTAGGAAAGTTCAGTCCTTGAGGCTGGGCCATCTCAGCAAGCTGTTTGAAGTTGTTCTTGATGCAGATTTTTGAGGAAACAGCTATTGAGACGTTCTATGAGGCTGGATCATTTGGGTTACTCTTCTTGTCTTCTTTCGACTCTGTTCCCTTTGTTCTGTGGCTAGGAAACTGGCTTTTTTTTTCCTCTGAGGCAGGATTTCTCTGTGTATCCTTGTCCTGGACTTACTTTGCACCAGGATAGCCTTGAATTCACAGAGATTAACCTGCTTCTGCCTCCAGAGTACTGGGATTAAAGGCATGCACCACCACACCCAGAGATTAACATATCTCCTTCAGGGCAAAATGTCTATTGAAACCAGTTCTCCAGAGGGAGCCCCACAACGAAGGAGACTGGCTTGTGAGCCCTTTCTCTTCACAAAAATTTAAGATTATGTGCATTTATTGCATAATTTCATTGTTTCTGATAGCTGAATAATATTCCATTGTGTAGATGTACCACAGTTTTTTAACCCATTCTTCGGTTGAGGGACATCTGGGTTGTTTCCAGTTTCTAGCTATTACAAATAGGGCTGCTATAAACATAGATGAGGAAACTTCCTTATGATTCCATGAAGAGGCATTTGGGTGTATACCCAGAAGTGGTATGGCTGGGTCCTGAGGCAAAGCTATTCCAAGTTTTCTAAGATATCGCCATACTGACCTCCATAGTGGTTGCACGAGCTTGCACTCCTACCAGCAATGGAGGAGGGTTCCCCTTTCTCCACACCCTTGCCAGCATGTGCTGTCACTTGAGTTTTTGATCCTAGCCATTCTGACAGGTGTGAGATGGAATCTCAGAGTCGTCTTGAGTTGCATTTCTCTGATGATTAAGGATGTTGAGCATTTCTTCAAGTGTCTCTCAGCCATTAGGGATTCATCCTTTGTGAATTCTCTATTTAGCTCTGTCCCCCATTTTTTGATTGGATTATTTGGTTTCTTGGCATTTAATTTCTAGAAAAGCTCATCCTGAGTGAACTAACCCAGACTCAGAAGGACACATATGGCATCTATTCAATATATAGCTAAAATCCTATAGTAGGATTTTAGCTATACAGTAGAAGGTATCAATACGACAACTAACACACCAAAGGGAACTTGGACATAGACTTCTTATTTTTAATTTTTATTGTTTTATTTATTTTTTATATATTAGTTATATTTTTTCTAATTTTTTAGTCTTTTTATCTATTGTATGCTTATTGATTTGTTTGTTTATTAGTTCTCTCTCCCAGGCAACGAGACACTTTTCACTGATGGTACTGCTTCATAGATCCCCAATGAATGAAGAGGCTCTTGGCCCTCATACGACCTCTCAAATGAGATGAGGGAGTGTTATATAAGGACACCCCACCCCAGAGAAATGGGATGGAAGGGTTAGGAGGTAAAGAAAAAAAATGAAATGTGATGTTTCGGCCTTTTACTACTAACTGTCATGAACTGTTTAGGATAATTAAGAAATGCAAACTAATGGTTATGCAAGCCAGTCATTCTGTTAGGTACTATGACAGCCTATTATAGTTACTTGCTAAGCTAATCAGAAATAAACCTGCTAAGAGACAAGCAACATCTGCTTACCCTAATATAAGAGATAGATAGGGCCTCTTCAAAAACCTCAAGAGATCTGCAGAATATGGCATTCAAAGATGTTTTCGTAACTTTAGATTTTTTTTATATCAAGACATATCAACTCCTGACAGCACCCCCTATTCTACCCCAAGTAGAAGATGAGCATCGAAGAATCTCCAGTGGGAGATGACTGAATTAGTCGCAAGCCTATCTCTTGGTAGGAAAAGCCCCTTGCTCCAACTGTAGACAGAGTGCTGTCCAAAAAGGACAAAACCTGGAAGCAGGTAAGTCGACAGCCTAGCTCTGCCAAGACAGGTTAAGCAAGTCCTTCGTAACCCTTGCTCTACAATCAATATCTGTCAGATAAATGGGGCCAAACGACTGAAGATTGATGCTGTAATGTATGGAGAGAAAATGGGAACTGTCTAGGCAGCCACAGGTACGTCATTTCTTAGTTTGGGAAGCTGCAGGCCCTGCACTTCCTATATAATCAGATATACTTATCCCTCTCAGGTCTCTGAGGTGGTTGAAGAACAGATAGCTAGAGTCTCATAATTAAATTTTGAGTTGTTTAGGAGTCAAGAGAGTGTTATAGACCTAAGAAGATGCTTTTAAAATTGTGTTGCAAGTTAGTATGAATGTTGAGTCAGATATAGACCTTTAAACTCATGGAGATGTTTAGATAATAGAATGTTAAAGTCAAGTACCAAATACATATGGACTGATCATTGGGAATGTACGTTAAGCCATATAACTCTCATAACTGTGGCCTAATTACCTCTGTTGTACTGTATTGTATTTATTATTATAAAAAAAAGAGCCATTTGTTGGACTGAAAGGAGAAACTGTAGGGGGAAATAAGATATACCTTAAACTTAAAAGAAAAAAATAGGGAAGAGGATGGGGGGTTGAGGGTGGGAGGGTGGGACTGGAGGGGGAATAGGGAGGGGACTGCGAATGAGATGTAACTTGAAGAAATAAAAAATAAATGAAAAAAAAAGATTATGTGTATTTATCCATTAGAGAAATGAGGACATTATTAAACTTAACATCAAGGAAAAAATGTGTCATTTTTGAATTCTAGACTGTCTTTAGTAAGTAGCCTTGTCTTATCAGCAGTTTTCCTACCCTGCCTTCATTGTTTAAACCAGGCTGGTTTAGAATCCAGAGATCTGTCTGTTTCTTCCTCTAGTGTGATGGGATTAAGGGTGTGTGCTTGTACCACCCTGCTCAAATATTTCACTTAAATCCCAGATTTTAGTAATTCTGTAACCTTGAGAGCAACTTTGAACTGTAGTGACAATTCAAAATTGGCCCAAAATCTTCAAAAATCTCTTCTGTGTTAGCAATGCCAAACCAGAAAAATATCCTTTCTGCCTCCCAATATAGGAAAATCGAAGACATCTAAACAAAAGTCAAGCAAAGAAACAACATTCCCAGAGCCTTGGCATGTCTAACCATGCCATCCCATGCTGCAATTAAAGCTTTGTTCATTATTCCTTGAGATCTAGTTGTGATTGTATTTCATTCGTGGACCCTTCCCAGAAAGCCCTAAGAAGCACCTCATAGCCAGGGAGCTCTTAGTTCCAGCTGCCATCAATTTTGCCTTATTTATAGGGAAAGGCCTCCTTCTTTCCTTCATTATCATTGTTGGCAATTTAGCATTCCATCTGTAAATTCTTTCCTTCAAGACTATCCTAGTCTGAACTTTCTCAAAAACGATACACAGAACCACAATTGTCAGGGTAAAAATCAGTTGCATGCTAAGAGGGACAAACTCAATTGGAATACAAACGTGTTGAGGCATTATGAATTCCTCCATTTTTAATTCTATTCTGAACCTCTGTTCAGAAGGCTGCCAGTTTTTTGTTTTTTGGTTTTTTTTAGTACATAAGGAGAGCTAAGGCCTTAGCTCTCCACCTTTGCTGCAAGGCAACAGCTTTTGTTAAAGTAGCCACACTTTTGAAACACATTTGGGTTCAGTTCCCCATGCTTTGAAATCTGGGATGGTGATACTCCCAGATGTCTTTTTTTTTATTATTATTATTGTACAGGATTGATTTAGCTATTCTGGGTTTTTTTATTGTTCCATATGAAAATAAGAATAGCTTTTTTTCAGGTCTAAAAGGAATTGTGTTGGTATTTTGATAGGCATTGCATTGAATCTGTATATTGCTTTTGGTAGGATGGCTGTTTTTATTATGTTGATCCTACCTATCCATGAATATGGGAGGCATCTATTCACTTATAGTCGGATTTTAGTAATATAGTACATGAAAACTATACTACAACCAATGCACCAAAGTGAACATGGACATAGACTTTTTCTTTTTCTCCCTGTCAATGAGACACTTTTCCCTAGTGGTGCTGCCTTGTAGGCCCCTAGTGTATGAGGCCCTCATATGACTGCTGAACTGGGGCAGGGGACTGTTTTATAGAGACACTCCACTCCAAAGAAGTGGGGTGGAAGAGTTAGGGGGTAGAGGGTGGGAGGGCCAGACTGGGAGGGATGGAAAGAGGACACTGTGATGGAGATGTACCCTAAAGCAACAAATAAATAAATATTTTTTTAAAAAAGGATGTTTTGTTCTTCTATACTGACACATTTAAGAAGTAAGAGTGACAGTAAGATTTGTAAAACTTACTCTCTGATATTTCAGTATCAGAAGAATGAGAAGTCCATTCATAATTGTGGCAAAGCACAATTTTATAATATACATGTGTAATGTAATTATATATTTAAGGAACTTATATTCAGTAAATAAAAAACAAATAAATGAATAAAATAATAGGATACAATACTAAAGGAACAAAACTATTCACAGAGGCCAAAATGAAGATGATGAGCCTATACAATATTGTAGTTCAAAGTTCATATCTGTTTTAGGGCTTGATTGTCCATAACAGACTATGCTACATATGTTCTGCTGAGTTGCTTTGTGATAAAACTTAAACAGCTGAAGTATTATACCCAAATATGTAGAGTTTGAATGCAAAGTTACATGCTTCGATGGGAAAATTTCTGCCTCCTAACTGTGTGTTGAAACTTGTGCTTAATTTACTTTGTTGTCTCTAAATAGAAAGGAAAAACATTTTTAAATTATTTGTTATAATTATGAAAATGTGTTTATCTAAAATGTCTTTTTGTCTAAGAAGCTGCTATATATAGACATTGTTAGTAACACAGTATTGTAAAATATATATAGGATGAACATTATTTAGTTTTACCTGTTTTTTTTTATCAGAAGAGTTGAAGTAATCATAGCAATTTTATTAGTAGAAAACAAATTAAGATCCTATTTAACTTGATACATATATACATCATACCACACACATACACACAGGCATGCATGCACTCTTGCATGTGTGTGTATGTGTGTAAATTAGATATAAATATAAGAAGAATAGTAAATATAATTATAGATAAAATTGAGACTTATTTAAGGAAATGAATATTATGCTACTTATTTGGCTATTTACTTATTTATGTACTTTTGTAGTTTTTGAAATAGTGTTACCCAGGTGGACCTGGAACTCTTAGCAACTCTCCTACATTAGTCTTCCAAATGCTATAATAAGAGGTGTCAATCATCACTCCTATCTATATTAGAAACTTTTATCTTTCCAGTGCATTTTATACTGAAATTTAAATAATGACATTGGATAACTAAAAATAACACTGAAATTTGTAACTGCTTGAGTTAAATCCCCTTTTAATTACATTTTTTATAAATGACATTACTAACCCTGAATTAAAAAAATGAAATACCATTGCCAATGACTCCTTCTCATTTTTTCTTCCTATTTGGAAGAAAAGATAGCCTGAAAATAATAAAGGTTGAACTAGAATGCCATGAGTATATACTAAACCTAATTCTAATAAGTTATATGGAATCTAAATTGAAGTCAGAATATATCAATTGATGAGCATGGAGGATGTCTATGATTCTTTTACATGCTCTCGAGATCCTTTTTCTCCTGCTGGATTGCCTTGACCAGCCTTGATCTAAGGGTTTGAGCCTAGTCTTATTTTATATTTTTATGCTATGTTCATTTCATATCACTGGAAAGCCTGCTGTTTTCTAAAGGGAAACAGAGGAGAAGTGAATCAAGGCGATAGGGAGAAGAAAGATGAGAAGAGTAGAGGGAAGGGAAACTGTGGTCAGGATGTAATGTATGACAGAAGAATAATAATAAAAATAATTTTTAAAATAATTTATTTTTTTATTTCTTCAAGTTGCATCTCAATCACAATCCCCTCCAGTCCCACCCTTCCACCCTTCTCCCCCTCAACCCCCCATCCTCTACCCTTTTTTTTTTTTAATTTAAGATATTTCTTTTTCCCCCCAACAGCTCTCCCTTTCAGTCCAACAAATGGTTCTTTCTCTTATAACTATAAATACAGTAAAAAACAACAGAAATAAATAGGCCACAATTGTGAGAGTTATATGGCTTAGCATATATTCCCAATGTTCAGTCCATATGTATTTGGCACCTGACTTTAACATTCTACTATCTAACCATCTCCATGAGTTTAAAGTTCTATATCTAACTCAGCTTTCATACTAACTTGCCTCACAATTTTAAAAATATCTTCTTAGATCCAGAACACCCTCTTGATTCCTAAACAACTCAAAATTTAACTATGAGACTCTAGCTATCTATTCTTCAGCCACCTCAGAGACCTGAGAGGGATAAATATATCTGATTATATAGGAAGTGCAGGGCTTGCAGCTTCCAAAACTAAGAAATGACATACCAGTGGCTGCCTGGACAGTTCCCATTTTCTCTCCATACATTACAGCATCGATCTTCTGCTGTTTGGCCCCATTTAAATAGAAAGGAAAAGTGAAACTATAGAATATTTATCAAACCAATGTTTTGAAAGCTTAATTTATCTCATGTACCTATTCAATACCATGACATGGAAAAGAGAACATATTTAACAATTTGTAGTACATTCTAAATTATATTTTCTTTCCCTTTATTATTTTTGGGCACTGGGGAATGAATATCTACATACTTCTGATAACAACAGCAATAAAAGCACATGAAAGACAATATAAGGGAAAATAATGTAAGTTTTCATTTAGTTTTGTGTCATTTATTTCCTCCTGCAAAGAAAGAATTACAAATATTCTTTAAAGAAACAGCTGTCCATATTTTATACAATAGAGTTTTTAAAAACACTAGATATAGAAAATTAAAACAAACATATATCTATTCTATACCTAGCATTTGATTTTTTTTCTCTCAAGTGAATGTTTGTAGAATTCTTATAAAAATCCATGAATTTTGATCTCAAGAATTTAGAACTTGGAAATTGTATTTTAACGGAAAACAACAAATGAAGACTCAGATAATGATTTTAGAACAAGATGTTTCCCACTACAAAAATAACAGAGTCTAATGCATACAAAATTACAAGCCTTTCATTTTTACTGGGAACTTCATTCTGAAGAATAAAATGAAGGTTAGTTTTTTAACTCTGTTGAGTTCAAGAGAATGGATGAACTATTTCTCTCTGGGACTATTTTCTATAACCCATCACATAGATAAAACTTGGGGTACACAAACATAAAGATACCTATTTTCATTAATTACAGAAATGTTATCTTCTCTGAAATTTCATGTCTTTGTAAATTTATAAGATAAACTAAGTTTAATTTACCCTTATAAAAATGAAGCCCTTCTATTTCTTATGTATTAGATGTATTGTCATTACAACAAAGGAGCAAAAGAGAGTTTGATATAAGTGTTGCCATTTAGATAAAATATTTTGTAAGGGTGAAATGAGGTAGGAACCTGTTGTAGATGAGATAAATCTACTCACTCGAAATTTTTTATGGAGGTGGCCCTTGCTTTAGTGTGCCATACAGATGATATCTGCCAAACCTCCTATTCCCACCTTAGCTTTTTTTCTCCTAGCTGTGACAGACATCTATGGCCTGTGGGGGATTGCTTCTACCTTGTGGTTGGTGATAGCTGTCATTGTATATTTTTCCTGTTCCCTAGCTTGACAAGAATTTTGCTTCGGGTTCAGAATGTTTCCGATCCCAACCCATTTATGCCTGTCATCTTCACTGACAGGTAGACATTCAGGGGCCTCTTAAGTGTCTTCCAGGCTAGCTTCTAGGCAGGCACACAAGAATGAAATTTTACTTCTCACGGAACAGAAGGAGAAGGCATGACACTGTAGCAGAACATTTCTGGTCTTACTACTCTATTCAAGTTAGTTGCTTGAACATACTGCCCTTCCCTCCACTTCAGTTTAAACCAGTACATGAAGCTTTCTTACTAAAGAATGCTGACTATTCCACTATTCATAGGATTTACATAGTTAAAACAATCTTCTTAAATATGTCCTATTTTGTAACACCTGCATTTATGAAGTAGAGATCCTATAACACAACAAACATGATCACTTAAGACCTAAAGGTGTGTTTCTCAAAACCCTTGTAACAGGAAATTCTAAGACTGGTGTCCTGGTCCATTTGGATTCTGATGATCTTTATCCTGATTTGTAGATGTTCTCTTTCTGCTTGTGTATTTAGTCAATAAGAGAGGATGTTAGAGAGGGGAAAATGGAACTCATGTCTCTTTCTCTATATATAGAAAACATTTTCACAACTTGATTAACTCTCATTTTCTAATGAAGATGAAATCTTCAGTATCATCACATTAGGGATACAAGTACTGATATGTAAATTTTGCAGAAATACAAATTTTGCAATATGTGGCCTATAATATATTCACACTTTATTTTCAAAATATCCATGTACTGAAGACTGATTTAGGCCTTAACATATCTAATTAATTTATATAAGGATAATCTTTATTACATCCTGTAATTCAGTTCAGATCCAATAAAATGAGACATTAGCTTATTTTTGTGTCCAGAACTATAACGTCAGTTTCTAAAAGTACTCAATTTTAAATTATCTAAAAGATTTTTTCTTATTAGCATTAACCATGCTAGAAATATATACATATCTAATAAATTTTCTTTAATAATTAACATAACATCTACAATATCCATTTTTCTGTTACATAGTAATATAACCGATCTTTTAAATTATTATTTAACACTTATTTATTTATTACTAAATTCACTTATAACAAACACCAACAATTTCTTAACTATTAATCCTATAAATTCCTACAACCCCTTTAACCTATCCACTAAACCTATTGATAATTATAACAACTACTACCATAACCTTTTAGAATGATACAGTCTCTGGGGCAGGTCCTCAGTCGTCAGGAACACAGTCTTTGTTGTAGATTCTTTAACGCACTTAGCAGTCCTTTTTCTGGATCTCTCAGATGCAGGTTCGGTTCGTCAGGGTAGGTTGGTTATTGCAGTCTCACCTTAAATAAGGCTTCATGCTTTCTTCT
>CAJQZJ010001969.1:11972981-12045156 GCA_907164525.1 Lophiomys imhausi
ACTGGATGCATTTTGTCCATTATAGTCAAAATAAGAAGCATCTTTGTTTATCCAACACTGAGTTAATTGTTAGAGATACATTTTTATTCTCAGGTTTCATTATTTAGTGTCTAATTCTACTGAATTCTTTATAAATTTGAATATTTAAGGAAGTTTTTTCTCCATGTAAGTTTCAGAAATAATATTACGTGTTTAATTTACCCTTTCTCTGAACACATGGAAATCTGCCTTACTCAAGAGCTTTTCACTTGGCCAAAGTAGGTCATTGGTTTTGTTTGTTTGTTTTAATTCTAACAGAAAGATCATGTGTTACTTCCAACTGAGAAACTGAATCCATGCTTCAGAGGAACCACCTTCCTTATGTTGCATAACAAAGTCTTGTGAGGAAGGGGCAAAGGCATGGATCCATACAGAAAAGTTACCAGGGCGGGTCTGTGAAACATATTATGGATTTGGCATCATGTTCAAGAACCTTATTCTTATGTAAAGAAAAGAAAAACAAAACAACAATGTGCTAGTGAAATAATACCCATGATAAAGTGATAAAATCATAGGCTAGACATTTTGGTAATAGTATAAGAAATAGGAAGAATTTCAGGTTAGTTCAGTTTCAAACATTGTATAAAAGTTCAATGGTAATATTCACCCTTTGCATTCTTTTACCAACTTCACCATTTCTTTAGTGTGCGAAATTAACAGGTCCCATTTCAAGCATTTCTTTAAATGATCTTGAAGCAATCAAGTACACGTTCTAAGAGAAGTATTCTGTTTTCTTTATACCAAAGCAGTAATGAAGAACATTTCATTTTATCTTTTTATAAATTATAATAATATTTTCACCAGTTACAAATAAATATATAATGGGTAATAGATGAGATTTTTAAATGATACTTCCTATCAGTTTATGTTCAACATCTTTGAGAACAAATTCTGGAATATCAACTGCTACAGTAAACAAAGAAGACTTATGCCTGGAAAGGTCAAACATTATATTTTCTTCAAAAATTGTTATATATACAAAATAAACCTTTCCTATATAACAGTGATTGGTGCAAATAGACCTCAAAAATAGAGCATTAACTTGCAGTATTTTATAAAAATTGTTTTCTTTCTCTAAATCAACATCTGCTTCCATAAAGCATGATGGCAGATTTGTTACTTTTATTCTCTGTATTGTTTCTGGAACACTTTAGCAAGTCAGATACTAGTGATAATATCTGGTTTAATGGTTAATTAATGATTTAATACACATACTGAAAATCTGATGTATTTTTCAACTATTCTATTCATTAATGCTGTAAAAGAGCATATCCATCATGAATATCATTTAAAATCTTATTTATTTTTTATCTACTTATTTAGAGACAAAATCTTTCTGTGTTGTTGAGGCTCTCCTAACTTAGAATTCTTTGCCATATCATTCAGTATTAAAGGAATACAAGACTGTAATACCACATTTTGTTCTGTACTAACTTTTATTTATTTAAACTGATGAATTCAAGTTACATATCTATCACAGCACCCTCCCTCCACCCCTCCCGGTCCCACCTTTCCACCCTCTACCCCTCTCTCACCTATCCTACTCCTCCAGTGTGGGGTGCCTCCCTATATCAGCCTCCCTGAGTTTGTCAGTCACATGAGGGCTAAGAGCTTCCTCTTGCACTAGGGCCCTACGTGGCATTTCCCCTATCCTGAAGTGTCCCACTAACAGGTATTAACTTCTTTTAAATAAATATTTTATCTCATTTTTATTTGTGTGTTTGTGTGTGGATTTGTGTGTGAGTTTAAGTACATGAGTTCAATTCTCACAGAAGCCAGAAGAAAGCTTCAGGTTTTTTGGAACTAGAGTTACAGATTGTTGTAATCTCTCAGATATGAGTGCTGGCAACTGAAACCTGGTGAGCTACTAAGTAAGCTCTGACCGGTAAGTAGCAGTCTTAAAGACTGAGTCATTTGACTTTAGTCCACATATCAACTTATTAAACTTTAAGAGCTAAAGGCCCCTGAAAATGGTAATAGAATTGTCTTTAATACTGCATATATCCCCCTTAATTGTATTAATTCTTTTTTTAGAAATTATATATATCCATTCCTAACACTGTCATTCATGATGAAGAATAAAATGGAGAACAAATTTTCTAATCTTGCGATCATTTGCTGCTAGATATTATAAAATTTAGGTGTGTATGCTATTTCCCATTTTACTATGTATTTGTAGAGTATACCATTTTCTTACATTAAAAGAGAGAACAACTTTCTATCCTAGTTAGGATAGAAAGAGAAACTACAAACAGGAATAAACAACTTGTAACATAAACCAAAACCATCATGACATAATATAACTTAAGATACAGTAATTTCTATAATTTAATGAGTAAAATATCAAAAATGTAACTACATAATGAACAAAAGAGGATAAATGGATATTATACAGAAGAGATAACAAAATGTATAATTTTGTTCAATATATCAAAATAGGATACACGTGAATTAAAATATCAGTAAAATAGGATTTTATATGCCAGCTTGTAAAATGAGAAATTTAAAAAATATGATGTGTAAATGAGGAGAATAAATCATGATTTTATTTTAAGTTAAAGCTAAGGAGTCATTGTCAGATGATTTTAAAAATTACTTAATTTAAATATAAAAAGTAGCTGGTACAATTAAAATACTTAAGCATAATTAATTCAATATAACTAAACATCAACTGCAATTAATCTGAGACTTTTATTGGCAACAATGAGTGTACATTGTGGTTGTCCTAAAATATCTTAAAGAAAAAATAAATAAATGATCAAAAATCACTTTGGATATGTGGTGGCAAGTCTGGCGATATCTCAGAAAACTTGGAATAGCTCTGCCTTGGGACCCAGTCATACCACTTCTGGGTATACATCCAAATGATTCCTCACCAAATCACAAGGAAGTTTCCTCATCTATGTTTGTATGTATGTATCATAGCAGCCTTGTTTGTAATAGCTAGAAACTGGAAACAACCCAAATGTCCCTCAACCGAAGAATGGATTAAAAAAAACTGTGGTACATCTAGACAATGGAATACTACTCAACTATCAGAAACAATGAAATTATGCAATTTGCAGCCAAATGGATGGAACTAGAAATGCTTATCCTGAGTGAGCTAACCCAGACTCAGAAGGATGCACATGGCATCTATTCACTTATAGTAGGATTTTAGCTACATAGTACAGGATATCTATACTATAACCAATGCACCAAAGGGAACATGGACATTGACTTTTTATTTTTCTCCCTGTCTATGAGACACTTTTCCCTAGTGGTGCTGCCTTGTAGGCCTCCAGTGTATGAGGAGGCTCTTGGCCCTCATATGACTGTTGAACTAGGGTGGGGGACTTTTATGTAGGGACACTCCACTCCTGAGGAGTGGGATGGAAGGGTTAGGGGATGGAAGGTGGGAAGGCGGGACTGGGAGGGGTGGAAAGTGGACACTATGATGGAGATGTAACCTGAAGCAAAAAATAAATAAATTAAAAAAAGAAAAACAAAAACAAAAAATTAACGTATTCTCAAGCAGCTCAAGACACTTCATAGTACAACAAGGAAGAGATAGGCTAATTCAATAAAAAGAGGATCTGACCAAAGACTGCAGTGACCATACATTCCTCAGCAATCTTCTTCAGAAGATACAAAGAGGAACCAACACAATGTAGACTACAAAGTAGAATGAGTTGGAGACAGCTAGTAGACACTAAGATAAAACAGTAAAATCTTATACATAGGTAAACAGGCCTTTAATATATATAAAAAATGTTTTTGAATAAAATCAAAATAAAGAATTGTGAAGGTGAGGGAAAAAACACTATGAGAGATAACAAATAAGAGGCAAATGATGTATCTGGATCAGATGGTCCTGTTGTTTTTTGTCTCCAAATGCTGATGTCCTGAAAGGTTGTTCCAGTTCACCCTATACCAGTGCCAGTAAGGTTTTATCTTTCATTACCTCCTCACCAACATTTGTTGCCATTTGTTTTCTTATCAGTATCTAGTCTCCCTAGAGACTGATGGGACCTCAATATATTTTTAAATTTTGTGCCATATCAAATTTTAGACTCAAAGAACTCTACACTGTACCACAGAAGTGCCTGAATATCTGCATAGATTATATATATTCCTGCTTTATTTACAATTAAAAAGCATGAAATCAGGCCATGTTATCATCAACAAAGGAACACATGATAAAACACGGAATGTATACACAAAAACACTTTGTTTCCTATAATTAAATTAAATTATGAAACTTTCAGGAAAAAAATTAGTTATTATATAAAGTATGCAATCCCAGGCTCAGTGAGAGATAGAAATATCATTT
The DNA here is from genome assembly GCA_907164525.1 of Lophiomys imhausi. Taxonomy (NCBI): domain Eukaryota; kingdom Metazoa; phylum Chordata; class Mammalia; order Rodentia; family Muridae; genus Lophiomys; species Lophiomys imhausi. The sequence continues at coordinate 11,977,333 of CAJQZJ010001969.1, forward strand.
GTCTTTAATATGCATATCCAAGATCCTAACTTTCATGTGTATGTAATAATGTGGGAATTCATGTGGATATAGGTCATGAATGCAGAAAGAACACCAAGAAAAGACTTAAAAATTTAAGAAAAGAGTGGATAAATAGTAATAGAATAGTAGAATACTCAAAACATATTGGTAGAAAGGAGACTACTGAGTGCAGAACATTACAACCCAGGCAGGCAGGACAAAGAAAATCAGAGAACATTGTCTGAAATCAATTCTGCAATATTCCACTCAGAGTGTACTATTTAGTAACATGACAGTGGTACTTTAAAATATATATTTATGGATAAATGGAATATGAGAAATTCTAATCAATAGGGAAACGTCAAAATAATAGCTTTTCATATATCTTAATAATCAATTTGATTTATTAGTCTTGTCACATTTGAAAATTAATTCTTTTAAGTTTGATAGTCCTTACATGCATCCTATTTAGAAGTAAATATCAGTGTTACAAAAAAGATATGTTATGAAATGACTATTTTGTAAATGCAAGGAAAATAAATCCTGGAGAATTTCCACATGGACATTAAATATAGAAACCTCAACTACATTCATTGTTGAATAAAACATAAAATAAAATGTGAACATTGGCATCTATAGTAGACTAAGAGCTTTCTGGGTCTTGTGTGTTGATTATAGACCAGCATCATCAATGTCTTTCTGAGAAGTATCACATTTGGTTCTTAAGCTGAATAAATATGGAAAAATTAATGAGCAGATTTTAACAAGACCACTGACACTGAAACTGAACCCAATAAAATATTAATATAAAATACTAGCAAACTGCCTCTAGAGGCACTGCAGATGGGACTGCTATGTCCTATGCACATCAGTGGATGGAAGAGAGAGAGAGCTATGTCCACATTCAGTGTTCTGACCTATGAACATCTAAATGAATAGTAGCCTAACATTCCTGGAAAACAAAAATCAAGCCGAAGACCAACACCAGTTTGGCGCAATGGAGCCAAGATAGGGAGCTAACCTGTAAAGACCACTGGTCCAACATCAGGAAAGCACCAGATGGGTTTCCAGGAAAGGATGCAAGCCAGAGACTAGAAGAATCCTGCCTGATGCTGGATGCGAGGGTTGTGGGTAAGTTAGCCCAGAGGGAGTGAGTATGGGAGAGCCAGCCCTGCCTTTTGTCTGTTTTTTCTCCTGTGTCAGCAAGGGAGAGATCTCCTCCCCTCCCTTTTTCCCTCACCATCAGTTGAGGATAGGAGATCGGCCCTTGCCCCTCACATGCTGCAGTTCTCTGGAGAGCAGGCCCTGCACCTTGCCTGGACAGCACAGTAGAATTGGTTTTGGATGTGAGGGATGTATGGGCACCACCCACAAGGGTATGAGTGCGGGAGTGACAGCCCTACCTTTTGTCTGATTTTCTGTGGTTTTGATGAGAAAAGGAGTCCCTCCACTCTCTGATGAACTTGATACAGTTAGCAGGTGGAAGAGTTGGCCCAGTTGGGCTCATGAAAGGAGGAAAACTGGTCCAACCCCTTATCTGCCATAGCACTTGGGAGAGCAGGTCATGCACATTCTGGGGAGCACCGTAGAACTGGCCCTGCATGTGGGTGTTGCTGGCTCAGAACCACGGCTTTGAGTTGGCCCACACCAACATATACCCCATTGATGAACTTCTGGAGTGCATGAAGAGGTCAGTTCCATAGATTCAAAATTACTGGATCTCTATGACATAGGACAACTGAAGTATATATGGGAGGAGTTCCAGTGAGGTGCCAGTATTGACAAAGTAGCAGAAGCCAAAGGCCTCGTACCGGAGGAAGGAATCATTATAATGAGCATTTTCAAGCAAATGTGTGAGCAAAATGGAATATTATGGGACACACTGATACATACTACAGTTTCCACCATGAGATTTTTTTTTTTTTATGCTGGGAGAAGTTTCAAGGGTAAAAAGTGGGTCTGAGGAGAGATGGGAGATGAGAGGGAACAGGATGCATAATGTGAAATTTACTAAATAGAAAAACAATAAAACACTGCAAAGTACAAGCTTATTTTACTATGGTCTATTTCACCAGTGATTAATTCTATTATCTCAAGGATTAATCTTTGATCTTCACTATTTAAAATTTATCTTGTTATCTAAATATTCAATATAGCATTTCAGAGACATTACATTCTTTGCCATCCGTTATTACACTCATTTGTGCAATGACTTAAACAGTCATGGTTAATTCTTAACTTCTAAAGAGTGTGTGTGTGTGTGTGTGTGTGTGTGTGTGTGTGTTACTGAAAGATCCATTATAATAACTGGATATAATCACAAAACATAAATTAAGTATACTCATTTCCTACTCCTGTTGATCAATGTTCAAATTTGAGAGTCTTCAGTGTAGCATGCATTGTTTTTTATTTATGATTCTCCCCCATGTGGTTCTCTCCCACTGTTACAAGATTCATTTCTATTTAATTATCTTTCAAAGTAGTTGTTTTGGAAAAACTAGACCCGTAGCTCAATTAGTTTAAATGAAGCATATTCTTCAGATGTTGAGGAATCTAGCTCCAGGTGGTCAGCATTTTTATAGTACTTTGCAAATAACAGCCTATAAAACCCAGGGAACTATGAAGTTAAGGGCAAAGTAACTCTGTTCTCTATAAATATTGATCTGACTTACTTAGATAATAAAATTTGAGCCAAGAAAACTTGATAATGCCTTATATTTGTGGCATGTGGCCTTTTATAGTAAAATTAAAAGAAGCCTGGGACATGTCAGGCTATGTGGCATGAAACCAAGTGTCCATGAGATGCAAAATAAGCTTCTGCAATCTTTTAGTCAGAAGAAAATATTAGAATGTCCTGGGGTCTGTTTCATTCCTATGGGTGTAATAAACTATCCAAAAACAAAAAACAACTATAGACAGATAGACAGACAGACAGACAGGCAGACACAGACAGACAGACAGACAGACAGACAGACAGATAGATAGATAGATAGATAGATAGATAGATAGATAAAAATAAATTTTTAAGAGGAGTATTTCAACTTACTATTCCAGGTTACTGTCCATTTTTTTAGGGAAGTCATAGTAGCAGGAACTTCATATAGCTGTTCCCATCACATTCACAGATCATAGTAGAAAGAGGAGTCCATGCATGCTTAGTTTTTACTTGTTTGTTCTCAATCAATTTCTTTAGCAAATAGTTCAGTACACCCCTACCTAGGAACTGTTACAACCCACAGTGCGGTGTGTCTGTACACATTATTTAATTTAATTAAGACAATTCCACACAAAAAATGCTCAGAGGCCAGCCTAATGTGGAAGATCCTTCAGTGAAATTTGTTCCAGGTGATTCCCGGTTGTGTTAAGATGACAATCAAAGCTAATAGTCATCAACTCTTATAAACTTTTACTTTTTTAATGTATTGTTCCATATAAAATCCAGGGATATCAATTAAGTGGCCTCATTTATTATTTGAAATTAACTTAAAAGTTATTAGTCATACTTTCTCAGTGAACCTCCAAGCAAAGTACAAATTCACTAATGTGTCAACACTGGCCCTACCTAGGCATTAAATGCAAACCTCCAAAACCTCTTGCTCAGGAACCAAACAGTTATTTGCATTCCCTGTTCAGTTATAGCATCCAATCACAATGAATTACTTAATTCTACTTTTAAAAAATGTCTATTTGACTGCCAAAATCAGCAATGTCCTTTGGGGTTTTAAATTCCAAGCTCAGTTAATACACCCAGAAGTCTGCTTACTACCTTTTTGTCACTAGGAAATCAGCTCATGCAGAGCTGTTACCATGCATACTTAGCTGCAAGGGAGTTTAGTAGAATTTGTTTTGCCTTCTTATTCCCTTCCCATTCCTCCTACGCAAAAAAAAAAAAAAAAAAAAACAGTTGTATTAACCAAATATGTTTACTTCTTCATGATCCCTATCTTTACCATCCTCCCTCACCCAGGAATATCTCCCTTTCTCTGCACCTGTTGTTTTTCATACACGTTTCTATGCCACACTCTGATCTATTTCTGCCTGCAGTTTCCCCACATTACCTTAGAAATCACATTGTCAAGACCTTTAACAGACTAACACCAAACTATTACATCCTACATAGTAGGATTCAAAAACACAGAACATCAGCTCAATCTCACAGAAAAGGTTAGGAGAAAGAATACGTAATCCCAGAACTGAATTAAATTTAATGTTGATACATGAGAGGTTTACCTAATCCTTACTGGGGTGTCACAAAGCCCTTCCTAGAGAAAATGGCACCTGAAATAAAATTGAGTTGTTCTTACTTTTATCACCATCAACAGTGCTTCAATTAATATGGGGCTCTCCAAATTCCACAGGGAAGAATTATTCTTCTTAAAAATTTTTAACTTTAAGTAGAGTATCTCTGAAATAAACAGTGACTATGAATGGTGGATGTGACCTGGTAGGAGTTCAGGCCCATTGTCATAAAAAGTGTTGCCTAAATGGACATGTTGTCTTGGAGAAAAATATTTCTAGGTTTTGAAAGAGTTGCAACTAATCTGTGTAATTTAACACATACTTTTGGAAATATACAATTCCTAGGCACACATTTTTCTAGAAAAAAAAACTTCCTGACTTTTCAAATATTAATTTGAGTTTTATTTCTGTGTTGACTTTTTCTTATGTGTTGATTCTTTCAAAGAATAATTTATTTCATACACTCTTCCACTCACTCCTGAGTTCTTCAACAGACCATAATACATCATGACAAGAGCCTCTAATTAAAATGTTCACTGCTAGATTGATGAGCCAATGCCACTTCATTGAAAGTCTGTTAAATCCCAAATATAAACTGTTATTTGTCATAAAAATACTGACATGTTGATTAAGTTTGACTAGGTAATTTTATTCCAATTTAAGATACTGGCAACATGACAGACTTCGAATTCCTTCATTTATTTATTTTAAACCATTAGTATAACACAGACATTCAAAATCATCATATTATTAAAACTAAAACTGTATCTAGCACTGATCTAAAAGATCCATCCACTAATGACAAATGCTTGCATCATGTGTTTATGTGATTGTGGGAGTTACACTTCCTCTTTGCTTCTGGAAGTTCATAGTCAAGGACTATCTAGTGCACTCAACTTATATTCTGTGCTACTGTGCCTATGAGAATTGGAAAGGAGAGAATAAAGTGCACAAATTAGTGGAGAATGAAAGACAAGCAGTCATTAAATCAGTTTTTGACCAGAAAATAAATAATAATCCTAACATTTGTACCATAACTGATTTTTCTTCAGAGAAAGGACTTACTTATAGTCTCTCTCTCTTTCTCCTCTCTCTCTCTCTCTCTCTCTCTCTCTCTCTGTGTGTGTGTGTGTGTGTGTGTGTGTGTGTGTCTATGTTCCTTCCTCTCATCTGCTTACCCTCTTTCTTTCTGTGCTTTCTTTAATATATTATCATGATCACCATGTTCTCTACTCAGGTCATACTATCAGATGCAGAACAATTTTACGTGGGAAATTAAATGTCCTCTAGAAAGTATACAGGGCTAGCATCCTGGTCTTTTGAAGATTGGCATTTATTTTAAACCCTTTGCTTATTTGAAAAGAATGTGGGTGAGTATGTACACTAAATTTCGAAACATGTAATTGGCCAAGACCTAGTTATTACATTCTGATCTTAAAATAGATGTTTACATCAAAATCTAAGGACATGAAAAGAACACTGAAAATAATGTCCTTAATGTTAAGGACCATATCAAAAGCAACATATGCTAATGAAATCTAGATCCTATAGAAATTATGTTGAAAGTAGGATTAAAACTACAAACTACAAGTCAGGAATAGACAGAAAGAGAAAGATGAGTGGGACATGCCAAGCCTGGATAAGGATATTGGTCTTTTCTGCTCAGTGTTACTCTGGTGTAGGAAAAGGAGAATTTGCTCCAAATTCTATTAATCCCATTATGTGGTTTCCGGGAAAGTGTTGGACAGACAGGGAGGACCTGTCTTATCTTCATTCAGTGCTATCTAACACAGTGTCTGCCACACCAAAAAATAAAAAAATAAAAAATTACAAATACAATGTTTGCTAAGGTGTCTTCTGAAGTAAAATAGAAAGCCAATTCATTGTATCACTGGCATGTTGCATGAAGTTTATTTTATCAAACTGTCTTACTGCTTTGGCTAGAAATTATGGACAGTGTATAAATTCTACTATCTCTTCAGTATTCCAAGAAGGTTCTTTTCAATAAGCACTGGAATGCCTTAGTTCTTTGAAGATTCTTTTAAATACTTTCAAAGGATTTAAGTATTTTAAGTTCAAAATGGTAAAATACATGCTCTAATCATTAATTATAAAAACTAGCCTTGTGTGTTCATAAAATAACAAACCAGTTACATGAGAATTGTAGCTCATTCTTCGGCAAAGATATAGAGGAACATCTTATTAATATTTTATTCAACATAGTCATGTAAACATCATTGATCATTATATTCTTGTATTTTGTCTGATAATGAGAGACTTCAGATGGCTAACTCTTTTTGGTTACACATCACAGTGACTATCTCATGCAATTACTCAGAATGGTTTAATTAAACCTAGAAATTTTAAGATTAAATTCATCTTTCTTTGGTGATATTTTAAACTCAAAAGTGATTTAAATTAGATAGAGTAAAAATGATTTTCAAATATGCTAAAAACCAGGCATGGTGACACATGCATAAAATCCCAGTATTTGTCAAATAGAAGTAGGGGGACTTTGATTCTAAGTCCAGTGTGGCCTACGTACTGAAGTATTGTCTCAAAAAGAATAAAAGAATGAAAGAATACTTAAAAATGAAATTAACATTAAAATATATAAGAAAACTCCAGAACTTTTAATCTCACATACACTGTCTTATAATCATCTATAGAAATACTGTATTAGTTAGATTTCTCACTATTGTGACATAAACAGTTTGAGGAGGAAAGGGTTTATTTATACTCCCTTAGAGAATACAGTATGAGGTCATGTGAGAAGCCTTGGTGGCAGGGTCAGGAAGTACCTGGTTCATCTCTTACATAGCAAAGAAGCAGAAAGAGATGCTGATGTTCATCCCACTTTCTGCTTCTTACTCACTCCAGTCCCCAACATTAAGTATGTTCCTTCTCAATTTATTTCAACTGTTCTGGAAATACGTTCATGGATATACTGAAAGTCATGTTTTCAAATCATTCTATATAATTAAATACAGTCAAGTTGAAAATAAGGATTAACCATAAAAATCACTTAATACCCCCAAGAAATATGAGTTAGGTAAGATTAAAAGTAGAGAATTTTATTGTACCCTTTAGAATAAAATATTTTAAATGTTCAATAGTGATGATATTTCATTGAAAATGAATGAGGAAAATGTTAAGACTAGCTTTAATTCCTTAGAGGAGTGGGCAATTCCCCTCTCTTCTGCAATTCTAAAATATTATTACCCTAGCTCCTTTTTTCTGTAAAAATTTTCACTTTTTAACTTTTCTTAAAATTATTTAAATATATGACTATTAAATATATTATATATGTGTATATAATATATATGTAAATAAGATATATGCATATACAACCCAGAGTTACCTGGAAAGTACCTTAGCTGATGCCTCCATCAGACTTCTGTTTGTGTCTGTGTGGCATTTACTTAATTAATGATTGATATGGGAGGGCCCCGCTTACTGAAGTCAGCACCATTCTGGTCTGGTGGTCTTGGGTGCTATAAGAAAGCAGGTTGAGCAAGCCATGGGGAGCAAGCCAGTAACTAACATTCCCCCATGGCCTCTGATTCAGTTCCTGCCTCTAGGTCCCTGCCCTGGCTTTCCTGGATGATGGAGTAGAAGATGTAAAGTGAAATAAACGCACTCCTCCCCAAGTTACTTTTAGTCATGATGTTTATCATAGCCATAGATACCTAATTCAATGTCTGTCAGAGAAACGGGGCCAAAAGGCTGAAGATTGATGCTGTAATGTATGGAGAGAAAATGGGAACTGTCCAGGCAGTCATTGGTATGTCATTTCTTAGTTTTGGAATCTGCGGGCCCTGCACTTCCTGTATAATCAGATATATTTATCCCTCTCAGGTCTCTTAGGAAGTTGAAGAATAGATAGCTAGAGTCTCATAGTTAAATTTTGAGTTGTTTAGGAATCAAGAGGGTGTTCTGGATCTATGAAGTTGTTTTTAAAATTGTGATGCAAGTTAGTATGAAAGCTGAGTTAGATATAGTACTTTAAACTCATGGAGATGGTTAGATAGTAGAATGTTAAAGTCAGGTGCCAAATACATATGGACTGGACATTGGGAATGTATGCTAAGCCCTATAACTCTCATAATTGTGGCCTATTTATTTCTGTTGTTTGGTATTGTATTTGTTGTTATAAGAGAAAGAACCATTTGTTGGACTGAAAGGGGGAGCTGTTGGGGGGGGAAGATATACCTTAAACTCAAAAAGGGGGGGAGAGGGTGGGAGGGTGGGGTTAAAGGGCAGAGTAGGGAGAGGATTGTGATTGAGATGTAACTTGAAATAAAAAATAAATTAAAAAAAGAAATACTAGATCTAGCAAAAGAGAATTTTAATTTTAAAATGATTCACACTCATATCCCAGAAACTCTAATGGAAACATGTTCAGCAAAGAGATGGATAATATAATAGAATTCGAAGATTTAAGGAAGAAGATGTAAATGAAAATGTGGCAACATTTTCAGATATTAATAATGTGTGTGACTGTGTTTCCAGTAGAATTAACACAGGTGAAAGGAAAAAAAATCAATCAATTTAAACAAAGACAACAAAAATTCCAAACTAAAATGTCAAGATGGTATCAAAATTAAATCAGAGGATTGAAGTGCATGTGTTTTGAGAAAAATCAATTACTCAAGTGTATACATTAAAGTAATCCTAGGTGAACATGAAAAGGAGCAGAAGAGCACATATATGTTTTGTACATCTTCCACACACTCATACTGTCACAATGAACTTTTTGTGCACTTACCTTTCCCTAAAGCCTAACACTTATTAAGCTTGATGTGACCATTTTCACTCTGTGTTCGGTATTCTCAATGTTCTTTCCCACAAATATTTTAATTCATTTGCCTGTTTTCTCTTTGTACTTCATTTTTTCTTCAGGCATCTTCTTTCTGTAAGAAATATACAACTGTATAGTCAAACCTGACTTGTAAATACCTTGTTTAAATCATTAAATATTGGTCCCGGGACCATGCTTAATATTTCTGGTCATAGTCTAAGACATTTTCTATCCCATATCTGGCCACAGTTACTGTAGAATTGATTGTACAGGATCACTTTCAAGAGTCCTGACTTACTATAGAGGAAATGTGGGTTAAAGCAATATTTCTGGCAGTGAACTGTGATTATCTCTGGATTGTCTGTTTGAAAGCATGAGATAGATTTTCTCATCCTTTTCTATTACAGTACATCAGACTCAGGTTTCCGTCTTAGATATCTGAAGTATAGAATTGCTACTGATCACATTACTCAAAAGGAAAGAGAAATATTTTCTCCTTTCAAGCCAAAATATTGTTAAAGTCACCTACATGAGTGCATAAGATTGCTTTTTCTGCTTGTTCCAAAGATTCAAAGCCAGACAAAAACCTTAATCATACTATGTCATGCATTCAGTTCCAAAGAGTTTCTGTTTACATGTTTATTTTGTTTATAACACCAACATCTCCATTTACATCAAGCTAAACATTTATAGTATGCTTCTTTTAGGGTGGAGTCAGATTTTTGTTGTAGAACTACAATTCACACACTAAGTATATAAGGGTTTGCTCCAAGATGGAGAAAGAACCCCAAAATAGCAAATAGTTAATTTTGCATATATATAATCATTAAAATTTTATTTCCAGATAAAATTTTTAAGAACAAAATACTCTAATTTGTAAATAAACTTTCAAGGATTTCAGCAAGATTTTTTTATACCATGAAGCATAATAAATAGATTTTCATAGTGACATTCTCCCACAGTCTCAGAGTAGGAAGACCAGTTTAAGGTCAGCTTCAGAAACATAATAAGTTCAAGGGAAGCCTTATCTACATGAGATTGTGTCTCAGAAATAATAATCATAAAATAATCACATTTCATTTGTAAGTATTTTAATATCATGTAAGTTTAGGAATATATGTAATAAAAGTTACACCGTCTGATGATAAATTATATATCAAGTTTTCTAGACATACAGATGCTCATACTTATAAATACCAATTAATTCTTATATAATTCAGTCAATTTACAGGGAGAACACAATTAAAGCATGTATCCGGATGTAATAGTTATAACTTTCTTTTAAATTTTGTACACAACATTAATAAAATCAAGTATATCTTTATTTTGAAACAATGTTAAATATTTATGGTACGTATTTTCATATATATATATATAATTTACTTGTTCAGTAACTATTTTATGTTGTGTATGTGATTAGACAAGAATATATAAGAGATTCTACCATGAACAGGTTTTCTTGGCTTTTAAATTGTGTGTTCCATCTCATCCACAAGAACCTAAGCCTGTTCATGGGCCAGCATCAGAGCAAGGGTAATAACTGTAATTCCATCAAATATCCCTATTAAGATTAATTACTGTAACTTTATTTTTTAAATTCTGTATTTGAGTTATAATTGCTAAAGAAGAGAAACCATTTGGCCTTTCATTAATACAGATTAATTTTTATGGCATACCTTGGTCCCCTGTTGCCACAATTATCATGTGCACCAAATCCTTCCAAATTTAACTTAGAACAGCAGAGAGCTCCCAAGCTTAGGTATGGGATGGAATTGAGTGTCTAGTTCAGAACACAGGTCAACATGACTTTGGGGGGCTCAACAAAGGTCACAAGTACCCATTATCTAATTCAAGCACCATCGAATTAAGTTACCTTTCATTCTGTGGTCTAAACAGAAAACTGGACACTTAGGAAACTCTCAATGCCTTTGCCAAATTACCAATGTCACTTCTTCCCCTTCCCCATTGATGAAAGCGGAGAGGTGACAAAGTGGAGAAATGCTATGCTCATGTGTCAGACAGGCAACACACAAAGATTTAAGAAGCTTGTTGTGAGACAATGGTTGCCAAATGTCATGCTTATCTTTATAGTTCATAATAGAAGCACAATACACAGGTGAGTGACCCTTTTAATAAGAATGGATTTTACAAGTTGGAAGTACAAGCCCTAGGAGAAACTATTTTCTTAATATAACAGTTTATAAGAGCATATTTGAGTGTCATCCAGTGCATTTGTTTGTTTTGAATTACTCTGGAAAGTGGCTTGTTGGTAGAATAGCCTCTCTCTTTCCTCTTCTCCCTCTCTCCCTCCCCCTTTCTCTCTCTGGGTCTCTGTTCCTCTCTCTGTTGCTCTCTCTGTATGTATGTGTGTTGTAGGGCAGTGTCCATAATATATGTATCACCAAAAAAGTGAAGGAAATGGAAGATAAAAAATCCAAATGAACAAATTCAGTATGTGCCTTCCCAGGAAACATCAAAAAATGATTTCTGTACATGTTCTCAATCTGCAAGAAATTTCTTTTCTTTACATTTAATATGGCCTAAAATGATGAAATCATTATAACAGAGACTTTGGTGATTAAAACCATTTGAAACACCAGGAAAGAAATACAAGGGACAAGAGAAAAGATACAACATATATGTTACAATTGTGATTTGAACCTGTGGGATGTTGTACAGCCAAGAAATGTAATGATGTTGACTTTAAAGAGAAATGTAAAGTTTTTGGAGGGAGAAATGTCTTCTGTGTTCTCTGATAAGGAAATACATTATAATGGAAGGATAGAGTGCAGGGTGATGCCTTATATCAATGCACCAAGGTGGTACTGTGGCAATCTGAGTTAGCTTGCAAGGTGTATCAGGCTTTCAAAAAACTCCAATGTTAATAATAATAATAATAAGTTAGGGTGATAAATTACACTGGTGCATGACCAACTACAGGCCTCATATAAGAGAAAATGGCTTGAAAAGGAAACACTCTGCTTTGTTGCTTTGTTAAACTTCATCTCTTCCTTCAAGAACCATTTGTCAACACGTTGCCACTGGTGAATTTTGACTTAAGAAGACCTATCATAGGAACATCACTTTTGTAAAAAAATAATAATAATTCTCACTGTACATCAAAGACACTATGAAATCAACTGTCTCAAATGATATTGTGCAGCAAGTTAAACTCCAGGGAATAATTTGCATGTCAAAGAGAACATCTATTTCAACTGAAATTTACTAAAAATATTTTTCCAAGATTATATTGTCAATGTCAACACAAAAAGTAAGTGTGTAGCTTTGACCATTGAGTCAGTGTAAAATACTCATGAGGGGAAAGTATTAAGTTTGGAAGCTAAAGAGTAAACATGCTAAAGATGATTGAGTAATACAAGACTATCTTACTGTCCCTGTGGGACATTATATATAGTTTGCCGAATTATGGTCAGGTGTTCAAAAGAACCATGCTTACTAAGCTTATTGGATTTCTTGGTGTTTATTCACTTCTTGCCTTTTCAGCATGCGCATATAAGCTTCATGTGTGAAAAAAGGGTTCTTTCTTTTTAATTCATTCATTAATAATTATTTATCAAACTCCTGGATATAAATAGAACAGATAATCATCATCCATATTTATGTTGCTATAGGCTTACCAGCACTGGCATGCATGCTCTACCACATTTAAATTTATTCCTATAATAAGTCAGTGAAATGTTTTTATGTTATTTATGAAAGTTATATACAGTAAACATGAGCAAAGGATGATAATATGAAAATGCCAGAATGGAATCCATTTTGCACAAGAAAATAATTAATAAAAAGGTAATAGAAAGTTTGATATAATCGTTGATTCTATCTATACATACAGAAGGGTCCATAGAGGTATATTTTTTATTCAAGCATATCAATTTCATTCCATTTTTTCTGGTCAGGACTTTACTAGATAGACCACATGGGTGAATTTAATGAGTTAAGGAGTATCATATATCCACTAATATTCAGGACAGGGCATTTTAAATCAATTCTTTCATTTGCTTTCTCTCTCTCTCTCTCTCTCTCTCTCTCTGTGTGTGTGTGTGTGTGTGTGTGTGTGTGTGTACATATGTCTCTGTGAGTGTATAAGCAAAGCAAGTGTGATTTACATATATTCTATTCTGATCATGTGATTTTTGTCATTGATCCATTTCACTACAACATTGATTGGGATGGTATAAAATCTATGATGATTTGCACAACTATAAATATAAGAATTACAATCAGCCTAGTGCAGGGTTCTACAATTGTCTGAGGTGTTTCAAAAGAGCCTCTGAGAATTCAGTGCCTTTAGACCTGGGCTCAAACATGATTTTAAAATGTCAATATTGAAATATGGACCAACTGGCATTCATATAGCCAATCATGCACCCGGAAGAGAATTAAAATACTCATGTTAGAAAACTGATCACTCCTTCTGCCTTCAATTTGCTAAAGGTCTCACTTCATGAAAGTCCCTATGGTGTTTGTAAGCCCCTTCAGTTGGTCTTTCCTTGCCACAAGAACTTCAAGTGTGGATATTATAAATCAAGAAACAATTTTTATTCTTTTATCCCTTAAGAGATTTTCTTCATTTGTAGGTTTAGAAAGCTCATCACTAAGTTTTACTTTCAACAGGCCTGTCAGAAGTAACTTCTTGACATCCACATGCATTTCTTGTGATCATCCTTAAATGAATGATATTCACAATTCATGAATGCTACTATCCTATTGTCATTAGGGAATAAGCAATGAACTTCACACATTCCAAATAGTTGTTTTATTGTGAAATCTCCTTAATTATCTTATTAGTTTGTGTGCCTTCATTGTAAGAAAAGAAAAAAAGCACAAGACTTTAGAGATGTTTGTTTGCTTGTTTTGAAGTAATATATTCATTATAGTGAATATTGGCAAGTGTCTATATTCCACTTCATATATAGAAAGAGAATTTGGACTTGTGAACATAGTCTTTGAGTAAGCTGTATACACAATTTTTCTGTGCCATCTTTCATCTCTGTCATTTTCTTCTTTATTTACAATTGTTTCTTCCTTTCCCTTCTTTTACAATAAAAACAACAAAATTAAAGAAAATACTGTTATGTTCAAAGTGACTACCTCAAGTAGATAGTGAGTATACAGTATAATTCATAATCATAAAAAATTAATATATGTGATCATAGTGTTCTATTGAAAATAATGTGGGTATATGAATGACTTTGTTAGAAAAGTGTCTCTACAAAAATAACACTGCAGAAAGTATCATGTGTATGTCTGTATGCAGAATATATTATAAGTATGAATATAGAGATTAAATATGCATGCTTTAATGTTACACTTATAGACAGAAATGTGTCTGTGTGGCCAAAATAGAATACTATTAAAATTTATTTATTTGCTTTAATTTAACCTTTCATCGTTTTTTGTTTTATTTCATTTTTGTTTTTGTTTTTATTTGTTTTGTTTTGTTTTCTTTTTTGAGAGAATATCATTTATCCCAGACTGGACTTACTTTGTGTGTGTGTATATGTGTATATGTGTGTGTGTGTGTGTGTGTGTGTGTGTGTGTGTGTGTGTGTGTGTCTGAAAGAGATGGGGGCAAGGGAAAGGGAGTAGGAGCAAGGGCAAGAGTACTGGTCTAGTACTTGTTAATTTTCAGAAAATAGCCTTAGACTTTTGATTGCCCTGCCTTGACCTGCAAATAACTGACATTACAAGTTTGCATCACTGCACATGGTATATGGGATACTTGGCAATTTAGCACAGAGCACCATGAATCCTAGGTTAGCATGTTCTCCAACTGATCTATATTCCCTCATTAAATCTGTGACACTTTGTTTTCACAACTTATTGTTAAAATCAATATTAATAATGTTTGTAGAACCTTCCAAATTAGAGCTCAATACTTTAACTCAGATCTGACATGTTAAGTATTTTTCAAAATAGTATTACTTCTTTGTCTAAATACATGGTTTTTATAAATTACTATTTATGTCTAGATGGGACAAGTATTAAACCATTAAACTCTTAAAATTATAGTTTAGCTTTACATATCTATAAAATGAAGTTAAAGGTGACCCCTCCATAGAGTTATTTTAAAGCTAAATGTGATGTCGGTATGTTAGAACAGGTTCTGCCACACTGACTAGTGTTTATAAAGTATTTGGTATTATTAAATTACCTATGTTTAAATTCTCTGCATTTCAAATGTCGCATAGTTTTGTCTAGCACACAGAACTTTTATTAATAATTACTATCTTAAATTACTAATTTCCTAGTATACCCTAGTATATAATACAGACCTTGGTTGATATTTTATTATCTTAGGGCTTCAATGGTGAAGTCCAAACCAACATGGCCTAAAAAACAAAAACAAACAAAAAGCAAATTTTTTTGTTATAACTCTAGAGGCTAGAAGATTGAATCAAGATCTTCACAAAATCTTTCAAATAATATTCATTTTGTCTTGCCAGTGTCTTCATATGGTCTTCTCTCTGTATTTTTTCATGTCTCCTGTTCCTCCAAAATACATGCCCTATTCCTGCTGCTTGTTGCTGACACCAGTGTTTTCACCATGCTGGGTAAATGCTCTATAACTGAGCCGCATCCAGTTTGATTTTCTTATGAGAATGTACTGGATTAAAATCAATTCAACTGCAGCAAGGTGCACAGCTTTAATCCTAGCATTCAGAAGGCAGAGGTGAACTCAGCCCTAGCTCAGGAGCTAATGGCAATTGATAGCTGCTGGGAGATAATTAGTTTTCCCTAATTGCATATCCCCCTGGTAGTTGAACAGGCTGCAGTGGGTAGCCACACTTTCAAGAGAAATTGGAATTGATGGATTTAAAAAACATATAAGGACAAAATTTTGGGTGTATAGGGAAGCAGGGTTGATGTTGGTGGAGTTGGGGAAAGGGATGGGTATGATGAAAATATGTTGTACTACATTCTCAAAGAATGAATATAATGTAAAACTCTAAAGCAACCATATATGAATGAATAAATGAAGAAGAAAACTCATTCTCAAATATAATTACATTTTGGGATACCAAGCCTTGGAATTATTCTAAAAATATAAAAATTCTATTGATGTAGTAAATACACACAATAGAATTTTATTCAGGTGTAAAGAAAAAGTCAATTATGGGATTTGCAGGAAAACTAATGGAACTGCAAAAAGTATACTAAGTCAGGTAGCAATGGTAAATGCTACATGTTCTTTCTTATATGTGAATCATACATTTTTGACTGATACTAGGAACTAGATGGTAAGACACTATTGCTGAAGATACAACCCTAATTGAAGGACATATAGAAGTCAAGCTGGAACTCACATAAAATTGTCCTCCCTCCTGACTAGTTTTTTCTGCTCCAGAAGTTGCTACAAAGAAACTTGAGGGAGAAAAACCATCAATGATTATTACCTGTTGGGTAACCCTGCATGTTATAATACCAACCTGCCAAGCAAGATAACCGTGCTGATGCAATAACAGCAATAAGATTATATGGGTAACTAGTCGCTTTTGAATTGGCTTTAGGCCTGCTCTGCAGGAGGGAATTCATGACTGATCCTGGAAATCTGATTGGAAGATTATGGCTATGGAAATTGTGGGTCATAGGAGAAAATCTTCTACTGTTTTCTTGTTATAAGCTCATGTTGTCAAATTGCTTTCAAAATCTTTGTGCTTGTACACATAGATTAATGCTGCCATTAACCTTGGGCAGAGAAACTTCTCTCTGTAATGTCAGCAGTTAATTCATAATGAGCCAAAGTATTGAGATTAAGTGACTAATGTTTGATAAGCCTTAAATGAGATATATCATATCACCATATTACTACCTCCCTCCCAACCAAGGTTCAGGAAAATTTATGAAATCGTGTTTGCCAACACAAGATGAAGCCAGCAAAATTAGTCAATATTCCAACAGGCAACAATAATTGGACTT
The DNA here is from genome assembly GCA_907164525.1 of Lophiomys imhausi. Classification (NCBI taxonomy): domain Eukaryota; kingdom Metazoa; phylum Chordata; class Mammalia; order Rodentia; family Muridae; genus Lophiomys; species Lophiomys imhausi. The sequence goes on from CAJQZJ010001969.1 coordinate 11,994,314, forward strand.
CTAGTTGACTGCCAGTGAGTAAAGGTAAGGACGTCCATGGCAAAGTGGTAAATGTTGCAGTTCCTCTAGGAAACGTGATGTGGAACTTGGGGTGTACATAACCAAAGCACATTATTTACATGCATGAAATTAGCAAAGTATTCATAAAAGATATTTTTTGTTTTTTGTTTTTCGAGACAGGATCTCTCTGTTTATCCTTGGCTATCCTGGACTCACTTCATAGACCAGGTTGGCCTTGAACTCATAGAGATCCACCTGCCTCTGCCTCCCGAGTGCTGGGATTAAATGCATGTGACACCATGCCCGGCCATAAAAGATATTTTTAAAAGATATAAATAGTATATGAGTTAAGACTGAAGAGACAAAAGAATTTTGAAGACTCCTGTTTAGTCCTTAAGAGGTCATATTCTCAGTATTTATTATCGCTTTTTGTAAAGTGTTATTCTTGACAATTTCAAATCATCAGGAATTCTCACTGCCCTCTATTTGATTGTAATAGAATCAGGAAAACAGGAACATTTTGTAAGAAATATGTTGTTATGAGACTTTTTTTTTACTGTGAAGATATTCTAGGATATACTTAGAGAAATATAGATGGTATATGACAATCATTTTATTACATCAAGAAGGGTGATAAATACATGTCATCTTGCTGCTGCTGCCTGTGTCATAAAGAATGTTATTTACAGTGAAGTTTTACATATGTAAGCAGGAGCGGACCTTAAAATAATGACTAAGATTATGATAGTAAATGTATAACCCAGACATAGCCCACGTGTCACCATTATCAGGTATCACACACTATATGTATTCTATGTCTGTATTTTCATGTGTTTGGAAGTGTACCAGCGTCATGCTGAGATATTGTGATCACCAGGTGACAGGAATCATTTGGCTCCATTTCAATCTTCTGTGACAAAAGGCTTATATACTGTCTGTTGTTGAATAAAACAAGTTTCACAGCATGACCATGTTTCCCAAAAGACTACACTTGCTTTTCCAGAAGATAAAAAAGATGAAGGGCAATCAATGATTTCAACTCTGAGTAACTCATCATTATTCCAAACAACAATGAAATAGCTGACTTGCTTTTGGTTAGGCAAAATACAGTAGCTCCTGTAAAATATATTATTATTTATATAAAATTATTATGTAATACTACACTATATATTATGCTATTATCACAGTATTATATCATATGTCATAGTATTAAATATATTTCCACTTCACTGGAAATTTGCCTTTGTTTTTGTGTTGTTGTTATTGCTCTTGTTGTTTGTGACAGATCAGTCCTGAACTCACAATGTGTCTCAAGCTGTCTTGTAAGTCATTATTCTTCTGCCTCTGACTCAGTCTTCTTAGTTTGGATATAATAGGTATGCATCAAAAAACTCAGCTTGTCTATCCTTTCAATGATTTTAGAAAAAAAAATATGTGATTACCAAAAAATTACAAAGAAAAAGAAGGAATATAGTAGTATGTAATTTGCAATAATTCAAGCTTTATTATCTTTTAAAAAGTAATAATTAATCTAAGAATTTTATTATTTTTGTTAGGTGTTCTATGGTATGCACCCAACAAAGGTCTCCTAATTTCTTTTTCTGTTATGAAGATAAATTTTGTATTGTACAGTAGAGATGAATTTCATTTTCAGAATAATTCAAATCAATTAGATGATGTCCTCCAGATTGAATGAATAAGTGATCTGTTAGAAGTTTTTTTTTTTGTGTCTTAGAGAACTTGAAGACAGGCAGAAAGTAAACGTTCTTATCTGTACTTTGCAGGTAAGTCAAGGGCACTATTTAGAGTTTCATGAAAAGGCTAAAGTAACAGAAAGAACATCTCAAATCCTCTATGCCTTTAGAATTGAAATGAGGGTTGCTTTTTTTTTTCTGTCCCCTCTCCTCTCTTATGCCAGCAAAAATTTCTTTTCTTTGCCAAATTGCTTCCAGGTGCAGTGCACTATGGAATGGTATCAAAGAAGCTTTAATGGAACAGCCTCAGTTCCAGGAGGAATTAAAAATCTGCCAGGGTTTATGTTTGAACATTACTAGCCCTACCTGCAGGAACTTTTGCTGTCTCTATAGGCACCATGCCATCACAATTTGCTGAGCCAATTTACTTTAGTTCATTTTATACTTTTTCATAACTCTTTGATAATTGCATAATCATATTAGTAACCTATTAACATGTGTTAGGGTAATTGATATGCTATCATTGGTAATTGAAGAGATTAAGAAAGTATCAAAACCAGACCTATACTAAAGTCAACTTTAATTGTATGGAATGATTTATCTGGAAGTGATTTGCTTGAAAACATTTCCCAAAAATTTGGTTCAAAATAAGAAGCAAAGTATTTGAAGACATGGTTTACATAACCACATCTTACAATTCCATCCCATTTGCTATGCATATAGATACTCAAATGATGTCTTGGATTCAACACAGTGAATAATGTTTTCTGAAGTAACATGATTGCAAATTATTAATATAATTGGTTGATGTACTAGACAGTGAAGGGTAAAAATATATTACTAATAATCAGAGTTTTTCTGATAGGTCATGTGATGGATGCCAAACATCGTATATAGGTTATGTCAAAATGTTACATTTCACTCAGTAATTGCAATAGCAGCCTTCATATATGAACAAGACTATTCCCAAGGTCAGTCAGGAATAAAAGCTCAAGGATAGCAAATCAAAGGAAGTTGGAATACCAACACAATAAAATATTCTGTTCACTTTTGTATTTAACATTGTTGGTTCATATTGTCCTTCAAAATTAGCTGACAATTGTATTATTTTGTTTTTGTTTTTTTGTTTTTTGTTTTTTTTTTACTTCCAAGGTGCGTATCTATTTATATCTTGTCAGCCTTGGCACTGTTCACTCTTTGACACTGACCTTTTGTTAAATTAAGTCTTAATGAAAACAAGAATTGAAAAGCCAAATGTAGATTCAGGAACAAAAATAAATATATAGTAATGTGTACAATGAAAACAAAATGGGATGTGCCAAAGGGTCACAGATTTCTAGACAACTAAGTTTTGATAACAAGAGTTGCCCATCAGTAGAAGTTAGTAGAGTTTATTTAAATATTCCTGGCCCAATGTCAAGGAATACTTACAGAGTTTAAATATTAACTGTTAGTCTTTAAAAGATCAGAAATATCAATCTTCTCTCCCACCTTCTAGTATGAATTGTTGAGTTTAAACCAACGGCTTAAACACATTGCTGTGTTGACTAAAAGATGTATGTCTATGACACATTTGATTCTTCTATTAATACACCTATAAATCCAAGAACATTATTTGTATTTTACTAAAAACCATCTTGCATACTTCCATCTCTGACTTAAGAACTAGAAAGGTTAAATGATAATTTTGACTAACTACAGTGAACAACCAAGTAATCTAAAATACTGTAATTTTCTTGGAACATATCTGAGAAATGTCGTAGGGAAAGGAACTACTTGATCTCAGAAAGAAGATGGCACTATGAAGAAGATGGGACATAGTTGATCAACTGAGACAGAGAATATGATAGGACAGAGTCAAGTTCCATGTTGTTTCCATATAATCCAATTTGTGAATTGAATAAATTGTCATCACATCTTCAAACATTATCAGCCCGGCCTCTAGTGTAGTGTATGTAGACTGTTGCTATCGCTATAGATATTGGAAGGTCTCTTCAGCTCGTTTAATTTTTGAAATGTGGGGTATTTGTATAGGCCCATATTCATTTACCTATCATTTCTTCAGTTGTGCTAAGCCTATCCCTGAGCTTGTCTCAGCCATTCCTCACCATTTTGCCGTTTTAATTTGGCATTTCAATCCTATGGTTTCTTATACTGTGGAGATTTTTCTGCTTTTCTTTATATGTTAATGTACCTACTCTCCTTTTTTTAATGAAGTATTTTCCAGGTTGTTCTTGGAATATCCAACCCTGATTGTTTCAGCATATAGCTTACACTGAATAACAGTACATTACATTGTTTTAAAAGACGAGCCATTTATTTTTGCTATTTTGTTTTTTCACATCTCATTTTTGTTCATCCTGTAGGAAAATAGAATAAGGTAAACGTTAGATATATAAGAACAAAGTAAGATTCTACTGTGGTTGAGGGTTGCTATGGATGTTTCACTCAATGTATTTACAAGTAAATCCCAACTTGTTTCCTTTTGTTTTGTGTTATGATTAGTGTGCCAGAGGCTTTCAAGTCCTCCAGGGTACATTGTAGTTGCAGCAGTCCCCAGAATTATATTCCTCAAATATGTTTCTTTAGCTGTAAACCTTTCTTTGCTCTTATACTTCAGAAGAGGCCTTACTATTTGCCCTTCACCACTAGAGTTAGACTGATAAAGTCTTAACCCAGTCCTTGCCAGTTTTGTGGAACATAAACTCTGTTCTTTTTATTTATTTTCATTTTCAATACAGTGTTATACCTCTGAAACTATAGATGTTTATACCTTTTTGTATGGGAGGAAGTCTCTTACACTTCAAATCAGGATTTTAAAATTTTTATTACACTATAAAGAAGATTGTGATCGTTTACTCTTTAATTGAACAACAAATTAGAATTGTACCTTTAGAATAACATGATTTTTATCCTGTCCTGTAAATGAGGGAGAGGACTGAATATGAGGTCCTGCACCCCTGTCAGCTTCATGTAACAAGGATGCAGACAAAAGGGAGCACTTATTCATTAGCAGTGGAAATGTTCAATAGTCCACTATGAAAATCACTACAGAAGTCCTTTAAAAAAACTAAAGAAGTAGTATCTTTGGTAGGACAAATCTGTACTACTCCCTTGGTTAACTTGAAGCATCGCAAGTCAACATAGCATAGATGTGAGTGAACAACAATGGCTATTGTAGCACGTTCTACTCCTAAGTTATGGAACCAATTATCAGCACAGGGATGGATAAAGCAAATGTGACTCATATACACAGAATACACTAGTCAAATTTTCCAGGAGCCATTTGTGTGCTACAATAAGATAAAGGATTAAGTACGCTGTCATGCCCAGAAAATGCATTTTGCATTATTTCTGACATAGAAACACAATTCTGATTGTTTTTTTAGTTCATTCTTGCAAAGACACTGCACCAGCATTTGCATTTGCTGTGAGTTGAGGATAACAATGACTATGTTTTGCCATGAAGATGGCATTTCAAAGCCCTCATTTTTTTGCTTCTCACATTCTGTCACACTCCTGTAATATTTCCTGAGCCTTGGGGTTTTATCCTCACTGCTGTACCATTTGCTCCAGATCCATTCAGGGAGAGGGGAAAACTGTTGGCACCACTTGTGTAACCACTGAGGACCCCATTAGGCTGTGTGGATAGTAATAATTCAGTGGTCACATAAAAGTCACTTGTTAAATCAAATGGGTCACAAAACAAATCAAAAGTTATGAATTTGAGAAGAGGATTAGTGGAAATCAGGGGAAGGGTCAGTAGGAATGGGATATAGATAGAATACTATGGAAAGAAGAGAATAGTAGAAATAACTTTTACATATATGTAACATTGTAAAATAGTAATAGCAAGTAATAAATAATAATAATAACAGGAGAGTTAAAATTTTGTGTACAGCATAGTGAAATTGGTACACGTAAGTGTTGAATGTTGAGACTACACACTAAAGGTGATTTTAGAAAGCCAATTTCATTACTCTGTTAACATATAATTAAATATTTATTGTTAAAAACTATTTTCTCATGTGATAATACAAAACAGCAAATCCATCAAAGTATTACAAATTGTAATTTAAGTAATAAAATGTTTTAGGGTTTTATTGCTGAGAAGAGATACCATGTCCACAGCAACTTTTATAAGATGTTCTCTTAACTTAAATTTTTTTATATTGAGACATATCAGCTCCTGGCAGCACCCCCCATTGTACTTTAAGTAGATGGTGAGCATCGAAGAACCTCCATTTGGAGATGGATGCACTAGTGGCAAGGTTGTCACTAGGCAAGAGAAATCCTTTGTTCAACTATTGAAAGAATGATGGCTGAAAGGGACAAAACTTGGAAACAGGTAAGTAGATAGCCTAATTCTGCCAAGACAGAGTAGGCAAGTCCTTCATAAATGCTGCTTTACAATTAATGTCTGTCAGAGATACTGGACCAAGAGGCTGAAGATAGATGCTCTAATGTATGGAGAGAAATTGGGAACTGTCCAGGCAGCCAGTTGTCTGTCATTTCTTAGTTTTGGAAACTGCTTACTCTTCAATTCCTGTTTATTCAGATATATTTATCCTTTTTAGGTCTCTGATGTGGTCACAGATTAGATAGTCACACTCTCATGGCTAAGTTTTACGTTCTTTAGAAATAAAAGAATGTTCTAGGTCTAACAAAATGTTTTTAAAGTGGTAATGCAAGTTAGGATGGAAACTGAGCTAGGTATAAAACTTTTAAACTCATTGAGATAGATAAGAGACTATTATTATCAGTTGGCAAATACATATGAAGTGGAGATTGGGAATGTATGCTATACCTTATAATTTTGATAATTATTGCCTAATTATTTTATGGTTTTTTATTGTATTTATTGTTATAAAAAAGAGTATTGGACTAAAAGTGGGAGCTGTTGGTGGAAAATATACCTTAAATTTTTAAAACGTTGATAGAAGGGTGGGCGGGAAGAGTGCTGGAGGGTAGGATTGGGAGGGGAAGGAGGGAAGGTAATGTGATTGAGATGTAATATGAAGAAATAAATAAAGCTTGGAAAAAAACATTTAATTGGGGTTGGTTTACAATTTTAAAGGGTTAGTCCATTATCATCATGGGAGAAAGGATGGCAGTATGAAGGCAGACATGATGCTGGAGTAGCTGAGAGTTCTGAATCTTGCTCTACAGGCAGAAAAAGAAGACTGTGTGTCCCACTGGACATAGTTTGATATAGGAGACCTCCAAGCCCACCCTCACAATGATATACTTCCTCCAAAAGGTCACATCTCCTAATATTACTACTCCTTATGAGACAATGGGGACCAAGTATAAGCAAACTACAATAAGAAGTAATCTAAAATGTAAAATATTTAAAAAGCACCTTTATACAGGACAAATGCTTTGGTATATATGAATGATTTGCTGGTGACATAACAGCTTTAGCATTAGAGTCTTCAAAGATGATAAATGAGGTTGGACTCATTCTCACTATCATCAGAAACATATTTTGACACATCTAGGTAAAGGTAGATCTACCAATATGGGACAGGGTGAGCAACTCTATCAATAACATAGAAGTCAACAGTATAATGGGTTACTGTATCTACAATATAATGCTAAACCTTTATAATTACTTTATAACATTTTAAAAAGTAACATTTAAAATACATTTTAAATATAATCTCTTATTTTTTAGCCTGCCGCTATACTAATAACATTTATCTACTAATAAACATTTTAATGCTTTTGTTCTATAAATTTCCAGAGAGAATCATGGCATACTTTCACATGTGTGCACCACTAATTTTTCTTTCATGATTTTTTAACCTTGAACTTCCCATATAATTGACAAAATACTAGCTATCAAACTAGCTATATGCCCCACCTCCAGTACTCTCACAAATGGCTTCAACCCTTCATCTTCCACCAGCCCCCACTCTGCTTCCTAACCTTACCACACTGACTTCCTAGCACTTAGGTTAACACTTTTGTTCTGAGAGTTCTCTTTTTTTTATGTTTATTCACTTCTTCAAGACACATCTCCATCACAGTTTCCCCCCCCATCCTAGTCCTACCTTTACACACTCCCATCCTACTCCTCCAGAGTGGGGTGTCCCCACACATGAGTTCCCCTCTGCAGTTCAGCAGTCACATGAGGGCCAAGAGCCTCATCATATACTGGTCACCTACATGGCAGCACCAATAGGGCAGAGTGTCTCATCAAGAGGCAGTGGAGTCTATGTTCCCGTTCTTTTTGGTGTGTTGGTTGTAGAATAGTTATCCTGTACTATATGGCTAAAATCCATTATAAGTGAATAGATGCCTTGTGCATCATTCTGAGTCTGGGTTAGCTCACACAGAATGAGCTTCTCTAATTCCATCCATTTGGCTGCAAATTGCATGATTTCCTTGTTTCTGATGGTTGAGTAGTGTTCCATTGTGTAGATGTACAACAGTTTTTTATCCATTTGTTGGTTAAGGGACATCTGGGTTGTTCCAATTTCTAGCTATTACAAATAAGGCTGCTATGAACATAGATGAGGAAACTTCCTTGTGGTTTGGTGAGGAATCATTTGGATTTATTCCCAGAAGTGGTATGGCTGGATTTTGAAGTAGAGCTATTCCAAGTTTTCTAAGATCTCACCAGCCTGATTTCTATAGTGGTTGTGCAGGTTTACATGAGAATTCTTGTTATAAATGTTTCTTCAAGATAAAATACAATATCTCCAGATATTTGATTGGCTTGAGTAAATTTCTTTTACTAAATTACATTCATTCCTGCTTCTCATGTAAAGTGTTTTCTTGGCCTTAGCATCTCTGATTTTCTTAAGCTATACTTTTGCTTTATATTTTGGATTTCACTTTTCAACAACCAAGTTTCATAAATTTTCATGATATATATCATAAATTATCTAGTCTTCCTAACAATAAACATAGTCTAGAATATATTGTCCAATGGTAAGTATCTTTGCCCGTTGTGTACCTCTTGCACAGATTTTCATTAAATTATTTTCTGTGTGATTAATTCATTAAGCATGTGAGGTATGAATGTGTATGTGATTGCACATGCTTCTGCGTGAGATTCTGGAAGTCATAGGTCATACCTAATGTCTTACTCTATTGTTTTCCTCACTTGACAAAGATTCTCACACTGAACCTGGAACCAATCAAATGGTAAGACTGGCAAGATAGTTAACTCCATGGATCCACTTGTCTCCATGTCCCAGCAAGTAGCATTACAGGTGCACCTTGCTACACCTGGCTTCTTGAACTCAACTTGGTTGCTTTTGCTTAAACTACGAACACTTTTCTACATAGCATTTTCCACAGCCTGAACACTTTAATAAAAAAAGAAATTGCATAAAATTAAGACTTCAGGACCCTTCTTTATTAATTAGTGGATAAACACTTAAATTTAAGCATAGTTTCTACAGATATCATAACACATTCTATAAGATTATTAATGAGCAAATTAATTTGTTATAAAAAACTGGTGAAAACATGGTACTTAGACTGGAATTACCAATATGAATAAATATATTTAAAATATTATAACTTAAACAAGTTCATGATATCCAGTCTATTTTTTATGTTTACTTTATATCAGACCTTTTTATTATGATAAAGCCATAGGACTTCAACCCCACATTTGCACATTGACAGCAAAACCAAAGTGAAACAGAATAATCTTCTTTTTCTTACATTAGAGTTAAATGATCCAAGAAGCACTTTTCTAAGGATAGTAGGCATGGTACATTGATTTATGCTAATGGTAGTACTGCAAAGTATTATATTAAAATGAAAGGTCCAACTCAGTTATCTCTCCCATGGATAAATATTGTCATAAATTCTGAAAGGATTTACTCATAGAAAGTATGTGAGTCCATTATAAAACATCCTGTTTCAAAAAATTCAGTAGCTTTTCTCTGTCAATAAACTGATTTTGTGACTAAACAACTTATCAATATAAATTCTATGTGCCATATCACAAATGGTTTATATGTTTCTTATGGCCTAGGAAACACCATATGAACAGGCACAGGGTCTTCCCTGTTACCTTCTGAATCACCAGGGTCAAACATCAGGCATTCAAGAACCTCCATTTTATGTTAAAACAGAAACAATCCTAATCTTATGAATTCTAGCTTCACAGGTTATCTCTTAACATTGGGACTCTAGATCAATAATTATTTCCAAAAATTATCAGTGTGCTGCTAAGTAGTGAATACTACAGAAAATAGTGGTGCATTTCTAGTTTATAAATCACAAGAATGTACTTCATGTATTCCTAACCACATTTTTTTACAGACCTGGAAAAAGCAATTCTCAACTTCATATGGAATAAGAAAAAATCAGAATAGCTAAATCAATCCTTAGCAAAAAAAAAAAAAAAACAAAATCTGGAGGCATCACCATCCCAGATTTTAAGCTGTACTACAAGGAAATAGTAACAAAACCAGCATGCTACTGGTATAGAAACAGACCAGTGAATCAATGGACTCAAATTGAAGACCCAGAAATGAACCCACACACTTATGGTCCCTTAATTTTTGACAGAGAAGCCAAAACCATACAATGGAAAAAATGACAGCATCTTCAACAAATGGTGCTGGTCCAACTGGATGTCGACCTGTAAAAGAATGAAATTAGACCCATACTTATCACCTTGTACAAAAATAAGTCCAAGGGGATCAAAGACCTTAACGTAAGGCCAGACAAACTAAATCTACTAGAAAAGAAAGTAGGGAAATGGATAAAAAAAAAAAAAAAAAAAAAAAAAAAAAACAACTGTGGTACGTCTACACAGTGGAATAATACTCAGCTATCAGAAACAAACGAAATCATGCAATTTGCAACCAAATGGATGGAACTAGAGAATCTCATCCTGAGTGAGCTAACCCAGACTCAGAAGGATGCACATGGCATCTATTCACTTACAGTAGGATTTTAGCTATATAGTACAAGATAACTATACTACAACCAATGGACCAAAGGAATCAGGAACATAGATTTGTTTCCTTTAAGTGAGACACTTTGGCCTAGTGGTACTGCCTTGTATGAGTGCTCCCCAGTGTATGAGGAGGCTCTTGGCCCTCATATGACTGCTAAACTGGGACTGGGGACTGTTATGTAGGGACACTCCACTCCAGAGAGGTGGGATGGAAGGGATAGGGAGTAGAGGGTGAGAGGGCAGGACTGGGAGGGGTGGAGAGAGGGCACGGTGATGGATATGTAACCTGAAGTAATAAATAAATATTTTAAAATGTTTATTTATTACTTCAAGTTACATCTCCATCTCAGTCCCGTCACTCCAACCCTCCCAGCCCCACTCTCCCAGCCTCTCCCCCTTCTCCCAGAACTCATAATTCTTTTTTTGAATAATTAGGTCACAATTATAAAAATTATAAAGCACAGCATACTTTCCCAATGTCAAGTACATGTATATTTGGCAACTGATATTAATATTCGATTATTTATCTATCTTCATGAGTTTACAGTTCTATACCTAACCTATTTTCCATCCTAACTTGCGTTACCAACTTAAAAACATCTTCTTCGACCTAGAATATCCTTTTAATTCCTAAACAACTTAAAATTTAACTGTGAGACTATAGCTATCTAGTCTTCAATCACCTCAGAGACATGAGAAGGATAAACATATCTAATAATACAGCAAGTGCAGAGCCAGCTGCTTCCAAAACAAAAAAAGGACAGACAACTGTCTGCCTGGACAGTCCCTAGTTTCTCTCCATACATTAGAGCATCTATCTTCAGCCTCTTGTCCCAGTATCTCTGACAGACATTAAATAAAAACAGAATGCTGTCAGAATAGGACACAATTTGGAAGCAGGTATGCCTAATTTTAAAAATGTTTAAAACTCATGTAAAATTGTTTCCAAATATTATTTTGTGGTATTTGGAGGGATTAATATAGAAAGGCAATACAAATAACTTTGTACATAAATTTAATTTGGGTGATTGCACATGAATTTTGAGACAAATCTTTTGAATTTCTGTATGTATCAGAGCACAAAAATCTACAGAGTTCAAACAAAAACAAGAAGACTTGAATGAATAGGGCTCAGATCTGAGGAAGAAAGAGACAAGTGTCGTAATTAATGGTGAACAATTTGAGTGTGGATTTTCTTGTAAAGAAAGGGTAAAAACAAATAATTAGTTGGGTTGGCCAATAAGAGTTATTTCAATCATCTCTGAAGAATTGAGACTCTGCTTAGTTGGTTAGTATCTAGTCATCTGATGTTGAAGAAGTTATAGAGTAGAACATAGTGTTAAAATGTAATAAAGAAACTTGAGGGTAAGGAGAACTTAACAGGCTTCTCAAACTGAAGAAGGAATTGGACAGTAACCAACAAGCCATAAAATTGGTGAAGACACTATTGTAAAACTCTGTTGCATTGTGTAGTTCTCATTTTCTGTGATATTCCTTGGTCTTCACATGATTCTGATTTTATCTATAGTCTATTTTCTTAACCCATCAACTAGAATGTATTAACAACACTGTTAAGACAAGCTAAAATAATGTGGTTCCTTCTTTGATAGTTATTTTCATTTTTTGCCATTTACATATTTTATTTCATTTTTACTTTTTAATTTATTTATTAATGTTAACATCTCACTCACAGCCCCCTCCCTCCTCTCCTCTTAGTCCTACCCTCCCACCCTCTGCCCCCATTCCCCATTTCCCTTCTTCTCAGAGAAGGGACACCCTCCCAACTACCCACCCAGTACTTTATGTCACATCAGAAATAACTGCAATCTCTTGCATTGAAGCAGGTCAATGCAGCCCAGCTCAGGAAAGAAAACTGACAGTAGGCAACATAGTAGGTGTTACACAGTACAGGCTTCACTAATCTAAGACAGTTGAATTATCCTAAGATCTAGTTATAATTTTCCTATTACTTACAAATAGAAAATATAACTATTGCAAATTTTTTGGTGTAGACAACAAATTGTTTGGAATAAATATTTAATATTTTCTCTATATAATAACATGTGCTTCCTTCAAAACCAAGCAAAAGGAAGAAAAAGCAAAGGGATTATAATAAGAGATGGCGGTAACAGAGATAGTAAAAGAATATTTGTAATTTATTTGAAAATTTAACATGGATTCTGAATTTATTGAAAATAGCTATAATAAAAGATGTTAGATAAATAGGATATTTTATAGAAAGGATTACCAAATACATCATGAAAATTATAATTTCTGAAGAAAGTCATTATTTGATTCCATAATGACTAGGTGAGAGAACGTTTAGATATCAAAACACAAAATTACAAGAAGAAAGAATAATTGTTAAGCAAATTTTGGAATACTATAATTTGAGTATGTGGAATAGCCTACATGTCAGTTTGCATTTGTATGAAGTACCAAATTTAAATCATCTTTGTTCATGTAACTGCTTCAGGATTCACCCTAGCTCTCAAATAAATTGAAATATTAAAGCATGAGTACAGATGTAGGTAGTACTTATTTCTTTGTATTCATGTTCATTTTTTTTCTGAAAGTGACAAATTAATATTCCAATTCACATTGCCTCAGTGGAAACAAAGAAGTGTGGGAGAAAATTAAGAAGCCTTGTGCTATTTGGCAGGGAAAACTACTGACTGCTCATCATTGTTCTTTTCTCATTTTTATTAAAAAATAAAGTCTTTGGGATATGCCCAGCAGTGGTATAGCTGGGTCCTGCTTGGGAAATATTCAGATTTCTCTTCACAGGGCTGCACTTGTCTTTTACCAACTATGAATAACAGTTTCCTCTTTCCTCACATTCATGACATTTTTTTGCTTTCATATTCTTATTTATGGTAACTGTGACTGGAACATAAAATAATTTTAAAATAGTTTGAATTGCATCCCACTTTTTAGCTAAAGATGCTAAAAATTTTCTTATATATTTGATATGCATTACATTTTTCCTTTGAAGAACTCTCTGTGGTGCTCCGTAACCCATTTTTTATTATAATGTTATTTTATTACATCAAGTTACATCTCTATCATACTGCCCTCTTTCCACCCCTCCTGGTTCTATTCTCCCACCCTCTCCTCCCTCTCCCACACATCCCACTCCTTTCATGTGCAGTGTCCCTACATATCAGCCCCTCTCACTTCAAAAGCCATAGGGGGCTAAGAGCTTCCTCTTGCACTGGGGGCCTAGTACCTCTAGGGAAAATTGTCCCATTGATAGGTAACAAAGTCTATGTTCCTGATATTTTTGGTATGTGAGTTGTAGAATAGTTATCCTGTACTATATGGCTAAAACCCAATTATAAGTGAATAGTTGCCATGTGCATCTTTCTGAATCTGAGCTAGCTCACTCAGGGTGAGCTTTTTTAGTTCCATCCATTTGGCTGCAAATTGCATGATTTCCTTGTTTCTGATAGCTGAGTAGTATTCTATTGTGTAAATGTACCATAATTTTTTTATCCATTCATCAGTTGAGGGACATCTGGGTTGTTTCTAGATTCTAGCTATTAAAAATAAGGCTGCTAAAACATAGATGAGGCTATGCCCTTGTGGTTTGGTGAGGAAAATTTTGGGTGGATACACAGAAGTGGTATGGCTGGTTCATGAGGTAGGGATATTTTAACTTTTCTAAGATATCGTCAGACTGATTTCCATAGTGGTTACACAAGTTTGTACTCCCACCAGCAATGGAAGAGTGTTCCCCTTTCTTCACAACATCACTAGCATGTGCTGCCATTTGAGTTTTTGATCTTAGCCATTCTGACAGGTGTGAGGTGGAATCTCAGAGTCGTATTGAGTTGCATTTCTCTGATGATTAAGGAACTGGTATAGAAACACACCAGTGGATCAATGGCATCAAATTGAAGACCCAGAAATGAACCCACACACCTAGGGTCACTTAATTTTTGACAAAGAAGCCCAAACCATACAATGGAAAAAGGACAGCATCTTCAACATATGGTGCTGGTCTAACTGGATGTTGACATGTAAATGAAAGACAGACTCATACTTAGCATCTTGAACAAAAGTTAAGTCCAAGTGGATCAAATACCTTAACATAAAACCGGACACACTAAATCTAATAGAAGAGAAAGTGGGGAAAAGCCTGGAACTCATCAGTACAGGTGACAACTTCCTGAACAGAACACCAATAGCTCAGACTCTAAGACCAAAAATCAATAAATGGGACCTTATGAAACTGAAAAGCTTCTGTAAGTCAAAGAACACTGTCATTAGAACAAAACAGCAACCTGCAGATTGCAAAAGATCTTCATCAACCCCACATCTAACACAGGTCTAATATCCAAAATTTATAAAGAAATCAAGAAATTAAATACCAACAAACCAAGCAACCCAATCAAAATTGGTATAAAGTGCTAAAGCAAGAATTCACAAAGGAGGAATCTCTAATGGCAATGAGACATTTGAAGAAATGCTCAACTCCCTTAATCATCAGAGAAATGCAACTCCATAACCAATTTTAATTGCATTGTTCATTCTTAAAATATTTAGTGTATTGAATTAATTGTATATATAAACATCAATTCACTATAATATAAATAACTAGATTCTGTATCCTACTGACACATGAACATCTGTATTTTTTTCTGATTTAATCAGAAGGTAGAACATGGAATTGGTTTAGATATACATTGAATGATGAAGATCAAATTGAAATGCCATACACACACACAGGAGAATTTCATTCAGCTGTACAAAAATGAGATTTGAAAGTAAATGGATAGAATTGGAAAATATTTACTGAGTGGGGAACCTAAGCCAGAAAGACAAATAGCATGTGTAATTTCTCATTAAAATATCCCAAATATGAATCTTTACATTTATGTGTTCATCATGAAGTGTCTTGAAAGTCAAGAAACCACAAAGGGCACATATGAAGAGTTATCTTAAGAGCAGAGAATAGTAGACAATAGGTAAAAATAAAGTAGGGAAGGACACTGGAAGTAGAACGTTTTAAACAGGGATAGGAGGGAGTAACTGAGGGAGATGAGTCAGGGGAGAGGGTTAAACAAAACAAATCACATTTGGAAACCTAATATTCCACAACCCACTTAAAATATAATTTAAAATAAAAAGTTGGAAGGAAAGTATCCTGCAGAGCTAGTCCATGGTGCTCATAGAACCCATGATTTAACAAATAAAAACTCAAGTACTAAGGGTGCGATACCACCATGAGGTATAACTTCCGCCATTCCTTGTGGTTAACCAATAGAACTAGATGATGAAACTGTATATCTTAAGACAGCAGAAATGTTGGTAATATGTGGATAGAATCCAGGCTGATACTAATCTGGAAACTTTCTTCATGCTGGCTAGCTTTCATAATGCAGGAAGATTCATGCATATTGCTGGGGGAGAAAAGGTAGCAACAGTCTTACTGTGTGCAAACCCTATGAACTTTAATATCAAGATGTGCCCACTAATGAAATGACCATAGTATGCAAAATGAATTGCTCTCAGATTGGATTCCAGTCATCCTCACAAGCAGAAACCAGTATCTAGTGCTCCAAACCAAATCAAAAACATTTGGCTCCAAAAACTTTCTACTGTTGTTCAGTCAAACTGATATATCTCGATCTGCCTTCTAAAAATAACCATAGAGAATTTACTCTCAATCTTATTCATGAAAAACCTTTCTTCTTGGTGAATGGTGGAGGATATTACTATTAAAGGTACTGAGGTTCTATGTTCCTGATCCTTTTCGTGTGTTGGATAGTTATCCTGTACTATATGGCTAAAATCCAATTATAAGTGAGTAAATGCCATGTGCATCTTTCTGAGTCTGGGTTAGCTCACTCGGGATGAGCTTCTCTATTTCCATCCATTTGGCTATGAACTGCATGATTTCCTTTTTCTGATAGCTGAGTCGTATTCCATTGTGTAAATGTACCAAATTTTTTTTATCCATTCATCAGCTGAGGGACATATGGGTTGTTTCCACTTCCTAGCTATTACCAATAAGGCTGTTATGAACCTAGATGGGGCTATGTCCTTGTGGCTTGCTGAGGAAACATTTGGGTGGATACCCAGAAGTGGTATATCACCATTTTAACCCCCAGTGCAAAAGAAAGCTCTTAATCTGCATATGACTGTTAAGCTGAGAGTAGCTGATATGTAGGGATACTCCACCTCAGAGGAGTGGGAAGGGTGGGAGAGGGAGGAGAATGTGGGAGGATGAAACTAGAAGGGGTGAAATGAGGGTACTGTGATGGAGATGTAACTTGAAGCAATAAATAAATACCAAAAAAGGTACTCTGTATAAGTAATGGTTGACTGCTCATCTCTGAAAAAACACATGTATTTAATCATCTTAGGGATCAGAGAATGTTACAGAGTCAGAAAGAGTATTAGTGACAGAAGATTAGGAGAAGGGATGTAGGATTGTGTTTTAGAAAGAAAACAAAGCTACTGCAAGCATGAGCACCTGGCTGAGGTGATTTCACACACCATGAGTTGACTTTTGTTCCAATATTTATTATTTCTCCAAGTTACATCTCAATCACAGCTCTTCCTGCCTCCTCTCCTTGTTCCATCCTCCTACCCTCTTCCCCTCTCTCTCTTACCTATTTTAAAGGTATATTTTTCCTCAACACCTCCTCATTTTAGTCCAAGTAAAGGCTCTGTTTCTTATAATAATAAATACAATATAAAACAAAAGAACAATTAGGCAACAATTATGAAAATTTTAAGGTATAACATACATTCCCAAATTGATTCAAAAAAGAAAAAAAAATGGAATCTTTCAGATAGGCAATGTCATTAAAAGGATCCAGTACAAGATAACAAACAAACAAACAAACAAACTGAATTTCTTCTTTAATTTGAGCTACCTGTATTTTTGACACTGAAAGTATTCTACCAGGAATACTCACTGTAAGAAAACACTTCATAGACATAATATTAAGCTCTGTGATAAGAGTTGTATAGTTGTACAGTTAACAAAAAAAATCTAAAATTTTGTTATTCAATTGGCTATTCAGAATTCAGCTGTGATCTTATTAATTCCCTGACAGCATTGACCCAGGCACTCACAACATCTCTGAAAACATCTTTACAACCACACTTCAAGTCTACTCATGCTTTGAAAGTGCCCATGGTTTCTTTTACAAGATAAATTGATTTTTAAGTGGCTTCTATTTGAAATGGAGTAATTGGCAAAAATCCCACAGGGACATGGCTGAGAAAAAGAGTGTTACTGGTAATAATAGATAATTTCTTTTAAAATGTTAATAAACTTTGTACTGATAGAAGTGAGATGTAACTGAGCCATAATCTAGTGTATATTGATGACTACATGATAGAGAAAAAAAATGGACAAGAAACGTTCCAAAAACATAAAATCATCCCTTTCCAGAATGTGGTTTTAGAACAGATAATCAGCATTCCATACCTATTAAAAATGTAAAATTCACTTTTATTTCCTCAGATGAGGGGATGAGAGGAGAACTGTAACCAATCTGTATGAATACACAGCTTGGGCTGATTCAAGAGCATTTCTTTCTCTGTTCTATCCATCCCTAGGCCTAGTATTGGAACCTTCTAAGCCTCCATACAATCTAATCTTCTGTTAACCTGAAAATTGAATGCTTCGGTTTTCATCCTCCCCTGTTAACCTAGGACTAGAATATTTCAGCCTCTGAGACTTAAAACTGAATAAGCTAACCCTCTCTAGCTCTTTCCGAACTCTGGCTGGCTGGTTCAACTCAGCTGTTCTTGCCCAAACTCTTCTCTAAACTGATTGATTCAATTTGGCTTATCTCCCCCTTCTCACTGGAGTGCTCTGCTTGGAAAATTTCCCCTGAACTCCATGATCTGAACTGCACAGAACTGAACTCCATTTCACTCACCCTCATCTAACTGCTCAACTAAACTGCTAGAACTGATGGAAATCATTCACCTCTCCCTCCTTCTGCCTTCCCTCTTTCAACTGTACTTTACTCTCTTCTTCCCTGTCTGTTCTCTGAGAGCTTGGAAAATCTTATCTCTGACTCATTCTGTCAAATCTTTCTCTGATGTGTCATGTTGTCTGCTCCTTAATTAGACATCACTTTCATACATGACTGCTTCCTTCTGCAAACTAGCTTTACCTACATTTTTGGGGATTAAAGGTGTGTACTAAATGTGTATCTGTATTCCGGCCAGATCATATGTAATCCAGGGCATGTCTGCCTTCCATCTGGGTCACATAGATCTAGAAGGTCTTTGGATGTGATCCCTTACAAGAGCAGACATGTTGCAGGATTAAAATTGCTCTACAGAGTAACGCTGCATTAGATAAATTGATTATGGAGTGATTATGTCTAGATCTCCATGAAACCTCATCTCAGTGAAACAACATTAACCAATGAAATGAAATTCATTAAAATGCCTGTACATTTGCAGTTCTGAAAAGTATAATAGCACAATAAATTGACATATTTTTTAAAGAAATACTAAACCATGTTAAGATCAAGAAAGGGGTATAGGATTTCAGCTATGACCTGTCCAACTTTCCCTACATCCATACTGATAGAAATGGTATAATATCTAATTTGCCTAGGTCAAGTATTTCTAACTTCCTAATTTAGGAATATTAATGATTGACATCATGAAATAACTCTCAGGTATATACCTGTGTGGGATATCATTTCCAAGGTAGAATACCTGCCCTTCATTCTACTTAGATCGTACCAGCAATGTGGAGGAAACTTATATCAAGAAAGAAAGTTTAAGACAATGAGGTCTAATTAAGCTACTACCACAATCAGGTTGAGAGATTTCAGTCTCTAAAAGCAGGACTGAAATTACTGAGCATGCAAGGCAGAGGCTTTGCATGCTTTGGCTTTCCAGTGGGTGAGGGACTGCTAATCTAAATCTATCTCACACACACACACACACACACACACACACACACACACACACACACACGGAGAGAAAGGAGGGAAGAGACAGAGAGACAGAGAGAGAGAGAGAGAGAGAGAGAGAGAGAGAGATGCACAAACACACATATACACCCATACATACATAAAGTGAAATTCTACACCTGGAAATAACTTTCAAACAAAAGAAAAATCCTTCCAGACCCAATATTTAAAAAGTAATTTAAGCCAAGGTGTTCCCTACAAGAGAAGACTTTGGAGTATTTTCAAAGAGAAGAAACTGACTGCTGATTCCAGACAAAATTTGGATTTATGTACAGGAATGAAGACCACAAAGAAAGGTTAATGTGAAGGTATGTGGTGTAATTCATCTCTCAAAAGTGAATAATGAGATTTTGATCCCTTGCAATTATGATAAGTTGCTTTCTGATGACAGCAAGTATGATTGTGAATCAACTGGAAATTAAACAGAGAAAGAAGAATGTAACTAAGGAATACACCACTGAGGTCAGAACAACCCTTAAATGTTGACCTCAAGGATGCCCAGCAAAAGTTCCTAAATTTATGCCTCAGAGTCTGCTTGAAAACAATTGTATAACCAGTTGATACCTTAACAATTGGATATGAATGAAATAAAGGAAAACAGAAATAGAACAGGGAAGTCAAATAAATAGCCAAATATAGCTCAGATTAATGAATTTTCATCTCCGGGGTGAGGATGAGGAAGAACTCAAGTTGCTGAAGCAGTCAACTCACCACACAATAATTAGCACACAGCATAAATGTATAGGTGAGGTGAAAAAAAACTTCAAACTTTCTGTACTGTATTACCTAGGATTCCCATGTTTCAGTCAAAAAATCTGAGAAATGCAGAGAATTGAGTAAATGTCTCATACACGTGGATTAAAAAAGAAAAAAGAAATTCTCTGAAAAGGAACCTAATGAAATTTTGGCAGATACTGTGAACTAATGGAAAGGAAGTATGTGAGGACCACAAGATAATATGAAGGGCTGTAGAAGTAATGTAATTAAATTATTTACCTATATTTATATTATATTTAATTGGTCATTGGTAGGTAGTATTAATCCTTAGCCCACCATTATAAAAAAAAACACAGTCAATTGATGGGTTTTTATCAAGCCTTAGCCTGATTTGTGCAATCTTAGCCTATCTAAGCTAACTTTCAATTCTGTTCCCCAAATATGAAACCCCAATATACATATGTCCCCTTGGACTGTTACTCTCCATACTATGCTAATGTTCCAGGCCACATGGAAATGACATTCTTCCATTTACCCCATCGTGTCTTCTTCCTCCCATCTCCTGGCTTCATCTCCCCAAGATCCTCTGTCTGTCCAGAAGCCTGTGAACCTTTGTCCCACCTACCTTTCTCTCTGCTCAATCACAGGCCTTGGCATTTTATTAAAGCCAATCAGAGACAATGAATAGAAAGCAAAGTAACAGAGCATTACTTGATGTACAGCAAGCAGGCTTCTGGAAGCAGGTTAATTAATATTTAGAATGCATAACATAACTCCATCATTTTTCTCCTTTTGTGTAATAAAAAGACTAATTTTTTAACTCATATAGTAAAATCAGTAAGAACAAATATGAAACAATCAATAAAACCATATATATATAAAAGTTACACACATAATGTTAAGCCTATTTGTATCAGGCAATCTTGAAGAGGAAAAATATCATCTACTTATCTTGATGTTTCTAAAGTTCTGAACTTAAATATTTTCTATTGTAGTCTATATTTATAAACCTATATATTTTATTTAGATTTGAAAATATCCTTTTAAATCCAAACAACTCAAGTTCAATTGAAATTTTATATCTATTATGTCTTCAGTGCCATCAAGGACATAAGAAGGGATAAAGTTATTATTTGAGTGAGTAGGAAGTACAGGTGAGCAGCTTCCAGAATGGAAAAATGGCAGTTTGTTGCCTAGACAGCCACAAATATCTCTCAATACCATTGGAACATCATCTTCAGCCTTTTGGCCAAGTATATCTTACTGACTAAATTGTACAACAGGAAATAAGAAGGATTTTTTTCACTCTGTCTCTGCAGAATCAGCCCATTGACTTACCTGCATTTAAGTTCTGGTCCATCTCAACATAGTCTGTTGAGAGAGCAGGGCTGTTTTTGCCCAATATGAATCATCTCTTGATGGAGATTTTTGATGCTCATTGTCTCCTTCCAAGTCAAATGGGATCTGTCAGGAGTGACTGCCTTTGGTCGAACAATGCTTAAAATAACAAAAAAAAATCTTTAAATGCCATTTTCTGTATGCCACTGAGGGTTTTGAAGACATCTATCTATTTATTTATAATCTGTCTATCATCTATCTATCTTCTATTATCTATCTATCTATCTATCTACATGCATACATATATTATATATATATATAAAATGTCTGAACAGGCAAATTATGTATTTGTAACTATTTATTATCTGTTTAACCTACAAAGCATATTTTTGTGATAAATTAAGACTAGTATTTGACATGACCATGAGCTTGACTGGCCAGCCATCAACCTGTATTAGCCAGACTCCTAAATAGATTGCAATAGCAACCCGTAAAAGGATTGGAAGTAAACCTATAATTTTAAATGAGTTGTATAGACACAATTCCTTATACAAGAGTTAATATATACATAATGTTTATCAAAATATAGAATTCTGTACCAATCAATAAAAAATTAACCTTATTTTTGTATCAATATACAAAATTCTATATCAATATATCAAAAGATAACCTTATTTTGAGAATAGCAATAGCTCTAAATATCAGAGTAGATTTAATAATCTACCATTATATCTTATCATTCCTTTATTGTATACTCATATTCCCCCTTCTTTTTCTTTACAAGTCTTCCCCCCATATAAGAGAGAAAAAATGTAGATCCCCCAGTCTAACCTCCTATACCTTGCTTAAAAAGACTATTTAACAACCTGTAACCAATCCCCGTAAATGAGAATATCTATAACCCTAACCAAAAAAATCATCTACCCCACCTTTTGGGAATGGGGGATTACTCTCTTAAAATTGCTTCCTGCTGAATTGGAATGTAGAAAACATGTTTAAAGGCCCAAATAAAGTGAAAAAACGGTTAAGCAAGCTAATAATAATATTTGTTTTCAAGTCTCTATGTGCTCAACAATTTGAATGTCCTGAACAGTTTGTAGTCCAAAGCTGAACTTTGAGTAGGTAAGTTCAAGGCTTTACTGAAGTCCTGGCTGGAACAGTCTGGGAGGCTGGACCATCTGGGCTACATGTCTTATCTTCTTTGGTGTCTGGTCCGTTTTTTCTGAAAATATATAATTTCTCACCAGTAACATATTGTTCTGTAATTACAAAAAATGTGTGGGATATACAAGATGCACAGATCAATTAAGGAAGATTTTTGCTTCTTGTTTGAACAGAAGAAAGACATTTGTATGTCTCCATTCATGCCATATAAAAGAATGGCATGTAATAATAAGTCAAGTCACTTCTAGGTTTCTAGGTAGCAAATAAGATTTTTATTGGATATATATTTATGTCTTAACCAGTCTAAGCTCTTCATACATAATGAAATAAGCAAATATAAGCTACCTGTTTGTTCTTTTGTTTGTAATCAAGATCTGTAGGAAGCCTTTCCAGTCAAATATGATTTCTATCAGTTTGGATAAAGATTTAGCTTTTCTTTCCTATTGACATAAAAACAAAAAAGAAAGCAAAACAAAACAAAACAAAAAAACTCAAAAACAAAAATTTTCTCTTCCAAAATGAAATCACCTTTATTCTCCATTTTGAAGTCATTATAATTGTAAGCTTATTACAATTAGCAGTCCATAGGTCTGCTATATTTTGATTTCCCATAAAGGGGATAAATAAAACCATCATTATTACCATCTCAATTACTATTACATATATACAGCTATATATAATCATTTTTAAGTTGAATATTCACCACAAAACTCTATGGAGTTTAAATATTCTCCTCTATAGTTGACATAAATTTATTAATTGATTGAGACAGGTTTTTTTTCTGTGTAGGTCAGGCTGTTTACAGATTTGGCCTTAAATTTACAAGAAGCTTATCTGTCTCTACCTTTGTCTCCCATGTTTTGGGATCAAAGGCATACATTTAATTTTTTTTTCTTTCCTTTTCTCCTTTCCTTGGAGATTTAATTTTTATGTGGATATATTCATTCTTATTGAGACAGAGTTTGTCTGTGTAGCCTGGGTGGTCTTGATTTGCTCTGTAGATCTCTGTAGATTAGATTGGCTGCAAACTCACAAGGAACCTGTTTTTTCCTTGTTTCCCAGGTTTTGGAATCAATGTATCAATTAAATAATTGAATTACCTTTATTAAACAATAATATTAATTAAACCACTTTTTATTGGTCTAAGTTTCAATATTCCCATGGGAGACCCATTCTTGAGGAGTTTGGTGTAGAGTAGCATGATATGCTATTTTATGTTAGCTTTTCTTATCTGTTGGGAGTGGGAGGCATGTTCTTCCCCAGCCTAATTCTGGGTCATTACTTTAACTAATAGAATATATCTCTTCTAGGGAAAACTGCCTCTTCACACCAGTTCTCCCATGGGAGCCCCACACCAAGGAGACTGGCTTGTCACTCCTTTCTCTTTATCTACATTTAAGATTAGGTATATTTATCTATTAGATAAGTAAGGACATTATTATATATTACTAAGCAAAAACTTACCTAGTACCTTCAATGAAAAACTGTCATTTTGAATTCTAGACTGTTTTTTTTTCCTTTTTTAATAATTTATTTTTTATTTCTTCAAGTTACATCTCAATCACAATCCCCTCCCTACTCCCCCCTCCAGGCCCACCCTTCCCCCCCCCCCCCCCTCACCCCCCCCCCCCCTTCCCTTCTTTTTTTTTTTTTTTTTTAGTTTAAGGTATTTCTTTTTTCCCCCCAACAGCTCTCCCTTTCAGTCCAAAAACATGGTTCTTTTTCTTATAACTATAAATACAATACAAAACAACAGAAATAAATAGGCCACAATTATAAGAGTTATATGGCTTAGCATACATTCCCAATGTCCAGTCCATATGTATTTGGCACTTGACTTTAACATTCTACTATCTAACCATCTCCATGAGTTTAAAGTTCTATATCTAACTCAGCTTTCATACTAACTTGCCTCATAATTTAAAAAATATCTTCTTAGATCCAGAACACCCTCTTGATTCCTAAACAACTCAAAATTTAACTATGAGACTCTAGCTATCTATTCTTCAACCACCTCAGAGACCTGAGAGGGATAAATATATCTGATTATATAGGAAGTTCAGGGCCTGCAGCTTCCAAAACTAAAAAATGACATACCAGTGGCTGCCTGGACAGTTCCCATTTTCTCTCCATACATTACAGCATCAATCTTCAGCCATTTGGCCCCGTTTCTCTGACAGACATTGATTGTAAAGCAGGAATTATGAAGGAGTTACCTACCCTGTCTTGGCAGAGCTAGGCTGTCGACTTATCTGCTTCCAAGTTTTTTAGCAAGCAGCCTTATCTTATCAGCAGAGAGTCCCACTCTGACTTCATTGTTTAGACTAGGCTGCTCTAGAATTCAGATATCTGCCTGTTTCTGCCTCCAGTGTGATGGGATTAAGGGCATGTGCCATTAACAACCTACTCCAACATTTCACTTAAATCCCAGGTAAGTGTAACTCTGTAACCCGAAGAGCAAATTTAAATTGCAGTAATAATTCCAAATCTGTCCAAAATCCTCACAATTCTCTCATGTTTTAGCAATGCCAAACCACAAAAATATCCTTTCTGCCTCCAGACATGGGAAATTAAAAATACAGTCTTGGTCTAGTTATGTCATCCTATGCTGCAATTTTGTTCATCATTCCTTGGAATCTAGTTTCAGCTGTATTTCATTGGTGGATACATCCCAGATATATCTAACAAGCACCTAGTAGCCAGGGAGCCCAGTTGCCATCAACTTTGCCTTATCGATCAGGAGGTGCCTCCCTTTTTCTCCAATTGTCATTGCCAGCAACGTAGCATTACATCTGTAAGCTTTCTCCTTTAAGCCTATCCTAGTCAGATCTTTCTCCAAAAGGATACACAGAACCACAATTGTCAATATAAAAATCTTTGCTATGTTAAGAAAAAAAAAAATTCAAATGGAATCCAAACGTATTGAGAGATTGTGAATTCCTCCATTTTTAATGTAGGCAATTAGTTACATTCCCTATTTCTGTCTAGAAGGCTGCCAGTTCTTTAGTACATAAGGAAAGCCTTAGCTTTCTGTCTTTGCTGTGAAACAGTGGCTTCTGTTAAAGGAGCTGCAACTTTGAAATGCATTTGGATTAATTTCCCCAATCTTTGGCTAGGAAACCGCCTTTCACAAAGGCCTTCTCAGCTTATAAGCGTGGATTCTAATTGCTGTGATTGGGCACCATTTGTATAAGTAATTTATTAAATTATTTACCAATATTTAAATTGCATTTAATTGGTCAGCAGTATTAATCCTTAACCTGCCATTGTAAGTAAACACACAGACAATTGATGGATTTTTATCAAGCCTTAGCCTGGATTATGCAATCTTATCCTATCTAAGCTAACTTTTAATTCTATTCCCCAAATATGAAACTCCAATATATACATACTTCCCTTTGTGCTATTATTGTCCTTGCTATGCTGATAGTCCAGGCCACATGGAAATGATCTTCTTCCATTTACTCAATCGTGTTTCTTCCTCCTGCCTCCTGGTTATATCTCCCCAAGATCCCCTGTCTGCCCAGAAGCCTGTGAACCTTTGCCTCATCTAACTTTCTCTCTGCTCAGTCATAGGCATTGGTATTTTATTAAAGCTTGTCAGAGACAATGATTAGAAAGCAAGGTAACACAATATTACTTGATGTACAGCAAGCAGGCTTCTGGGAGCAAGTTAATTAACATTTAGAATGTATAACATCACACCATGAAATACCATTCTCGAGACTGAATACAAGCATTGTAATCATTAAGTTACAAAAGCTACAGATGGCTATGCTGGGCCTACATAGCACTGGTCCACAGGAATCTTCCCTTTCTTCTGAGCCAGTGCCTGTTGATATAGTGTGGGAAAGGGGTAAACCAGAGTCCTTTGCTGTATGCCCAATACTGAGCCTTCCAACTCAAAAATATAGCACCACATTTATGTTCAGGTAGCCCTGATTAAACTCCACAGTTAACAAAACAAACAAACAGTCATGAATATGAGCATTTTTAAGTAGGATGACATGTTGGTAAAGGTATTAGGGTATTGTGGACTGAGAGTAGTTTGCATGGGTATGCATTATGAAATTGTCTAAAACAAATTTGATTATTAAAATGTTTTCAAAAATGACATTGAAAATATATATTAAAATAAAGAAAAGATGCTTGAAATAAAGGAAGGTATGGATTTTATGACTTATTGATATAAATTATCAAGATGTAAATAGAAATTAGAGAGTGAAGCTAATTGAAATTCTGAGGTTGAAAAGAACAACCCCCAAAACATAAAAGCTTACTTGAAGATTTACAAGAGTAAAGAAGTGGTACATGTACCAACAATTAAATTAATTGAATTCAATTAAACAATTTAATTGGGAAAACAGACAGGACAAATTAAAAAAAAGGCACAGATACAGAAAATCATGAAGTCATCAATTACTAGAGATAAACAAACTGATAATTAGAAGAAAATAAAAGAATTGAATTAGTTTAAACTATATGATGACTTGCAAAATTGCTTACGTAAACCATTTATTTGTGCACTGAAGAAGTTTAGTCATCTCCAAGAAGGCATGATGCAAAGAAAATGAAGCTCAGATATCGTAAAGTTAAATGTGGAAGGACAACTAGGTAAATAAAAATCATAACAGCAAGAAAGAAAAACTAAGTCAACCAACCAACAACAACAAAAAGAAAATCAAGACTAGCATTTGAATTCACTTCTGATAAAAAATTAGAAAACCGGGCTAGAGAGATGGCTCAGAGGTTAAGAGCACTAACTGTTCTTCCAGAGGTCCTGAGTTCAATTCCCAGCAACCACATGGTGGCTCACAAACATCCATAATGAAATTTGGTGCCC
Source organism: Lophiomys imhausi (assembly GCA_907164525.1). Classification (NCBI taxonomy): domain Eukaryota; kingdom Metazoa; phylum Chordata; class Mammalia; order Rodentia; family Muridae; genus Lophiomys; species Lophiomys imhausi. The sequence continues at coordinate 12,021,962 of CAJQZJ010001969.1, forward strand.
TCTTCTGGCCTGCAGGCATACCTGCAGACAGAACATTGTATACATAATAAATAAATTCTTTAAAAAAAATTAGAAAACCTATAAGGCTGTAGTAGACATGTTCAAAATACTGAAAGCTTTTGTAACTTAAATCTAGCTGAATCCACCAAGATCATTTTCAAAATATAAGGTCAAATATAAACATTCTTGATAAACAATGAGCTATATAAATATCCTCAAGTAGATTATATGAAAAAAAGTTCCTGAAAATAAACAAAGTGTAATATTAACTTTCTGCAAGGCTGATTAACTATTTAGACTGAAATTATTGTGGAATTTTTGGAATGTGGTAGGTATGAGCACCTAATTACAGTTTATCTTGAGCTACCTGCTGCTGCCTTAAATTTGTTTCTTGCCTTCCTCTATGTCTCAGCTAACATCTTTGTGATAATCAGCTGAAATCTTTAGGATTTATTGACCTAGAAGATCCCTAGCTTCTGTCAACACAGACCTATGATTGCCATCAGATAACATTTGAGGCCAATCGTAGAGGTTGCCCTACTTTGCTGTAGCCTACATACCTGATGTTTCTAAAAATTTTTCTAATGTGTGATGAAGTATGATTTTTTTATTCTATTTCTATAAAATGTTCATGAAACTGCTAACATGTTGAAATGTGAAATTTGTGGTAACCTAAATCTCTGTTTAGGGGTCATGATTGCTCATATTTAGCTTCAGAGTAAACAATTTATTTATTATCCAACTTGGGGGAAGAAATGTGTTTTGTGTGTCCAGTAGTAACAAGCTAATAGTATAAATAATACATTTCTTTAGGCAGAAAGAACACTATAGCATAGCACATTATAAACAGATATATGATGCTAGAAAAACAATTATTTTCAATTCCAATTATTGCTATAACAATCCTCAAAATCCTAGCTTAAATCAATACAAATATACTAATGCCTAAGAATTGGAGTTACCAAGGCATGAGTGTCATGAGTTAGAGGCTAACTTTTGCTACAAAGAATATTTTAGATAGACACTATCTAAAAATATAAAAGTATAGAAAAACAGTTATAAAAGCAGCATTTTCATGTAAGTGATGGAAGATTCTAGGGTAGAAAAATGTTGCTGTTTTGTAACAATCATATACAAGTAACAATTCTACAGTATTCAAATAGATAATGTAGTCTCAGAAAGCCATTTTCTAATGTTCCATGTACTATTCTTATCTTTTATGCTATTCTGTGTCAGTTTCTACCTTTGTTTTGTTGCAGGATTGAATTCAGTTCATAAGCCTTGAACAAAATCACCTTTACAAATTATTTTTAGAGTACAAGTGGTTTTACGTAAATACAGAGCATTCTAAGTCTTAACCCTATTCATAAAAATAAACTACAATTAGAGTCACCCATGTTAAAGGTAACTTGTTACTACAGAAAGCATAATTTAATGTGAGGTTTTTGAACCTTAAAAATATTCAAACTAATATTAATGAAGGCTTGGTATTCTATGTCTAACAAATACTTCTGAGAGAGCAATCAGTTGCGAAAATATATTGAAAGCAAACAAACGCACTCAGAAGCCATTAAAATAAAATATGATAAAACTTTCAATAGTATCTCAACTAAACAGAGCAGACCAGCACAAATTTTATTAGCATGTGTTCAATGCACATACAATTGTACACAACAATATTTTTAAATATAAACTTATTCCAGCTGCAACTTTGGGATTCTTATTTCAAATATCCTCTCAGAATTTTATTGCAACCATTCAGATGAAGATTATTAATAATCTTTTGACTTTTAAGAATAAGAATTGGGGGGGAGGGATCCAAGATGGTGGCGGCCCTCAAGAACGCATTTTGAACGTGGGGAAAAGAGCCATAAAAAGCACAGAGTTATTGGACATTGTGCAAAATCCGGAGGGGCTAGACCCTCCGGGAACACACCCAGCTCCCAAGGGACTGTTAAAAGTCCCAAGGCAAGGCCCTCCCCGCATCTCTCCCAGACACTGAAGCCACTAAATCTGGGACTTGGGAACTGCCATTTGGAGAGGCGTGGGTAAGATTGACTCTAATACACAGCAGGCAGAATCAGATCCCACACGGGGATCACTCACAAGCCTACTTGGCTCCCCACACCTCAGGCGGACCTTATAGCTATTTAGGAAACTTTGCAGGCTAGTTGAAGTCTTAGGAAGGCAGAAGCAGGGCACAGGGTGGGAGGTCTGCAGCCACGCTAGCCCACAGCTAAGGAGCCAGGCAGAAGACCAAACAGGGGGGCGGGGCGGAGGCCACACCAGCAGCGGAAGAGCCCAGTGGGATGCCTGCACAGTGAAGTGGCAGGGGTGGGAGCGCACAGAGGCACACAGAGGCAGAGCTAGCAGTGGAGACGCACAGAGGCTGAGGGCTCCAAAACGTGGAAGCCAGAAGCCCCGGGACCATAGCTGTATTCTGGAAAACCCAGACATATTAGGCGTGGAGCCAGCCGGGCCTGCTCAGTCTCCTTGGGGACAACCACAGTCCACAGAATCCTTGCCTGGGCAAACAGGTCCTTACCATCAGAAACACTACAGGCTGATCACTCAGTGTGCAACATAGAGAAGTCTGACTTGGGAGCAGTGAAATAATCCCGGGCCATTCCGCATTACCTGAGAATAGGCTGCACCAGCTCACAATGCTTCAGGCTATTAGAAACACAGTGACCCTGAGATCTACCTGTAAGCAATGACAGATAGCCAAGCAATTCGAATGCTACACCAAAGCATCCCCTGTTGATTCAAGCCCAGAGAACGACGAGAGCAGACAGCTAAACACATCCATATGGCCAAAGGTCCAAGAAAAAACAGAAATCAAGAAAATATGACTCCAACAACGCAGAACTATTCTAGCTCATCCAATTCAGATGACCTCACAACAGCAGAAACACATGAAAATGATGACATTTCTACATTATGGAAAGTGATAGAGTCCTTTCAAGAAGAACTTAAATCTATGAAAGAATTCAAAGAAGCCACAATTTTACAAGTCAAAACAACGAATAACACCATTAAAGAGCTCCAATTCAAGGTGACTCAGCTTGAACAGGAAAAGGACAGAGCAATGAAAGATTTTCAGGCAAAAACAAGCAAACTGGAGAAGGAAATGTACAAAACGAACAATACCATTCAAGACATGAAAATAGAAATAGAAACAATAAAGAAAACACAGTCAGAGTTAAAAGATGAAGTGGGGAATCAAGGGAAGAGAACAGGAAACAGAGATGTGAGTATCAAAAATAGGATGCAAGAGATGGAAGACAGGATATCAGGCATGGAAGATTCGATGGAAGAAATCAGTACAACATCCATGGAAAATGAGAAGACTAAAAAAATCTCTCACCCACAACATCCAAGAAATCAAGGACTGAATGAAAAGATGGAACCTAAGAATTATAGGTATAGAGGAAAGAGAAGACTCCCGACTCCAAGGTCCAGGAAGTATCTTCAACAAAATCGTAGAAGAAAACTTCCCAAACCTGAAAAAAGAGATGCCAATAAAAATCCAAGAGGCTTACAGAACACCGAACGAACAGATTAGATCAGAAAAGAAACTCCTCTCGCCACATAATAATTGAAACACCAAATGTACAGAACAAAGAAAGAATATTAAAAACTGTAAGAAAAAAAGGTCAAGTCACATACAATGGCAGACACATCAGAATTACACCTGACTTCTCCTCAGAAACTTTAAAAGCTAGTAGGGCCTGGACAGATGTCCTACAAGCCCTGAAAGAACATAGGTGCCCAGCCAGACTACTATACAAAGCAAACTCTCTATCAACATAGATGGAGAAAGCAAGATATTCCATGACAAAATCAAATTTAAACAATATCTACCCACAAACCCAGCCCAACAGAAAATCCTAGAAGGAAAATTCTAACCCAGAGAAGAAAAATACACCCAAGAAAACAGAGGGAATAGAAAACCCCACAGCAACTAAACCAAAAGAGGCACAGGACGATCACCTATACCAAACTAATGGGAAATAACAACCCCAGGTCACTAATATCCATCAACATCAATGGACTCAAATCCCCAATAAAAAGACACAGGCTTACAGATTGGATCCATAAGCAAGACCCGTCTTTTTGCTGCATACAAGAAACACATCTCACTATCAAAGATAGACACTACCTCAGAGTAAAGGGCTAGGAAAATGTTTTCCAAGCAAATGGACCCAGGAAACAAGCTGGAGTATCCATCCAAATATCAAACAAAACAGACTTCTAACTGAAGTTAATGAAAAGAGACAGAGAAGGGAATTATATACTCATTAAAGGGAATATTCATCAAGAGGACATCTCAATATTGAACATCTATGCCCCAAATACAAAGGCACCTACATTTGTAAAAAAAAAAAAAAAAGCTTCTAAAACTTAAATCGCACATCGATCACAACACATTAGTAGTGGGAGACTTCAACACCCCACTCACAACAATGGACAGATCATCAAGAATGAGGCCAAAGAGAGAAATGTTGAGTCTAAGAGAGATCATGAACCAAATGGTCCTAACAGATATCTACAGAACGTTTCACCCAAAACACAAAGGAATACACCTTCTTCTCAACACCTCACGGAACCTTCTCCCAAATCGACCACATAGTCAGACACAAAGATAGTCTCAACAGATACAAGAAAATTGAAATAACACCTTGTATCTTATCAGATCACAATGGAATAAAGCTGGACTTCAATAGCAAAAGAATCAACAGAAATCCTACACACACATGGAAATTGAACAACTTCTTACTGGATGACTTCTCAGTCAGGGAAGAAATAAAGAAGGAAACGAAAGACATCTTAAAATCCAACGACAATGAAGGCACAACACACCCAAACCTATGGGATACAATGAAAGCTGTGCTACGAGGAAAGTTCATAGCACTAAGTGCCTTCAAAAAGAAAATTATGACAGCTCATATTAGCAAATTAACAGATAAACTGGGTGAATTGGGAAAAAAAGAAGCAAACACTCCCAAGAGGAGCAGAAGGCAGGAAATCATCAAACTTAGGGCTGAAATCAGCAACTTAGAAACAAAAAGAACTATACAAAGAATCAATGAATCAAGAGTTGGATCTTCAAGAATGTCAACAAAATAGACAGACCCCTAGCCAAATTAACTAAAAGGCAAAGGGAAAGAACCCAAATCAACAAAATCAGAAATGAAAAGGGAGAAATAACAGCAGACATTGAGGAGATCCAGAGAATATTTGGGTCCTACTTTAAAAATCTATATTCCACCAAATTTGAAAACCTAAGCGAAATGGACAATTTCCTTGATAGATTCAACCTACCAAAACTAAATCAAGATCAGATTAAAGATTAAACAGCCCAATAACCCCTAAGGATATAGAAATAGTCATTAAAAATCTCCCAACCAAAAAACGCCAAGGGCCAGATGGCTTTAGCATGGAATTCTACCGGACCTTTAAAGAGGAGCTAACACCAATACTCTTCAAACTCTTCCACCAAATAGAATCAGAAAGAACACTGCCAAACTCATTCTATGAGGCCACTGTCACTCTGATTCCTAAACCACACAAAGACCCAACAAAGAAAGAGAACTTCAGACCAATCTCCCTCATGAACATAGATGGAAAAATACTTAATAAAATACTAGTAAACCGAATTCAAAAACAAATCAAAAGTATCATACATCATGATCAAGTAGGCTTCATCCCAGGGATGCAGGGATGGTTCAACATAAGAAAGTCTATCAACGTAATTCACCATATAAACAAGATGAAAGAAAAAAACCACATAATAATCTCGCTAGATGCAGAAAAAGCATTTGACAAAATCCAACAACCCTTCATGCTAAAAGTTCTGGAGAGAACGGGCATACAAAGACCATACCTAGAAATAATAAAGGCAATAGACAGCAAGCCAGTTGCCAACATCAAAATACATGGAGAGAAACTTGAAGCATTTCCTCTAAACTCAGGGACAAGACAAGGATGCCCACTTTCACCATATCTCTTCAATATAGTACTTGATGTTCTTGCTAGAGCAATAAGACAACAAAAAGAGATCAAGGGGATACAAATTAGAAATGAAGAAGTGAAAATATCCCTATTTGCAGACAATATGATAGTATACATAAACGACCCCAAAAATTCCACCAGAGAACTCTTACAGCTGATAAACACCTTCAGCAAGGTGGTTGGATACAAAATGAACTCAAAAAACCAGAAGCCCTTCTATATACAATAAACAAATGTACTGAGAAAGAAAAAAGGGAAACAGCCCCCTTCACAATAACCACAAACAATATAAAATACCTGGGGGTAACTCTAACCAAGCAAGTGAAGGATCTATACAACAAGAACTTCAAGCCCCTGAAGAAAGAAATGGAAGAGGCCTTTAGAAGATGGAAAGATCTCCCATGCTCATGGATAGGTCGGATCAACATAATAAATATGGCTATCCTACCAAAAGCAATATATAGAGCCAATGCAATTCCTATCAAAATACCAACACAATTGTTTATAGACCTGGAAAGAGCTATTCTCAATTTCATATGGAACAATAAAAAGCCCAGAATAGCTAAATCAATTCTGTACAATAAAAAAAACATCTGGAGGTATCATCATTCCATATTTCAAGCTGTACTACAGAGCAATAATAGTAAAAACAGCATGGTATTGGTATAGAAACAGACCAGTAGATCAATGGAATCGAATTGAAGACCCAAAAATGGACCTACACACGTATGGCCACCAATCTTTGAAAAAGAAGCCAAAACCGCACAATGGAAGGACAGCATCTTCAACAAATAGTGCTGGTCCAACTGGATGTCCACTTGCAAAAGAATGAAATTAGACCCATACTTATCACCTTGTACAAAACTTAAGTCCAAGTGGATCAAAGACCTTAACATAAGGCCGGTCACACTAAATCTACTAGAAGAAAATGTGGGAGAAACCCTCGAACTCATTGGCACAGGTGATAACTTCCTGAACAGAACACCAACAGCTCAGGACATAAGACCAACAATCAATAAATGGGACCTCATAAAACTGAAAAGCTTCTGTAAGGCAAAAGACAGTGTCATTCGAACAAAACGGCAACCAACAGACTGGGAGAAAATCTTCACCAATCCCACATCTTATAGAGGGCTAATATCCAAATCTACAAAGAACTCAAGAAACTAAATGCCACGAAACCAAAAAATCCAATCAAAAAATGGGGGACAGTGCTAAATAGAGAATTCACAAAGGAGGAATCCCTAATGGCCAAGAGACACTTGAAGAAATGCTCAACATCCTTAATCATCAGAGAAATGCAACTCAAGGCGACTCTGAGATTCCATCTCACACCTGTCAGAATGGCTAAGATAAAGAGGTGAAATGACAGCACATGCTGGCGAGGGTGTGGAGAAAGGGGAACCCTACTCCATTGCTAGTGGGAGTGCAGGCTTGTGCAACCACTACGGAGGTCAGTATGGCGATATCTTAGAAATCTTGGAATAGTTTTGCCTCAGGACCCAGCCATACCACTTCTGGGTATACACCCAAATGACTCCTCATGGAGTCATAGGGAAGTCTTCTCATCTATGTTCATAGCAGCCTTATTTGTAATAGCTAGAAATTGGAAACAACCCAGATGTCCCTCAACTGAAGAATGGATTAAAAAACTGTGGTACATCTATACAATGGAATATTACTCAGCTATCAGAGACAATTAAATTATGCAATTTGCAACCAAATGGATAGAACTAGAGAGGCTCATCCTGAGTGAGCTAACCCAGACTCAGAAGGATGAACATGCATCTATTCACTTATAGTAGGATTTTAGCTATATAGTACAGGATATCTGTACTACAACCAACACACCAAAAGGAACATGGACATAGACTTTTTTTTCTTTTTCCTTTCTTTTTTTTTGTTGTTGTTCTTTGTTTTTGTGGGTTTGTGTGTTTGTTGGTCTATTTTTTGTTTTCCCTTCCTAGCAAGGAGACACCTTTCACTGGCCGTAATGCCTTGTAGGCCTCCAGTGTATGAAGAGGTTCTTGGCCTTATATGACTCCTGAACAATGGCGAGGGACTGTTATGTAGGGACACTCCACTTCAGAGGAACAAGAGGGAAGGATTAGGGGGTAGAGGATGGGAGGGTGGTGCTCGGAAGCAGGGAAAGAGGACAATATGTTGGAGATGTAACCTGAAGCAATAAACAAATAAATTTATTAATTAAAAAAGCAGGTAACAATTTTAAAACACTTTAAATAAAATAAAGGTTACAGCCGTTCAATCTGGTTTTATAAACCTCCAAGAGTCGAAAAAACTTAGAGCTAAGGTAAAATACATGAAATGTGGGGTGTTAGCCCATGCCTTTAACTTCAGCAGAGATGGGAGGAGCACTATAGAGTTAGTTGTCTTATAAATTCTAGAGTTACACGGAACAGGGTGGTGAGGGTGCACACCCTTAATCCCATCATTCAAGAAGAGTACACCCTTAATCTCAACACACTAGAGACAGAAATAGGCAGATCTCAGAGCTCAAGGTCAGCCTGATACCAAACAAACTCAAAATAGAGAAAAACTTCGATCCAGGAGTGGTGGAGCACATCTTTAATCCCTTCAGATGGGAACCACAGGTCTTTGATCCCAATAATTAGAATGCAGAGACAGACACATAGGATTTGGAAGGACTTAAGTTTAAAAGCTACTTACAAAAGGCCTACTCAATACAAACAAATTGTCCTTTGAGATCTCAAAATATATACACTAAGGCTTGTTTAGCTCCAAAATAACAAAATAATTTCTTCTTAATCCAGATTGAACGATAATACTTTATATATTTCCAAAAAACCAAATTTGCTTCAGGAGAAATATTACCTGACCCCCCCCCCAAAAAAAAAGGGTAATTGTCCCAGAGTTAGGATTAGGGCAGGGCTCTGTTCTTATCTTTCCAGGAGATTTAAAACATCCATTCAAGGAATCCAGGGACAACTGGACAATGGAAACCTCAACAGAAAACAGAATCAGACACCAAAGAAGATGAGTGGCCCAGATGATTCAGCCTTGCAGAATCCCTCAATAGCTGTTTCCATCAAAAGTCTACAACCACAAAAACTCAAAATCGCTAGATCGTTCAGCTCCATACACTTCACCAGCCAGAACTTCAGTAAAGCCTGCAAGATCAGCTTCTGTCTACAAACTTCTTAGGACATCTAATCAGCTGAGCACAAAAGGACTGAACATAAAAGGATTATAATAACATTTTTAACCATTTTTCCGTTCTGGTTCGGGCCCCAAACAGGTTTACTACAATCCAAATCAGCAAGAAGTCATTTTAAGAGAGCGACGTCCCATGCCCGAGGATGGGGAGGTGTCCCCCCCCCTTTTTGGTTATTTGATGTATAACAGAAAACTTTGATATTTAGGGGAAGAGACTACAATCTGTTAAATGGTCTTGTTAAATGGGTTTTGGGGTTAGACCCAGGGACTTCCTTCTTTTTGTTTTCTGTATCCTTCTTTCTCTCCTATGTAGGAGTACATAGACTTGAGAAAAATGGGACATAGACATAGTATGCGAAGGACCAAGAAGAAGGGACAGATTATTGAATATGCCCTTATACCTTTGTATATTGATACAAAATTATTAGTATATTTGGTTAAAGTGGTATTGACCATTGTATATTGTGCAAAATTAAGATTGTATTGGACTACAGCGGTATTGATCTTTGTATATTGATACAAAATTAAGATTATAGTTGGCCACAATGGTATTGACCCTTGTATATTGATGCAATATTAAGATTGTATTGGGCTACATAGGCATTGATCTTTGTATATTGATACAAAATTAAGAGTATATTTGGCCACATTGGTATTGATCTTTGTATATTGATACAAAATTAAAGGTAACACTTCTCAAAGGTATTGTACCTAGTGATACTTAAAAATGAAATGTGAAGCTCTGGCCTCTTGATACCAACCATCTTAAACCGTTTAGGATAGTTAAGAAATACAAACTCCTAGTCATGCAAGTGTGCCATTTTTTAGCTACTATGACAGTCTATCACAGATATTCTCTAAGCTACTCAGAAATCAAGTTGTTAAGAGACAAGCAACATTTGCTTATCTAAATACAAGAGATAGATAGGGCATCTTCAAAAACCCCAAGAGATCTGCAGAATATGGCATTCAAAGATGTTTTCTTAAATTAAGATTTTTTTTGATATCGAGACATGTCAGTTCCTGACAGCATCCCCTATTCTACTCCAAGTAGAAGATGAGCATCGAAGAATCTCAAGTGTGAGATGGTTGAATTCGTGGCAAGCCTATCTCTTGGCATGAAAAACCCCTTGCTTCAACTGTAGACAGACTACTGTCCAAAAAGGACAAAACTTGGTTGCAGGGAAGTCGACAGCCTAGCTCTGCCAAGACAGGGTAGGTAAGTCCTTCATAATTACTTCTCTACAATCAATGTCTGTCAGAGAAATGGGACCAAAAGGCTTAAGATTGATGCTGTAACGTATGGAGAGAAAACGGGAACTGTCCAGGCAGCCACTGATATGTCATTTCTTAGTTTTGGATGATGCAGGCCCTGCATTTCCTACATAATCAGAAATATTTATCCTTCTCAGGTCTCTGAGGTGGTTGAAGAATAGATAGCTAGAGTCTCATAGTTAAATTTTGAGTTGTTTAGGAATCAAGAGGGTGTTAAGGATCAAAGAATATGTTTTTAAAATTGTGATGCAAGTTAGTATGAAAGCTGAGTCAGATATAGAACTTTAAACTCATGGAGATGGTTAGATGGTAGAATTTTAAAGTCAGGGGCCAAATATGTAGGGACTGGATATTGGGAATGTATGCTGGGCCATTTAACTCTCATAAATGTGGCGTATTTATTTATGTTGTTTTGTATAGTATTTACTGTTATAAGAGAAGGAACCATTTGTTGGACTGAAAGGGGGAGCTGTTGGGGGGAAGAGTTTGGAAGGGTGGGACAGGAAGGGGGAGTAGGGAAGGGATTGTGACTGAGATGTAACTTGAAGAAATAAAAAAATAAAGTATAAAAAGGAATAAGAATTGGGGGCTCCCCTTTTCAGAGAAGGGAAAGGACGAAATGGGGAAGAGGGTAGGAGGGTGGGACTGGGTGGAGAGGAGGGAGAGGACTGTGATCAGGATGTAAAATGAATTTCAAAAAAGAGATTATCTGTGTTAAAATTGAGATATTTTTCAATACTTTGAAAAGGTATGAGATTATGAGATTAGTATGTCTTCCCACACATGTAACGATCAGTAAAATAAATGATATTGATTGCCTATTTATTGACTGAATAATCCCTAATTTTGGAGCTAAAACAGAACTATAATTATAAGATCAGAAGCATTGTAACAAATAAATTCTCAGAATGGATCATTCTAGAGAAGACAAAGGTTAGAATTCGGTGAATTAAAATGAGAAAATGTGGTGGATGCCTGGATCAGTGTGTTTACCAATAGTCAAGATAATTTCCCTTATTCTTCTTAATAACCATTCTTCTGTGCTAATGGGCAATACATTTCCCACCCCATAGCCTCTTATCTGCAGTGTTAAAAACTTATCCGATTCCCACTTACATTTTTTTATCACTGTAGCAGTCATGCAAAAACCGATCTGAAGTCAATTTCTATTTAATCTACCCTGCTGTAAATACAAACCTTTGCTTGACAAACAGCCTAGACTTTGTTATCTTTTCAGACACTATAAAATCCCCATGTATAACAGCTTTCAGGGATCAGAATTGAAATAGCATATAAAAATGTATATGTACAAGATGTGGTTCAATTACAATAAATGTAATGTCTAATACCTACAACAGAGAATATAAACAGAAAACTAGAACTCAAGGAAATAGTGCCTAGGAGCCAGTCTATAACAACTGCCATAAAAATAGTAAGATTTACTATGAATAAGAACAAAGAGACATCTCTTGAATCAAGTTTCGTAGAACACTAGCAAATAAAAATAATCAAATTATACTTCAGTTCAACAGAAAAGGACTCCCTTACCATAACCTATGTAAATATTACATGGAAGTAATTAACAATAACAACTGCCAAAAAATCTTAGTGTTTTATATCAACATGCATAAACTTCACTTTCAGTTAGTATATTAGAATTATGTATTGGTATAATTAATAATGTATAATTCTTCTGAAGAGATTAATGGGAATATAATTAATACATTTTGAAAAATGTGTCTTTTTATGTTTCTATTTTAATAACCAAGCTTAATTTTAGAGACCTTTTGCCCAACCATAGAACATGTTTAAATAGAACCCAGTAATAGCTCACACATGATCTAATAGCAACGTTTGAATTAAGTCTCACAGCAGTTTGTTGTTCTTTCTGCCATGCCCTGGACACCAATCATAAAGCCATTGGTAGCGACACTCTAGCTCACTTGTCTAACTCCCAGGGACTCCAGTGCCTGACTTCAGAGTTTCTTTACAATAGTCAATCATGCAGTACAAGATCTCCCAGTAAGAAAGGGAAATATACAGGCAGTAAATTAATCTTATATATTAATTTAAAATGTCCTAAGATGTATTGAGGCTAAGTTATTCAAAATATATTCATTGCCAACATATTTAAAATATAGTAACTGTCACTCTAGTCCTTATCTACAGTATAATTAAAAAATTTTATACTTATGGTAGATATATCATCTGTGTAACATTTTTGTGTCAATGAAACTCATGTAATCTATAGAAAGATAAAATAGGATGATAAAATATAAATTCTTATTCTTTGGGATTTTTTTACTGATTAAACAAGATAGTTTAGAGAATAATTGACAGCCCTTGGATAGACCCAATTACTGAGTGAAATTTAATGTGGCAGAAGGGATCCTTTTCCAAGAATTAGCAATTTGAATACTTTTATTATTTAAAGAACATAAATTTATGTTTATGTAATCTTTGCACTTACTATTCCTTTTATAAGTAAACCCTAGTTTAACAATCTAATTCACTTTTAGCCGCCATGGAAGATCTAAACTTAGTTATTTCCTACATAGGTGTAGGTGTACCTATGTGCGCCTCAGTGGAGAAAGTAAGTTGTCTCTTATCACCTTTTCTTTTCTGTTACCTAAAATGACAGTATCCTAAAACCCTGTGCTAGCACCTGTAAATAATTGATGATTTATTATGCATGATATAATCACTTGAAACCCAAATACATAATGTGCATATATGTATAAAACCCACTCCTCTTGGATAACAGGGATTACTGAAAATAGGCCTGCCTACTCCTGAATGCAGCAGTTCTGTCCTCCAAGTTCCTGTGCTGCCTGGTCCCCACATGCCCTTTTACATTTCACATTCATGGCATTGCCTACATTATCTACCTGTCCTTAAACTTTGGCATCCATAGTCAACTGTTCCTTATGTGATCTACAGTCCCATCTTTATGGCCTCTCATCAGCAACAGTACCTTTGATTGAGTTTTTTTGTCTTCTCTGTGTGGTAAAGCCCTACAACGCTCTGCAAGATCTTGTGTCAAGTTTTTCATGAAATACTGTTCCTTTCAGATCAATAAATTGATAATTGTAGCCACAGATGAATTATTATCTGTTAGTCTGATCTTTCAGCTGTATATCAAACTGTTTTGTTATTTTCATTTTGTACCTCTTTTGGTGGTTGTACATAAGTTAGGGATAAGAGAATACATGACTCATTTGAAATCCTAAAAGCAGAAATTTGAGTTCACATACTGTTTGACCACAAATCTCTTGAGCTGGAGATCACTAGTCTCTGTAATTTTTCTTCAATGATACAAACAATTCCATCTTTAAAGAGACAGCCTTACAACATCAAATGTGTTTTTAAGCATTCAAATATACTGTGTACAAGGTCAAACTGAGAAAAAGTCAATAAATTCATTGATCCTTCCCCATTCTTTTCTCTACCATTACATCCTAATCAATAAACCTTTTTCTCCATGTTGACTCAGAAAACTTTACTGACGACAGTGTGTGCCTTTTGGAGTAGATTCAGTAAATAAATACAGTTAGTTTTAGAATTCTTCCAATTTGTTTTTCTTTCCTTCTGGAGTTTATAATTTGAATAATATTTAGGATGTTAATAAGCTAGAGTGCATTCCACTGAATTCCAGAATATTGCTATAGAAAAAGAGCCATTGTGATGTCAGTATCTACTAATTATACTTTTATTACACTCATATATGTATAACTCTTAGTTACATAGTAACTAAGTGAATATTCTGAGTTTACATAGTTGGTAATAAAGCAATGTACTAGCACCCCTTGTACTCTCAAACTAGCCTTTTACTTCTTCACTGCTAACTCCAAATGTTACCACAGTCCTAAGGTGTTTCTAAACTACTGATTGCCTTAAACATTTTGTGCCACACTTTCTTTAACTATCTTTTGGAGATTTTTTCATTGTTAAATATTCTTCAACTGTTAAATGACATTCATTCTAATGTTCAGGTATTTATTTTAGTACTAATTGTGTCATGAAAATATTGCTCTTTCCTTGCAATATTTCAATGGTTCCATGTTGGGGTAGTGTTAAGCATTCTAAATGTTAGTTAATTGGTCCTGTTTGCTGTCTGTTTCTTACATTGACTCTGATTGGTTAAATAAAATGCCGAGGCCTAAGATTTGGCAAAGACAGAGAAAGGTGGGACTTCCTGGGATTAGAACAGGAAGCCTGTGCCTTAGATAGAGGATTAGTTCATTTCAGCCAGGAGCAGGAAGAAAGAGGCACACACCATGGGTTAGAGAAAAGAACCTCGTTCCACATGGCCAGGAACTTTGGCATATCATGGAGAATGGCAGTCCAAGGGAACGTATGTATATATGGGGTCATATTTGGGTAATAGAACTATGAGCTAGCTTAGTTGGGCTAGGATTGCACAACTCAGGCCAAGGTATGTTAAAATCCATGTGGTCTCTGTGTGCTCATTTATAATGAATGGTTAAGTATTAGCCGCTGAACCAATTAAATATAATATAAATACTGGGTAAATAATTTAATTAGCCATATTTTTTCTACAGTTCCATCAAGATAAAATGATATTGTCTAAGCTCTCAAATAGTTTATGCAAACATTTGAGTAACAACAAAGAAAAGATACTGTAATGAAAGGAAAATCAGTATGCAAATATCCAATATTGCTATTATTATAAAGTACTTTTGTTGTTCATAAAAGAGATTACTAAGTGACTTAACAAATACAGAATAAGTTTTGAGTCACTGTAGGGAACAAGCAGGGTGAAAATGCCTATTGCAAATGTTAAAGGCAAGGTAGATGAGTACACTAAAAGAGGAATTGCACTGGGGAGAAATGGGTGGAATGAGCATTACAGGAATATAAGTGAGAGTATAACAAGTGCAATGCATATAGAAGGGACTTCACAGATCAGTCTACTTAGAGTGGAGGATTTCTAATCAATAGTCTTCTAAAAGTTAGAGTGATAGATTCATCTAATAAATTCTAGATTTTCATTGATTCATGTCTTATACCATTTGTAGTCTTCATAAAACATAAAGTAAGCCACTCAAGGCCATTACTTTTAATTCCATTGCAAGCACCAACCTTCTAAAAAAACCTCGAATGACATCATTCTCCTCTGTACTTGTCTGGGGATAGCTTTTCTTTGGCTTAAAATTTATTATTTCCATACACTATATTCTAGTTATGATCTCCATTCCCCAAACTCCTCTGAGATCCACACCTGTCCTCTTATCCAAACCCACAACCTTTCCCACTTCATACAGATCCTGTAGTGGTCAAAAAGCAAAGATAAAAGACTGTGGCATACCCATTTCCAAAAGGACATCTATGACACAACCCATACACCAAAGGTTTTGGCGCATCCCAAAGAAAGGGAAACAAAGAGCATAAGGGCCAAACCAAGGGTGTTGTTGGGAAATAGTATCTTCAAGACATGACAAACATGTTGCACATATAAACTCCCAACAGTTGAGGATGTCTGCACAAGACCCTTGTAAAACGCCACCAGCTACCATTCCAGCATTGTTAGGGTAAGGACAAGTTCCCTGATAAGTTCCCTATGCTCCAGTAGCCAGCCCTACACCCATATGCATAGGGACAAAAATAATTTGACTCATTGGTCTACACACACACACACACACACACACACACACACACACACACACATACACACAGACAGACATACACATACAGGCACAGCCACACACATACACACAGACAAACAGTCAGATGTATACACACACACATACACACACACACACACACACACACACACACAGTCACATGAAAAATGACATGAATTTAAAGGGACAGCACATCTGAGGATTTGGAGAACAGAGGGAAGGGCAGGTCTGAACAAAGTACATTGTGCTAAGGTACAAAATCATAAAATCAAATAAGCAAATGTGAAAATTAATTTTTCCATGTCAGAAAGATCCACTTGGAACATCTAACATACTAGTGACATGTCATGTGGTGCTTCTGAAAATAGCTTGAATGCTACTGTACTAGTTTAATTGAGCTACAAAGTTACATAAAGTCATTGGCATTGTTAATAAGGAGATCATCTTGAACAATGTCACAAGAATATTAGCAGACTTGGCAGCTGCATTGAGACAGGCATAAAACAAAACAAAACTAAAACAAACAAGGTGATAAAAACAATATCCAGAATGTTCCTTTTTGAAAGACTATATGAATGTTTACACCATTAAAAGATATTTGGTCTAAATTGGTAGAATGTAAAAACTGTACATTAAACTTTTAATATGCTTGATTATTTAGTAATCATTAGGGTGTGTTTTTCTGAATGTACCTTTTCTACAGTGATTTGAGTTTTTGCATTTTTCACAAACATACACTGTGTATGTTTGACAAAATGAAAATGGAATTGGCATACTTTCTAAATATGTGAAAGATTTTTCTCAGACTGAATAAATAAGCTAATGTACTAACTGTTCTAAAGATAATTCACACTCATCACATGACTTTTTAACTTTAGATCACAAACAGAAAATAGAAAATATTTTCCATGTGTTCTTCCTATAATTTCTTAAGAGATGGCCGCTCATTAATTCTTTCTAAGTTCCTGATTAACGGGTTCACATCCTCAATAAAGTTTCTTTATAACTGAAAATCAATATCCCCTGCATACTACTGGTCATTCATAGGCATCCCGATGAGGAGCGACAAGTCCATGACACCATCGTGTGCATATTTACAGCTGAAGTTGAACCAAAATCATATTCTAACCTTTGGTTTCAGTTACAGCCTAAAAACAAGTCAGCTCTTTCCAATCTAGGGAGTCTCCTGTTTTTCACATGTATGTGTGAGTTTGTCATTGTGTCATCACTGTTCAAACATGAACACGGATCATAGTGTTAAGCACTGTTCTGCATTCCTGGACTTTAAAAAGTTATGCTGTACCACACAAAGAAAAGACAAATGCTGAAGCTTTTTATTTTTTTAGTTATGTGTTGTATTGAAATCAACAGTGAGACCCATGATATTAATCAATAATATGTAATGAGTAAGGTATTCAAAAACAGAGATGTACATCTATTAATCAAGACCATTTGTTGACAGTTCAGGAGAAACATTTCACCTAGGGACAATGGCTAAACATTTACTAACTCAAAATTATGCTGGCTATAGAACAAAGCATCTGTGAGTAATGACCAGTGGCAGAAATTTTGTAGGATGGCCCAGGGTTTAACAAAATAGGAAAGGAAACAAAGGACTAATAAATAGAGCTAAAGGATACTTTGCATACAGCTTGGTGCTTCTTACATTAACAGATGAGGAATAATGAGTCATTTCTGCATGACACAGATTAAAAATCATAGGCTTCTCTCATGAGAAAGAAGAAACATTTAAAGCTAAGTTATATAATTTACTGTTGCATGATATTTGTTCCTTTCCTACTGAAAGACATATATCATTGTATAAAAGAGGAAGTGCAGACGGGCTGTATCTACTTTGTATGCTATTTTGGGAAGAACAAAATCTTTCCAACCATCTTCAGACAATTGCTAGATAGAAATGCCAGATTTTGGCCATGAGGAGCTTAATGATAGGTCGGAGAATTCAAAGGAAGGTCTAAAAATTTCAGCATCTGTGCATCTGAGAATTTACATTTACTGTTTTCTCTGTTGACAATAGATTTTTTTTGACCCTTTCACTTGTTTTGTAATCTTGCCTCTTGTGTCTGAATTTGAAATTAGGGGATAGTAGATATTGAATTAAATCATATTGACCTTAGGGAAATTTCTCTTCCAATGCTCTGAACGTTTAATAAGAATTTGGTAGTGTTTGGGATACCCTTTGCTGCTTCTTTTGACATACTTTCATCTGAAAACATTTAAAGATTCATGAAAAAGACATATTTAATGGAGCACAGAAGGGTCCTAACAGAAGAACACCTATATGTCCTACTGTTAAGCTAACACATGGAAGACTTGAAGGTTAGTAACATGTAAGCTTCTTTCTAAGTCTCTGTAATGCCTCCCTCACCTGGCCCCACACAAGAACTTCCTTTTGTATTTCATCAAACTTAGTAGCCTTGTCTTTTTATGACAATATTGTCACTTTCTGAAGTTTGGAGATTTAAGAGTATATGTGAACTAAATGAACCTATATTTTTGTATGTGTATTATAGTTACCATTGGTGACAATTACTTGGATGGAATATAGCAGTTTTTTAAAATCTGTAGTTTCAAACATGGAACATAAAGAGTTCTTTCTTTTAAACATCAAGATCTTTATTATTGGTAGGAACTAATTATGCAAAATTCTTCAAACTCTACAGAAGGGGGCCTGTAGCCCTTGATTCACATTCTTTTCTAAGGATCTGCTTAAGTGGTTTCTTTTCCCTAATATTTATCCTCAGTTTGATTTCTAGTTCTCTGAACTGCATGCTTTGGATTCTTGGCTTGAAAATGGAATTGTGACAGACAAACCTTTTAAGATTTTTCTTGGCTATTTAATGGGTAATCTGTCATACACAAGGCTCATGGCAGCTCCTTGAACTTTATTAGCTGAGGTTCAGGACTTATGATGAGAGTTTACAACTGATCCTGATTCTCATATGCAATGAAAAGATAGTGCCCACAAGGCTCTGAAAATGCAATGGTAGTGATCACAGTGACAGGTTCTTCCTTCACCATTGTATGTGTTTCCTCTAGCTATAAAGAACGAAGTATAGAAATTGGGGGGGAAAAGTTGATCTTTAGGACTCGGCATTTTAATTTGTCAGCAGCTAGCAATATGTCTTTTAAAAGACTCAATAAAGGCACTGACACATGAAGTCTCTGTCACATGTATGTATGTACTAGAAGAGGCTAACTCCTAGATCTCTACTGGAGTGAAATGAAGAAATGCATGAGTCCTCTATTTCTATATATTTAGTTGTTGGATGATAACTTCGAAGTCCAGCAGCATTAAGCCATGTAATAAGGTACAAGTACAGCCAAACTGTATTAAGTGGGACCACTAGAGAATCTATAAGCTACTATACATATATACTCACTTCCAAGAAGCTGTTCTGAAAGCATGACCCTCTGTATACGATAGTCTGTTAAGAACTCACAGGAAACAGAATTCTACCAGAATCCTCTGAAAATTTCAGCATAAGGATATTTTTTGTTTTGTGATATGTTATGATAAAGTGTGGCATTTGCTCCTTGGTTTCTTATTTTTATAATGCTTTCAGGAATATGAACATCTAGGAATAGCTGGATGCAGTATATGTTTCCTAAAAATATAGAAACAAATTCTTCAACTTAATGAAATTTACTATAGACAATTGCTGTGTGTTCCTCCTCTGAAATTTCCTCCATGGTGAATATGACACTGATTCCAAATAGTAATTGCTTTATATTTTTTTGTAACCATAAAATTGAACATTGTACCCACCTGAAAGTTCACTCTTGAGGTACTTCTTAAGACTTGAGGAACTAAGCAAACTGGAGACAATAAAGCACTGTAAACTTCACACCAGCATATATATATATATATATATATATATATATATATGTATGTGTGTGTGTGTGTATACATATATATATATGTATATAATTAATTAATTAATTGAATTGAGGGGGAGGTTTCGAGACAGGGTTTCTCTGTGTATCCTTGGCTGTTCTAGATCTACTTTGTAGACCAGGCTAGCCTTGAACTCATAGATATCCACCTGCCTCTGCCTCCCAAGTGCTGGGATTAAAGGAGTGATCCATCACACCAGGCTACACCAGCATATTTAGAATCAAGAATATTCCATAAAAAGAGAATCTTTACAGGAGACAGGAAGTGACAGAAGGATCCGTTTCATTGAACATCATAAGAAGATAAATATTTTTGGTTTTATGAGGCTTCCTACTATCATATGCTCTTTTATCAGACTTTTGGGGTTTTTGAACTTATTTTCCAAAAGCAGTCATCTCCTTAAGACCCATTATGACCCTACCACATGTCTATAACTCTATTTTATAAGAATCCTTTCTGCCTTCTACCTCACTGTCCATACCCTTTCTAACAATTCTCCAAATTTGTGCTGTGCACAGTTGATAGCAAGAGACAAGAGGCTAAAATGACTGTATCATGTTTTTATTTCATGATTTTAATATGCACCTTAGTCAAAGGTCCCCTTCTTCCCTAAACACATTCTGCTATCAATCAACTGAGTTTTCCTTGCCCTATATGTAGTACATTCTGCACTGCTCTCTAATTTTCTCCATCACTTTTCTGTGGCATATGCCTCTACAGAGTTAGATCTCAAATGCAGAAATTCCATTAATGTGGAAGAACATACTAACAAATACCCAGAACTATTTAGTGTCAACAATGTATGTGCCAAATGAAAGTTATCAAGTCTTTTATTAATACTATCTAAATCATATATTTTACTGTAGCCTTCTTGCACAGATATCTTTACTTCATGATGTTAGCTATATGTTGTTCATAGATAAGGCTTCCAAATGTCTAAAACTGTAGTTTATGTTGCATAAAATTTACTGATATAAATTTTTTATCTTCCTTGGTTTGTCAAAAATGAGGAGGGGCTCATGGGATACTTACTATCATCCCTGCTGAACAATTAGCTACTGATGGATAGTGTGGGAAGGCAACCAGTATCTTCAGACATGTACACACTAGTTAAGATGAAAGGCTTCATTGGATAGCTCCATACCCAGTTACACAGATAACCTTGGTTAAAATTAGAGAGACAGAGGAGAAAACAAAAAGATGGAAACACAGTAAAAGGACCTGTAGGGAGAGGAAGTTTACAGGGGTTGGGCACAATGAGAACAGAGGAAGAGTAATTAGAATGCCTTACAAACATGTAGGGAAATATTAAAGAATAAACTTATTTTTAAAACTTTAATGGACATGTACACTTTTAAAATTGTATTTAAGGAAAATTTATTTCCTTAGGTAATAAGAAAATAAGTACTTTCCTAAGGTAAAGTACACTGAAGGAAAAACAATAGGAGAGGGAGAATGTTCCTAATGAAAAGTAGAGAGAAAAAAAATGAATAAGTCATAAACAATGCTAGCTGTGTTGGAAAAGTTTTCATAATACTTTTAAAAATCCCAACACATATATTAATATTTAAAGAAGAAAACTAACTGTTAATGCCTATAATACAGCCCTGGAAATAATGGAACATTTATTATCAAAGTAAAAACTTTCCACTTGTAAAACTAAATGTCACTGCAGAAAGAAAGCAATACAGCTTAAGAGTTAGGTCAAGAGAGGAGAGAGATCTTTAAAAGGAGAATCAATAATACCAAAAAATGCCACAGTCTGTCAGAGTCATATCATCCATTAAGAGAGAGAACAACATGCTGTCTCCCATTCCTTGTATCCGCAGTATAGTAACATTTAATAATTCAACTTTAAACATTATGACACATTATAACAATTAATGAAGCTAAAAACAAACAGATGGGGGAATATGTATAGGAGTGCTTTGAACCTACCCACAATTTTGTTTTTTCTTAACTTTCTTTACTATTTTAAAATTAATTTGGGTGTATTTGGAAATGATTAGTAAAATAAACTATTGAGTGATTGAATCCATACTTTACCCATCCCCAATGCTGTTCTTTCCTTGAAAACAGAAATGTATCCCTTTGAATAAATAAGTAGCTAAAAGTTACTACTTTCAGCCAAAGTTTATCCCCTCTTTTTATACAAATGCTGTAACTATGAAGTATGATTCCCAGTAGTCTAGAGCAGTCATTGTATCCACACTGAAATAAAAATTCTACCTCTTGACCTCATTCACTACTCCAACAGCTGTTTTTCTTGTATCCTACTTTGATATGCCTAGAATCACCATTTTCTACATTACAGTAAACATTTTGATTAAGCTTACCAATGCCCACAATTCAGCAATTAGGTGAGATACACTTTCTAAACAATAACCAGAGATTACTTGTGAGTTATATTTGCAATGTGTGAGGGTTTAGTTCAAACTCAGTTGAGTATCTGAAATATAGGAACTGACAGATCTGTAATCTGTTTGACTATATCTCTTGAAAAACAAACATTAAGGTTAAAAAGCTCAACATAACCTCTGTTTCTCTGTAGTTAATAACCTTCAAGGCCTTTAACCTTTAAGTCTGATTTAGTCCAAAAACAGTTGTTCATTTCTGTATTATGCTCTTTGAAAATACAGTTAGCACAATAAGAAAAGGAATAACACAGATATCAGAGAGAGAATCACCTTTCCCTTACCTTGAATTATAGTGCTAGATGATTTTCCATGTATCAAAAATTACTCATATATATATATATATATATATATATATAAAAGCCCAAAAGGCAGATGTCTGCTAATTACTCCATGGCAAACAATAAAGAACCATACAAAAAGTAATTATATCAAGTGTAGTCTCCTATATTAAGATCTCAGTAGAAAATCTCAGAGACTTGAAAATATCTGACATTCTGAGGTTTGTATCAACAAACAGTAAAAAGAAAAAGATGAGCAGGATATCAACCACTTTAAAGAGGACAGACTCTCCAACTACTTGAAATTCAATTTAGAAACCACTATTGCTAATGTAATGAGAAAGTATATCACTAATTTCCTCAGGTATATAGCAGTTGGGAAGACCAGGGGGAAGACATCAAAATATATGAGAATAATACACAAAATAAATATTGGTTTTTGACTAGAAAC
>CAJQZJ010001969.1:12045166-12064778 GCA_907164525.1 Lophiomys imhausi
AAATGAATATACTAATGATACACTATTTCTTTGGTGAAACTTAAACTCTGTTAACAAGTATATTTATTAGTAATAATAAACTGTTATATTAGGCTAGTGGAAGAGTTGGTGGTGCCTGGCGGCAGGCTGTCAGCCCTGGCTCACCTTAGCTGTGGCCTGACCTGTGCTGGTGATAAGGCCCTAGACCAAGGGTGGCCTTTTTTTCTCCAATAATTAAATACACCAAGACCTTTTAATGTTTCAATGCTTAGGCCTTAGATGACTCTCAATTAGCTAATCTAAGTAACCTGACCAACTATTCTCAGTTTACCATGTGGCTTGCAATACTTTCAGAGCTCACACCAAGATGTCCTGCTTCCAAGTCCTGGCTGAAAGAGAGCTTCTTCTATATTTTCCCAGCTTCCCTTTCTTCCTCTCAGGAAGTCCCACCTTCCTATTCTATTGAATTTCTTTAAAGGCTATATCAATAATAATTTATAATATTTAGATCTCACATATAGATTATATTAAATTTCTGTTCTCCCCAACTGTGTAGTTATTTCTATGTTTAAATATGTAAGCCTCAAATACTAGTATCCATTGACACAACACACTTATTGGAATTCCTTGTTTAAGAGAATCTTTCTAAATTCCTAGCTTTGACAGTTTCTTATCAAAACACATTAAATGGGCAGCATGTAGTGATATAGTATACTTAAATTAATTTAAAATGGATAATGAGCTTACTGCTTTCCTGAAAGTATATTAAAAGGCATTAGAGAAAATTAAAACATAAAAATCCCAGGCAATTGGGAATGATTTGGATTTTGTTTGTTTGGGTTTTGTTTTGGGTTTCTCTCATATGCCTCATATTCTTTTTGTTTATTGGTTGGTTGGTTGGTAGGTGGTTTGTATTTTTTGAGAGTTTTTCTGTGTTACTTTTCTGAATATCCTGGATCTCCTTTTGTTGACCAGGCTGACCTCAAACTCACCAAGATGTGTCTATCTCTGCCTCCAGAGTGCTGGAATTAAAGTTATGTACCCACCACACCTGGAAATGCCTCATATTCCTACTTATGACAGTGTTATATAGCATTACATCCATAGGGAGCTATATGGGCTTGTTTAATGTCAACAGGCCTCAAGTTAGAATTATCAGAGAGAAGGTAACTTCAATTGAGGACATGCTTGCATAAGATCTGGATGTAAGGCATTTTCCTATTTAGTGAATTATAGGGGAAGGCCTGGCCCATTATGGATGATGCCATTCATGGGCTG
The DNA here is from genome assembly GCA_907164525.1 of Lophiomys imhausi. Lineage (NCBI taxonomy): Eukaryota > Metazoa > Chordata > Mammalia > Rodentia > Muridae > Lophiomys > Lophiomys imhausi. The sequence goes on from CAJQZJ010001969.1 coordinate 12,046,424, forward strand.
GTGGTCCTGGGTTCTTTTAGAACATTGACCTTGAAGGCCATGTGGAACAAGCCAGTAAGCAGTACCGTTTTACTGTCTCTGTTTTAGCTCCTGCCTCCAGGTTTCTCTCCTATTTGAATTCCTGTCTTGACATCCTGACATCCTTTGATGATGAACAGTGTTATGGAAACAAAAACCAAATAAACCTTTTTCTCCTCAACTTGTTTGTCGGTCACGGTGTTTCAATGCAGCAATGGAAACCCTAAGTAACCTAGGAGCCAATAGAAGCTAAGTGTGAAAACATGTAACTAGATTTACTAGACTCAGACTTAAGTAAGCATCACAAGAGAAAGCAAGTCCAAGTTACCTATGAGATTAAGGATGTCTCATCTTCATGGTTTTTCAAAATCATGAACTGATAGTCTCTGAATTTCATTACACAAGACCAATAAAACAAAATAGTCATTCTAAAAAGATTTTATAGCACTATGAATGCTAACAACTCTAGGATGTTATCAATTACAAATTGCCATTGTATTTTCTCAGCATCTAATTTGACCTTCTGTCTTGGTCCTGCCAGATACTTTACAGAATGAGGTGATGGGGTGATGTTAAGCATTCTAAAGGTTTATCTGTCCTGTTTGCTGTCTGTTACTTACTTTGACTCTGATTGGTTATATAAATGCTGAGGTCTGGAGATTGGGCAAAGACAGAGAAAGGTGGGACTAAGGTTCTTGAGCTTTTTGATAGAGAACATCTTGGGAAGAGGAAGGCTGGAGGAAAGCCAGGAGTAAACAAAGAGAACACGCCATGGGGTAGACTAAAGAAGATCCTTCCATGTGGCCTGGAACATCGACTTAGCATGGAAAATAATAATCCAAAGGGACGTATGTATATATGGGGTTATATTTAGGAAATAGGATTATGAGCTAGCTTAGATGGGCTAGGATTGCAAAACCCAGGCCTAGGCATGTTAAGATCCACCTGGTGTCTGTGTGTATTCATTTATAATGGCGGGTTAAGGACTGACACTCCGACCAATTAAAGATAATATAAATACTGGTTAAATAGTTTAATTACCTTTTTTTTTTTTTTAACCTACAGTGAGGTGCTGAAACGTCCCATATCTCTTATAGAATTCCTGTAACATTTTGAATGCTACTGGAATCCTTATAGTTATTGTGGACTCAGCCAAGAGTTAACAAAATTTCCATCACTGCTTATTTCACAGAGCATAAAGGACAGTTTATTATATTTTGTCCGAGACATCAGATGAGCTTTAGTTTGAGTAAGTACAGAAGCAGAGCAATGAATGTTGTTGCTTGGGAAATAAAGAAAAATGAAAGATAATCAATTTCTTCCAATCTTTACTTTGTTCAACCACTTGATTCAAAACCACATATTGTTTCTCTAGAATTAACAGTTAAGGCATCCTGTTGCAACTCAACGTGCATTAAAACAGATACTCAATTTTGATTATATTGGAAAACTCCATCCTAAGAGATCTTCTGAGACACTTATATTTAAAATAATAGCACTTTATAGTTAAGCTAGCAAATTTAAACACATAGAAAGAAAGAAGTTTCCTGTGAATTAGCTGTATTGTATGGGCTATAGTTAACTATCTGCATATTTATTTATTTATTTTACACACTCTGCTCATTTGTTTTAAAGGCAGTCAGTCCAGTTTCAGTGTTCATTGTAAGCTCAATTGGGTTTTACTTCCTCGCTATGTTTTCTTGGCATCTGCTTTTATGGAAATATAGCTGGTCATTAACACAGCTTTGCATGCCTTGTAACTGGGTTGTTTTTCATGCAAAATAGGCATTTGTAAAATAATTACAGATTGGAAATTACACCCCATGGAATTTTTTCTTCATTATAAAAGTATCCTGTTCTGATAGTTTTATATACACTTCATTACAAAGGGAGCACACAGGGAAAATTAAAAAATCCTGTTATGATAACAATCTTGAGAGTACTTGCTCTTTTCAAGTGAGAAGTGGTGAGCTATATACAAAAGTAGTCATTGTAAGAAAATTACTTGAGGAAATTATTTCTGAATTCCCTCCTTCTCACCATCCTCTCTATTCAATGAAAATAGATCCTCTAACCATTTCACAAGTCTCCTGAAAGAACTTCTAAATGTCCTAGAATAACTGAGCAGCTAATACACAGAAGAAGAGGACTTTTCAGAGTATAATCAGAATTTGTGATGTTTTTGCGACAGGATCTCTTTATTTAGTAAAAGCTGGCCTTGAACTTGCTGACTAGCACAGAATGGCCTTGAATTCTCCATCCTTTTGGCAGACTTGCAAGTGATAGGTTATAAATGTGCCCTATTAACAGCTAGCAAATGTATCCTGCGATACATGTTCTTCCTATATCACTCTATCTTCATTTCCTACCTTTTCCCATTTTGCCCAGTTCCCAGAACCTATGTACTGCCTCACTGAAACCTCTTAGCTGGGAATTTCTTCTTTGGTCTAACAAATAGAAGTCACTAGTAGATTACTTCAGAGGGAGAGAAAACAGTGGTCTCGGATGTACTCCTAATCAGCATTTGGTTGTCCTAAAGTGGCAGCATCTGCCACCTAGTCTTTAAGCAACAAGTTTTGACAGCTTTCATTCCTTACAGATCTAGGTAACTGAAACTTCTCTTGATCTCTGTTTATCTTTAGCCAAGCCTACATTCTGTAAGGAGCTAAAGTTGGAGCTCTTTGTAGAATAAATCTTCATCATTCTTTTGTTGGTCTTGTTAATGTATTTGAAAACAGTACCTGAGGGAGTGTCACAGCATGTTTGTTGAATTTGTCAACCCTTTCTGAAATTATCCCTGCCCATATTTGGCTTCTGTTTAAATGGAGACACAGAAAGACAGAATCTTTGAGTTACAAAATGATAAAAGGTTAGAAAATTAAAAAAAAATTCACATACAAAATCATGATGAAAGTTACAAGTATCAGCATAAAGTGAGTGTTCTGTGCAGACCTTGCAGGAAATTAGTTGAAGAGGTGAAACTTTACAGTCTTTCAACTCACCATTAATATCAAGTGCTTTTCTTGTTGTTGATGTTTATCTTAATGACTACCATACTGGAATACAGAGCCTAATCATTCAGCAGAACCAGTAAATATAGAAACTTCTTAATTATTTACCCAGTTGTACTTGTTTTTAGAGATATTCATAAAGTTCAGAGAAACATTAGAAATAAAAGCTCTATTTCATCATCTGATGAAAGACTTTAGTACATGGAATGCTTTGTAGAGCTATTGACAGTTAACATTATTCCAGAGTATCTGGTTTAATTCTTAGGTGTATGTAACCAGAAGAAACTCTTTTGTAAAGTGTCCTTTAATTTCCTACAATTTGTGTCAATCCCTGTAAGTCCATCTTTATCTTTAAATACCTATTCAATGAACTATTGTATATTTATAAAAATATACTTCCCCTTACTTTTTGGTGTCCATGTTTCATCTTCTTAAAATTTAACTAATCAGAATAAAAACATAGTATGTTGCTTCCAAAATTCTATTCTACTATATAATATGTGACTAAAATTGCAATCTGTTATATCTTAAACAGTAATCTCAAACAGTAAGATTTTGTCGTATTTTTATGTACTTTCTATTGTATCACAGTCTGAATAAGGAGAATAAATGTTTGTGATTTTTTTCTTTTAGAAAAGGAAACATTTCCAAAATAGAATGAAAAATATCAAATCAGAATCAACTTCATTTGCTACATCTTTTAGCCAACCTACAAGTAATTGTCAGATCCACTGATAAAGCAGTGACTAAATAAGATTATTTTAGAAGGAATGAGTAATTACTAAAAATAATAGAAAAAGGATACATAAAAACAATAGTAAATATAAGTATGATATTCCATACCATATTAATATGAGTTTTGTTGTTTTGATGTAACTATTAGCATCGGATTGGACAATTTTTTTTAAAAATGAAAATTTTACAGTGTGAATTTATAACTTAAAATTCTGATATGGGAAGTAAAGTTTATTGAAAAGGTATCTTTCCTCAATTGAAATGCATAAAGAAAACTAGTATGAAATGTAGTTGAACCTGAAACAAAAAGATGTTATGATACCATACCTAACTCAGAAAACCTCTGTTAATTTTAAACAGTAGCTTTATAAATGTTATTTATCACTTAACAAATGAAGTTTTATTATTTTATATTTACCCTATTATAACTTCAATACAAATTACAAATTTCTATTATACTACTAAATCAAAGTTAAAGACAAATTTCAGTGATGGGGTGATATTATGCATCCTAAATGTTAATTAGCCTGCTCTCAGAAGCTTGCATTCCTCTTCACATCAAGTAATGCTGTGCTACCTTCCTTGCTAACCATTGTTTCTGATTGGTTGAATCAATGCCGAGGCTTGAGATTGGGCAAAGACAGAGGTAGGCAGGACTAAGGTTCGAGGGCTAAGGTAGACAGGATCTTGGCTAGAAGAAGAATGAGCCAGAAGAACAGGAAAGAGTACATATGCCATGGGTTTGAGAAAAGAACCTTATTCCATGTGGCCTGGAACACAGGCATAGCATGGAGAAAAACAGCCCAGGGGTCATATGTGTGTATATATGGGCTTTTATTTGGGGAATAGACTTAAGGGCTAGCTTAGATGGGCTAAGATTGCACAATCCAGCCCAAGGCTTGTTAAAATCCATCAGATGTCTGTCTCTGTGTGCTCATTTATAATAACAGATTAAGGATTAACACCACTGACCAATTAACTTTAATTTAAATACTGGAAATCATTTAAATACATTTTCTACATTTCTGGAGCCTGTATTCAAACATAAATGTGAAGATAATGTTAATGTTCTAAAGGTGCAAAGTGGATTAAGTACAAGAAAATGTTAAATGGTTAAACAAGAGAACAAAACTATGAAACACTAGTTTGACTTCCATACAGGCTTCAAGTCACTTCAACAGCTTGTTCTTAGAGACATTTCATTAGAGTCACTCATTTGTCAAGTGTACAATCTCATTTCTCCTGTTAGGGTTTTCTGTAAACATACAAAGTGGCCCTGTTCTCACAGTTTCTTTATGTCTAGAAACTCTTGAGTCTGCCCTGTCTGCTCTTTTCTACTGATGCCAAAATATCTTCTCCGTTGTAATGCTACTCTAATGATGGTTCCCAAGAGGCCTTTCCAAGATCAGTGGTAATCCTTTGCTTGCTCTTCAGTTGATGGTGCCTGAAAGCATGTGCAGAAGCCCATAGCTGTGTTATCTCTGCTCCACTATTAGATACAATGATGCTCAGTTTACAATGGCATTACTTTTTATTGTTTCTGGATTCTTCCTGAGAAAATAACATGTCCTATCATTTTTCTTATCATTAGCTGCAGCATTGCCATTGTGTTTTTTGTTTACTTTGACTGTTTTCATGGACACCTGAATCTCAAGCACACACAGTATACACAATGCTATTATTGAAATAGAAAAATTCCACTCCTCACCTATAGATTGGCAGAATCTGTACAGAGTGGACCTTATGATCATTAATAGCAAGTGAAAATATGTGTTATGATGACTTGTATATTATAAATTTCATCCTCCATCTGTATAATACTGAGACCATACTGGCACATAAATTGAAACTCTATTTATAAAATAAGTTGTTGACTTTGGATGTCAATATCATATCTTGCCAGTTTTATTTTTTGTTCTTCTGGATTTTGTGGAACTTTTATAAGCATCAAGGTCAAACCTATAATCAAAATCACACAAAAAGTCACAATGATGGAAATGGCTTTATTATTGGTAACTAAACATGAGAGTAAATGTTGAAGAAAGGTCTAATATCATTGCTTCTGATAGGTTGAATTCAATGCTGAGATCTGGTTACCGCCCCTTCTGAGGCATTCTCATGATTGGTTAATAAAACTTGCTTATGGCCAATTATCTGAGCAGAAAGGGTACAGGAAGGCGGGACTTTCTGAGATTAGAGAGGAACCCTGAGCACACACAGAGAATCTTTCTCTTTCCACCAGGAAACAGAAGGAGACAGACATCTTGAGAACACAGGAAGGTAATCACATGCACATGGTGGTTTGGGTTTAGGTGATCCAGGTTAATTTAGAGTAGCTAATTGAGATTCTGCCCACCTAAGGGCTAAGCATTAAAAGATCTTGGTGTATTTAATTATTGGGGAAAAGACTGTGGTGACTTCTAGGCCCTCAGTCTAAGCAGTACCAGGCCGTTGGACTTCCAGTCTCCTGGACTCACCTTGAACCCAAGTGAAACTCCCTCCAAGCTGCTGGTAATTCTATTGGCCTAATATAACAATTTATATTAATTAACAGAGTTTGGTTACAGGTGGTATAGGGCACCCTTGGTCCTGGGTTCTTTCCCCAGGATAAGTCAGGCAACCAGTTAAGGCACGCAGGACAGACCACCCGCTCCTCTGCCAAGCCCCCAGCAGCTCCAACAGCTTAATCTTACAGTCTATATTTGCTAATAACTACAACAATTAATTAAATTGCAGTTTCAGTGCAATTTCTCCTTAAATTAAAAAAATTCTTTTCTAGTACTCGACATGGAAATAAACCACAAGCAGTTAATACCAGTTATTTTTGCAAAATTGTGTATTTTTGTGATTTGGATATGTTTGAATTTCTTAATATGCAAATATTTTCAGGTAACACATTGAGTATCAATAAAGCTTAGAAGTATAATTTTTCTGTCATTAAAACATAAAATGAATTAAATATTTTGCACAATATTATTGATTTAATACATTGATGTGCACTTTTAGTATTTGTCTAAAACACTGATTTTCACAAAATATTTTATATAAATACACCCATTATCTTATCTCCAAAACCAGCTTTTCCTACTCGGTTTCTATTTATCTTTTTTATGACAAACATTCCACCTTCCCCTGACATCATACACGCTCTTCAGAACTGATTGCACTCACTTCATACTCAGTAAGAAACTGACTACCTTAAAAATTCACCTTAGATGGATTTTATTTGTCTTTCTCTCATTTTAATTTCTGTTATCAGTATAACTTTGCGAAAATACACAAAATAAAATATAAACCCTAATTTCTTTCTCAGCCCATTTATTTGTCACATAAAGAAAGGCTTCTGATTTTTTAAATAAATTTTGTAACTAGCCACCTTGCTGAAGGTGTTTATCAGCTGTAAGAGTTCTCTGGTGGAAAATTTGGGGTCGCTTATGTATCCTATCATATGGCCCACAAATAAGAATAATTTGACTTCTTCATTTTCAATTTGTATCCCATTTATCTCCTTTAACTGTCTTATTGCTCTAGCAAGAACTTCAAATACTATGTTAAAGAAATATGGTGAAAGTGGACATCATTGTCTTGTCCCTGAGTTTAGAGGAAACGCTTCAAGTTTCTCTCCATTTACTTTGATGTTGGCTACTGGCTTGCTGTATATCACCTTTATTATTTCTAGGTATGATCCTTGTATGCCCATTCTCTCCAGGACTTTTGCATGAATGAGTACTGGCTTTTGCCAAATGATTTTTCAGCATCTAGTGAGATGATATTGTGTTTTTTTTTTCTTTCAACTTGTTTATATGGTGAATTACGTTGATGGATTTTCATACATTGAGCCATCCCTGCATTTCTGGGATGAGAAAGAAATTAGAGAAACAACATCCTTTACAATAGCCACAAACAATATAAAATACTTGCGGGTAAATCCGACCAAGCAAGCAAGTGAAAGACCTGTATGACAAGAAATTCAGGTCCTTGAAGAAAGAAATTGAAGAGGCCATCAGAAGATGGAAAGATATCCCATGCTCAGGGATAGGTAGGATCATCATAATAAAAATGGCCATCCTACCAAAAGCAATATACAGATTCAATGCAATTCCTATCAAATATCACCACAATTCTTTACAGACTAGTAAAAAGCAATTCTCAACTTCATATGGAATAACAAAAAACCCAGAATAGCTAAATCAATCCTGTACAATTAAAAAAAAAAAACATCTGGAGGTGTCATCATCCCATATTTCAAGCTGTACTACAGAGCAATAGTAATAAAAACAGGATGGTACTAGTATAGAAACAGAGCAGTGGATCAATGGAATCGAATTGAAGACACAGAAATGAACCGCATACACCTATGGTCACTTAATTTTTGACAAAGAAACCAAAATCATACAATGGAAAAAGGACAGCATCTTCAACAAATGGTGCTGGTCTAAATGGATGTCCACATGTAAAAGAATGAAATTAGACCAATACTTATCACCTTGTACAAAACTTAAGTCCAAGTGGATCAAAGACCTTAACATAAGGCTGGGAACACTAAATCTACTAGAAGAGAAAGTGGGGAAAACCCTCGAACTCATCGGCACAGGTGACTACTTCCTGAACAGAACACCAACAGCTCAGAATCTAAGACCAACAATCAATAAATGGGACCTCATGAAATTGAAAAATTTCCATAAGACAAAAGACACTGTCATTCGAACAAAACAGCAGCCTACAGACTGGGAAAAAAATCTTCTCCAACCCCACATCTGACAGAGGGCTAATATCCAAAATTTATAAAGAATTCAAGATATTAAATGCCAAGAAACCAAATAATCCAATCAAAATATGGGATACAGAGCTAAACTGAGAATTCACAAAAGAGGAATCTCTAATGGCTGAAAGTCAGTAAAACAAATGCTCAACATCCTTAATCATCAGAGAAATGCAACTTAAGACAAATCTGAGATTCCATCTCACACCTCTCAGAATGGCTAAAATCAAAAGCTCAAATGACAGCACATGTTGGTGAGGGTGTGGAAAAAGGGGAACCCTCCTCCATTGCTTGCGGGAATGCAGGCTTGTGCAACCACTATGGAGGCCAGTCTGGCGATATCTTAGAAAACTTGGAATAGCTTTGTCTCAGGACCCAGCCATACCACTTCTGGGTATACATCCAAATGATTCTTCAGCAAACCACAAGGATGTTTCCTCATCTATGTTCATAGCAACCTTATTTGTAATAGCTAGAAACTGGAAACAACCCAGATGTCCCTCAACTGAAGAATGGATTAAAAACCGTGGTACATCTACACAATGGAATACTACTCAGCTATCAGAAAAAACGAAATCATGCAATTTGCACCCAAATGGATGGAACTAGAGAAGCTCATCCTGAGTGAGCTAACCCAGACCCAGAAGTATGCACATGGCATCTATTCACTTATAATTGGATTTTAGCCATATAGTACAGCAAAACTATACTACAACCAATGCACCAAAGGGAACAGGAACATAGACTTTTTTTTTTTTTTTCCTGTCAATGAGATACTTTTCCCTAGTGGTGCTGCCTTGTAGGCCCACAGTGTATGAGGAGGCTCTTGGCCCTCATATGACTGCTGAACTGGGGTGGGGGACTGTTATGTAGAGACACTCCACTCCAGAGGAGTGGGATGGAAGGGATAAGGGTAAAGGGTGGAAGGGTGGGACTGGGAGGGGTGGAGACAGGACAATCTGATGGAGATGTAACCTGAAGTATTAAATAAATATTAAAAAAAATATATATATATATATATATATATATATATATATATCATTAATCTCCCCCCTCAATAACCAAACCAAATCAAACCAAACAAAGCAAACAATGAAATAATGTTTCATTGTTGAAAATCTAGCATGTCTGTCTATATATGTATATGTCTACTCTCTATGGAGGCATGTTGGATATAGGCTGCTACTACCTGCCACACATTAGACAATGTCTAATATTCTGTAGAAAGAAAAATTATTTAATTCTTTTCATCTTCAATTTTCTCCATCTCTTCCTTTGCTTCTACAACTTTATAATCTGTCTATTATTGTGAGATTTTCTTCAATGTGGTTTCATTATATCACTACTTTCTTAAGCAATGATTAATATCTTCCTACTGCCTAGTGAAAACACCTGTAGATTTTCCTACTAAATCTTCAAGCATTGACAAAATGAGGCCCTAACCTCACAATTGAAACTTAGTTTTCACAGCTTCAAAGCTCTATTAAGGTCAAACCCACCCTGTCCATGCCAAACTCCATTCATTACAATTAGTCAAATGTTTCATCCTTAAGTTCAGTTTTCTACATATGTTGTGTAATGGTTACCTCAGATTTTTCTATTTTGAGGGATCACACTTAGATTTAGGCTATTCTACATGGATTTCCCCATGTGATCCACAATAAAATGTACAAAATATATAATGGTACATTTAGTACTATATACAGGCCCTCAACACAGATACATGCATACACACACACACACACACACACACACACACACACACACACACACACTCACAGATGCAGACAATAAATCTATTAAATTTTAAATAATGTAGTAAAGAATCAGGAATTGTGATTCATACCTGCAGTCACAGGTCTTGGGAGGTTACATGGTACATAAACATACATATAGGCAAAAATATACAAAAAATATAAACCAGCAATCTTTCCGCCCCCAAATAACCAAACCAAATGAAACCAAACAAAACAAACAAAAGATAAAGGAAAGCCCTTTGGAAACATGGAGGGGAAATTATGGCCCAGAGGTTGAAATGTTAAATCTATGAGTGTTATCATATCCTTCCCTTCCCAGTCACTTGAGAATATTTTGAAGACACTAGTATGATAACATTAACTTTTTTAAAAATGCAATAAAAATACTGGTCCACTAATTCAAAATAGCAATGTAAAACATACAGAAATTAGTCAATCTTGGTACTATTGAAAAGAATTATTTTTAAATTTTTGTTATTTTTTTTACTTTTATTTATTACTTCAAGTTATGTCTCCATTACTGCCCCCTACCTCCACCCCATACCAGGCCCACCATACCACCCTCTACCCCCTCTCCTACCCATTCCATCCCTCCAGTGTGAGGTGCTTCCATGTATCAGCCCCCCTTGGTTTGTTAGTCACATGAGGTCTAAGAGCTTCCTCTTGCACAAGAAGCAAACATGGCAGTTCCATCAGAGTGGAAGTGTCCCCCTAAGAGATGACCAAGTCCATGTTCTTGTTCTTTTGGGTCTATTGATTGTAGGATTGTTATCCTGTACTATAATTGCTAAAATACAGTTATAAGTGAATATGTGGCATGTGTATCTTTCTGAGTCTGAGTTAGCTCACTCATGATGAGCTTTTCTAGCTCCAACCGTTTGGTTACAAATTGCATCATTTTCTTGTTTCTGATAGCTGAGTAGTATTCCAGTGTGTAAATGTACCACAGCCTTTTTTTAATCCATTCTTTGGTTAAAAGACATCTAGGTTGTTTCCAGTTTCTAGCTATTGTAAATAAGGTTGCTATGAACATAGATGAAGAGATGTACTTATGGATTGGTAAGGAATCTTTTGGATATATGTCCAGGAGTGGTATTCCTGGGTCTTGAGGGAGAGCTATTCCATGTTTTCTAAGATATGGCCAGACCGATTTCCATAGTGGTTGTACAAGTTTGCACTCCCACCAGCAATGGAGGAATGTTCCCATTTCTCAACATCCTTGCCAGCATGTGATGTCATTTGAATTTTTGATCTTAGACATTCTGACAGGTGTGAGATGGAATCTCAGAGCAGTCTTGAGTTGCTTTCTCCAATGATTATGGATGTTGAACATTTCTTCAAGTGACTTTTGGCCATTAAAGATTCCTCCTTTGTGAATTCTTGGTTTAGCTCTGTATCCAATATTTTGATTGGGTTACTTGGTTGGTTGGTGTTTAATTTCTTTTTTTATTGCAATAAATTATTTTGTGAATTTCACAACATGCACCATATTCCCTCCCATTTCCCACCTTCCCCCGACCCACACTCCACCCTTGCAATCTGTCTGAGCATAAAAAATAACAGCTCACTGTGGAAGCTGCAGTGTATCTCAGTATGTTCCACAATATTCTCCTTTGTCCACACATTCTGCTTGCAATTGTTCATTGTAATGACTCCTTAGTCTGGTACGAGGCCCCTGATTTCCACTACTTGATTACTACTGGAGCTTCTCTCAGATATGCTGTAACTATCCTGTGTCTTAGAGATCCTGAAGTCCTGGGTTGTGGAACTGACCTTTTCTTGCACTCCAGCAGTTCATCCATGGGGTAGATGTTGGAGTAGGCCAACTCAGAGCCCTGGTTCTGGACCTGCAACCACCACTTGCATAGATAGTTCTACTATGGAAAGGTTTTGGGCCTGATCTCCCAAGTACTGCAGCATGTGAGGAGCAGGGACAGCTCTTCTGCTCTTGTGACCCCCATCTGAGCCAGATCTCTTGTTGGGCAATGGTGGTGAGGGAAAAAGGGATTTCTCTTTTACATGTTGACATCCAGATAGACCAGCACCATTTGTTGAAGATGCTGTCATTTTTTTCCATTGTATGGTTTGGATTCTTTGTCAAAAATTAAGTGACCATAAGTGTGTGGGTTTATTTCTGGGTCTTCAATTCTATTCCATTGATCTACTTGTCTGTTTCTATACCAGTACCATGCTGTTTTTATTGCTATTGCTCTGTAGTATAGCTTCAAATCAGAGATGGATATACCTCCAGATGTTTTTTTTTTTTATTATTGTATAGGATTGATTTAGCTACTCTGAGTTTTTTGTTATTCCACATGAAGTTGAGAATTGTTCTTTCAAATTGTGTAAAGTATTGAATTGATATTTTGATTAGAATTGCATTGAATATGTACAATACTTTTGGGAGGATGACCATTTTTATTATGTTTATCCTACCTATCCAAGAGTATGGGAGATCTTTGCATCTTCTGATATCTTCAATTTCTTTCTTCAATGACTTGAGGTTCTTGTTGTACAAGTCTTTCACTTGCTTGGTTAGAGTTACTCCAAGGTATTTTATATTATTTGTGGCTATTGTGAAGGGTATTGTTTCCCTGATTTCTTTCTCTTTCTTGTATAAAGTGGGCTACCGTTTTTTTTTTGTTTTGTTTTGTTTTGGTTTTTTTTTAGTTAATTTTGTATCCAGCCACCTTGCTGAAAGAGTCAATCAGCTATAGCAGTTCTCCGGTGGAATTTTTTGGGTCACTTACATATAATATCATATCATCATGAATAGGGATAATTTGACTTCTTCTTTTCAGATTTGTATCCCCTTGATATCCTTCATTTGTCATATTGCTCTGGCTAGAACTTCAAGTTTTATGTTGAAGAGGCATGGAGAGAGTGGGCATCCTTGCCTTGTCCTTGATTTTAGGGGAACTACTTTACGTTTCTCTCCATTTGATTTGATGTTGGCTAATGACATGCTTTATATAGGCTTTATTATTTCTAGGTATGGACTTGTATTCAAGTTCTCTCCAAGACTTTTAACATTAAGGGCTATTGGATTTTGTCAAATGTTTTTTTCAGCATCTATTGAGATGATTGGTTTTTTCAGCATCTATTGAGATGATTGGTTTTTTGTTTTTGTTTTGTTTTGTTTTGTTTTTTTGTCTTTCAGCTTGTTTATAGTATAGATTACATTAATGGATTTTTGTATGTTGTACCACCCCTGCATTCCTGGGATGAAGCCTACTTGATCATGGTGTATAATAGTTTTGGTGTGTTTTTGGATTTGGTTTGCAAGTATTTTATAGAGTATTTTCATGTCAATGTTTATAAGGGAAATTGGTCTGAAATTCTCTTTCTTTGTTGGGTCTTTGTGTGGTTTAGGAATTGGGGTGACTGTGGGCTCCTAGAATGAGTTTGGCAGTGTTCCTTCTGTTTCAATTTTGTGGAAGATTTTGAAAAGTATTGGTATTAGCTCTTCTTTGAAGGTCTGGTAGAATCCTGTGCTGAAACCATCTGGCTCTGGGCTTTTTTTTGGTTGTGGAGACTTTTAATGACTGTTTCTATTTCCTTAGGGATTTTAGGACTGTTTAATTTGTTAATATGATCTTGATTTAACTTTGTTAGGTGGAATCTATCAAAAAAAGTTGTGTGTTTCACTTAGGTTTGCAAATTTTGTGGAACACAGGAGTTTGAAGTAAGACCTAAATATTCTTTGGATTTCCTAGATGTCTATTGTTATTTCTCTCTTTTCATTTCTGATATTGTTGATTTGGGTATTTTCCCTCTGCCTTTTAGTTAGTTTGACTAAGGGTTTGTCTATTTTGTTGATTTTCTCAAAGAACCTACTCTTGGTTTCATCATTGCTTTGTATTGTTCTTTTGTTTCTAAGTTGTTGATTTCAGCTGTGAGATTGATGATTTCCTGCCATCTGCTCCTCTTGGGAGTGTTTGCTTCTCTCTTTTTTTCTAGCTCTCCTAGTTCATCTGTAAAGTTGCTAATATGAGCTGTCACAATTTTCTTTTTGAAAGCAGTTAGTGCTATGAACTTTCCTCGTAGCACAGCTTTCATTGTGTCCCATAGGTTTGGGTATGTGGTGTCTTCATTTTCATTGAGTTTTAGGAAGTCTTTGATGATTTCCTTCTTTATTTCGTCCCTGACCCAATAGTCATCAAGTAGAGAGGTTTTTTTTTTTTTTTAATTTCCATGAATGTGTATGCATTTTGGTATTTCTGTTGTTGGATTCCAGCATTAAACCATGAGGGTCTGATAAAATACAAGGAGTTATTTCAATTTTCTTGTATCTGTTGAGCCTTGCTTTGTGTCTGACTAATGGTCAGTTTTGGAGAAGGTTCCATGCAGTGCTGAGAAGAAAGATATATCCTTTTGTGTTTGGGTGAAATATTCTATACATATCTGATAGGTCCATTTTATTCATGACCTCTGCTGGGTCTCTCCCCCAGCAGGTTGGGTGAAGGAGTGAAGGGCTGGACAAGCCAGCCCTCACTCTGGGGCTGAGTGGAATGATGAGTGTTGACAACTCAGACCCCCTACCACCCCCTGGGGAGAACACACTGAGTCGGGAGATCCATCAAGGTAGGATCTCGTTTTTATTGTTACAGGCAGTTTCTTTCATAGAGTAGGAAAGGGGGTCAAGGTAAAAGATAGTGTGAGGTTACTTAAAAAGTGACATAAGAGATAAGGTATAGAGAAGGCCAATAAATTAAATGAGCATAGCTGCAGTCAGGCAAGACTAATGCCAGAATGATATACTGCAGAAGTGTCTGGACTTCCATATTTTTGAGGCAGTCTCATAATTCGAGTCTGGCTTGGGCAGGCACTCTAGACCCCAATCTGGCTGATTTGGGCACTTAGGCCCAACAGACCTCTGTTAGTTTCATTATTTCTCTGTTTGGCTTCTGTCTCGATGACCTGTTCATTGGTGTGAGTGGGATGTTGAAGTCTCCCACTATTAGTGTGTGGGGATCCATGTGTACTTTAAGCTTTAGTAGTTTCTATTTTACAAATGTGGGTGCCCTCGTATTTGGGGCATACATATTCAGTATTGAGATGTCATCTTGATTAATTTTTCTTTGACAAGTATGTAGTGTCCTTCCTTATCTTTTTTGATTAATTTTGGTTGAAAGTCTATTTTATTGGATATTAGTATGGCTACTCCAGCTTGCTTCCTTGGAACATTTGCTTGGAAAACCTTTTCCCACTCCTTTACTCTGAGGTAGAAACTATCTTTGCTGGTGAGGTGTGTTTCTTGCATGCAGCAAAATGATGAGTCTTATTTATGGATCAATTCTGTAAGCCTGTATCTTTTTATTGGTGAGTTGAGTCCATTGATAATGAGAGATATTAATGACCCAAGTTTGTTATTTCCTCCTATTTTGATGCAGATGGTAGTAGTGTTTTTCTTTTGGTTTAGGTGCAGTAGAGTTATTTGCTTCCTGTGCTTTCTTGACTGTAGTTACCTTCTCTCGATTGGAATTTTCCTCCTAGGATCTTCTGATGAGCTGGATTTGTGGATAGATATTGCTTTAGTTTGGTTTTATCATGGAATATCTTGTTTTCTCTGTCTATGGTGATTGAAAGTTTTGCTGGATACAGTAATCTGGGCTGGCACCTGTGATCTCTTAGGGCTTGTAGGGCACATGATCATGCTCTTCTGGCTTTTAAAGTTTCTGAGGAAAAGTTGGATGTAATTCTGATGGGTCTTCCCTTATATGTTACTTGGCCTTTATCACTTACAGCTTTTAATACTCTTTCTTTGTTCTGTACATTTGGAGTTTCAATTATTATGTGGCAGGAGGAATTTCTTTTCTGGTCCAATCTGTTTGGAGTTTTGTATGTATCTTGACTTTTTTTTTTAACCATCATCTCTTTCCTTATGTTTGTGAAATTTTCTTCTATGATTTTATTGAGAATGTTTTCTGGTCCTTGGAGTCTGGAGTCTTCTCTTTCATCAATGCCTATGCTTCTTATGTTCCATCTTTTCATTGAGTCTCTGATTTCTTGGATATTTTGAGAGAGAACTTTTTAGATTTCTAATTTTCTTTGGTTATTGTATTGATTTCTTCAAATGATTCTTCCACAAATGAGATGCAGTCTTCCATCTCATGTATGCTATTGGTGATATTCATGTCTGTAATTTCTGTTCTCTTTGCTTGGTTTTCCACCTCCATGATTGTCTTTGCTTATGTTTTCCTTATTGCTTCCACTTCTAATTTCAGATCTTGAACTGTTTCATATATTCCTTGCTCCAATTTGATTGTCTTTGCCTGCACCCCATTCATAGATTTATCTCTTTCCCATTCTTGTTTGACTGATTTAGCTTAGAAATCTTGTACCACCTTGAATGCTCCTAATATCATCTGAAAGTATCTTTAAAATTATTAAAGTTATTTGTCTTCTTTTCAATACTAACTCAACCCTAGTCTAAATAACATTTGGAAACAACTAAAATAGCATTTTAAAAATTACATCATTTCACATCTACCAAAATATCTTAAATATATAAGAAAATATGTTCAATGATTGAAGAAAATTTATTACTGAACTAGAAAAATGGGAATAAAAATGACATGTTCTGATTGAAATAAGAAATGTTTAAATAAAACTTTGATTTTGGAAGTGTTTTCACACAGGTTTAATGAATCATAAAAAGACACTTCAGTTGATGAGCATAATTTAGATGTGGTAAAAACATTTCAAAATGTTAAGTACAGGAGGAAATCTTTATCTCAATTAATTATAACATATTCCTTACCTAATCAAACAGTGCCCATTGATTGTCTGTGGGGCACACAGGCTGTGTGACCAAGGAAACAGATACAATGCTAGAGTGAGGTCAGAGACATATCTAGACCCTGAAAATCTGTCTTGAGACTGGAAATCTCACTCTGGACTGGCAGGAGTAGGACGACTCCCTCTCTGCTTCTGTGCTTGCATGCCCAGGCTCATTAAGCCTGAGGATCTCAATCCCTCAATTCTCAAGGTAGTCTCAGGTAGTGTACAGGTACATGACTATGTGGCAGGGAACCTGGTTTCAAATAGAGCATCACCAGCATCCTAGCCACAACCAATGAAATGTATTTACCCTAAAAAGAAAGCAAAACCAAACAAAACAAAAAACATTCCCAATGGCCAAGGTTTATACAGTCCCTGTCCACTGCAAATAAACTGGAACAAGCTATTTCATCAAAGATTGTCTGAGTGGCTACTTCACTGAGCTGTAACTGATTTGGAGAGGGGGTTTCTTCTCCTGACATTCACTACTGGATCCTGAGAACCTCTTGCCCAGCTAAGCTTCATGCTGCCACCTGGGCAGGAACCTGACCTGGAGCTCCTAACATCACTTGGCCTTGTTCCTGCCCCCAAGCTACTCCCTGCCATGCCACTTGCTGGGTTAGCCACTGGAATCATTCTGCTCCTTCTCTTCTTCTTGTCCCTCTTGGAGAAGGCCTACAGTCACTCACCCATCTAAGAGAGCTGTAACATGACTACCTCTGCAAGATTATTTCCCAGGCATTCCCAGCCCAACTGACACCCATATCTAAGAGCTGTAATACTATCACAGAAGGGTTTCTCCTCTGGCACTCATAGCTGACCAGTATTCTGCAGATACTCTTTGTCCTGGACTCTGCTTCATTTTTTCCTGCCTGGCTTGCAATTGTGTCTTGATGCCATGGAAAAACAGACCATGGAACCACAATAGTCAATTCCTGATTAGCTAGTAATTAATACAGTTTTTAAGGCATAAATGAGGCTCTGAGGAAACTGTCTGCTATAGCTGACACAACCCTCCAAGTACCATTTGTATATCCATAGTGATGTTTTCTTTAAAAATCTAGCGTATGTATTCATCACTTAAACTTCTTTCTCATTTATTTATTTTTTGTGTGTTTATTCACTTTACATCCTGATCACAGCCCCCCTCCCTCTTCTCCTCCCAATCCCATACTCCCATCTTCTTTCCCAAATCCTCTCTCCCCTTGTCCTCAGAGAAGGGGAGCCACCAACCACCAACCCACCCACCATATCAAGTCACATCAAGACTAAGTGCATCTTCTTCCATT
>CAJQZJ010001969.1:12064788-12080950 GCA_907164525.1 Lophiomys imhausi
CAAGACTAAGTGCATCTTCTTCCATTGAAGCCAGACAGGGCAACCCAGCTAGGGGACAGTGATTCAAAAGCAGGCAAAGGTGCTTATGTCAGAGAAGACACACTCAGAGTGCTAGGGGACCCACATGAAGACCAAACTGCCCATTAGCTACATGTGTGTAGGGAGCTTAGGTCGAGACAATGCATGCTCTTTGGCTGGATGTGAGGATGATCTGGCTACAATATCTGTCACTCTACATAGGATCTCATCACTTAAACTTTTATCAAATTTCATATTCCCAATAAATCAACACTATAAAATGTTCCAGTCTGTAAAATATTCATAGTTCAAGGCAGTTGTTTATTTGCAAAAATAAACACTTAATAGTATGTATTTTTCATACCATCTTCCTGACCCTAGAGCCATTGCAGATGTGGCTGCTGTATCACATGTGCATCAGTAGGAGGCAGAAAGGAAAAAGGTTGTGTCTACATTCAGTGTTCTGACCTATAAACATTTGAATGATTAGTGGCCTAATATTCCCTGAGGAAAGCAAACTAAGACTACCATCAGTTTGGCACCAGGAGGCCCAGGCAGAATCTAGCCTGTGACAGTCATCAGTCCAGCCAGGCAATCCCAGTTGGACTCCCAGGACAAGAAGTAAGTGAGAGACGGGAAGAACCCTACCTTTTGCCACAGACCTTAAGAAGTTGGCCACTCAGGAGAGCTGGGCAAAGAGTGAGCCTGAGACACCTATCAGACTGGTACTATGGGGCCTGAACAGGGAGCTAGCCTGAAATGAACACTGAGTCTGGTGCCAAACAGTGCCGGGGGCCAAACCACGCTTAAGATGACCCCTGTCAGGCACCATAATTTACAATTCACAAGTCAGCCATCACACTCCTGAGACCATTGCTGAGACAAGCCCAGTAATTGAGGACCCCGGGCACCACTGACGGGAATTAGTAAGTGGTGGAGAAGTGGAAGAGAAAGCAAAAATGAAGGATGTGGGTACAACGAGGAGAGACAGAACTAGAGAATTGAGGGTAGAAGAACAACCTGACGTGGCCAGCTAGTTATACTACCTAAGACCATGGGGGTGGTCCTGGCCTGAGCTGCTACCAGGGGCCATAGCTGTGTCCATGGCCCAGCAACAGCAAGAGTCTGTTACTTCCAATAGGCAAGTGGAAATTCTTGGTCTGATTTGCTACCCAGGGACAGGCTGATTCCTGAGGGTTGGGGAGAACTGGCTTACCCCTCATCTGGACATCATGGAAGAACTGGCCTGTAACCGAACTTTTAAATTATTATTTAACACTTATTTATTTATTTCTAAATTCACTTATAACAAACACCAACAATTTCTTATCTATTAATCCTATAAATTCCTACAACCCCTTTAACCTATCCACTAAACCTATTGATAATTATAACAACTACTTTCATAACCTTTTAGTCTCTGGGGCAGGTCCTCAGTCGTCAGGAACACAGTCTTTGTTGTAGATTCTTTAACGCACTTAGCAGTCCTTTTTCTGGATCTCTCAATGCAGGTTCGTCAGGGTAAGTTGGTTATTGCAGTCTCACCTTAAATAAGGCTTCATGCTTTCTTCTCTGTGGGAGACCCAAGCCGTCTGCAGGCCAACTTACTTCTTTTGAATCAGGAAATCAGCTGCTCTGCCTCAGTCCTTAAAGCCAGGCACAGGTTCCCCTAGGCCACTGTTCGGACAGATCAAACCCCTCTAGGCAAAAGCTGAGCCACAGGGTCCAGTCCTTGGCCTTTTGGTGTCTTGCTCAGGCTTTCTTTGCTCACCAGCTTCTTTCTGCTTCAGGGAAATCTGGCCATCAAACGATGGCCAGCACTTTTTTCAGCAGGACTCTTGGAGCTCTCTAGCATCAGGGATCTCTTCTTCTTTTTGGGCTCCATGCACTGTCCTTAAATAAGAGGAACTCTGTTTCAGCTTAATTTGGGCTCCGCCCACTTAGCAGCTGAAAACAATGTCAGGCCACATACTTTGTTTCTTCAAGTCCATTAAGTCTTTCCTGTTTTCCTGACTTCAACCTTGTTTTTCAGTCTATTGAGTCTTTCCTGTTTTTCAGTCTATTGAGTCTTTCCTGTTTTTCAGTCTATTAAGTCTTTCCTGTTTTTGCTGACTTCATGCTGATAATGCTCTTCAGGCCCCGAATTAAGAGACTATATCAGAAACTCCTATATATTTTCTAAATCTATTTTATCTAACCCCTACATATCCCCCTTCTAGTAAAATAAAAAATAAATCTACATAATATCTACATATACAATGTAAATAAATTGTCTATGTACAATACATAAACTAACTTTAAATTTTTATCAATATACATTAAAGCAAGTGTTAAAATAACCTTAAACTTCTCACAATACATAGTTGTATTTACTTCTTTTGACAAAAGACATTAAAGCAAACAAAACATTTTAAATTCTTATCAATAAACTTACTTTAGGGCTACATAGGCATTGATCTTTGTATATTGATACATAATTAAGAGTATATTTAACCACAATTGAATAGATCTTTGTATATTGATACAAATTTAAAGATAACGCTTCCTAATGGTATCATACCTAGAGATACTTAAAAATAAAATGTGAAGCTCTGACCTGTTGATACCAACCGTCTAAAACGGTCTAGGATAGTTAAGTAAAACAAACTCCTAGTCATGCAAACATGTCACTTTGTTAGCTACTATGACAGTCTATCACAGATATTCTCTAAACTACCCAGTAATCAAGTTGCTAAGAGACAAGCAACATTTGCTTATCTAAATACAAGAGATGGATAGGGCATCTTCAAAAACCCCAAGAGATCTGCAGAATATGGCATTCAAAGATGTTATCTTAAATCAAGATTTTTTTTTTATATCGAGACATATCAGCGCCTGACAGCACCCCCTATTCTACTCCAAGTAGAAGATAAGCATCAAAGAACCTCCACTGTAAGATGGTTGAATTAGTGGCAAGCCTATATCTTGGCATGAAAAAACCCCTTGCACCAACTGCAGACAGACTGCTGTCCAAAAAGGACAAAACTTGGTAGCAGGGAAGTCGACAGCCTAACTCTGCAAAAAAAAAGGGTAGGTAAATCCTTCATAATCCCTGCTCTACAACAAATGTCTGTCATAGAAACAGGACCCAAAGGCTGAAGACTGATGCAGGAATGTATGGAGAGTAAATGGGAACTGTCCAGGCAGTCATTGGTATGTCCTTTCTTAGTTTTGGAAGCTGCAGGCCCTGCACTCCCTATATAAGCAAATATATTTATCCCTCTCAGGTCTCTGAGGTGATTGAAGAATAGACAGCTAGAGTCTCATAGTTAAATTTTGAGTTGTTTAGGAATCAAGAGGGTGTTATAGATCTAAGAAGATACTCTTAAAAGTGTGTTGCAAGTTAGTATGAATGTTGAGTCACATATAGACCTTTAAACTCAAGGAGATGGTTAGATAGTAGAATGTTAAAGTCAGGGGCCAAATATGTATAAACTGGACATTGGGAAGGTATACTGGGCCATTAAACTCTCATAAATGTGGCATATTTATATCTGTTGTTTTGTATAATACTTACTGTTATAAGAGAAGGAAGCATCTGTTGGACTGAAAGGGGAAACTTCTGGGGGGAAGAGGGTGGAAGGGCGGGATAGGAAGGGGGAATAGGGAGGGGTTTGTTACTGAGATGTAACTTGAAGAAAAAAAAAATAAAGTATTTATAAAAAAAAAAGAAAGAAAAAATCCAAAGGTATGAATTTTGCAAGGGGTGTGTTAGGAGGAATCTAAAGGAGCTAGAGAGGGAAAGGAAGGGTGGATATGTAAAATTCTATTGAGTATATGTATGAAATTCTCTAAAAATAGATACAGTAAATATAAAAAAAAGAAAAACAATGGTGCACATTCCCACGAAAAACAACAAACTTGAACAAAGAATGTTAGTCTGTTTTAGAAGCAGAACAACTGGATAAAATTTACTCAGTAGGCAACATAACAAAGTAGAACAAAATACATATTGTTTTGCACTACTTTGCACTCAAATTTCTGTAATTCATTTAAAAACTCAGTTTCAGAAATTTACCATCATTTGCACATGCATTAAATTAGAGAGCATCATTTGATAAAGTGAAATAAAGTTTTAAAGAAATAGCTTTTCTACACTGAGTCTAATTCATGCAATTATATCAAATACAAATAGATACCTATAGAAAATGGAGCAATAAAAGTGAATGAAGTATGTTAAAAAAATAAAATAAACTTACTTTCTATTACATACAAAACATTTTTAAACTTGCATCAATAAACAGAATCTTAAATTTCTACCAATATAACAAAATAATCTTAAGCTTTTAATAATAAAAGAGACAAAAAATAGAATGAGGGAAAAAAGAAAATCCTCAAATCCAATTCACAACACATAACATATATCCATATATTTTCTAAATCTAATTTATCTAACCCCTACATTGGCCCTAGAGGCATGAGAGCAGGAGAGCTTACCTTGCTGCTAGCCAACTGAAGTACACAGGAGAGTAGGTCCTACATATTTTGGGAATTGTGATTGAGCTGGTCCCAAGGATGCAAGCTTAGGAGACCTGGCTTTACTACTCGTCATCGTGGGATAGCATGAACAAGGGAGAGATACCCTCTTTTCCCTCATCCTTCATCACCATAGTAGGTAGGAGAGCTGACCCTGGGGTCTTGAGAGTTGAAGAGCTGGCCTTGTCCTTTATAAGCTGCAGCACTCTGGAGAGCAGTCCTTGCACCTCATCTGAAGAGCATATTACAGCTGGCCCTGGATGTGGGGATTTAAGTGAGGCATCCCCTAGGGTATGAGTGTGGGAGAATTATCCTTGCCTTTTGCCTGCCTTTCAGTGGTGTTGATGAGGGAGAGATACCCTTCCATCCCTTCAGCCCTTACCACCAATGGCAGACAGAAGATGGGAACCTAATGCAGTCACAAGAACAGAAGAGCTGTCCCTGCCCCTCACATGCTCCAGGGACAGCAGGTCCTGCACCTCATCTGGTCAGCACAGTAGAGCTAGTCCTAGAGGAGGGGGTTTCAGTTCCAGATCCTGACCTTTGAAGAGGCCCACCTCAAGATGGATGAACTGCCTTAGTGCATGAAGAGCCCAGTTCTACAGACCCAAAATTGCAGGATTTCCATGACACAGAACAACGGGATATCTTAGAGGAGTTCCACTGAGATTCAAACACTGTCAAACTAGCAGAAGCCAGAGGTCTCATACCAGACCAAGGAGTCATTGTAGTGAACATTTGCAAGCAAAAATGTGTGGACAAAAAGGAATATTTTGGGGCACATTGTGCCACACTAGAGCTTCCTCAATGAGAATTTTTTTTGGGGGGAGAGGGGGTTGGGAGAGGTTGCCAGGGTGGAAAGTGAATCTGAGAGGGAGGTGGAAGATGAGGGGTATCAGCAGGATGCATGATGTGAAATTCACACACATAAAACACACAAATAAAAATTAAAAAACTAAACTAAAATAAATAAATGAGTGTGTATTTTGCTTAAGGTTCATGTATTTTAATCTCTGTGAAAATGCTATATATTATTTTGCTCTTTTCATTTTAATTAATTTATTATAAATCCAGTATCTTTGAAGAAAAATTTTATTGACTTATAGCTCTAGGGTTTAGAAACCCAAATTACTCATACCAAGGTAAAACAAATACATCAACAGGATTGAAATCTATTGGAGATTCTATGGAGAATCATTTGTTTTGTGTTCACTTTCTTCATGCGTGTGGCCCCACTTACTACTTACAAAGCCAGCCACTGAGCATCCTCAAATCTTTCTCATTCTCCCTTTCTACTTCCACTTATAACTCATGGTTGCATTCATCCACTGGCTATCGAGGATGAAACAAATCATTGACTAGCACCTTAAATTACAGCAGAAAACAGAAATTTCCTTTATCTTGTCTTGTGATATTATTCACAGATTCTAGGATAAAGACTTGGCCATGGCTCTCTTCTGGATCCTGTCAAAGTCTCTAACTATAAAGTATTCATGGTGCATTTTCAAGCTGATGTTTCACAGAAAACTTCTATGCCTAGAGGCTTATGGAGCAGATGTAATATTTAATAGAAATGAATTTCTGTTGCTGTTGTCAATTTTTTCTCAATGTCTTTCAAATTTGAATGGATAGTGTTTGTTATCCAAAACCTTGGATTTGTATTAACTGGTCAGCTCAAAAGACTGACAAGTACCCCACTGTAATATTGTATGACAAGTGAGTATCCAGTAGGGAAACATTCTTCCTACACCTGCAACACCTTTGGGGCTGGCTATACAAATCATGCTGTAAATGTCAGAATCTGCTTTGTACAATTCATTTTTTTAAAGTTTCCTTTCCATAGTACTGAAATTTAACAACCACTGAGCCAAACAATAAACCTAAACCTTATAGGCAAAAGTAGCTTTCAAAATAATGGAATTTTGGTATTGACATAATAAAATACCTTTATATTGTAGGAAGTTTTTATGATATTTTGTAATATTGTATTTCATATTTGACATTTACAACTTATAAGTTGAAGAACAAATTTATTTTAAGTTTCAGCCAACATTGAATTTATATAGTTCAATTATTCCTAAAATCAGACATTACTCTATAAACTCAACTGACAAAATAACTTTTACAATCATTTATAAAATCTAAATCTAGAAGGGATACTACAATAAATATTTTATATGTTAATCTTCTGAATGTTCCAAAACACCTATTTGTGAATGATTGAGGTTAAAAATATATTTGAACACTGATTTACCTAAGGGAGTATTGATTCTAAGATGATGCAAAAATTTCTTGCAATATTCTGATATATATTCTCCTAGTGTAATATCAGAGAGCTGATTTGATATCGTTTTAAAAGTGCTAGTAATTGAATGAGCTTTACAAATGGGAGAATGCTCTAAATATCATAAGAGCTGCTAAGATTTCTTGCATGTTATATAACTGGGAAATACATCAGCATAACTTCTATGTTAGTGTTGAATATATGTGTAGCTCACTACTTTTGTTATGTGTAATGGCAAGAAAAAGAGTCACTGAGGATTAACTACACCTATGAATATTTGGCATGTGCACCTGTATTTTACCTGAATCATCTAAAGGCAGCTAGTAACTAAATCAAAAGTTCTATCCCTATTCTGTTGGTATTAATTGCTAATAAATGAGGATAAATAACACAGTTGGACACTCTTCTCTATCTATGAGATAGAAACTAGTACTGAACTAGTTTCTATGTCACAAATGAACATAAAGAAAGAAGGAAAATAATATGAATCTTTTTCACTTGTACTAATCTAGGGATTCTTGAGTTATTTCTAATATCTCAAATATGTAGCCATTGTTGGCAAACACATTTTCATATCCAATATTTATATTCATTCTTCTTAGTCTACATAGTTCTGGTAGCTGGGTGGATATTAGACTATTACAAATTGAGAGTTTCACTTATTTTAAACTTTTATCTCTAATATCTTATTTAGATCACTTTAATGTCAAAGTATTAAATATTGACAGTATTCTAATCCTTTTTTTCGGTTACATCACATAGTATTTTTTTGTAATCATCTTTTCTGTGGTGTTTGGATTTACTATATTCATAAACTTTCTATTTTGCATGATGTCCTAACAAATTTATCAGCTAAAAAACTTGATCATAGGAGGACTTTATTTAGCACTTTGATAGGCTGTCATTATTTGGCTGTATGACATTTGTAGGCAATTTCTCCTTCCTTGGTCATGATCTTAATTTCTAAAATTCAAATCTCTCTGAAGTTTTTTCTGCAAGTCTGAGGTATTTCTTCTAGGAACTAGAGAGATGATTAGGGACTAAGAACACTTGTTGCTCTTGAAAATAATAGAATTTCAAGTCCCAGCATCCACATAATGGCTATAACCACTTATAACATAAGTTATATGTCATCTCACACCCTTTTTCTCTCCATGAGAACTAGATATGCATGTGGAACACATAAGTAAATAAAGGAAAGCATTCATGCACATAAAATTAAAGAAACAGCTCCTTTAAAAGTACTGCTCATAATATGTCCAGTGACAGCTTTAACATACATATCTTCAATTTCTTCAAACATTTGAAAATTATATTAATCCAAAATACATTGAGTTTCACTGAAATGCCCACTAATATTTTTAAATAATAACAAAATAATTAATAGATAATGACATTCCAGGGTAGAATATGAAATGTAACAACATATAAACTGAATCGAATATGAAGAGAAAATTGTTGAAGAAGGTAGGGAAAGATATATTGACCTAAG
Organism: Lophiomys imhausi; assembly: GCA_907164525.1. Lineage (NCBI taxonomy): Eukaryota > Metazoa > Chordata > Mammalia > Rodentia > Muridae > Lophiomys > Lophiomys imhausi. The sequence goes on from CAJQZJ010001969.1 coordinate 12,073,098, forward strand.
TAGTTTTGAAAATGTTTAAATATGTAATAATCTATGTAAAAATAAGTATATATTGGAATTGTACTCTAGGTATTAATGTTTATATACATACCTACATACATACATACGTATATGCATATATATGTAGTATAAAGTATTGTTTTAGTATTAGAAGATGAGAAACCAGGTGTGGTGGTGTACACCTTTAATCCCAAGAGTTGGGAGGCAAAGGCAGGTGGATCTCTGTGAATTTGGGGCCAGCATGGTCTACAAATCAAGTCCAGAACAGCACAGCTACATAGAGAAACCCTGTCTCAAAATGAAAAACAAAACAAAAAAATATGAGAAAATAGTAAAATAGAGAAAAAACATACACAAGCAATACATAAAGAGAATGTTTCAAATAGTCATGGAAGATGAGAGAGAATATTTATAATTGCTAAGCTTGGAAAAAATTTAGCAAAATATAAAAATATAATATTGATTATAAAGCCTATAGTTATGATTCCAGACATATATATATATATATATGTGTGTATGTATAAAGACTAGTTTATGAAATAAATAATTGAGAATAATAGACAAAAATACATAAATCTTAATACTGTACACAATCCTTCCTTAAAGAGTAAAACTTTACTTTCTGGTTCCTGTGATGGGAAATTGTACATACTTTCTTTTGAAAGACTAGAATTTGAAAAGTATGTGGTTGTGGGGATGACTAGAAAGCAAATGAGAAACATTATGTCTATCGATAGATTCAAGTTTATATGCGGTCTGTCTGTCTGTCGCTTGGTCTGTCTGTGTAGCCTTGGATGTTTTAGAACTCATTATGTAGACTCCACTCTCTCGTAGAGCTCTTCCTGCATTTGACTCCCTAATGCTTGGTTTCAAGGCATGCACCTCCACTTCTGGGTATATCATGTCCATTTGACACTCTGTGATGAGAACAGGGCTTCATCCTTAAGGCCACCCCCCTGAACACCAACACAAGTCTAAACTAGAAGACAAAAATCAGACAAATCCAAAATGAGGACTACAAATTAAGCCCCTGACCAAAGATCCTTATATTTGTCAGGTTGTAGAATAATGGAGCTATCTAGAAGCTACAATCCCCAAAAGACTCAAGAAAACACTACTAAACGTGATATAATAATCTGGCTAGATCTTGAAAAGGGAGACTATATTTCTGGGGGGGGGTGTGGGAATGAAGGTAAGACCCTATTGCTGAAAACATCATACACTTAAGAAATAGACTTGGAGAAATCAAGCTGGATCAGACCTTGAAGCCTATGCTTGAAGACTATCCCTAACAATACCAAAAGAAGCTATGCAAGCTGCCAGATGAGACTGCAGACAATAGTCCTACTCAATTGTGGTGCTTCTGCACCATAGCAATAACAAGAACAAGATATCACAAAATGTACAATAGTGGCACTAACACACTGTGAGTAACCAATAGTCATCTAAAAGGACTTGGAGGCTGCTCAGTAGAAGCTAATTCATAGTAGTGTAATCTCAGTCCCCTATCCATACTCAGTGAAGCCATGGACCCTAGAGGGGGATCTACTACTTTCATTTCTATAAACCTATATGATATCTAACTAAATTCTAAATACGTACACTCACAGATAAGTAGCTCTCAGAAAGGTTCTATTAGCAGCAGGCAGAAACAATTATAAATTGATATGGAACCCTACAATTGATAAGAGTGCAGGGAAAATCTGACTGTAGGGGACCTGGTTCCAATTTATATATCTACAACACCAACACCACAGCTTAAACTTCAAGAAACCTTATGGAAGGAGGGCAGAACAATTAGAAAAGTCATAAGACATCAAATAGCCTGCAAGATAGTGTCTTCTGAGGAGGATAGGGTGGTTGTACATAAGAAATTTCAGCAATACAATTGTTCATAAAAGACTTGAAATATGACAGTCCATCTGACTTGCCAATGTGAAGAGAGAAGTCTCACAGCCTAACACCTGTATGAAGAGCTACAATTGGAATGTAATTTCTATTCATTGTTATTCAGATTATAGAATCTTTTTTCCATATATTTATTAATTTGAGTTACATCATGATTGCAGCCCATCCCTTCTTCCTGATGGTAGAATCTTAATTATTTATACTATCAAAAATAAGTTCCTTGGGAAATAATTAACATTATACAAAATTATGGAGGATTCCCATGATTGAATCCTACCAGACTTGTAAACCAAAAGAAAGATGATGAAAATGTGTGCACATGCACATTTCTCTTCCTCCACCTTATCATGTTATAATATGCCTATATTTTTCCAGTCAGAAGGCCAAAACTAGACACAACCCTTCAACCTGCATCCCCAAAATCCAGGAGCCAAAATAACTCTGTCTTTATAATCTAGTCTTCAGATACTGTTTTAAGAATGAAAATCTGCCTATTATTCTTATGATATATATATATATATATATCATATATATATCATATATATCTGGAGTTTCTTTTAAAAAGCAATTTTTAGTATTGACATGAATTTAAAGATTACTTTGGCTCAATTTTCTTGAATGCATTTAAAACCATAGTATGTTAGTGATAAAGATTTGACCTTGGAGGTTTTAGCATGTGTGATGATCATGAGTTGATCATGGGATACAGTGAATTCTCAGATATCATAGAAATAAGATTTCAAACGGAAAATTACTAAAAATATATTGTATTTCAATTGGTGTTGTAGTCATACCATGTCAGAATTATAGAGGTTACTAAGCAAAAAATACTACCTAAATTGTACATTTTTATAGCAATTTATCCTGATAATATTTATCATTATTCATTAAAAATTTTTTTACCTTCTTCCTCTTCAAAATAATATCTTTTCTAATGCCCTCTACTTGTTCTGAAGCAGAAATTTACTCTTTCAACTTGTATAGAACATATACTAATTTAGGAATATTATGATTTATATTCAGTGATAATTTTTGGTATCCTTTTATATACTTGCTACATATTTTGCCTCAGATTAGGAAGGCTCTCAAAATTCATTTTTGCTTAAAAATTAACCTAAAATGCTGAGTGTGGTGGCGTAAACCTTTAATTTTGGGAGAAAGAAGCAGGCAGATCTCGGTGAGTTTGAGGCCAGCCTGGTCTACAAAGTGAGTCCAGGACAGCCAGAAATTTGTTACACAGAGAAACCCTGTCTTGAGGGAAAAAAAAAAAAAACAAAGCAAATAAACTAAAATGGAGGAACAAGAAAGTCAATGTTTAGCTGTTCCCAAAATGAAAAACAAAGATACTACACAAAGCAAAAGAAAGAGCAACAGGAGAGTTACTGAGGCAAAAGTCTGGCTGCTACCAACTTTCATAAGGCAACACATTCTGTCTGCTACTGTTTCCATACCCTAGGACCAAGGCCCTGTTTGGTTCTGATTTTTATACATTACAAGCCCAATGTTGCTTTAGAATTTTATTTTAACTTCTCTTACCTAAAACCAAAGAGATATAGGCATCTTATTTCTATGAAAATTAATCTTTCCTCTCATACACATAGTCTAAGTGAGTAGGAGCATTTGCATGAAGTCAGATAACTTGAGTTCAGTTCCTGGGTCCCATAGGTACAAGGTGATAAGCAACTCCTACACTCCAACCATAAGTCTAACATATGGCTGAGCAGCTTTGATGGGTTCTGATGTCTGAAGAGACAGTTTGCACAAAGAGAAAAGGATATAATGTTAATAGCAAGAAAGGAAGCAAGATAACAAGATGGAGTAATTATTCTCAAATAATGCTGTCTGTGAAGTTCCATGAGATATGAGTCAGAAGAGTCAAAAGAAACCAGAAACCATTGGTCAAACAGAAACACACACACACACACACACACACACACACACACACACACACACACTTCCATCTCCATTTGAACACAGAGAAACATAAATGCACTAGTATAATTTATATTTTCTAAGAGATATTTTGAGTTAAAGGAAGGTGAGTGGTTATCAAAATACCTTAAAAATCTCCAGATATCTATGCTGAAGACTGATTCTAACCTAACATTTGCTTTTTTTCTGAACTATAGAAAACATGGTGTATGCTCTCCCAGTGAATAAATTTCAGTAAGAAATCACATGAAACAACAAAGATATCTTTCTGTCATGTGTTATTTTAGTTATAGAAATTAAAAAAAAACAACCTCAGCTGGTTAGAAACACTCAAATGATGTGGGGAATTGTTAGATGTATGGGCAGCAGCTAAACTGAGTTTAGTCTGTGAATGCTGTGTTACAAATTTCCTGAGTGATTAGTTCTTCCCTTGCTCTTAAATAACCCCCAGTTTCTTTCCTCCTATCTGAAATTGAACCTCAGTATCTTTATTCTCTGGGGTTACACACACACGTGTATATATGATATATATGTGAGTGTGTAATATATGTAATATAATTAGATATAAATGTATGCATAAATAGTATATAAAACATATGAATAAAAATATGAACATAAAGGTATATAATTTAAGTGCTGCAGGAAAATATTTATCTAAAGTTGTCAGAGAAAAACTTGGTAAAATTCTAATGAATGTTTAAGGGAAAAAGAAACAATTTATGTAAAGTTGGTAGAGACTTCAATTATTTTCTTTTTCCTGATTCACATGGCTTATTTCCATTTTCTGATTACTTCTCTTCTATTTCTGTTTTACAATTGGAGTCAGGCCTATTTGAAAGCCAGTGCTCTGGGAGAGAAAGTACTTTCTGAAGGGGGAAAGTAAGGTAGGAAGATTAAGCACTATATCTCAAGTTTAGGTGTTCCCATAGCAATATCATGACTTAGCCCTGAATGTGCTTAGGAAAGAAATCCTGTTGGCTATAGAAAGAGTGGAGGATAAAACTTCTCAGGGGTGGAAGAGTAGGGTGATGCCAGACTTTCCATACAGACTATAGGAAGGAGGTTAGAATCTTATTATTTTTAACCAAGACTTACGCTAAAATGAATAAGTATTAACAACTCTTGTTATTGATTATACATTGATTTAGCAAAAGTCTTAAGTTTCTTCCACGTTAGACACATTAAATTTAAGAATAAAAATATCTCTGGAATGGCCTGCTTTTTGATCAATTCCCCGCAGTGGGGCTCCGGTGCCTGGCTTCAATGAAAGAGGAAGCACTCAGACTTAATGCAACTCAGGGTGGTGGGTGGGACAGTACTGGGGCATGCAGTAGGACAGGCTTCCCCTTTTATGTGGAGAAAAGGGCTGATGAGAGAAGGGGGCAGGAGAGTGGGACCCAGTGGAGTGGAAGAAGTAGGCTAGGATTGGGATATAAAATGAAAAATAAAACAACATAAAATTTAAAAAATTTGAATGTTTAAAAAGTGTGCTTTGCTTGAGGGACATCTGGATTGTTTCTAGTTTCTGGCTATTACAAATAAGGCTGCTATGAACATGGATGAGGAAACATCCTTGTGGTTTGGTGAGAAAACTTTTGGATGTATACCCAGAAGTGGTTATGGCTGGGTCTTGAGGTACAGCTATTTCTAGTATTCTAAGATATCTCCAGACTGATTTCCATAGTAGCTGTACAATCCAGCAATGCAGGAGTGTTCCCCTTTCTCTAAAACCTCATCAGCATGTGCTGTCATTTGAGTTTTTGATCTTAGCCATTCTGACAGTTGTGAGATGGAATCTCAGAGTTGTCTTGAGTTGTATTTCTCTGATGATTAAGGATGCTGAGCATTTCTTCAAGTGTCTCTCAGCCATTAGGGATTCCTCCTTTGTGAATTCTCTGTTTAGCTCTGTTCCCCATTTTTTGATTGGATTATTTGGTTTCTTGGCATCAAGAAATGGGTAAAAAAAAACTGTGGTACATCTACACAATGGAATACTACTCAGCCATCAAAAACAACAAAATCATGCAATTTTCAGCCAAATGTATGGAACTAGAGAAGCTCATCCTGAGTGAGCTAACCCAGGCTCAAAAGGACACACTTGGCATCTATTCAGTTATAATCAGATTTAACCATATAATACAGCATAACTATGCTACAGCCAATGCACCAAAGGGAACATGAACATAGACTTTTTACCTGTCCATGAGACACTTTTCCCTAGTGGTGCTGCCTTGTAGACCCCCAGTGTATGCGGATGCTCTTGGTCCTCATATGACTGCTGAACTGGGGCTGAGGACTCTTACGTAGGGACATTCCTCTCCAGAGTGGGTTGGAAGAGATAGGAGATAGAGGGTGGGAGGGGGGACTGGGAGGGTTGGAAAGAGGGTACTATGATGGAGATGTAACGTGAAGTAATAAATAAACAGAAAAAAATAAATAAAGACACATGGACCCTAAAAAAAAGTGTGCTTTGCCTTCAAAGCAGTAACAACTTATCCACAAAATATGATACTAACCTGGTCTGTGTCAAATTATCAATGAGCTATCCATGCTGTTCTTGTTGTAAAAAGCGTCTCTCTGATTTTTTGTAGCATATCTATTTATTCACCATTGTACCTATTGATATCCTTTCTGAAATAGCCAAGACAGATCAAAAAGTTAATACAAACAACCATCATGTTCTTTTACATAGCCTTTCATTTCCTTAAGAGGGACAAGCAAATAAGAAACCATCTGAAAAAAGATCAGTGATCAAGGATACTACAAATTTGTTCTTTTCTTCTGTGTCTGCCTGTGCCATTTGCATATACTTACAGAGTCCAGAAGAAGATGTTGAATTTCCTAGAGCTAGAGTTGCAGATAGTTGTAAGTTGTCTGACCTGGTTATTGGGGATTTACCTTGGGTCCTTGATAGTATTTTCTGTTCTTAAACAAGATTCATCTCTCCAGGCCACATGACTGACACTTTTTAACCTTAGATATATATTTAGTGGTATTGTGTGCCTGTATGTTATAAATTTTGATGTGCATGATGGGATCGATATGTGTATTTACACAAGGAAGATCTCTTCATAGTACCAAATGCTATCACAAAATTTGTAGGACTTTGAGGTTTTTTTTTGGGTGCAATTGTTTCCACTGTCTCCAAATAATATCTATAATTCTGTCATGGTCCCATGTTGATACTCTCATCTCACAGTCAAATTTAAATTCTTCAATTTATATTTGCTTTTTTATGAAATCAATAGTCATTTAGTTACTATTTAATCAAGTGATAACATTCATGTTGGGTTTTTGCAGGTCAATAACATTATACAATGAGTCTTGGCAATCTTACCTTTTGCACCAGCTTAAAAAATAGGAGTAAGTTAGAAATTAAATTATTAATAAAGCTATCAATTTTTATATAAAATTTTAATAAGTAACAGGAAGGATTCATATAATAAGACTGATATGTATTATGTAGTAATAAAGGACTGTTGACTCATCTGGTAAGAAGATTAGTAAAAATCTTCCTGGAGAAAATGTCTTTTAAGTAAACACCATAAAGATATAGGAACAGGCCTGGCAATTATCTTGTAACTTATAATCACTAGCATTTCTTATATATGCTCCCTGTAACCCTATTAGGAATGTGTCTATGAACTGCTGCCGCAACCCTGTTGATTTCTCTCCTAGTAACTTTGCATGAACTTCTTAAATGGCCAAATACATTTCAACAAACAAAAATATGGGAGCTTTGCATCTTGTTTTCCTCCCAAATTGAGTACTTGATGAACTATTTTAATTTCCAGGAGCTGGGAAGATGGTCCAGTGGTTAAGTGTGCTTCCTGCTCTTGCAGAGTACCCAAGTTTGATTTCCAACACATATGTTAATTGTCTCACAACAATCTACAAGTCCAAATCCAGGAAATCTAACACCCCATTCTTGCTTCCACAGGCTCCTATAAACATGTGGCAAATTTTCACACACACACACACACACACACACACACACACACACACACACACAC
>CAJQZJ010001969.1:12086780-12131124 GCA_907164525.1 Lophiomys imhausi
GTGTGTGTGTGTGTGTGTGTGTGTGTGTGTGTGTGTGTGTGTGTGTGTACATGCATACTATAATGTATGTGTGAAGGTCAGAGGACAATTTTGTGCTGTTAATTCTCTCCATCTACCTTCGAGTGCTTTCTGGATTTTAAGCTCAGATGTCTGGGCATACAGGGAAAATAGCATTATCTACTGTGACATCTTGTTGACCCACAAATGCATATTTATAAAGATAGCTGAACTGCTCCAAAAGCCTCTTAAAAGTTTCAAGGAGTAAATTATTGGAAGAAGTGATGGCAAGGCCGTACTTGTATAGGGGATTTTGCTACTTCGTATGACACTGGATTCCCTTGTCTCATAAAAATCAATGTTTCTTGTGAAATAGTTTCTCCTACTTGATTGAACAATGACTTTGAAACAAAGAGGACTAAGAAATTATAAATAGGCAAAAGAATTTGGCCTTTGAAAGCACTGATCCAATATTGTCGATAAGGTAGTACAGAGAAATGAACCAGGAAAGCTACAATCTATCTATTTATATTTCTCTTTTGAGATCTATTAGTCACAATAATAAAAACCCTCAGATATCCTCAATCAAGATCTGTATATGGTTTTGAGTAAAAAGAAGATGCATTTAGGGAAGTTAGTCAACTTTCATCTTCTGTTCCAAGGTGTATAATGAAACAAAGCTTTAGAAAAAATTGAGGACTCTGTGTTTACTCTTCTAGAAAATTCTCAGTTTCAGCAGAGCTCAGATCCAGAAGCCTGCAGCAGCTGCAGTACCTGTAGCAGCCTCAAGCCCAGAAATAACCATTCAACATTCTGAATGCCAAAGATGTTCTAACCAAATCCCCTGCATAGGTTCACAGAAAATGGGAATAAAAATGGGCAATGAGTTCCAAAATGGAAACTTTGTGGTTTATGTTTTTAGTGTCATATCAAATTAATATATTCCTTCAATTTTTCCTGACATGTTCTCACTATAAAATAATTAAGGTGGTCAAATAACCCTAAGTTTATGTTTAATTGAAAAGTTAATCTTATTTTTTCCTAAAGGTGATTGAACAATCTTTGTCATGCAAGCTTTATGTGTGTCACAGTTACACAAATGTGGCCCAAGGGTAGGTCCAAAAATTTCACTATTAAAGAAAACATTCTACAATGCAATGTGTTGTATTCAATAAAGGAGATTTGACTTGACTTGTGATAAAAACATGTTCTACTTATGTGTGAAAGCAACCCAAAATTTGCAGTACACATAAATGCCTTTTTGTTTTTATGAACAAAAATCCCAATCATTCAATTTTACCAATGAAGAAGCAGGAATCAGATGCTGAGGTGAAAACCTTCTAGCTCCGAGAGGCAGAAAAATCATCCAGCTGACATTCCTATTCCACAAACATCCCAAAGGAAAAAGCTCTTTCTCCTTCTCTACACTGTCTTTTTTTTAACATATATTTATTAATTCAAGTCACATTTCCATCACAGCCCCCTCCCTCCACTACTCCCAGTTCCACCCTCCCACCCTCTACCCCTTTTCCCATCTATCCTACTCCTCTGGTGTAGGGTGCCTCCACATATCAACCTCCTTCAGTTAATCAGTCCAATGAGGGCTAAGAACCCCTTCTTGTTCCACTAGAGTAAAGTGTCCCACTAACAGGTAACAAAATCCATGTTCCTGTTCCTTTGGGTCTGTTGATTGTAGGATAGTTATCCTGTACTATATGGCTAAAATCCAGTTATAGGTGAAAACATCCCATGTGTATCTTTCTGGGTCTGGATTAGCTCACTCAGAATGAGTTTTTCGAGTTCCATCCATTTGGTTGTAAATTGCATGATTTCCTTGTTTTGATGACTGAGTAGTATTCCATTGTGTAAATGTACCAGGTTTTTTTTTTAATCCATTCTTCAATTGAAGGACATCTGGGTTGTTTCCAGTTTCTAGCTATTACAAATAAAGCTCCAATGAACATACTTGAGAAGATGTCCTTGTGGTTTGGTGAGTAGTCTGTTGGATATATGCTCAGGAGTGGTATGGCTGAGTCTTGAGGTAGAACTATTACAAGTTTTCTAAGGAATCAGCAGACTGATTTCCACAGTGGCTGTACAAGTTCGCAATCCCACCAGCAATGAAGGAGTGTTCTTCTTTCTCCCCAACCATGCCAGCATATTCTGTCTTTTGAGTTTTTGATCTTAGCCATTCTGACAGGTGTGAGATGGAATCTCAGAGTCCTCTTGAGTTGCATTTCTCTGATGATTAAGGATGTTGAGCATTTCTTCAAGTGTCTCAGCCATTAGAGATTTCCTTTTTGTGAATTCTCAGTTTAGCTCTGCACCCCATTTTTTGATTGGGTTATTTGGTTTCTTTGTGTTTAATTTCTTGAATTCTTTATAAATTTTGGATAAAAGCCCTCTGTCAGATGTGGGGTTGGTGAAGATCATTTCCCAGTTTGTAGGTTGTTGTTTTGTTCTAATGACAGTGTCCTTTGCCTTACAGAAGCTTTTCAGTTTCATAAGGTCCAGTGTATTGATTATTGATCTTAAAGCCTGAGCTACTGGTGTTCTGGTCAGGGAGTTGTCACCTGTGCCAATGGCTTCAAGGCTTTTCCTCACTTTCTCTTCTATTAGATTTAGTGTATCTGGTTTTATGTTAACGTCTTTGACCAACTTGAACTTAAGTTTTTTGCAAGGTGATAAATATGGGTCTATTTGCATTCTTTTACATGTTCACATCCTGCTTCACACTGTCTTAAATACTGCCTTTCAATGTCCCTCCTTTCTACTCCCTGTGTTTTCTTATGTTTTTACTTGTTCTGCCTTTTGACCTATGGTTGATTTTATTTAGCTCTTGGATTTAAGGTGTTTGCTAGGGTTGAACCACACACAATAGAATCATGTTTTTCTAGTTTACAATCTGAGGGTTCAAAATGTGATCAAATATCCTATAATATACCTGGACATTCAGAGGGTAGTTTCACATAAGAAATTGTTGACTTTCTAAAGAGCACCATGATGTTACCAGAACTGAAATTATAACTGACTGCATGCAGTATGAACTCAACCAATGTTTGAAATCCTGTGATTCATTTCAATGGTATATACCTATGTCTCTTTGCTTACAATGATCACATTTGTACTCATAGTTAATAGACTATGACAAATTAATTAATGTAAAAAATTACGTTATAAAATATAGATATTTGAATTTTTTGAGATCAATCAAATAACAAAGGAAGGTATAAAGTACAGCTATGTGACCAAAAGCTTGTATTAAGAGGAAGAATTCTAATCTCATGGCCACTCAGTCCTTTCAAAATTTAGCAACTACTTTAACAGTGTTCTAGGTAACTATCATATCTTTTGTTCTTTTATGTAAAAGCTAATACTGTAAACCTGAGTGGACATATTCAGCCTTTCCTCCTTCTCTAGTTGAGGTGACTTTCATTTCACTTGACTTTAGCCTTGCTTTAAATCCTCTGCCTTATCACATTCTCTTCTAAAAAAAAAAAAAAAAGACTGTGACAGAAAGAAAGAAAGAAGAAAGAGAGAGAAAAAGAGTGAGAAAAAAGAGTTAGGGAGAGAGAAAGAGAGAGAGAGAAGGAATTTTATAAGAGTACCGGCTGGGCTCTCTAACAGACCACACTAATTCCAATGAAATGGCCAACATCGGTTCATATACTTGAATATAGTCTCTACTTGTTGAGATTGTTTAAGAAGGATTAAGAGGTGTGGCCTTGTTGGAGGAGGTGTCTCAATGTGGGTGAGCTCTGAGGTTTCAAGTACCCACTCCAGGGTCAGTCTCACTTTCTTTGTTCCTGCTCTGTGTGAGTAAGGATATAAGCTCTTAACAAGTGCTTTCTTCATGCCATATTCCTAGCCATGGTAGTCATAGATAAACACTCTGAAACTGTAAATAAGCACTCAATTAAATGTCTTCCTTTATAAGTTGCCTTGGTTATGGTGTCTCTTCACAGCAATAAAATGGAAAATATGACAACTGTTTTAAACTGTATTAAATATGAATATGGTTATTATTTTTATGCTATAACTTCATTAGCTTTGGAAATAAAGGTTACAATGTATTTAACTATAAGAACCTTCACAAACTCTCAAAAATAATATCAATGTCAAAGCTGGGACAGATAAAAACAGAAATGGAATAGGGAATAATATTGCTCATACTTATTGTTGCTATAAGACAGAGCATATTTGAAAATATAAAGAGATTCCATGTGTCTTTTTGAGACTGGATATGCTTAAGTTTCATGCTGACAAAGAATTAACTTACATCATTTAAAACCTCAATTAGTTCCAGCAGAGGAAACTTGCATAATGCCCATTTATTTTATTTTAATACTACCTCTTTTTGAGAACAGCATTGGAAACTTTGTATTGTCCAGAGTACTGCAGTATACTTTGACTGGTAGCTTTGAAGACTGCATAATCCAACCCTTTGTCTACATACCCAAGATTCTGGCCGAGTAGGGAAGCTGGGGTGTCCTCAGTGGTAGGAGCATTCAGTACAAGCTGGAGCTAGGAATGTCAGGCTAGACAGCTGAAAGTGACTATCAATACTCATTGCTTGACCCCCGTTCTCTCACAAGAGGGCTTTTGTTTCTGTTCTTCTCAGATGATCCTGGCTTGGCTCTATTTCTTATGCTCCCCAATGATCAAATTTTCACCCTGAATCTCCTCTGTGTCTCTAGTTTCTGACATAAAAGTTTCAGAATTAGGAAGATTCTGGATATTTCTTTGAAGTACAATAGACTGCCTAATCCTTGTAAATGAGGAGCAATAAGACATTGTATATATCAACTGTATAAGGCCCTAGGAATGTGATTTGTGCTATAGGCAGCAATCTCTCATATTCTATATGACAGTTTATTGTGCTACAAAATTCTGGACAATTTCTACCTCCATTCTTGATTTGTTTGAGTTGGTTCAGAAGAAAGCTTCATGAGATCTGGATCTATCTCATTTCCTAATGAGTCATTTGGAAGAGGTAGTATTTATCACCATCTAAATGTTGTTTCATGAATGGAAGGAGAATCTTTAAAATCCCTAGCTCTCTTTTACTCAGAGTTCTCTCATGTTAATGGTATTTTTGAGAATTCAGAAGAACTCTACAAATTTTATGTTACTAATTCTCAATATCCTTGAGTGACTATAGGGAAGTAATGTTATTAAGCTGAGTTCAGAGAAGCAAACACAAAGCACACTTTAGTTAATGAGTTTTCAAGTGGAAATGGTGTGGGAGTTAGAGTGGCAGTTGATACCCTTAAAGTGTTACCAAGTGCCAACCTGTTCTTACAATCCATTATGCTTTAAGTAAAAGAAATTTGTTCATGAGAAAGAAATGTACATATTGTCTTTATTTTGTTTTTGAACTGGTTTTAATTTTATCAAATATTCTATTGATTCCTAGATTTGCTTTTAATTAAATCTTTACATAAGTGTGGTTCCTTGAAAGGAATTATAAGTAAAATTAATAGAAAATTTAAGAGAACCAAGTCACAAAGATGGTGCATATGTGTTCAAAGTCTGTGTAATTAAGTACTATAACTGATTTTTAGAAGAGAAAATACATATAGAGTACATGCTAACTCGCTTATGCACTCCTCCTGTCTTTAAAAACGACTTTGAGACTAACAGGGCTATTAATTGTTTCCAATCTTGATTCATATTTGGGAAAAAAATTATATACCACTATTATAGTATGATGACTCCCTTAAGGGAAAAATGGAAGAATGATTAATTAAGTCAATTTCAAAAATATCTCAGCATAGTCTAATGAGTTTATTGACTTTAACTATTAAGATATATGTGAAGTCAAAGAAGATATTATCCATACATAGTTTTGTCTTATGTCCTTGCAAACTGGCCTCAACAGAGTAACTAATAAAGTAGAGATGTGAAAACCTCTTGGGGAACAAAAAGTTTGAAAATAAATGAAATGAATGCATTTTATGACATTGAGGAAATATCAGTAATTTTAATATAAATATGTTAACCAAATGTGCCCAAAAACTGTTTATTTCAAGAAATAATATAAATTACCTTCCTACAAACACTTTTTCACATTTTTTACTGACTGAAAATTTGATACAACAGATTCTCTGCATTTTTACCTCCACCACCTCCCTTTTATACTTTTTATTCTCCCATTCTTCCTATCCTGACTTTGAGATTACATTCTTTGTTATTGTTTCATCTTACCCCATGAAGTCTAGTTTGTGTTCCCAAGCTTGTGGTGAGACTAAGGCCTATACTGGTATTGGATCAGCAGAGCAGGAATCACATAATTAAAGAAAATTACTCCCCTTCTCCCCACAGCCATAAAATGTCAACAGATTCTAAGGTAGTCGTGGGGTTACATATCCACATTCCTCAGTCTATGATTGGATTTTTATTTATTAGTCTGACTAGATATTGCAAATGCTTTGCTCATGCTCTCTAATCAATGTGAGTGTATAGGTTCACCTTACCCTATAATGTTTGGAAAACATGCTTTCTTTGTGTTTTCAACAACCTCTGCTTCTTATATTCCTTCTATCTTCTGTGATGATCCCTAAGCCATTGGAAGTAGGATGTGATTTTTTTTTAATGATTTGTTTAGAATTTAACACATATTGTCTTTTGTTTTCTGCATCTTGACCAGTTGGATGTCTCTGTGTTGATTTTTTATCTATTACAGGAAAACTTTTTTTTTCTGAGAAGAGATGAGAGATTCTCTGATCTATGGATACCACTGAGTCATTAGAAATCATTTTAATATTATGTTCATTCAGCTGAATAATGCTACTAGGTTTCTCCTAAGGCATATGATTTATCTAGCCATAGGTTCTTGGCCCCTTTAATACTACCAGATGTACCTTCCATCAAAAATCATTCAGAGCTCCAATTTTATAGGCATCAAGCTGTCTTGTGATTGGTAACCTTTATAGGAAACCATGTGGAAAGAAACTTCTATCTCCAATCAAATTTCATGAGAATATAAGGCTGCTAACATCTTAAGAATGAACTTACAAGTTCTGTTTTCTCTGTACTCATATAGATTGAGCCTACAAGCTCATAGCACTAATATAAAATGCTGCTGTGGTATTTGAACAGGACACACATATATCCTTTCATTTATTTTGACTCTTCTCTAGTCACCTACAATACTTAATGGCACACAATATCTATATAAATAATTGATTTACTCACTTGTATAGGAAATAATGAGGAGGACAGTTTGTACATGTCCAGTAAAGACATTATAGGCTTTGAAATTTTATGTTCCTGTTTTCAGTTGATTCAATTTGTAAATGTGAAAAAAACAGACCCCACCTTCAATTGTAGATACTGAGATGTTTGTCAACATTGTGTAAGTGAACATGAAACAACCTATGCCACAGTCAAATACTTGAAAGGACCTATGCTTCTGTCCATCTCTTAATTGGAATTTGGAGAATCTCTTTGCCAGCTATGAGGCAGCTTCTCCCCTAAAAATAAGTATGATGAGATAGTTAATCTTTATCTATTTAACTAAGTTTTGGAACAATTTGTTATAAAGTATTATGTAAAATAAACGAATACATTTTTAATTAATCCATCAAAAAGTAATCCAATTTTGACAGGTTTAATTCTTGAAAAACAATAATTCTTGAAATAAGGATAAGATATGTGCTTCTATCTCACTATCTAGAAAGGCACCTTATTTCCACAAAGAGAAAACTGGCTAGAACTTGTTCAACATTGGCACTGGTGTTATTAGTGAATGATTGTGATGGGGATTTAGGATGCCAGAATGACTCCAGCCAGTGGAAGGTAGGTGTGGATAGAAGGAACTTGCTGAAGACCCACAAGATGGCCATGCTGCATTTACATATGTGTAAGGGGCCTAGGTCCAGTTCATGCATATTCTTTGGTTGGGGCTGCAGTCTCTGCGAGTCCCCATGGGCCTAGGTTAGTTGACACTGTTGGTTTTCTTGTCCCCTATGGGTCCTTCTAACTTTCAAACTTTGCACTCAAAATTTTCAAGGACCCACAATTTTCCCATGTAAGGGATAGAGTCAAAAACAGAAGATTCTTCTGAGTCTGGGTTAGCTCACTCAGGATGAGCTTCTCTAGTTCCATCCATTTGGCTAAATTGCATGATTTTGTTGTTTCTGATAGCTCAGTAGGCACATGGCATCTATTCACTTATAATTGGATTTTAGCCATATAGTACAGTATAATTATACTACAGCCAATAGACTTTGTTACCTGTCAATGAGACACTTTGCCCTAGTAGTGCTCCCTTGTAGGCCCCCAGTGTACGAGGAGGCTCTTGGCCCTCATATGACTGCTGAACTGGGGTGGGACACTGATATGTAGGGACACTCCACTCGGGAGGAGTAGGTTGGAAGAGATGGGGGTAGAGGGTGGGAGGGTGAGACTGGGAGGGGTGGAAAGAGGACAGTGTGATGGAGATGTAACCTGTAGTAATAAATACACATTTAAAAAACCCCAGAGGATTCAAAGTTAACCATAGATGCTTGGCACTCTGTACAGCATGGGTCATAGCATATAATATTAAAATCCTGAGAAAGCAGTGATAAAAATAACTTGAACGGCACTAATCTCAACCAGAATAATTTTAAAAGCAAATACTGTAAACTCTATGAGATTAGAGAAACATGAAACGTATCTACAACTAACATACTATAAACTAACCCAAGTGTGTCAGGTACTGTTTTCAGAAACTGGGAAAGTATTTGTGAGCAAAGTCTTATAACTATTCACAAGAGAAAATGGACACTAGATTCTGTTTATAGTATCACAGAAGACTTCTAGAATGACAAAAAAGAATACTGTTGTTAATAAGTTAGTAATGACTAAAATACAAACATATAGAAAAATAGAAGCTTAATAAATAAAAAAAGTGAAGCCCAAAGGATTTACCAGTAGAAAAAACCTTTTGGAAAAAAATTGTTATAAACATGTTCAAAGATTTAAAAAGAGGATTCTCATAAGTACAAGGGTTAAAAGTACTCACAATTATTTTGCAACTGGAAGTCATACATTGAGGTAGTAAATATTTAAAATTAGGAGTAAAATAGTATTACTAAATTACAAAATAGATATAGGTTTCAAAAGCATAGAAATTGAAATCAGATTAAAAAATAATTATACATTCAGAAAAACAAAAAAGAAAAGAGTGAAATGAAAGATAAATAGCAGTGAAGGCTTGCATTCTAATATTAAGTATTTTTAGCAAAGATGGCACTGGAAAGAGACAATAAGAGATCTGCAAGGAGTACAATCAAATAGAAGCTATGAAAGGCCAACATCAAGTATATAAAAAATATATACTACAGACGGAATCAGTTCAAAGACATTAATTGTTGAATTTCCAATGCAGACTTTCTAATTTTTTTCTGAAATTCTTATATAATTGTTTTTATTTTAAAAATCTGAGACATTTCATGTCGCGTCCCTCTCGACCAGCAAGAAATGACGCAACTCACAAAAGCTCTTCTCCTGCAGTTTATTCAGGTCCCTTGAAAACAGTCTTCCGAAAAGGGCCGGGCAGACCCAACCCACAGGCTAAATACTAAATGAACAGCCAATCAAGTAAAGCCACGTGGTGCTATCTTAGAGGCCCACGTATGCAGAAGCAAGCCAGATCAGCGGTCTTAGCCAAATATGGACTTGTTTACCACCGAGAGCGCTCACCGTCGGGCTGGTGGAAGGCGGAGACCAGCGCCATTTTTAAGGCGCGGCACATCGCAGCTCTCTACAGTTCCTCCTTTTTTTTTATTTTTCTAAAGTTGGTAGAAGTCCCTGGAAAGGTTTCGTAATCCCCCTATCTGGGGATCTCACGGTGGGCCTGAGCCTGTAGGATGGCGGTGCTCAAACTCTTACCCGTCTCTGGGTCAGCCTCCCCACTCGGGACTGCCCTGTCTTAGGTGGCCGAGACTTACCCGTCAACTCCGTCACTGACTTACCAGACCCTAATATCCGTGGAACGAATACCTCAGTGGGCAGGAACTATGCTTAGTGAAGATTTACTTCACGGCAGCAAGCCATGCCTGAGGGGACTGGCCCGCCCAATGGCAACAAGGGCTTGTATAATCATGGCTGCGTTACGCTTTTGTGTGGCTCTCATTTTATAGATGCACCATAGGCAAACCAGAGAGGCTAGCATCATCAGTATCGCCAAAGAGCCTACGCCCGCCCACTCCTTAAGATGATCCATAGCCGTCTGTATCCAGGAAGTCAAGCCAGTAGCCAGGCTCAGGTCCACTCGAGTGGAGTTGATGTGGACAATTGTTGCTCTCAGCTCTCTCATCAAATTTTCAAATTCAGCTGACCAATCCTGTAAGAGGAACTTTGACAATTGTCTGGACAAGTTAGCAGCTTTTGTATAATTTTGATATTGTACGGAAGTAACACATAAACTTTGCATTTTCCACTCACACCCCAATTGTGCTAGTTGCCAAAGAGAATCAATCTGTTCTTGTATTAAATCTATACGTTGATTAACTATCATAAGACCTCCTTTGAGATGAGAATTCATAGAGGCCTGAGTATCCAATGCCTGTGCCACAGTGGCTGAGATGTTATTCAAGGCATTGGCAGTCTGTATAGAACTAGACAAGGCAATGGCTGATGCAGTAGCTCCCACAGCAGCAATAGTGATAGCAGTAACAATAGCTGCAGTGATGCCAAAATCTCTTTTAAACCTGAATAGCATCATGGTATTAGGAGCCTCTACAGGAACTGGCACATATCGAGGCATTCTAGTCACCACAGCCACAGGAAAGGCTGAGGCATTCCAGCATAGGGCATAAAATCATGTGCCTGGAGTGCATACTAACTTTTCTTCACGTAAGGATGCACTCCCATTACTTACAATCCACAGAAAAGGAGGCCAGAGACATACTGGCGAAGCTGAAAAAGTCTTGTTGCGGTAAGAATGAAACAAAGAATTCCAAGTACCAGAGCCACTACCGCTAGAGAAATCCAATTTGGTAGCGGACCCTAGGGAAAAATTACCTCTTTGATAAATTCCTCCCCCAAGCATAATGACAGGTCCCAAGTCCATGCAACTTCCATTTACTCCACACAAAAGCCACAAATCAAAAGGATTGGTGGCAGTCTGCTGAGGATCCCTAGTAGATATATCAAGCATTCCTGTACAAGACTTATTCACTACATTACTAATCATGGGGCTAAAGGAAAAATAATCTTGTTGAACCCAAACTGCTCTGCGCTCCTGACATCCAGTCCAGGGAAAAGGTCCTTCCTCTCCTGTGGATCCTCTACAAAAAGGTGCCCAGCGTGGCTGTCTGGGGGGGTCCCGGTCAGAGACTCGTGTGGGCCACCATCCTTCAAGGCGAGAACCATTGCCTGAAAACAAACCACCACTCCTACCCCCAAACCTCAGTTGTGGTAAAAAATCTGCTGACTGCTGAGACAATTTAATGCATTTTGTATCATCTGACCTATTGAAGCTCATTAAAAAGCACAAACTACCCTTTAAGCTGACATTTCTATTACCCTCTATAGGGCTTCTCTGATCATCAAAGGGAATGTAGGGTAAGCCTAAGCTTCTATTACTGCTAAATAAGCGTGGAAACACAGTTGCATCATGTCTGACCGGCATCGGCTTTGGGAATATCGACAGGATCCCCCATCTCGGCTCGGTCATTCCTGACATACTCACTGCTACTATCACCAGAATCCTTAGGAGGGTCTTCATGACGAATCTTCCTCACAAGGCGCTCAGGCACCCACACTGGATCTTGTTGATCCTGAGGAAAAACACGAACAGACCCTCTCGCCCATGTTAGCACAGGGTCAGGCCCCCGCCAAGAGCCTGTCAGAATGTCCTTCCACTTCACCATGCTTTTAGGTGAACCATGGGAATCCTGATGTCTGTCCTCTGCTGAGCGGCCTTGAGCATCCAAATTGAAAAAATTTAGAGTAAATAAGGCTAAAGACATTCTTTCCTTGGGGGTACGGCCTTGGCCTATTCCCCCTTTTTGTTTTTGCAAGCATTCTTTCAAGGTGCGATGAGCACGCTCCACAATTCCTTGTCCTTGAGGATTGTATGGTAATCCGTGATTAAGCTGTACCTCCATCTGATTACAGAAGGAGACAAAGGACTGTGCCGTATAGGCTGGTCCATTGTCCGTTTTCAGCTGCTGTGGTTTTCCCCATGCAGCCCAGGCTTCCAAGCAATGTCCTATGACATTGCGAGCCTTTTCTCCACTCATAGGTGTAGCATGTATGATACCTGAGCAGGTATCCACAGATACATGAATATATTTTAAGGTTCCAAACTCTGAAATGTGGGTAACGTCCATTTGCCAGATTTTGAGTGGCATCAACCCTCTAGGGTTCACTCCCACACTGAGAGGATGATGATGAATCACACAGTGAGGACAGTCCAAAACTACTTGTCTAGCATCTGCTCTAGACAAATGGAATTTTTGCTGTAGAGTTTTTGCATTTACATGAAATAATTGGTGAAACTGTCTGGCTTGGTCCAGGAATGAGCTCCAAAAAATGCATTCCATCCTGGTCCATTGATCAACTTTATCATTACCCTCACTTAATGGTCCAGGTAATCCTGTATGTGCTCTGATATGTTGAATATAAAAAACACCTTTTTCTCTGCCAGATTAAAACTTGTAACTCTTGTAATAAGGCACATACAGTACTACTATTCTTAATAGGACCTGCTAATTCTAATACTTTCACTGCGTTGACCACATAGACTGAATCTGAAATCAAATTGAATGCAAATTGACATCTTTTAAACACCTCAATTACTATTTTCAACTCTACTATTTGGGGGGAGCCCGGTTGAAATTGACATAACACGGGCTCTTGTCTTTCTATCAAATAGGCTCCACAGCCTGTCTTTGAGCCCTCAGTAAACACATTTGGTGACCCTTGAAGTGGTACTGCTGAAGTAACCTTAGGGAATATCACTGGGTGCTCCTTAAAAAATGATAGCAATGGATGTTTAGGGTAATGGTTATCAATCACTCCTTCAAAGCTACATTGCAATATTGCCCAGTCATCTACAGTGCCACACAAAATCTTAATTTGATAACTGGAATAAGGTATTATTATACTGGCAGGAGCAACTCCAAAAGACTGCAAGCATTGTTGGATACCATTCAAGGCTAAAGCAGCAAGTGCAGTGGGATAATGTTCTATGGATTTTTTCGGAGAAATCTTTGAATAGGTCCATAATAATGGTCCGTCCTGCCATAACAATCCTGTAGGTTGACCATAGGTGGCAAATATGCACAATGCAATGGGCTGTCCTTCCTGCCATCTCTTTAGGAAGGCACTCTGTAACCTTTCTTCCACTTTACATAAAGCTTTTCTTGCTTCGTCTGTTAATTGCCTAGGAGAATTAAGTGCTGAGTCACCTTTCAAAATATCATATAGGGGTCTTATTTCATAATTTGGTAGCTTTAAATAGCCTCTTACCCAATTGATATCTCCTAACAACCTTTAAAATCATTTAAAGTCTTTAAATTATCTTTTCTTATCTCAACCTTTTGAGGTATTATCTTTTCAGGTCCAACCTTCGCTCCTAAATAATCAACCACATTTTCCTTTTGAACCTTATCAGGAGCAATAAACAACCTTTTCTTTTTTAATAATTGAACTAATTCTTCATAGGCCCGATTTAACATTTGTTCACTCTTAGCTGCCAATAAGATATCATCCATATAATGAACACATCTCAAATCTGGAAAATTCTTTCTCAAGGGAGCAATGGCTTCCCCCACATACAGTTGGCACATAGTGGGGCTGTTTGCCATGCCCTGAGGTAATACTACCCATTCAAACCTCTGATCAGGTTCCTCATGGTTACAGGATGGAACAGTAAATGCAAATCTCTCACTATCTTTGGCACACAAAGGGATGGAGAAAAAACAATCTCTTATATCTATAACTATAATGGGCCATGAGGCTGGCAAAGATGATAAAAGCGGCAAGCCGCGTTGCACTGGGCCCATGATCTGCATTTGTTGATTTATGGCACGCAGATCATGCAACAATCTCCATTTTCCAGATTTCTTTTTAATGACAAAGATAGGTGTATTCCAGGGAGATACAGATGGTTTTATATGCTTTAAAGACATCTGTTCATCCACCAAATCTTTGGCTGCATTCAATTTTACAGAGGAAAGTGGCCACTGAGGAACCCATACTGGATCCTCCTTCTTCCAAGTTATGGGAATGCCCTCCTCAGTGGCCCCTAGGAAAAACCCAGGCCCTGTCTCTTTTGTCTTTGCTGCATAGATATGGGACTCTTTCGTCCCTGCAAATATTTTCCTATTCCAAAGCCTGGAGCATATCCCATATCTTGCATCATACATTGGGCTGAATCAGAATAGTCATTACTCAATTTAAATCCCATATCCTTTAAAAGGTCTCTTCCCCAAAGGGAAATAGGGAGCTCAAGTACATATGGCTGCATTTCTCCTGAGTGGTTCTCTTGGTCCTGCCACTTTAATAACCTTGCACTCATATCTGGAGTCCTAGCATAACCCAGGCCTTGAAGTGTTTGAGAAGAGGCTTGTACAGGCCAACCTGAAGGCCAGTCTTTCTTTGCTATGATACTCCTATCAGCCCCAGGATCCAAAAGGCCCAGGATCTTTTTACCATCAACTTTTAACTCCAAGACAGGGCGTTGGTCCAAATCCAGGGAGAGAAAAGTCAAATGTGTGCCCGTGGACCCAAAACCATCTTGTCCTCTCTCTCTATCCTTTGCTGCATACCGGTCATGTAAGCTCGGCAACATGATCAATTGAGCAATTCTATCTCCAGGAGAGATAGCCGTTATATCACGGGGGGAGGCTACCATGATCTTAACCACTCCTGTATAATCTGGATCTATAACTCCAGGATGGACAATAAGTCCTCTCAAAGCTGATGATGACCTCCCTAACAACAAACCAACTGTACCAGGTTCAAGGGGTCCTTTAAAATCTGTTTCAATTAACTGGACCCCCATTTGGGGTGTTAATACGAGTCTGGTGGTGGAGCAGAGGTCCAATCCTGCTGAGCCTGCAGTGGCTCTCCGCGGTCTCTCGGATGGCAGAGGGTTGGCCATCTCTCTTGATTCTGCTCTTTGTCCTGATTCTCTACTGCCCCATATATTTGTGGGCCCTGAGGTCGTGGGCCCCGCTGTCCGTTTTTTGGACGAGCCCACCATAACCTTGAGTTAAAGGTTGGCCATGGATGTCTATCACTGAACGGCATTCATTAGCCCAATGGTTCCCTTTTTTACATTTTGGGCATAACCCCGGCCGCCTGGGGCGTTGTACACTTCCCATACTTTCTGCACTCCTTCCCCTGGGGCACTGTCTTTTAAAGTGTCCCATCTTGCCACACTTAAAACAAACTCCTGAACTTCCTCCACCTTTTCTGGCCAATTGTATTACTGCGGCAGCAAGACCAGCATTAGTTAACGGCCCTCCAAGCTCTCTACACACTTTCATCCAGGCTTCTAGGCCTTTATTCTTATAAGGGGTGATAGCAGCTCTACATTCTTTGGTACATTGCTCATAGACCAACTGTTTTATTAGTGGCATAGCAGCATCCGGGTCACCAAAAATCTTCCCTGCTGCTTCCACCATTCGTGCTACAAAATCTGAAAAAGGCTCCATAGGGCCCTGTAGAATCTTAGTTAAGTTCCCACTCACCTCCCCTTTATTAGGAAGAGATCTCCAAGCCTTGATAGCTATCTTGTTTATTTGCTCATAAATCTGAATAGGATATCCTATCTGCTGATTGGCAAATCTCCCCTGCCCAAGCAGCATATCTCTATCCCAGGCTGGATTTCCATCTCTCTGATTATTGGCTGCTTGCTCAGTGGCATACTCAATCAAGAAAGCTTTCCAGTCTAAGTATTGCCCTGGACTTAAGCAGGCGCGGACCAGGCCACTCCAATCACTCGGAGTCATACAATGTCTGCTTAATGCTTCCACTTGAGCCATTGTAAAAGAAGCGGTAGTACCATAGGTACGAACCGACTCTGCAAGAGATTTTACCACCTTAAAATCAAGCGGTTCCTCGTACCTGTTCCCTTGTGGGTCTTGGTATACCAGATAAGCAAACTGTAATTCTGTTCTTACTTGTGTCCACATCCCCGGGCAGAAAGATCTCCCTACTTTTAGTGACTGAACATGCTGATCTATCTGAGTGGCTTCTGGATATGGAGGAGGAGTTAAAGGTGCCATGGCAACGGCTTTGTTTACACCAGCTGCCGCCAGCGTGGCCGAAGGCGCTGTAGCGACGACTCTGCCCACTCCGACTGCTGCTGACGCTGACGCTGACGTGTCAGGTGCCATAGCAGCAGCTCCACCCACACCGACTGCAGCATCAGCTCCTCCCACACTGACTGCCACCTGCGTGTCCTTCTCTTTTACTTTTTTCTTTTCCTTTTTTCTTATAACAGTCCTCTCCAACTGTTCTAGTAGAGCGTGTAGCTCTCCTTCAGAATCTGTGCTCTCTGAGTCCTCAAAATCTCTAAAATCTCTAAAATCTGTGAGATCGGGATAGACAGGAACTTTCTTTTTGTCTTCCTTTTCACTGTCTACCTGCTCAAATCTTTCGCCTTTGTTACTTTCCTTTTCACTGTCTACCTGCTCAGATCTTTCCCCTTGCAGCAGTTCCAAGGCTGATTCTCCCTCTTTGATCACATTACAACATCTCTGATCTACTAAACAACTCCTCACCATTTTCCAAATCGGTCTTACTCCATGCTTCAGAGTCCCTTGCTCCCAAGCAAAATCCAAGTCCCTGCCCAATCTGTCCCAGCAGGATACCGTAAGATTCCCGGACACCGCAAACCACGGAGCCACGGAATCACATTCATTCAAAAATCTTTCTAGGGTAGACTTCTTAATTTTCAAATTCCTAGCTAAAAGTAGCTCCTGAAGAGCCAGAAAAATTGGGTGTGACTCAGACAACCCCATGTTTAAAAATTTACTTTCGGTTTGCAGCTTCCCCACGAAACTGTATCTTTTGTTCGCTATCTCCACGAAACTTTACCATACGTTCACTATCTCCGCGAAACTTCACCGTACGTTCGCTATCTCCGCGAAACTTTACCTTGTGTTCGCTGTCTCCGTGAAACTTTATTGTCCTGATTTATCCCAGGAACTTACCAACGCGTTGCCCCTGACTGCAGGAGTTCTGAGTCTTTTCTTGGTTCCCCGTACGGGCCACCACTTGTCGCGTCCCTCTCGACCAGCAAGAAATGACGCAACTCACAAAAGCTCTTCTCCTGCAGTTTATTCAGGTCCCTTGAAAACAGTCTTCCGAAAAGGGCCGGGAGACCCAACCCACAGGCTAAATACTAAATGAACAGCCAATCAAGTAAAGCCACGTGGTGCTATCTTAGAGTCCCACGTATGCGGAAGCAAGCCAGATCAGCGGTCTTAGCCAAATATGGACTTGTTTACCACCGAGAGCACTCACCGTCGGGCTGGTGGAAGGCAGAGACCAGCGCCATTTTTAGGGCGCGGCACGTCGCAGCTCTCTACAATTTCATATTTCTGAATAGTTGTTCCATAATATTAATAGAACTTCAAAAAGTATTGGAAAAACCTGTGTATAAGCATTATATCAAAAATATGTACCATTTTAAAAAGAAGTGCTTTTTAAAGAAATTCTGCCCAAATAATTATAATTGAAAAACAAAATGCAAACCAATTAAGAAATTCAATCAAAAAACCCACTTAATTTATTCAAAAATCTAAATCTCAAATTGTGAATATGCTATAGTATTTACTTCAATTTGACAAGTTTTATTTTGTTTTATAATGAGACTCAGTATCAGCTAGATAATACTTCATTTGATAAAGTTTAGCAGAGTATTGGTGAGATCTACACCCAACATTTTCTAATTTGAACGAATAAACCATTGGCTTGAATTCAAATACAATGCCAAATATTAGGTACCAAATTGCAAGTATACTAAACTACAATATGCTTTTAATCTAGGGAAATCTATTTAAACATAGGCTTGTCCTTTTATGGGAAAACAAAGTGCTTCAAAACTCTTCTGCAGAAATCCTCAAAATTTTACATCATCAGACTGAGATTAAGAGTGACCTATTTGTTAAAATAAATTACATAGGGACACACCAGTAATCACAGATATCCTAAAGACTTTTCAAAAAAGCAATATGGAAACTATCACTGTAGAAGCTTCTAAAATATATCTATATATTCATTAAAAAGTGTCAAATGGAGTTATTCATAATGGGACAACAATATCCATACTAGACAGCAGAAGCTAGCAAATAAATAGCAGAAGCTTAGGAGTTGGTCATTCTTTTGGAGTTGTTGTCCAATGAGGTCCCAGAAGCAGTTAACAATTACTGTCAGTGTTTTGGTTACATTATAAAATTTGAATATACTGTTTTAAAAATATGTTGGAATGCATCTAATTTAGTCAAGAAGAACATTTTATTTAGAACAAACTTGATTCCTCAGAAGACAAACTGTTGACCAAAATGATTACTTTGACCACAGAAAATGAAAAGATGCATTTGGACTGAAAAAAAAATTAGGAGCATAGTAGCAATGTTCTTGACACAGACAAGTAATATATAGCTCACATTTTGAAGGCTTAGGAAGTGAATGATCATTTCTGAAAAAGAAAAGAATTGATGGAGACCAATAGGTAGAAAAAGGAAGAAAGGCTGTGTACACTGAGGCAAAATGGTGAGTCAAGACCTGTAAAGCTCAGAGATGAATGGGAATGCCTGAATAGTAGCAGGGTGATTTTTCTGCAGTAGATCACATTACTGTAGATAAAAACCAAAGGTGTATCAAATCATTTAATATCTTACTATGAATTATAGAAGAAGATCCTTTACTTTAGTGTGTTGTTTTATAAAATTATATGTTCCAGAAAAGAGATTCATAGAATTCGATTGGTTTCCTCAGGGGTTTATAAAGCAGTTTAGAATATTTTCATGTGAACCAGATCAAGTATTAAGTGTCTCTCAGAAGCACGACAAATCCTGCATTCTTAGGAAGAATGTAGTATAACTTAGTCAACCCAGGCATACTGATTAATCAATGGATCATTGTAGAAATCAAATTGCAAAGTGCAAATATAAGTGACATGTACTTTTACTCTCAGTTATAAAAATAAATAGAAGTATTTGAAAGTAATTGTTGAATCAAAAGAAACAAAGTTTTACATAAAATAAAGAGCATGTAGAAGGAATTGTGCTTTTAAGTGTTTAAAAATCACCATTAAAAAGTGAACATATTGAGTAGCAGTACATATCACCTACATTTATGCATGAGAAATAGAAAATAATTAGTTGCATATTGATTACATATCAGTATCTCCAGAAATGGGATTTAGTTGATAACACATTCAGAGTTTTGAATTTAAACTTCTGTTTTAAGTTTTTAAATGTTATAAATTTTGTTTACTTGAAAAAGAAAAGCAAATTAAATTTTGATGAACATTAATACCATTTACTAAACACTGAAATAGGAAATAGTTTTGTCCTGCTATACTTAGGAAAGATAGATCACAGCTGAAACTTTGGAGACACTGTATCACGTGTCAATGTATTTCTGTACATGATTACTTCAAAAGTGAATAATAAACTTTTCAAGAGTATATTGAAAATGTATTTTAGGATTTCTCTGGTGGAATTTTTGGGGTCACTTATGTATGCTATCATACCATCTGCAAATAGGGATACTTTGACTTCTTCCTTTCCAAATTGTATTCCCTTAATCTCCTTTAGTTGCCTTATTGCTCTACCAAGAACTTCAGGTACTGTGTTGAAGAGATATGGGGTTGGTGGGCATCCTTGCCTTGTCTCTGATTTTAGGGGAAATTTAAGTTTCTCTCCATTTAATTTGATGTTGACTACTGGATTGCTGTATGTTGCCTTTGTTATTTCTAGGTATATTGCTTGTATGCCTGCTCTCTCCAGGACTTTAACTTGAAAGAGTGTTAAATTTTGTCAAATGCTTTTTCAGCATCTGTTGAGATGATCATGTGATATCTTTTTCTTTCAGGGTGTTTATATGATGGATTACTATGATGGATTTTCATATGTTGAGCCACCCTTGCATTCCTGGAATGAAGCCTACTTGATCATATTGCATGATACTTTTGATGTGTTCTTAGATTTAGTTTGCATTATTTCATTGAGTATTTTTGCATCTATGTTCATGAGAGAAATTGGTCTGAAGTTCTTCTTTGTTGGATCTTTGTGTGATTTAGGTATCAGGGTGACAAAGCTAAACTGAGAATTCAGAAAAGAGGAATCTCTAATGGCTGAGAGACACTTGAAGAAATGTTCAACATCCTTAATCATCAGAGAAATGCAACTCAAGACGACTCTGAGATTCCATCTCATACCTGTCAGAATAGCTAAGATCAAAAACTCAAATGACAGCACATGCATGTGATCATCTGTGTACCAAGCCATGTGCATGAAGGCAAACGATGACTACAACAATAGCAGGAGTCAATTATCTCTTCCAGCCATATGGATTATGGGTATTGAACCCTGGTCCTCAAGCTTGACAGATAGAGTCAATCAGCTCAGCCATCTCGTCTGGTGAGGGTGTGGAGAAAGGGGAACACTTCTCCATTGCTGGTAGGAGGGCAGACTTATAGTACCACTAGGGAAATCAGTCTGGCAATATCTTAGGAAACTTGGAATAACTCTACCTCAAGACCCAGCCATACCACTCCTGGGTATACATCCAAATTATTCTTCACCAATCCACAAGCACATCCCCTCATCTATGTTCATAGCAGCCTTATGTATAATAGCTAGAAACTGGACACAACCCAGATGTCCCTCAACCAATGAATGGATAAAAAAAATTGTGGTACATTTACACAATGGAATTCTAGTCAGCCATCAGAAACAAGGAAATCGTACAATTTGCTGCCAAATGGATGGAACTAGAAAAGCTCATCCTGAGTGAGATAACTCAGACCCAGAAAGATTTGCATGTCATCTATGCATTTATAACTGGATTTTAGCCACATAGTACAGGATAACTATCCTACAACCAACAGAGTGAAAGGAACAGGAACATAGGCTTTGTTACCTGTTAGTGGGACACTTTGCCTTGTGGAGTTGCCATGCAGGACCCCAGTGCAAGGGGAAGCTCTTAGCCCTCATATGGCTGCTGAACTGAAAGGGCTGATATGTAGGGCACCCCACAATGGAGGAGTAGGATAGGTGCCAGAAGGGGGAGAGAGTGGGAGTGTGAGACGGTGGAGGGAGGTGTCTGTGATGGAGATGTAAATTGAAGTAATAAACAAACATTTAAAAAACATGCATTTTATATAAACCTCATTTTCTATTTACCCACTATGACACTATGACCTATTCATAAATTTTAAACTTATCACACAGATAAGAATTGAAATTGTATTAAACTGTATCAATGCAGGTTTCTCCTCTATACAATGGAAAATAGAAAGGAGCTGGGGAGATGGCTCAGCTGATTGACTATATCTGTCAAGCTTGAAGACCTGGGTTCAATACCCATAATCCATATGGCTGGAAGAGATAATTGACTCTTGCTATTGTTGTAGTCATCTTCTGCCTTCATGCACATGCCTTGATACACAGATTATCACATACCTGCATATACACAGACACAGACATGTGTTCAAGATAAATGAATAAAAATGTTTAAATTATTGATTTCAATTTTTATATTTTAGGGAAGTTTTATATATATATATAGTGAATGTTGGCCATTTTCACCCCCATTGCTTTCCTTCACCCCTTTTTTTTCCTGATAAATTCCTCCCAAGAGATTATCATTGTACACTCATGCCTTGTTTGTATATGGGACCCAGTGAGTTCAGTTAATTGCAAGATTGTGAGTGAGAGGCTATTCACTGGAGCATGGACAATGGCTGTACCACTTCAGAAAAAGAAATTCCTTCCCCCAGCTACCTCTGATCATCAATGATGTCTCAGGGAAGGATAAGCCTCATGAGCCCCACCCTACCATGCATGTTGAAGCAAACTTTTAGGGCTCAACCTTTACAGCTCACCACAGCTGCAGTGAGCAAGTTAGTTCAAGAACTGTTTCATGTTCAGAAGACACTTTTCTGAAATTCATCTCCACATTCTCCTGACTTTTCATTCTTTTTGCCTGTCATTGGTGATGTTCCCTGAGTCTTAAGGGAGGGGCAGATATTCATGTTTAGTTTGGGGCACTCCATCTCATCCTGTATTCTTTACAGCACATGGGCTAGATAAGAGTCTGGACATTATCCACTGAACACTGCAACAAGAAGCTTCTTTCAGATTCTGTGGAAATTAATATGAAGATACCTCAAAAACTTAAAAGTAGAATCTTCACCAGATTTATCTGATGTTATGGCACAGTGCTCTTCATCTTATGTTTAATTTAAATACTACAAAGATTTTTTTTTATTTTGGTAAAATGGCAAGTAATTTATGAACTTTCCTATTATTCTCTCAGAATCATTGGGAAGTAATTTTCTTTAGTTTGTTATTTTCTCATCTTTAGGAATTTTGTCTCTTCTGTTAATGTTAGTTGATCTAATTGGTCAGATTATGAAAATTAATTTAGAGTGTGATATTCCATCATGTTCTTTGATTTGACCAAATTTTCCTTTTCTCTCAAGAATTGAAGTAATACAGGGTATCAATTAGCATTTTACTGAAAATAATTTAAAAAACAATGTAGTTGATATAATTAAAAAGAAGGTTTCAAGTAGAATTTCATGGTAGTTAGTTTTCAGTGAACATTTTCATGTTTGATGAGTTGTTCATTCTTACATAGTACCATAGCTACAAACATAAATCCAGGAGAACACGAAATCTATGTCCAAGAGCCTGCAGTCCTGGCATTGATTTTATTGGGAAACAGAGCATAGGTTTTATTATAATAGTGCTTACTTAACGACCTCAAATAAATAAAACAAATGTAGGTCCTTATCTAAGAGAAAAACTAGAGATATGTGGAATTTTATTCTTTGGTATGTGCAGGAGCCAAACACTGTTAGCTTTTCACCTTTAGTTAAAGAGTATTTCCTAATTTTGTTAAAAATCTTAAAGCCTTGGGTTCACCTACACTGGCTTTATGTATAGAATACTATTTCATCAATCTTAAATAACATTTAAATTGGTAATAATTAAATTTATAAGAACTGGAAAAATGACAGTACGGGTGCCTGAAAAAGTTATAAGGAATCATACTATTAATTATCTATCTAAAAAGTCCTGTAACACTTGTAACTCAGTGTATATATATATATATATATACATATATACATGTATAAATTAAGTGACCCATCTGGGATGAGTCTCTCATATAAATCATATATATATGTGTGTGTGTGTGTGTGTGTGTGTGTGTGTGTGTGTGTGTGTGCATATGTGTGTAGACCATGAATTTGAAAGAGAACAAGAAAGTTCCATTGCTTAAAAGATGCCTTTGTTCAGCTGAGGAAATTTATGACAGTTAATATTAACACACAGCTTGATTGGATTCAAATTACCCAGAAGACAGTAGAGCAAAGTCCATGTATGTCTATGGTGGTATTTTCACCTAGGAGCTGATATGAAAGTTCTGTCCTAATTAATATATTCAAGTATTGATGGACTCACAGTAAGATGACACTGTTGTTGGAGATGACGGCTTGAATGTGCTACATATTTGGAAGAAGCATTTCAGTGGAGCCTATCTTTGGTGCTGCCACTTAGTCTGATCCTTTCTTGGATGACCTCCATATCATTAATATAATAATTAATAATTGAACTAATTTACATATAACAAAATTTGGCATTAAAGAAAGTAGAGTAAAGGTATTAGGCAATGGTTCATGTGGCACATGTTTTAAAGTTAAAATTGTGGACTGTTTTATTATTTTAAAAAGAAAACATAGGCACCAATATTTTTCAGTTCTCAATATGAAATTTAATTGGTATGCATATAAATATGTGAACAGAGCAAATAAAAAAATGTTCAATGGAGACAAATGCTCAGTAAGTAACAGTAGCCAATGCAAGTTTGTGAATAGAGGGAACAGTGGAGTTGGTAAGCTCCAGCTTCCCTGAAAGTCAAGCATCACAGGTTTTTCAGGCTAGAATCCACAGTTCCTTGAGCACTGTGTGCTTTTCGGTTCCTGAGAAAGCAAGGCAGTGAAGCACTCAGACCACCTGTGTTTCTCTATGTCCCCTAGAAGTCAGAAAAGCGTATAGAAGCTTGGCTGAACAGCTAGTCTTTGACATTAATCATGTGTACCCTGTATAGCTTGCAAACATCATTGTATCTTGGAAACTATCATTTTATTCTGCCTGGCAATCAGTAGCCTTTGTGTCGTTTCTTACAAACTTTTCTCAGTGTCAGTCTTGCTGAAACCTCCTCCATTCTGGTCTGATTTTCATTTCTCATCAGCCATCTCAGGTTACCTTCTTCAAACAGTGAGTAATTGCTGAGTGGCGCTTACATGTGGGGAGCTTAGCAGTAGTGTTATTCTATAGGATCCCCAACTCTAAACTCAACGTGATGAGAAAGGATCATGTAGAATTACATCCGTCTAGACTACTGACAAACACGGGTACACGCGCGCGCGTGCACACACACACACACACACACACACACACACACACACACACACACACAACACGCACGCACGCACGCACGCACGCACGCACACGCCTGAAAACAGAGGAAAATGCATGAAATGAGACCCAAGAAGAACCGCTTTCATTGAGGACTGCTTCACAGTCCAGTCTCCAGTTTCTGAAGAGGGAGAAGCCCCCTCAAGAGTGAAGCAATTTTAGTTAACATGTTCTACCAGGAGCACAGTGAAGATGACAGTTATGTATTTTAGTTGCAGTAAGAAGTGGGTTCGGATTTGCTAGCCAGTAGCAAATCACGGGCACAGAATTGGGTTTTTCTCCTGCCTTATGACAAATTTCATTAGTATGCTAGGAATTATTCTGCCAGTCCCTTTTGTGTCATTTAATTAGATTTGTCTTAAAAAAAAAAAAGAACCTTAAGTGACAGGAAGACAGCTGCATACTTACCTTAGAAATGACATTCAGCATTTCCCTGTAAGCTGAACTGCTGCAGCTGTCTGATTATTTTCACTCTTTTAAGGAGATGATTTGTAAGAATTTGACAAGTGATCAGTTTGGAGCCTGTAACGACTGTAACGGGATTGCAGAAATGCTTGGCAGAAGAACAAAGAGGAGTTTGTATCATTGCTGAACACCAGCAGTGTCCTGTGATTCTGCTGCTTGGTTTGGACTACGTCATTGTGATATTAAAATGCCATTTTCCAAAACAGAAAAAAATTGTGTTATGTTTCAAAAATTCAAATATTATGGACTAAGAATAGCTTCAGTTTGCTTATGTAGTTATTTAATATTGGCACATTGGGACTGGGACATTTCAATCTTTCACAGATGTTTAGTTTTTGTTTTAGGGTTTTTGGTTTTGTTTTTTCTTATAGAAAATGTAGGCACTGGAATATTTATTTTTCCTTGGTTATGTTTGTTATTTTAAGATAAAACTTGGCCATCCTTTGGTACACAGATTGATATAGGGATAAAAATAAGAAAAAAACATTTAATAAATATTTTAAAAATTCAATCAAATTGAAAGTTTTCTTTCCCCTAAGGTATGGTGCCTTTACAAACAAACAAACAAAAACCTCATTTTGTACTGCAAGTTCCAGTATTAAAGTATAGGGTTTATTCCACATTCTTACATCACACATCTGGTCATTATCAAAATCATCACCTTTCTTATACACTGGCAGAAACACACGGATTTGATGGTTTACGGTGTCTTAGAATGCTATGCATGTAGTCAGTGGTTTAGAAGAAATTAATTGTTGTATAAAAAGAAAAATGTTTTTGCTTGCAGAGAACATATAGCAGAGATGAAAGTCAAAGTTTATCAGAGCACAGAATAAAACACAAAAGAGAACATCCATGCTGATATAAACAGTTAAGAAATAAAAGCTAAAAAAAAAAGCAAGAAGGCCAGCTACACCCTCAGATTCTCATAGGAATGTAGTCCAAAGGAGACTATCTTGCAGTCAGTTCTTCTTCATCCCATTTTATCTAGGGTTCTTGTTTTCTTTTCTCCATCATACTGTACCCTCAGATACATTTATGTACATAAATGCCACTATCCATATATCTATATCTCTAAAATATATTTTGTATTTAATATATTCATATATACATATACAACAAATGAGGAAGAATATGTGTTTTTCTTTGTGAGACTGTAGGGTTCTTTTGAATATTATATATTCTAAATCCATCCTGATTTCAGATGGTGAACCTGAGATATGAAAAATGAATACAAAGTTAATTCTTTTACCAATTCTAAATCTGTAATATACTTTTGGTTTTGATGATGCATACGTATATAAACTATATTTGAAACTGATAGTGTAAAACTTAATGTGAAACTCTATAGATTCCATTCTGAATGCCTATTCTATAGAAATTTATTGAATTGCACAGACTTCATGTGTGTATTTGGGTGTGTGATGCCTTTATTTATTTGTAAGATTTTTATAATAAAGTTTAATTTTTTTCTAAGTACAAAAGCAAACAAACAACAAAACAGAGCCTTCCAACAACTATGAAATAATGGGAATGTGGCTGTGGTCTCCTCCCTTGGTGACAATGCTGACATCGGTTTGTCCCAAGCCAGAATGATTCCTTTGTTGTTCAGTTGCATGGCACCATTCACTGCATTCGAAGTTCAGGCAACAATACACCCCTGGACATGTGTGGAAACTTTATGTTTAAACTCATTCTTATTTGCAATCAGTTTGTACTTATTGTAACCATTTCTGACTGCTAGCCCCTTAAGCTGATGCTTAAACAGTAGGCAAGAGAAACTCCCTCATTGTGCACACAATGTAGATAGGAAGAGCTGGACAGTCATAAAATCAGCATCATAAGGCTAAAGCCAGCTTTGGCAATCTTTCTCAGTTCCCTGTTTTAGTCTTCTAAGTGAAATCATCACTTTCTTCAGGAAATCCTCCTTCTAGAGGGTACTCAGGCCTGTAGGATGAAATGGCCAGACACGGTTGAACATGTCTCTCCTGTCCTTTTCCTCCCTGCTTCTGGATTTCACACCAAGTTCTTTTACCAACTGAGCCATCTCCCCAGCCACAGCCACAGTGATTTCTTTTTATTCCTGAGTCTGGAAATTCTGCAGTGTATTTCAGGCTAAACTTACACTATAGTTTCATTCTTTTTGTTGTTGTTCAATACAGTTCTTTTTTTAATTAATTTATTTTTTCAAGTTACATCTTGATCAAAGTTCCCTCCCTCCTCCCTTCCACATCCCGCCCACCTTCCCATCCTCTTCCCCATCTCCATCATCTCTTTCTTCTTGGATGAGGGGAGCCCCCACATACAAAACCACTTCAGTTCATCAGTCATATGAGAGCTAAGAGCTTCCTCTTGCACTGGGTTTTGATATGACACACCAACTAAGGTAAGATGTTCCACTAACAAGCAATAGGGCAATGACTCTCTGCTGGGTGGAGTTTTTCTTTGGATAGTTATGCTAGGTTCCAGTCTGTTTGGATCTGTGGGTTGTAGGACTGTTTTCCTCTGCTATGGTTAATATCCACTAACAAGGGAATACATGCCATGTGTATCTTTCTGGGACTGCGTCAGCTCACTTAAGATGAGATTTTCTAGATCCATCCATTTGATTGCAAATTGCATGATTTCCTTGTTTCTGATAGCTGAGTAGTATTCCACTGTGTAAATGTCCCACACTTTTATTTTTTAAATTCATTCTTCAATTGAAAGATATCTGTTTTTTTTTTCCAGTTTCTGGCTATTATGAATAAAGCTGCTATGAACATTGTTGAGGTTCCAAACTCATTCTATGTTACCAGTCACCTTGATACATAAACCACACAAAAAGCCAACAAAGAAACAGAATTTCAGACCAATTTCCCTTATGAACATGGATGGAAAAATACTCAATAAAATACTTGCAAAATGATCCAAGAACACATCAAAAACATCATACACCATGATCAAGTAGGCTTCATCCCAGGGATTCAGGGGTGGTTCAACATAAAAAAAATCCATCAGCATAATCCACTACATAAAAAACGTGAAAGAAAAAAAAACCACATGATTATCTCATTGGATGTTGAAAAAGAATTTGCAAAATCCAACACCCCTTCATGCTAAAAGTCTTGGAGAGATCAGGCATACATGGACCATACCTAAACATAATAAAGGTAATTTATAGTAAGCCAGTAGCCAACATCAGATTAAATGGAGAGAAATCTAAAGCATTTCAACTAAAATCAGGGACAAGACAAGGCTGCCCACTCTCTCCTTATCTCTTCAACACAGTACTTGAAGTTCTCGCTAGAGCAATAAGACAACTAAAGGAGATCAAGGGGATACCAATTGGAAAGAAAGAAGTCAAAGTATCCCTATTCCAGATGATATGATAATATGCATAAGTGATCCCAAAAATTCCACCAGAGAACTCATACACCAGATAAACTCCTTCAGCAGGGTGGCTGGATACAAAAATAATTCTAAAAAATCAGTAGCCCTTTTATACACTAAAGATAAATGGATTGAGAAAGAAATTAAGTAAACATCAGCCTTTACGATAGCCACAAAATAATATAAAATACCTGTGGGTAACTTTAACCAAGCAAGTGAAAGACCTATAGTCTTCTTTTTTTTTTAATATTCATGTATTACTTCAGGTTACATCTCCATCTCAGTGTACTCTTTCCGCCCTTCCAGTCCCGCCCTCCCACCCTCTACCTCCTATCCCTTCCATCCCACTCTTCTGGAGTAGAGTGTCCCTACATAACAGTCACCCACCCCAGTTCAGCAGTCATATGAGGGCCAAGAGCCTCCTCATACACTGGGGGCCTACAAGGCAGCACTAGGGCAAAGTGTCTCATTGACATGAAACAAAGTCTATGTTCATGTTCCCCTTGGTGCATTGGTTATAGTATAGCTATCCTTCACTATATGGCTAGAATCTGATTATAAGTGAATAGATGCCATGTGCATCCTTCTGAGTCTGGGTTAGCTCACTCAGGATGAGCTTCTCTAGTTCCATCCATTTGGCTCAAATTGCAGGATTTCATTGTTTCTGATGGCTGAGTAGTATTCCATTGTGTAGATGTACCGCAGTTTTTTAATCCACTCCTCGGTTGAGGGACATCTGTGTTGTTTCCAGTTTGTAACTATTCTTACATCTCATGTTTATAATCATGTGTTCTAAGACACCTCCTGAGTATTAAACTGTGAGTCCAAATGCCAATGGAAACTTACTCAGAATATCAACATTACTAAAAATTTCTAAACTTGATTGGATCCTATTTCCTTATATCATAACCTTTTAGTTAAAAATTAAAAAGCACAAATCAGATAACTGCCTCATTTACATAGGACTGTAAGAGAATCAAAGCCTCAATTTCAGTCCAAAGAATATCAAATCCACAGTGTTCTATTTTGATAGTTTTAATTATGCTGTCTTTGCCTGAAACACCATTCTATGCCAGAGTATTTAATAAAACCTTTACCTATGGGAACTAAGCTGTGGGCTACTGAGACTGGAGTATCCAGTCCTGGAAAATGAGAAAATGAGATGTTTCAATAAAACCCTTCAATAAAAGGTATAGATTGAAACCTTCCAAACTTTATAACAGTGTTTCATGTTCAACGTAGTATTTTAGATTATTCCCAAAAGATTTTAAATGACAAAATTGTTAGGGATTTTAAGGCTTTATTACAAATTCTGAAAAAGGAAAATGGAATAAAAAAAAAAGATTAAAGAAAAAAGAAAAAAAAAAAGGCTCAGATATCAGACATCTGTGATCTGGTTAAATGTCCTTACTGACAGAAGCTGACTGTAAGGAGCAGCTCAGCTCAAATTGCATCACCCACTTTCCTCTCCCTTGTGAATGTGAAGATAACTGCTAGTTTGCACACTTACAAATGTGGCAGAGCCACGAGAGCTCAAGTGCACAGTCAGGGTCATGTCAGGGAACAGAAACCGCGCTTTTCCTCAGCTTTCCCCACTTGTAGAGCAAACCCACCTTGCAGAGGCATTATTCTTATCCTTCCCTTTTGTTAGTGATTAATATGGAGCACATCTTCCCTCTAGAGAAAGTTGAACGGGAAATGGTTATTTCCCAGCTACAATGGTAAAGAAGCAAATTGCAGACGAAGAAGACAAACAATGCAGTCTTTATGCCACTCACCTCGTTGAGAGACACAGTTCCCTTCAGTACACAATAACACACTTAGTTGTGATAAATTTGAATTTAAAGTTAGCATAACTGCTGGGAGAGACTCATATATACTATCCTGGGATTTTTGTTGTTGCTTTTTAAGGAAGTAGTATATCTATGTTTTGATCCTAAAGCCACCCGAGCTGTGTATCACGTCAGCATGTGTAATAGGTTCAGTCCAAAATCCTTGGTCACCAAGAAGCAGTTCAACGTGAGGCTGGATATTAAATAAGAATGATGAGAATCATCTGTGTATGTTTCCCACTGGGACCTGGGAGTAGTCTATGTTTTCAATAGGCAATACTTAGGAAGATGAGTCACAGGCTTCCTGAAAACAGCACATCACATTCACTATGTGGACATCATTGCAAGAGTATGTGCTGAGAACAGATAGAGTCTAGGGACTCTGTAAGTGGCATATTGAATTACCCTTGGAACTTTGCATAGAATCAGAACAGAAGCTTCAGTTACATTATCTAATGTTTTTCTTTTCTATAAATACCTATAACTCAGTGTGTCTCCTGTACTGAAATTGAGAGAAGTACAGTATTCAGTATACGTGCACAGGATACACACGAGGAGCAGAATACTATGTAACACAAAAACTCTAACACTCAGAGTTATGTAATAAACTCTGGTGGGCCAATACAACAGGCAATGATGTGTTTAAAATATAACAATAACTATGTCTTAAGTGGTAAAAATTAAATACAAAAATATACACTTGATTAATTTGTATAAATTAAAGACTATATACATATGTTCATAAAAATAAATCCATAGATGGTGGCATATGGACTTATTTTTTAATATTTATTTATTACTTCAGATTACATCAACATCACAGTGTCCTCTTTCCATCCCTCCCAGTACTGCCCTCCCACCCTCTACCCCCATTCCTTCCATCCCACTCCTCTGGAATGTAGTGTGCCTATGTAACAGTCCCTCGCCCCAGTTCAGCACTCATATGAGAGCCATGTTATTTTTAATAGTATTTACATTTAGCCTGGTTTAGGAATTTAGATGAGATATTTTATAAGAATTTTTCTCGTCTTGGAATTTCTTTTATGAGGTATATGAATTTAATATATATATGATATATATATATAAATAGAATACCCTTTAATAGAGTTACATTTTTATTTTTATTATTCTTATTTGAAATTACTAGTGAGTGCTATATGTTTTAAATAATGGTTTTGCGGTTGACACCTGGCTCAAAAATTCACTGTTAAATATCTAATCCCAGTAAGAACACCTTTTCAGACCAGGGCAATGTCTCATCAAGTAAAGGCACTTGCTGACAAACCGGCAATCTGAAAATGATCCCTGGGACTCACATATATTTTTCTGTTTGTTTTTTTCTCTTTGGTGGACAGACTGGGTTAAAATATGTGCATTGATTTGATAAGAACTGAGCAACACTGATGAGATATGATAACTGATCAAATTATTTAATCCTTTCTCTTAGAGGAACTAGTCTTATTTAAAAGCAGCAATATAGTATAATATAAAATCAAACAAAGTTCACACATTTTTAAGTGAGATCCCCACTTGAGCTATTGCGTGGTCAACTTCACACAGAGAATGGAACTTTAAAGCAATTAGAACTGTTGAATTTTTGTGAGCAGACTTTCATTTTAAAAAATTATCTTGTGGTCTATGAATTTCTCAGACTTTTGTATAAATTGCAGGCTCATCCAACCTTGAGCAGTCAGAACACTTTCAATTTCTCACAAAGAAAGAGCTTGTATGCTACTAAAGAAGCTTGTGTGCTCACATATGAGTGTAAGGAGCATTACTTCAAATCTCAAATTCACTATAGTGCTAAATCCATAGTTAATGAAGAATATAAATAGATTTTTTTAGGTGTTTCTATGTGGCACTTGTGTTTTTATCACTAGTCTTTCTATGATGATTTAAACCAGCTTGTGATTTAGCATTTCTGCAAGTAACAGTAAAAGGTAACTATACCTCATGTGGGTTTTTTTT
The DNA here is from genome assembly GCA_907164525.1 of Lophiomys imhausi. Taxonomy (NCBI): domain Eukaryota; kingdom Metazoa; phylum Chordata; class Mammalia; order Rodentia; family Muridae; genus Lophiomys; species Lophiomys imhausi. Next base: position 12,119,083 of record CAJQZJ010001969.1, read on the forward strand.
TACTTAAAAAATTTTTTTTCCTTTAATTTTTAATAACATAGCTGTTACAAAACTCAAGAAATTAATTTTTATCAATACCTTTTATTCAGATAAATATTCGTCCCACAAATAAAACTCAAAAGTCTATTGATAGATATTATTTTCTGATATTCATTGGTGTAGAGAGCTATGACGTGCCGCGCCCTAAAGATGGCGCCGGTTTCCGCCTTCCACCAGCCCGATGGTGAGCACTCTTGGTGGTAAACAAGTCCATATTTGGTTAAGACCGCTGATCTGGCTTGCTTCCGCATACGTGGGCCTGTAAGATAGCACCACCACGTGGCTTTACTAGATTGACTGTTAATATAGTATTTAGCCTGTGGGTTGGGTCTGCCCGATTATTCGGAAGACTGTTTTCAAGGGACCTGAATAAACTGCTTGAGAAGAGCTTTTGTGAGTTGCGTCGTTCTTGCTGGTCGAGGTCGACGCAACAAGTGGTGGCCCGTATGAGGAACCAGAAAAGACTCAGAACTCCTGCAGTCAGGGGCAGTGCACTGGTAAGTTCCCAGGATAAATTGGGACAATAAAGTTTCGCAGAAATTGTGAACTAAAGGTAAAGTTTCACGGAAATTGCGAACTAAAGGTAAAGTTTCACGGATTGCGAACTAAAGGTAAAGTTTCATGGAAATTGCGAACTAAAGGTAAAGTTTCGTGGAAATTGCGAACTAAAGGTAAAGTTTCACGGGAAATTGCGAACTAAAGGTAAAGTTTCGCGGGAAACTGCGAACCGAAAGTAAATTTTTAATCATGGGATCGTCTCAGTCACATCCAATTTTTCTGGCTCTTCAGGAGCTACATTTAGCTAGGAAATTGAAACTTGAGAAGTCAACCCTAGAAAGATTTTTGAATGAATGCGACTCCGTGGCTCCATGGTTTGCGGTGTCCGGGAATCTTACGGTATCCTGCTGGGACAAATTAGGCAGGGACTTGGATTTTGCTTGGGAACAAGGTACTCTGAAGCATGGAGTAAGACTGGTTTGGAAGATGGTGAGGAGTTGTTTAGATGATCAGAGATGCTGTAAAGCAGTAAAGGAGGGAGAATCAGCCTTGGAACTGATGCAAGGGGAAAGACCTGAGCAGGCAGAGAGTGAAAAGGGAAGCAAAAAGAAGGTCCCTCTCTATCCCGATCTTAGAGATTTTAGAGATTTTGAAGACTCAGAGGACATGGATTCTGAAGGGGAGCTACACGCTCTAATAAAACAGTTGGAGAGGACTACTATTACAAAAAGGAAAAAGAAAAGGGTAAAAGAAAAAGACACATTGGCGGCAGTCAGTGTAAGTAAAGCCGTTGCTGTGGCGCCTTCAGCCACGTTGGCGGCGGCGGTCGGTGTAAGTGAGGCCGTTGCCGCGGCGCTTTAAACTCCCCCTCCATATCCAGAAGCCTTTCAGATAGATCAGCCTGTTCAGTCCCTGAAAGTAGGGAGACCTTTCTGCCCGGGGATGTGGACACAAGTAAGAACAGAATTACAGTTTGCCTATCCGGTATACCAAGATCCACAAGGGAACAGGTACGAGGAACCGCTTGATTTTAAAGTAGTTAAATCCCTTGCAGAGTCGGTTCATACCTATGGCGTTACTGCTTCTTTTACATTGGCTCAAGTAGAAGCATTAAGCAGACATTGTATGACGCCGAGTGATTGAAGTGGCCTGGCCCATGCCTGCTTAAGTCCAGGGCAATACTTAGACTGGAAAGCTTTCTTGATTGAGTATGCCACTGAGCAAGCAGCCATTAATCAGAGAAATGGAAATCCAGCCTGGGATAGAGATATGCTGCTTGGGCAGGGAAGATTTGCCAACCAGCAGACAGGATATCCCAATCAGGTTTATGAACAAATAAACCAGACAGCTATCAAGGCTTGGAAATCCCTTCCTAACACAGGGGAGGTGAGTGGGAACTTAACTAAGATTCTACAGGGCCCCATGGAGCCCTTTTCAGACTTTGTGGCACGATTGGTGGAAGCGGCAGGGAAGATTTTTGGTGACCCGGATGCTGCTATGCCACTAATAAAACAGTTGGTCTATGAGCAATGCACCAAAGAGTGTAGAGCTGCTATCACCCCTTACAAGAACAAAGGGCTAGAAGACTGGATGAAAGTGTGTAGAGAACTTGGAGGGCCGTTAACTAATGCTGGTCTTGCTGCCACGGTAGTACAATTGACCAGAAAAGGTGGAGGAAGTCCAGGAGTTTGTTTTAAGTGCGACAAGATGGGACACTTTAAAAGACAATGCCCCGAGGGAAGGAGTACAGAAAGTACAGGAAGTGCGCAACGCCCCAGGCAGCCGAGGTTACGGACCATTATTATGGACTTATTCAAAGATTTCTCCAAAAAAAAAAAAACCATAGAATATTATCCCACTGCAGTTGCTTCTTTAGCCTTGAATGGTATCCAACAATGTTTGCAGTCTTTTGGAGTTGCTCCTGCCAGTATAATAGTGCCCTATTCCAGTCATCAAATTAAGATTTTGTGTGGCACTGTAAATAATTGGACAATATTACAATGTAGCTTTGAAGGAGTGATTGATAACCATTATCCTAAGCATCCATTGCTATCATTTTTTAAGGAGCACCCAGTGATATTCCCTAAGGTTACTTTAGCAGTACCACTTCAAGGGTCACCAAATGTGTTTACTGATGGCTCAAAGACAGGCTGCGGAGCCTGTTTGATAGAAAGACAAGAGCCCGTGCTATGCCAATTTCAACCGGGCTCCTCCCAAATAGTAGAGTTAAAAATAGTAATTGAGGTGTTTAAAAGATGTCAATTTACATTCAATTTGATTTCAGATTCAGTCTATGTGGTCAATACAGTGAAAGTATTAGAATTAGCAGGTCCTATTAAGAATAGTAGTACTCTATGTGCCTTATTACAAGAGTTGCAAGTTTTAATCTGGCAGAGAAAAAGGTGTTTTTATATTTAACATATCAGAGCACATACAGGACTACCTGGACCATTAAGTGAGGGTAATGATAAAGTTGATCAATGGACTAGGATGGAATGCATTTTTTGGAGCTCATTCCTGGACCAAACCAGACAGTTTCACCAATTATTTCATGTAAATGCAAAAACTCTACAGCAAAAATTCCATTTGTCTAGAGCAGATGCTAGACAAGTGGTTTTGGACTGTCCTCAGTGTGTGATTCATCATCATCCTCCCAGTGTGGGAGTGAACCCTAGAGGGTTGATTCCACTCAAAATCTGGCAAATGGACGTTACCCACATTTCAGAGTTTGGAACCTTAAAATATATTCATGTATCTGTGGATACCTGCTCAGGTATCATACATGTTACACCTATGAGTGGAGAAAAGGCTCGCAATGTCATAGGGCATTGCTTAGAAGCCTGGGCTGCATGGGGAAAACCACAACAGCTGAAAACTGACAATGGACCAGCCTATACGGCTCAGTCCTTTGTCTCCTTCTGCAACCAGATGGAGGTACAGCTTAATCACAGATTACTATATAATCCTCAAGGACAAGGAATTGTGGAGCATGCTTATCGCACCTTGAAAGAATGTTTGCAAAAACAGAAAGGGGTAATAGGCCAAGGCTGTACCCCCAAGGAGAGAATGTCTTTAGCCTTATGTACTTTAAATTTTTTAAATTTGGATGCTCAAGGCCGCTCAGCAGCGGACAGACATCAGGATTCCCATGGTCCATCTAAAGGCATGGTGAAGTGGAAGGATATTTTGACAGGCTCTTGGCGAGGGCCTGACCCCGTGCTAACATGGGCGAGAGGATCTGTTTGTGTTTTTCCTCAGGATCAACAAGATCGAGTGTGGGTGCCTGAATACCTTGTGAGGAAGATTCGTCATGAAGACCTTCCTAGGGATCCTGGTGATAATAGCAGTGATGATGTCAGGAACGACCGAGCTGAGATGGGGGATCCTGTCGATATTCCCAAAGCCGATGCCGGTCAGACATGATGCAACTGTGCTTCCACGCTTATTTAGCAGTAATAGAAGCTTAGGCTTACCCTACCTTCCCTTTGATGATCAGAAAAGCCCTATAGAAGGTAATAGAAATGTCAGTTTGAAGGGTAGTCTATGCTTTTTAATGAGCTTCAATAGGTCAGATGATACAAAATGCATTAAATTGTCTCAGCAGTTAGCAGAATTTTTACCACAACTGAGGTTTGGGGGTAGGGGTAGTGTTTTGTTTTCGAGCAATGATTCTCATCTTGTGGGGTGGTGGCCCACACGAGTCTCTGACCAGGACCCCCCAAGACAGCCACGCTGGGCATCTTTTTGTAGAGTATCCGCAGGACAGGAAGGACCTTTTCCCTGGACTGGATGTCAGGGGCACAGAGCAGTTTGGGTTCAACAAGATTATTTTTCCTTTAGCCCCATGATTAGTAATATAGTGAATAAGTCTTGTACAGGAATGCTTGATATATCTACTAGGGATCCTCAGCAGACTGCCACCAATCCTTTTGATTTATGGCTTTTGTGTGGAGCAAATGGTAGCTGTATGGATTTGGGACCTACACTTATGCTTGGGGGAGGAATTTATCAAAGAGGTAGTTTTTCCCTAGGGTCCGCTACCAAATTGGATTTTTCTAGTGGTAGTGGCTCTGGTACTTGGAATTCTTCGTTTCATCATTCTTACCGCAATAAGACCTTTTCAGCCTCGCCAGTGTGTCTCTGGTCTCCTTTTCTGTGGATTGTAAGTAATGAGAGTGCATCCTTGGGTGAAGAAAAATTAGTATGCACTCCGGACACATGCTTTTATGCCTTGTGCTGGAATGCCACAGCCTTTCCTGTGGCTGTGGTGACTAGAATGCCTCGATATGTACCAGTTCCTGTAGAGGCCCCTAATACCATGATGCTATTCAGGCTTAAAAGAGATTTTGGCATCACTGCAGCTATTGTTACTGCCATCACTGTTGCTGCTGTGGGGGCTACTGCCTCAGCTATTGCCTTGTCTAGTTCTATACAGACTGCCAATGCCCTGAATGACATCTCAGCCAATGTAGCACAGGCATTGGATACTCAGACCTCTATGAATTCTCATCTCAAAGGAGGCCTTATGATAGTTAATCAACACATAGATTTAATACAAGAACAGATTGATTCTCTTTGGCAACTAGCACAGTTGGGGTGTGAGTGGAAAATGCAGGGTTTGTGTGTTACTTCGGTGTGGTATCAAAATTTAACAAAGGCTGCTAATCTGTCTAAGCAATTGTCAGAGCTCCTCTTACAGGATTGGTCAGCTGATTTTGAAAATAAGATGAGAGAGCTGAGAGCGACAATCGTCCACATCAACTCCACTCAGGTGGATCTGAGTCTGGCTAATGGTTTGACTTCCTGGATACAGGTGGCTATGGATCATCTTAAGGAGTGGGCGGGCGTAGGCTCTTTGGCGATACTGATGATACTAGCCTCTCTGGTTTGCCTATGGTGCATCTACAATATGAGAGCCACACAGAAGCGTAATGCAGCCATGATTATACAGGCCCTTGTCGCCATTGAGGTGGGCTAGTCCCCTCAGGCATGGCTCGCTGCCATGAAGCCTTAAATCTTCACTGAGCATAGTCCCTGCCCACTGAGGTATTCGTTCCACGGATATTAGGGTCTGGCAATTCAATGACGGAGTGGACAGATAAGTCTCGGCCACCTTAGACAGGGCAGCCCCGAGTGGGGAGGCTGACCCAGAGACGGGTAAGAGTTTGAGCACCGACCTCCTACAGGCTCAGGCTCGCCGTGAGATCCCCAGATATGAGGATTATGAAGCCTTTCCAGGGACTTCTACCAACATTTTCAAAAACAAAAAAGGGGGAACTGTAGAGAGCTACGACGTGCCGTGCCCTAAAGATGGCGCCGTTTTCCGCCTTCCACCAGCCCGATGGTGAGCGCTCTCGGTGGTAAACAAGTCCATATTTGGTTAAGACCGCTGATCTGGCTTGCTTCCGCATACGTGGGCCTGTAAGATAGCACCACGTGGCTTTACTAGATTGGCTGTTCATATAGTATTTATCCTGTGGGTTGGGTCTGCCTGATTATTCAGAAGACTGTTTTCAAGGGACCTGAATAAACTGCTTGAGAAGAGCTTTTGCGAGTTGCGTCGTTCTTGCTGGTCGAGGTCGACGCGACACATTGGCATTTGCTTAGAATTATTCACGAAATATGTAAAGAGTTTTGAGCAAAATTTTGTGTACATAGCATTAAAAGAGTCATCAATATTTCATACTAGAACACATAGGCAAATAAGCATTTTAGTTAATATATGTTTGCATATTTTTATAAAATATATTATTCTTGCATTTTAAAGTTTTAGACTCAGATGTATACAGATGCATGGTACCTCTTTATGATATCTTATTTCTGATTTCATAGTATGAATATGAAACCTCATGTGGTTTTAAGACATATCACAGTAACACTTTACATGGTTCTTGGATTTTAAAATAAAAATAATTCTTCCCCCCGTCCCAGCCTTTTGACCAGGTTCAGGCTTTTTTTTTTTTAAGAGTTAAACCATATCTTCAATTTAATAGTTGTGTTAATGCAATTATTAATTTTGTCTATGTACCCTAAAGCATAACAATATATTCAGTTAAAATCATTGATAAAGTGGATGTAGGCTATCAGCCTAGCACATTCTTACTTGTGAGTTACAGAACCCCATGCTTCTGTGCTCCAAGTACTCTCATTATTGTGCATCTCTAGAACCAGATCAGAGTTGTGTTGCCTTAGAGATGGTTCTCACATACAACACATTTGTTAAATTTAGATTACTGTCTAATTAAGTTCAGAAAAATATATAATTATAAAATAAAATTTAGATCTTTGCATGGTGTTGTGAACTTACCTAAGTTCTTAACTTCTTTTAGTCCAACCACTGTTATGAATTAACTTGTGAGAGTCACTTGAAAGTACATTCTGAGGCAGGGGACTAATTTTCAGTAGATCCTTCAACTGCTAGCAGTTGACTCTGATTTTAGAATATAAATTTTTGAAGTGATGCTTCTCAGTGAACTTTACCATGCTGGAGGAAATGGATGGTTTTCTCAGCTGTATTCTTACACTAGGGGATAAATATCCATGTAAACTCAGCTAAAGTCACAATTTTTCTAAAGTACTTTTTAAAGCAGAGTAAATGCTGTTGGGCCTATCAAGAATAAAACTGTGCAAAAAAATTGAATGCATCACTTATGCTGAGCATTTCAACTAGCATGGAATGAAGGAATATTAGAGATTCTATTATATGAGTAAAATATTTTTCTTTTATTTCTTTTTTTTTCTTTTTACTTTCTTTTTGTTTTTTAATGTTTATTTACTACTTCAGGTTTCATCTCCATCACAGTGTACTCTTTCCACCCCTCCAAGTCCCACCTTCCCACCCTCTACCCCTTCTCCCTTTCATCCCACTCCTCTGGAGTGGAGTGTCCCTACATTAACAGTCCCCTGCCCCAGTTAGACAGTCATATGAGGGCCAAGAGCCTCCTCATACACTGGGGGCCTACAAGGCAGTACTACTAGGGCAAAGGGTCTCATTGACAGGTAACAAAGTCTATGTTCCTGTTCACTTTGGTGCATTGGCTGTAGTATAGTTATCCTGTACTATATGGCTAAAATCTGATTATAAGTGAATAGATGCCATGTGCATCCTTCTGAGTCTGGGTTAGCTCCCTCACGATGAGCTTCTCTAGTTCCATCCATTTGGATGCAAATTGCATGATTTCATTGTTTCTGATGGCTGAGCTGTATTCCATTGTGTAGATATACGACAGTTTTTTTCATTCATTCCTCGGTTGAGGGACATCTGGGTTGTTTCCAATTTCTAGATATTACAATTACATAGATGAGAAAACATCCTTGTGATTTGATGAGGAATCATTTGGATGTATACCCAGAAGTGGTAAGGTTGGGTCTTGAGGTAGGGCTATTTCAAGTTTTCTAAGATATCGCCAGACTGATTTCCTTAGCGATTGTACAAGCTTGCACTCCCATCAGCAATGGAGGAGTGTGCCCCTTTCTCCACACCCTCCCCAGTGTGTGCTGTCATTTGAGTGTTTGGTCTTAGCCATTCTGACAGGTGTGAGATGGAATCTCAGAGTTGCCTTGAGTTGCATTTCTCTGATGATTAAGGATGCTGAGCATTTCTTCAAGTGTCTCTCAGCCATTAGGAATTCCTCCTTTGTGAAGTCTCTGTTTAGCTTTGTTCCCCATTATTTGATTGGATTATTAGGTTTCTTGTCATTTAATTTCTTGGGTTGTTTGTAAATTATGGATATTTGCCCTCTGTCAGATGTGGGGTTGGTAAAGATCTTTTCCCAATCTGTAGGTTGTCATTTTGTTTGAATGACAGTGTCTTTTGCCTTCAGAAGCCTTTAAGTTTTATGAGGTCCCATTTATTGATTGTTGGTCATAGAGCCTGAGCTCTTGGTGTTCTGTTCAGGAAGTTGTCACCTATACCGATGATTTTGATGCTTTTCCCCACTTTCTCTTCTATTAGATTTAGTGTGTTGGGCTTTATGTTAAGGTCTGTTTCTAATTTTTACATTTTCTTGTTTTGGTGACAAAATGAGTATTGTGGGCTTATTTACTAAGAAGGCTAATATCTACTGTATTCTTCATATTTACCTCCTCATATTATTTTATTTTAGAAATTTTATCTCATTGAATGGGTGCTGATTATCAAAGAAGTAGAAATCAAGATTATAATAAAACAATATGGTCTTAATATTTGTTTAAAATTATAGTGAGAAATAACTCAAAGCAATACTTGAGGTGGATAAACTAGATCTCACATGAATTCTCATTCACAAAAGGCACCTTAAAATGCATTTCTAAATTCCTAGTTCATAATTCTAAGAACAAAGTAGAAAAGTGTAAGAAAATGAACATAATTGTTATTGAAGGTATTTATTTATAGATAAATGAGGAATGAGTACATATTAATATGTATTAAAACAAATAAATGTATAGGCATCTATAATATATAACATATATATTTTAGATATATGTTTAATTATCTGAGTTTCTATGTTATTGATTATAGTAAAATATAGAGAACAGACCTACCAGTTATAATTGGGTTTCGTAAGCTTTTGCTTACTTTACAACTAACTTTTAAATAAAGTGCACAAGGATCCTTTCATTGTTCATTAAGTATTTAAAATTTTTATGCTTGTGTCAGAGGTCATTGATAAATCAAACTTTTACTGACTTGGAAGTTTTCTTCTTATTTGTTAGCCTTTATTATACCAGGCAGTATCCTAGATAGGTTGCTGAATGGAAAACGTCACCAGTAGTCTTATCCAGATGTAAACCATTCTACCTTCAATAAAAACCAGCCTGGTAAGAGAGTCTCACTTGAGCAATGAAGACACAAATTTATGGTGGTATTATTGTAGTGGTAGATAAGTACTTTTTTATTGTAATTAAGACCCACTCCACAGGCAGGAATTTATGCCTGGCAACATAAACCTATCCATTCTGGGGGGCGGGGGTCATAGGCATCAGGGAAGAAACTACTACTATTTTGATATGTAGATATAATAAAAAAAAGACATAGCTATAGATGTGTAGTGCTCTCCACTTCTATTAACATATTTAAATTTACAGTGGATATAAACTACTACAGAGATTCAAATCTGGTCATAGTACAGAGAATGATTAATTGCGATATTCTTATCCCTCAGAGTTTCCAATTGTGATAGGAAGTCATTTCATTTTTAAGGTGAGTATGACCTCTGTGTGTTGTCGCTTATATGTGGAATTTAAACCCATTGAACGACTAGAAACAATGAGACGCATGATGCCCTGAGGTTGTGTATATAGGGAAAATGAGTAGAAGGAGAAGATATTCCATAAGAGGTACACCATCTCAGATATTCAAGAGGATCAAACTTTTAATATCCTTTGCAGACCAGTGATAAATTTACTGGGAATTTATCTTTCAAAGTTGCTTAATCAAAACATGTCAAATTTTATTATCACAAAAAATAATGAAGTGTTGTGGTATGGTTAATTCTGTGTTGGTTTTCAATTATAGGTTTAGAAAAATGACAATTTATTAAATTATGTGACATGATGCTTTCTTTGTATGAACTTGTAGGATGAGATTCCCTAAAACACTCTTATCTTTGTGAAGTTAGCACTCACAGAAGAAAGTTTATTGTACCAACTCCATGCAAGACTAAAGACTAAAGACTAACCAGTGAAGATAGGACAACATTCTAATTTTCTATTTATATGGCAGTATTTTCTATATTTGCCAAAATACAATAAATATACTAATAATTCAGCACTTTCAGTCTTATACACAAGCCTCACAAAATTTGGCACCTGTATATTTCATATCCAATTTGATCTTCTTTTTTACTTTTCATATTCAAAGATCAATCTTAAGACCAACAATTTTAAACTGATATATAATATTTGGATATATTTGTGGGATACAGTGTGATACTTCAATACTTTTACTCAATACAAAATAGTCATATCAAAACAATTTAAAATGCCCATCTCTATAAGCAGTGTTTTTCTGTTGAGTAGAGAACCTTGGGATATGACTAATTATTGTGATATATAAATTGCTATAAGTGTATGTTTGATCAATATTACCATGCATTATTCCTCTGTAGTTTTTTTTTAATAATTTATTTTTTATTTCTTTAAGTTACATCTCAATCACAATCCCCTCCCTACTCCCCCCTCCAGTCCCACCCTTCCACCCTCCTCCCCCTCAACCCCCCCATCCTCTTCCCTTCTTTTTTTTTTTTTTAGTTTAAGGTATTTATTTTCCCCCCAACAGCTCTCCCTTTCAGTCCAAAAAATGGTTCTTTTTCTTATAACTATAAATACAATACAAAACAACAGAAATAAATAGGCCATGATTATAAGAGTTATATGGCTTAGCATACATTCCCAATGTCCAGTCCATATGTATTTGGCACCTGACTTTAACATTCTACTATCTAACCATCTCCATGAGTTTAAAGTTCTATATCTAACTCAGCTTTCATACTAACTTGCCTCATAATTTTAAAAATATCTTCTTAGATCCAGAACACCCTCTTGATTCCTAAACAACTCAAAATTTAACTATGAGACTCTAGCTATCTATTCTTCAACCACCTCAGAGACCTGAGAGGGATAAATATATCTGATTATATAGGAAGTGCAGGGCCTGCAGCTTCCAAAACTAAAAAATGACATACCAGTGGCTGCCTGGACAGTTCCCATTTTCTCTCCATACATTACAGCATCAATCTTCAGCCATTTGGCCCCATTTCTCTGACAGACATTGGTTGTAGAGCAGGAATTATGAAGGACTTACCTACCCTGTCTTGGCAGAGCTAGGCTGTCGACTTATCTGCTTCCAAGTTTTGTCCTTTTTGGACAGAAGTCTGTCTACAGTTGAAGCAAGTGGTTTTTCTTGCCAAGAGAATGGCTTACCACCAATTCAATCATCTCCCACTGGAGATTCTTCGATGCTCATCTTCTACTTGGAGTAATATAGGGGGTGCTGTCAGGAGCTGACATGTCTCGATATCAAAAAATCTTAAATTAAGAAAACATCTTTGAATGCCATATTCTGCAGACCTCTTGAGGTTTTTGAAGATGCCGTATCTATCTCTTATATTTAGATAAACAACTGTTGCTTGTCTCTTAGCATCTTGATTTCTGAGTAGCTTAGAAAATAACTGTGATAGACTGTCATAGTAACTAACAAAATGACACGTTTTCATGACTATTAGTTTCCGTTTCTTAATTATCCTAAACAGTTTATGTCGGTTGGTAGCAAGAAGTCAAAACTTGACATTTCATTTTTAAGTATTACTATGAACAATACCTTTAAGAAGCGTTACCCTTAATTTTGTATCAATATACAAAGATCAATACCAATGTGGCCAAATATAATCTTAATTTTGTATCAATATACAAAGATCAATACTGATGTAGCCCAATACAATCTTAATTTTACATTAATATACAAGGGTCAATACCATTGTGGCCAAATATAATCTTAATTTTGTATCAATATACAAAGATCAATAC
>CAJQZJ010001969.1:12131134-12150313 GCA_907164525.1 Lophiomys imhausi
TGGCCAAATATAATCTTAATTTTGTATCAATATACAAAGATCAATACCAATGTAGCCCTATACAATCTTAATTTTGCATTAATATACAATGATCAATACCAATTTAGCCAAATATAATATTAATTTTGTATCAGTATACAAAGGTATAAGGCTATATTCAATAATCTGTCCTTTTTTCTTGATCTTTCCTATACTATGTCTATGTCCCATTTTTCTCAGGTCTGTTCACTCCTATATAGGAGAGAAAGGAGGATACAGAAAAGCAAAAGAGAGAAGTCCCTGGGTCTAACCTCCAAAACCCATTTAACAAGACCATTTAACAGCTTGTAGTCTTTTCCCCTAAATAACAAAATTTTCTACTATCTATCAAATAACCAAAGGGGGAGAACACCCTTCCCACCTTCTGCGGATGGGACGTTGTTCTCTTAAAATGACTTTCTGCTGATTTGGGATGTAGTAAACCTGTTTGGGGCCCAAATAAGAATGGAAAAATGGTTAAAAATGTTAATAGAATCATTTGATGTTCAGTCCCTTTATGCTCAGCTATTTAGATGTCCTACGAAGTTCATAGACAGAAGCTGATCTTCAGAACTTTACTGAAGATCTGGCTGGAGTAGTCTGTGGAGCTGAACGATCTTAGCGATTTTGAGTTGTTGTGGTTGTAGACTTTTGAGGAAACTGCTATTGAAGAAGTCTGCAAGGCTGGATCATCTGGGCCACTCCTCTTCTTTGGTGTCTGATCTGTTTTCTGCTGAGGTTTCCGTTGTCCAGTTGTCCCTGGATTCCTTGAATGGATACTTTAAATCTCCTGGAAAGATAAGAACAGAGCCCTGCCCTAATCCTAACTCTGGGACAATTACCTTTTTTTTTGGGGGGGGGGGGTTAGGGTTAGTTTTTAAGGTGTATTAACCCAATTTCTTTTGTCTTCATCTTTTACCTTTCAAAAAGGAGACAGGGTTCTTAGAATTATAGTTGAAAATACACAGATCAAAGAGTGATACGAAAATATATTTCATTAGTTAAGTGAAATGTAGCAGCCTGAAGATACAAATAAGAAAATGTTATGACAAAGAAGAAAATATCTAACATTAAATGTCAACAAAATGTAATTGGCATTCATTGTGCATGGGTGACTTAGAGGATGTGAAATGTCGTGGTTGTAGTCTCATTTTAAGTGGCTATGAAGCTTCAGAAACAGAATATTGACACTGGAGAACATTCAGTTTTATCTTTGTGCCTAATTGTACTTGTGTATGATTCAAACTATTAATTAATTATGTTCTATTGACAATGCCCTGTAACTACTAGTTAAGGCCAGGCATGCTAAAATTGACAATTAGTTTTTATTTTATTGCTACCATTATTGTTATTGTTATGGCTCTGATGTAGTGAGGCATTGACTCTTCATACCCATTAGGGGACAGAGATTTAATAGTCATTAGTATGGGAAGATATTGTTTCATTTTAAGCCAATGGTGTTAAATTAATTGTGCATGAATAAAACATATTATTTTAAATTAAAGTTGTTCACTTGTAGACTAAAAATTAATAATAATGTAAATGGTAAAAGTAAATATTCAAGGAAATCCCCAGTTCAAAATTTGTGTTCATAATAATAGGTATATATGTATTTTAATGATGAATCCTATATTTATAATTATGATAAAGTTGCATATAATAAAAAGTGGTCTAGGTTTGCCTAAATTAATATGTCCTTGCTAAGTATTAATAATAAAAGTACATGTTATTATAATAGAAAATTTATCAGGTAGTATTCTAAGTGTTTTACATGAGTTATATCATTTTTACCATTATTAAGTTGTTTACTGTTGAAGTGAATAATATGCAACTCCTAAAGTTTAAGTAATGTATATGTTTACATTCAATTAATAAGTCCACCATATTACATCGGAACCAATTATCTATTCCTTTTTTGTTTTTCCTTTGTGACTTGAAGGTTTTGTACAGTGTATTTTGATCATGTTCACCCAAATCGTGGATCCATGCTTCTTCCCTACCCGCCTATATTTAGTGTTACTTTAAACATTCCCATACAATATATTTTTAAATGTTATGTTTTAAATGATAAGTAAAATTATGCATGCTTCTTTAAATCATGGTGTTTAACCACACACATTGTGATACATTGACTGCTGACTATGTCAGGTTATTTAGCACATGCATCAGCATAGGTATTTGTCATGGCAGAATTCAAAATCCCCTCTTCTATCTACTTTGATATATAAAACTTATATACATATAGTCAGCCTTTGGCATGTTAGTTACCAACTGTAAATTTGTACTCATTGGTCATTCTCTGTATGTTTCTCCACACAGTTTCCTTTTCTAAAGACTCTATTAATCACTTTGTTATCCCACTATTTTCTATACTATCAGTTTCTTTAGATGACAAATATGATTGAGAGCATGAGTTTTTTTCTACCTCACTTATTCCTCATGGGTATCCTAACACAATACCTGCATATATATATACATATATGAATATATATATATATATATATATATACATATATATGGAACTATCTCTTCAACAAATCCATTTCCTTTCCTTTCAGTCCACACTTAGCAATAAGAGTGCTGTATCATAGTTTTTATGTCTGAGGGAACTCCACTGCCTTTTGTAATCCTTTGCTAATGCACATTTCCAACAGTGTATGAAGTTCTCTATCTTTTTCACATTGTTGGAATCACTTGAGATTTTTTTCCTCTTTCTAATAGTACCAATTCTTACTGAAATGAGGTAACATCTCATTGTGTTTTAAATTTCTAAATTCCTGATGGTTAATAATGCTGACCATTTGTAAATTACTGCTCTTATGTTTTCTTTTGAAAACTATCTCTGCTCTCACACCATTGTTAACAAACCTGTTTATTTTCTACATATGGATTTATTTGATTCGTTTATATTTTTTATATTAAACCCATTTCACCTATGTTACTTATGAATAATATTTTTACAATACTTATGCTTGTTTATATTCTGTAGACTCTTTAATTTGAAGTCCAGTACATTTCAGTTTTAAACAATTTTGTATAATGTCTATAAATATTTTATTAGACTCTCCAGGTATGTTGTATATGATTAAAGGAAGAACTTTAATTTAACTATCACCCTTAACTTTGTGGTAAATGAAGTTCAAAAAAAAGTAGCATGTTAGAACAGATGAATACTAAAATAGATCACGACTTCATGATAGACTATCAGCAGCCACCTTCTATCAGTTTTCAGAATATTATCAATAAAGGAACTGTTAACTGAGGTGGACTCTAAGAACAAAAAAAAAAAACACACTAATCTAATTGTAATTATAATAAACTACTCTTCAGATCTTCACTGTAGAGTTTATTCTAGAATTTTCTGACACCTTCTGTACTTCTGGTGTTGCCCAGGCATTCCCACATGGGAAATCCTCAGCCCTGGTCACTACATTATCATCCTAAGAACACTGACTGATGTGTCCTTCTACTATAATACTAAAACTAATACCCTAATAATAATAGCAGGCAAGAAAGAAGCAAAAGGACATTAGTGAATCATTGGAAACCAAGTCTCCATTTCCGTAACTGATGAAGAAATTCCTAAAACATTCCAGAGATCAAATTCAATGTCTAAATAATTTCGTTTAAGTACCTGGGCAGACAGGGATTGCACTATATACAGAACATTTTACTTTCAGTCTGCTGAAACCTTTTCTCTGTGGAATTCAAAATCTGTGCAGAGGACAGAGCTGTACATATATGTATCATAAAGTCATCCAAGTGGGCAGTAGGGCATGCTGGTAACTTTGACCAATCCTATTTTCTCCCTTATGGCCTTATTTGCAAGTGCTCTACACTTATGTCATGAAATACTTTTAAAATAGACAAGTAGTGGTAATCTTCTTCAAGTATAAATCATATCATAGAGGATGGTGCACCATCATTAGAGTTTGCTCATCAAGCTCCAGAAGCCTTTTCAAAAGTTTATCCAAGCTGACACTTTCTGAGTTGGATAGTATGGAATGCTTCCAGTGGTTCTCACAATTGTATACATATTGTGTCTCCTCTACAGAGTATGCTACCTTGTTCAGTGTAATGTTATATGTGGACCAATGCTCTAGGTTCAAATACTTAGTAATTTGGTCTTGCCTGGGCTTCACTGTCCAAAAAGGCAAACATATGCTTGGAATGCATGAAGATGCCACTTAAAATGGGCTAATGCATTATGCAAGGCATAAAAATATAACGTAGTCCCAGGACGATTGGTACTGTCAATGTATTTCAAGCATCATGAAGCAACCCAACTTTGTAACCTAAGCCTAGCTAGTTAGATATTTGGTAACAGCACTAAGTAAACTAAGAGGAGCAGGCCAATTGCCTGTGTTGTTGGATCTATGCATTTCTTACATTCTTAAAATTAGCAGTAATCTTTTCATATCCCCATATAGTAAGAACTGGGGACAAAGATATAGACTGAATAATATTAATTTGCAAGCTGGTTTTCACAGTTGCTTTCTGTTAGTGTCTTTTATAAATATCATGGGAATAGAGAATATTAATATACAATACAATCTTCATCCCCACAGGTCTACCTGTTTAATTTTTGTAAAAAACCATCTTCCCATGATCCACTTTCTTTTTTTTTGTTTTTCAATGAATTAATTTTTTATTTGTCTTCATAGAATATATTTTCAGTCTTTTCTTAAAACCTGAACCAACTATCAAATATATTGGCCATTAGAGCTCATCTTTATCTTTAAAAAAATGCCCTCAACTTGGCAAATCTGAATATTTAATCTATCAATGTTATCAGTGGACCCACTGATGTTCACAAGTAGGCTGTTTTTTCATGTGCACTTGTATTATAAGCCAAATCATCTTACATTCTTCATCTGATAGCCAGTTAAAAACACATGGCTATCCAATACCAAATTCTCTACCCTAAAGACATACACTTAAGTAACATTATGTGGACTGAGCAGGATATACATATATACATATATATGTATATATATATATGACATTTATATATAATATACACACTCATATATATGTATACATACATACATATATATGTATATTTATGAGTGTATATAATAACAATTAAAATTTTAAATGCCATGAATTTGAAAGGGGGCAATGTTGGAAGTTTTGGAGGGAGGATGGAAATAGTTAACTTAGAATATAAGCATAAAAATTCCTGACAGCACCCCGTATTCTACTCCAAATAGAAGATGAACATCGAAGAATCTCCAATGGGAGATGGTTGAATTAGTGGCAAGCCTAACTCTTGGCAAGAAAAATCCCTTGTTTCAACTGTAAACAGAATGCTGTCCAAAAAGGACAAAACTTGGAAGCAGGTAAGTCGACAGCCTAGCTCTGCCACGACAGGGTAGGCAAGTCCTTCATAATTCCTGTTCTACAATCAATGTCTGTCAGAGAAACGGGGCCAAACGGCTGAAGATTGATGCTGTAATGTATGGAGAGAAAACGGGAACTGTCCAGGCAGCAACTGGTATGTCATTTCTTAGTTTTGGAAGCTGTGGGCCCTGTGAAAGCTGAGTTAGATATAGAACTTTAAACTAATGGAGACGGTTAGATAGTAGAATGTTAAAGTCAGGTACCAAATACATATGGACTAGACATTGGGAATGTACGTTAAGCCATATAACTCTCATAATTATGGCCTGTTTATGTCTGTTGTTTTGTATTGTATTTATTGTTATAAGAGGAAGAACCATTTGTTGGACTGAAAGGGGGAGCTGTTGGGAGGAAAAAGATATACCTTAAACTTAAAAAAAGGAAAGAGGATGGGGGGTTGAGGGGGAAGAGGGTGGGAGTGTGGGACTGGATAGGGGAGTAGGGAGGGGATTGTGATTGAGATGTAACTTGAATAAATAAAAAATTATTTAAAAAATAAAATGATAAAAAATTTTAATTAAATAGTTTTTTAATTTACTAATTGATTGACATGTAACTTGAAGAAACAAATAAATGTTAAAAAATTTAAAAAATAGGACTGGGAGGGGAAGGAGGGAGGGGAATATGATTGTGTTGTAACTTGAAGAAATAAATGTTAAAAAAATAAATATATAAATAAAATTACTAATGAAACAAAACAATAAAATCATAAGCAGTTAGTGCTATATGTGCATGCCCACATTACATGAAATGAATAACATGAAAGTCTAGATTACACATTCACAGATACTCATACTCCCACAACTTCTTGTATGAAATCTTTAATTTACCTCTTTCATCTTGCTAAAATGTCTGCTGAATTAACAGGAATATGAGACTTTGTAAAAGTGATTATGGCTACAAAATTCCTTGGTTCCTGTAGCCTAGTTTTCCATAATTCCTTGGACACAGTTTCATTACAAAATTCTTTATTTAAAATTTAACATTTATCATCAGGGAAAACCTACCTCCCAGGGTAACACGACATACTGGGCTGCCATCTTGGCCCAGATCTAGCTCTTTGAGTCCATCAACACCATCTATTCCATCAATTCAAACATCTCCATGATGGGGGATGTTATGCCTTATAAATGTTAATTACCCTGCTGCCAGAGACCTGCTTGTGTACATCATGTAATGTGTTACCATGCTTTCTAATCACTGACTCTGATTGACATTAATAAGATACCAAGACCTGTGATTGAGTACAGGGGAAGGTAAGCAGGGCAAAGATAGGTGGGGAAAAGGTTCACAGCTTCTGAGGCAGAAAGGATCTTAGGAAGAAGAGGAGAAGCAAATGGAGGAAGAAGGAGACACCTGGTGGGTTAGATGAAAGAATATCGCACCATGTGGCCTGAAACATCTGCATAGCATGGAAAAAAAGCCCAGGGGATGTATGTATATACAGGGTCATACTTGGGGAATAGAATAAGCTATCTTAGATGGGCCAAGATTGCTCAATTCAGGCTAAGGCTTGTTAAAAATCCATCAGGTGTCTCTGTGTGCTCATTTATAGTGGTAGGTTAAGGATTAACACCACCACTGAACAATTAACAATAATATAAATACTGGTAAATAATTTAATTAATTACTTCTACATCTACATCCATGCTGCTAGACTTTGAGGAGGAGTGAGCATTGCAGAAACAGACCCAGGAGCAAGTCATCACCATGTAAGATGAAAATCTGAACCATGTCAGTGAACAAAGAAGTCTTGATGATGGTCCAGTATTCATGTTGCTTCTGAGGTAGCACCACTAGGGCAAAGTGTCTCATTGATAGGAAACAAAGTCTATGTTCCTGTTCCCTTTGGTGCATTGGTTGTAGTATAGTTATCCTGTACTATAAGGCTAAAATCTGATTATAAGTGAATAGATGCCATGTGCATCCTTCTTCTAAGTCTGGGTTAGCTCACTCAGGATGTGCTTCTCTAGTTCCATCCATTTGTCCGCAAATTACATGATTTCATTGTTTCTGATAGCTAAGTAGTATACCATTGTGTATGTACCACAATTTTTGTAATCCATTCTTCACTTGAGGGACATGTGGGTTGTTTCCAGTTTCTAGCTATTACAAATAAGGCTACTATGAACATAGATGGTCTGTTTCTATACCAGTACCATGCTGTTTTTATTACTATTGCTCTGTAGTATAGCTTGAAATCTGGGATGGTGATACTTCCAGATGTTTTTTATTGTACAGGATTGATTTAGCTATTCTGGATTTTTTGTTATTCCATATGAGGCTGAGAATTGCTTTTTCCAAGTCTACAAAGAATTGTAGTAGTATTTTGATAGAAATTGCATTGAATCTGTATATTGCTTTTGTTAAGATTTCCATTTTTATTATGTTGATACCACCTATCCACCTATCTGATGGCCTCTTCAAATTCTTTCTTCAAGGCTATTGTGAAGGGTGTTGTTTCCCTAATTTCTTTCTCAGCCCATTTATTTGTTGTGTAAAGAAGGGCTTCTGATTTTTTTTAAATTAATTTTGTATCCAGCCACCTTGCTGAAAGTGTTCATCAGCTGTAAGTGTTCTCTGGTGGAATTTTTGGGGTTGCTTAGGTATATTATCATATTGTCTGCAAATAGGGATAGTTTGACTTCTTTGTTTCCATTTTGTATGTCCTTGATCTCCTTTAGCTGTCTTATTGCTCTAGCAAGAACTTCAAGTACTATGTTGAAGCAATATGGCAAAAGTGGACATCCTTTGTCTTGTCCCTGAGTTTAGAGGAAATGCTTCAAGTTTCTCTCCACCTAATTTGATGTTGGCTACAGGCTTGCTGTATATCGCCTTTATTATTTCTAGGTATAGTCATTGTATGCCCATTCTCTCCAGGATTTTTAGCATGAAGCAGTGTTAGATTTTTGTCAAATGCTTTTTCAGCATCTAGCAAGATGATCATGTGTGTTTTTTTTTCTTTCAAATTGCTTATATAGTGAATTACCTTGATGGATTTTCATATGTTGAACCATCCCTGCATTCCTGGGATGAAGCCTACTTGATCATGGTGTATGAGATTTTGATGTGTTCTTGAATTCTGTTTGCCTGTATTTTATTAAGTACTTTGCATCTGTGCCTATGAGAGAGATTGGTCTGCAGTTCTCTTTCTTTGTTAGGTCATTGTGTGGTTTAGGAATCAGGATGACTGTGGCCTCATAGAATGAGTTTGCCAGTGTTCCTTCTGATTCTATTTTGTGGAAGAGTTTGAAGAGAAATGGTATTAGCTCTTCTTTGAAGGTCTGGTAGAATTCTGTGCTGAAACCATCTGGCCCGGGGCTGTTTGTGGTTGGGAGATTTTTAATGACTGTTTCTATTTCCTTAGGGGTTATAGAGCTGTTTAATCTGTTAGGCTGATCTTTATTTAACTTTGGAAAGTAGATTCTATCAAGAAAATTGTCCATTTCATTTAGGTTTTCAAATTTGGTGGAGTATAGATTTTTAAATAAGGACCTAAAGATTCTCTGGCTTTCCTCAATGTCTGTTGTTTTTCTCCCTTTTCATTTCTGATTTTGTTGATTTGGATTTTTTTTCCTTCTGCTTTTTAGTTAATTTGGCTAAGGGCTTGTCTATTTTGTTGATTTTCCCAAAGAACCAAGTCTTGGTTTCATTGATTCTTTGTATCGTTCTCTTTGTTTTTAAGTTATTGATTTCAGAAGGCAGTTTGATGATTTCCTGTCTTCTGCTCCTCTTGGGAGTGTTTACTTCTTTTTTTTTTTCCAATTCTTCCAGTTCAGCTGTTAATTCACTATTATGAGCTGTCACAATTTTCTCATTTCTTAATGTGAAGACTTCAACTCATGTAGAATGGCCAGGGGTAGCCAGCAATTCCAACAACTTATTCTCTTTATACTGTAAGTCAATTTTTGTCAACTGATGTAAAAAGTTGGAGAGGGATTTCAAAATATGAAATATATTGAATGAGGTCTCTCCAGTGCTGTTCTTCCCTCTTAATTTTAGTGAATTCAAAATAAAATGATATAGTTGTTTTTCCCCTTGGGAAGATTATATGACATATTTCAGATAATTAACTTCCCAAATTTCACTGATGCTTGAAGTCTCTGGCTGACTAAGCAACAAGATTCACTTTTTATAACATGTGTAACATCAGCCAATAGGAAATCACTTCTTCTTGCTCCCAAAAACATAGTTCTTACTTATCTGATCCAATTAATGTGTCACTGAAAGTTGTGTGATATGTTTTGCTTGGTGTATTCACAGTACACACTTTCCTTTCGATTTTATTATGATATGGGACAGAAGTCTAATGCAGACTGGCATAGTAGTATCTACCTTGTCTTATCCTTTCACAAATAAATGAGAACTTTTCTGAAATTCCTTTCTGATATTTATAGAAAAATCCTTTCTTCATATCAGTGACTATATGACATGTATGTTGGCCTACATCAATTACTTTCACAACAGTATCAAATCAGATATTCACACTGCGAGTAAGGCTAGGACTGGGTGAGTTTTCAGTGGCCCTTGCCATATTTTAGAATCCATTTGGCTTTTATAAGTAACACATTGGAAATTAAAATCAGAGCTGAAACCATCTACTTTCTTGAGCTATTTAAGTTTCTAAGAGTAGCAATGAGGTTTTGTTTTTTCTCAAGAAAAACTTCATTTACCCCCTTAGATAGAGTGCCCATTTAACAAAGTGTAATTCCACTAATATAATACCTATTACTCTATAAGTCAAAACTTAATTGTGGAAAATGTTCAATGACAAAATAGTCATATATGTTGTAGTATTAATGATAAGAGAAATGCCCTGGTGTGTGAACCCATTGGTAAAGCAAAGAGGTCATTGTGTACCTGGATTCCAGATGCAACTTTTACCCAATTAAACTTTTTCTTAACAAAAGTCCATGACACTATTTCATACTCTGAAGCAGCAATGTCAACTTGAGTCTGCTTCCAGAAGTGTTAATAGATGCAAAACTGTGTATCTACTCCCTTATTCACACTGTAACACTATTTGAGGGAGTATCAGTGGGTCTCTGTTGGAAACTATTGGAGAGAATTGGGCTAATCTTGCAAGTTTACTGCATTTCAAGGTCCTTCACAAGGTTTCTTGGTCAATGAGTGTTAACAAGAGATGTCACTTAGTTGAAAAGGTGTGAGAAAAAAGGAAATCATGCAATTTGCTACCAAATGAATGGAACTAGAAAAACTCATCCTGAGTGAGCTAACCCAGACCAAGAAAGATGCAAATGGCATGTATTCACTTATAACTGAATTTTAGCCATAGGATAACTATCCTACCATCAACAGACCAAAAGGAACAGGAACATGGAATGTGTTAGTGGGACAGGTAACAAATTCCCTAGTGGAGATGCCATGCAGGTCCCCAGTGCAAGAGGAAGCTCTTATCCCTCATATAACTGATGAACTGAGGGGACTGATATGTAGGGCATCCCCTACCAGAGGAGTAGGATAGGTGGAGATGGGTAAGAGCCTGTGAGGATGGGAACGACAGGGGTGGAGGGAGGGTGCTGCGATGGAGATGTAACTTGAAGTAATAAAAAAGGTAATAAAAAAAGAAATAAAAGGAGATTAAGAGTAAGATTTTCTATGCTTCCCTGAGTCTTCTGACCTTAGTTTTTCTTTATAATTATGTTTTGTTGTATAGATAAGCAAGAACTATGTTTCAGTCGTGATATCTTCTCTCTACATCCTCATTAAACAGCTCTATCTTTCTTTAAGGGTCAAGATTTCTTGAGCTGCTTTTTTGGTGGCTTGTGCTTATCTTCTTTCTGTGAATTTTTTTCCTGATCCTTATTGTAATGATACTTCATTTCTCCATTTTTATAGGAGATCTACAGAACCGTGTCCTATGACAGAAGCTATTTTCATGATCTACATTGGGTAGTTAAATCTTCCATTATGTATTTCTGTGCTAGAGCTCAGTTCTCATCTAGGCAATGTGCACAGAACTTGTAGCTGACTTAGACTATTAGGAAGTAAGTAGGAAACTGAATGTGATGCTTTTCTTGTATCTAAGGGTTTCTAATGCTGTGATAGAATACTGTGATATTGAGGAGGACAGTTTATTTCATTATATATGTCTCAATCAC
Source organism: Lophiomys imhausi (assembly GCA_907164525.1). Classification (NCBI taxonomy): domain Eukaryota; kingdom Metazoa; phylum Chordata; class Mammalia; order Rodentia; family Muridae; genus Lophiomys; species Lophiomys imhausi. The sequence goes on from CAJQZJ010001969.1 coordinate 12,142,678, forward strand.
AATCAGTCTTGAAGGAAATTAGGAAATGACTCAAGGTAGGAACCTTCTGCTCCTCATGGCTAAATCAACCTGTTTTCATTTTTTTACTGTTTATTTATTACTTCAAATTACATCTCCATCACAGTCTCCTCTCTCCACCCTCCCAGGGCAAACCTCTCACTCCCCACCCTCTTCCCTTTTCCCCACCTATTCTACTCCTCTGATCAGGGCGCCATACATATCAGCCCACTTCAGTTCAACAGCCATATGAAGGCTAAGAGCTTCCTCTTGTACTTGGGATCTACATGGCAGCTCTACTAGGTTAAAGTATCCCACTAATAAGTAACAAAATCTCTGCTCCTGTTCCTTTTAGTCTGTTGGTTGTAGGATAGTTATCCTGTACTCTATGGCTAAAATTCAGTTATTCATCTATAAGTGAATAAATGCCTTGTGCATCTTTCTGGGTGTGGGTTAGATCATTCAGGATGAACTTTTCTAGTTTCATCCATGTGGCACCAAATTGCAGATTTCCTTGTTTCTGATGGCTGAGTAGTATTCCATTGTGTAAATGTACCACAATTTTTTTAATTCACTCTTCAGTTGAGGGACATGTGGGTTGTTTCCAGTTTCTATCTAATACAAATAAAGCTGCTATGAACAGAGTTGAGCAGATGTACTTGTGGATTGGTAAGGAATCATTTGGATGTATACCCAGGAGTGGTGTGGCTGGTTCTTTAAGTAGATCTATTCCAACAGTTCTAGGATATTGCCAGATTGATTTCGATAGTAATTGTACAAGTTTGTACTCCCACCAGCAATGGAGTGCACACCCTCACCAGCATGTGCTGTCATTCGAGTTTTTGATCTTAACCATTCTGACAGGTGTGAGATGGAATCTCAGAGTCGTCTTGAGTTGCATTTCTCTGATGATTAAGGATGTTGAAGATTTCTTCAAGTGTTTCTCGGCCATTAGATATTCCTCTTTTGTGAATTCTCAGTTTAGCTCTGTACTCCATTTTTTATTGGGTTATTTGTCAACCTTTTTTCTTATACACTTTCAGGACCACAGACCCAGGAGTGGTACCATTCACAGTGAGTACTTTCTATGATAACCACTATTAAGAAAATACTCCTACAGGTTTGACTATAGGCCAGTCTTATGGTGAAATTTTCTGAGTTAATACTCTTCACAAGTGATTCTGACATTTGTCAAACTGACATAAAAGAATAAGTTGAAAATAGTCAATGCAGATTACCTCATATACCATTTATTTCTTATGAGATATATGTTATAAAAGAATAAGTCTGAAAGCCCCCTTCTTTTTGTAAACCTTACTTGCCATGTGATCGCTTCCTTTACTACCTATTCCCACTGTGATTTCATTTACCTTGAAATCCTTGTTACAACTGGCACAAATCTTTGTAGCTCAATAACCTCCAAAAAATATTTTAGGTAAAATTGTCTTTAAAAAGTATCAAACTTGCCCTGAGGGAGTGAGTGTGGGAGAGCCAGCCTTGCCTTTTTTCTGCTTTGTGGTGGTGTTGGCTAGGGAGAGATGCCCTCCCTTCCCTTTTGCCCTCACCACCATTAGCATAGAGGAGATCTCACCCAGATGGGGTCACAAGAACAGGAGATCTGTCCCTGTCCCTCACATTCTGCAGTACTCGGGAGAGGGGGGACTGCACCCTGCCAGGATAGCACACTACAGCTGGTCCTGGATATGGGGGTTTTGGGTTAGCCAGTAGCAGAATGTGTGGACAAAGGGTTATATTTTGGAACATACTGAGATACACTGCATCTTCCACAATGAGCTGTTATTTTTTATGCTGGGACAGATTGCAAGGGTGGATGGTGGGTCTGGGGGGAAGGTGAGAGAGAGAAGGGAACAGAGTGCATGATGTAAAATTCACAAAATAAAAGTTTTTTTTCAATTTAAAATAAAAGCACCAAACTTTAGGAATTTTGTTACAACATCAATAGATACTAAAACATCTTACCAAGAAAACCTTCATGTAAGTTTTAAACATATTTATAAAAGTTCCCTTCAAAAATAGAAACCCAATGTTACCAGGTTAAAAAAAAAAAAAGAATAAGTGGGTCATGACATCATGCATCTTCATAGTGGAATACTACCCATTAAAGAATAATTCATTTATATAAATTACATATGAATCTCAAATGAAAGGAGACAGATTCAGAAGCCTTCTATTATTTCATGTAAAATACACTACCAAGAAGATAATGACAGGTAATTCAGTGGTCATCAATAGCTAATGGAGAACACATGGATAAAAACCAAGCCATGTTTATGTTTTCTCATGAGACTGTTCTGTAGCAGAGTTTGCCCATTTTTATACATTTTAAAAAATTAAAAATAACATACACCTGAGGAAATGCTGCTACATGTAAGTTATAAATTGCAATTTCTAGGTTGTGTTTTTAATAGTCTAAATGAACCTTAAATTTGGGAGTATCCAAATTTTTTGGAAAGAGATAAATCCCCCTCATTATCTACAGCTCATTCCAATCAGACTAACTACAGAACCTGTTTGAATAAATAGAATTCTGAGCTATTGATGATATAAGCTTAGAGAATTTCAACGCTTAAATCGCTTTTTCATAGAGCACTTTTTAAATTGGGAGATGGATCATCAGTGAATAAAGAAAACTGCTCATGCTCCTCCATAATCATCCTCTTTTAATTACTTCTCCTATTTTCTACGCAGCACTATTTCCTAACATCTAAAAGATCACTGATACTTTTTGAACTGGGAACATTAAAAAGGAGAATTATCTTTGTAGTACAGCTTTTATTCCTTTATGTTGATATTTTCTTTTCAGAAACCTCTTAATACCCCACCAGTCTTCAACTTCTAGTTAACCAATTATCACTACTTGTTTTTAAGATAACTTCATGTTCTGCTAAAACTGCTAAATGTCCTTGCAAACTACTTATTCTTATTTTAAGTGTTTTTAATTTTATCTCTTTATGAAGATTGATATGAGAGATAGAGCTGCCCAAATCTCTATGAATGCTGTCTTGACTCAGCACTCAAGTCCTGAATCTGCCTGTCATCTCTCCTCAGTATAGGGACAAGATGCTGTGAGAATTACTAGATGTTAAAGAGACAGGACAAAGGACATTTTTTAAAGTACTGCAATGATTAATATTTAATGGAATTATTTATTCCTTTTCATGTAATGCTACTTAGGAAAAAAAATCAGACGCCTACATGACTTTGGCTCATGTCACCTGAAGGATTTCAACTTCACATATGTTATTTGACTACAGGATAAACAATGCCTGAGAAGATCCCACTCCACGGCAGTACCTCTGAGAAAACAGATAGCTTCTGCACCAAAGTCAGATATTGTTTGATATTTTGTACAAGTAAACATCAGATGCACAGGCATGCACACATAATGGGGTAAATGTCCTCCCTCTCAAATATCACCACTAATAATTGGAATTTGCAGGCAAAATGGCTAAATGTCATTTTTGCCCTGTAAAGTTCTCAACATAGGGCAAAGTGAATTGATAACCAGAGAGAAAAAAATACTAGGAAAGATATAGATTGATAGTCAAACAAATCCTTATTCCAATGCATCAACTGTATTCTAGATGGCATGTACATATGAGTGAGGAACAACAGGAATTTCCAAGCAGAGACCTATAGAAAACCATACGCTCATAATGTCATAAATTTTAGTACAAAAGATGCAGAGGAGCCAATGGCTAACTCTCTACAAAAGAGGCAATTCATGCCAGAATAATGCCACTTTCACTTGACAGAATAAAGTTTCCCATATGAACAAGAGTACCACAGTCAGGACATGAAAAATATTAATTATTAAAAGCTGTAAGCACAAGTGCCATCACAGTGGCTGTCACAGTATTACCTGCAAAGTTTCTTCTGTCTAGGTTTTAGAGCATATCCTGACACTTGTGTATACTGGTAGGTTGTAGAACCTTTTTTTAAAAGATTTATTCATTTATTATTATGTACACAATGTTCTGAATCAAAGTATGTACGCTTGCACACCAGAAGAGGGCATCAGATCTCATTATGGATGGTTGTAAGCCACCATGTGGTTGCAGGGAATTGAACTCAGGACCTCTGGAAGAGCAGCCAGTGCTCTTAACCTCTGAGCCATCTCTCCAGCCCAGGTTGTAGAACCTTTATTAAGTAGACCTATCTAGAAGGAAGTGAGATCATTTGTGGCTCACTTCTAAATAGTATATTGAGAGTTTAGCCCGTTCCCATCTTTAATCTCCTAGTGTTGTGAAATGAGCAACTGAGTCTGTTATATGCTTTCATCATGACCTCCAATGCCAGCACAGACCCAGAGCAACGGGGACAGGTAATCATGGACTGCAACCTCTGAATCCATGGGGCAAATGAAACTCTCTCCTTTGACTAGTCTTTCTCAGATATTTTGTAGAACAGAATGCTGACCCATACAGAAGCATTCCTCAGGGTGTAAAGAACCATCTTGATTTATATAAATAAGCAAATATGAGAAGTGATCAGCAGGATGGACCTTTGACCTACAGAAATAATGGTTTCTTTTTCTCTGTGCTGAGAAGGTGGTCACAGTGTGGAGGGGAAGAAAGAGGAATCAGCTAGTGTTTTGGAATCTTGTCAAAGGGGACATCAAATGTTTTGTCAGGAAAGAATAACTGGTACCATGACAAGCAACAGTAGCCCTTAACATTCTGAGCACTAAAATTTGAATGAAAACTTGGAAATAAATTGAGTCCTATGCTAATGGGATAGGTAGGTTTTCACATATCTTTACTTAGTAACAATAATAGAATTAATCCTTCCAATGGAGTCTGATTACTTAGAACTTTTTGTGTGCCAGATACTCTTGAATTCTTTACATTTAGTATTTCTTTGGATACTCAAGACCTCTCCACTAAACAGAAGGAATAGTTAGAGTATTGAAATATTAAATAATTTACCCAAAGAAATATATGTAGTCAGATAGTGATACTGTATGAACCCTGACATTCTTATTATAGAATCCTCCTCTTAAAAACAGGAAAATAGAAGTTTATGATGGAGGGTAGTGAACAAGATTTGGGAAAATTGTTTTTACCCGAATATATCTTATAGATTTAAGCCTGTTTTGGAGACTATTCAACTTATAAGAAAAAGTTTCTTGCATCTTCTCAGCTGAAAGTTTAATCACTTCTACCAATGGAGCTTGACGAGCAAATCATTTTTTGATAAATAATCATCTTGCTTTCAGCATCTGAAACTTAAAACCACAAACAAACCTTCTGCCAGGCAGACAACTGGAATATTTGTTCTCCTAATGCCTTAGGGTATGATGGGCATTTGACTGTTGTTATTTATCATGCTTATTCTGGGAAGTTTCTGCCTCTTTGAGGTTATCATCTCTGTCATTAGCTAGAAACTACAATATAAATTTTGCATTAAATCTCTGAGCCTCTTCCTTCCATGTATTAGCACTTTTAAAACTGTTTACATGCCGTCAGAGAAATATAACATTAACATTCGGGTCTCTTTGACTCGTGTTACTCGATTATTATATAGGAAACATTTAATTGAATTTTTGCTTAAGGGAAATTGTTTTAAATTTCATTGTAATATTCGGAAAATATACTGGCCAAATAAATGAGGTGTAGCTGTGTTTTTCAAACTCTGTTCTTAAATGTAATGACAGATTTGTCATGATTTACACATGAACTCTTTGTTTTAATAAGAAAGAATTTCTAAACTCCCTGTGTTTATTTAAGACATATATTACTGCTTTACATTTTTTCAGTATATTTGTTAACTTCAAGTAAAGATTTCCATGTAAAAATTGCTTTATTCTTATCCATGCACTTAAATTCTACAGTATATAAAGTATTATGCAGAATCCCTATAAAGCTAAAAAATATCAGAAATCAAGTTTAAAAAAACTTCAAACTTATGAGAACAAATGTAATTCATAAGAAGGCAGGAAATGGCATTTTGCAGAATGAGTTCTGCATACATGACAGTGACTCAATCAGGTTTAGAAGATTTAAATGTCATGCTTTCAAGCACTCTTCATCAACAAACCCACTAAAAGACCAGTAAGTAGATTACCTGCCTAGAGATATTTTAGAACACCCACCCTGTTAGACTTTTGAAACCATAATCTTTTGGCATTTTTCATAAAGAAGTCTATCAAGTCAAGAACCTATGTGTGGCCAGAATCTAACTGTTGTCATTGCTTAGATGCCCTTTGCTATTGGACAAACGGGAACATTTAACTTTAAATCGGATGTTCTTTTATAAAGTGTAAAAAATAAAGAATGGTCAATATGTGGCCATCACTTTAGTTTATGTTCCCTGTTATTTTTCTTTTTTAATTTATTTATTTGTTGCTTGAGGTTACATCTCCATCATATTGTCCTCTTTCTCCTCTTCCCAGCCCCTCCCTCCCACCCTCTACCCCCTAACCCTTCCATCCCCCTCCTCTGGAGTGGAGTGTCCCTACATAACTGTCCCTCACCCCAGTTCAGAAGTCATATGAGGTCCAAGAGCCTCCTCATATTTTTCTATAACACTGGCCCTCACCCTCAAAAACTATTTATGAATAACTATCATTTTTCTCTCAGAAGACACAGACTATGATTGAGACAAAATTCCTGCCAAGAGTAATTATGGACTGTACACAAAACAACTACTTGAAGTCATAAAAGAATGGATTATGAAGAATAACCAGACCTTGATCTGTTGGAAGTAGCAAGGAGACAAATCTAAAGCTTCAAACTGAGTGTTTTCTGAGTGTGAGACAAGCAAGAGAAAAGCATAGAATTTAATGAAATTAAAAGCACTTTCAACAGGCCTGCTAACTTAGGGAACGGAAACCAGAGCTCAGAGAGAGTAATCTTGTATAAGGTAATACAATACTTATTTCAGATGAGGAGAAACAATTCACCAGAAGGAGGCTAAATTTTAAATACATTACAACCCCTGAAATTTGAACTGACCCTGGGCTGAGGGTGCCTTGGTATGCACTGCAAAAATTAAATCTTTTTTAAGAATAATAGTGAGTTAAGTGAGACCTTAATATAGTGTGTCTGCAAGAAGCCAATACAACATAAACCCTAGAATACTACCCAAAAACTAAAACTTAATACCAGACAAAAATTCCTCCCCACAAGAAAGAGGGGATATATAGATAGACACACATATGCATATCTACATACCTATATGCATGTACACACACATGAACACACATACACAGAAAGAGAGGGAGAAAGACTATGCTGAACATAGGTAAAATTTTACTCAATAAAATATTTGTAAACTGAATTCAAGAACACATTCCAAAAAAACCATCTGTCATGATCAAGGTGGCTTTGTGTAGAAGATTGTGAAACGTAAGTAAATCCACATATCTGCCATATAAAGAGACTCCAGGAAATAAACCAATTATTATCTCTTTATATACAAAAAGTTAAATATGGAAAAATTGAAGTATTTATACTAATATCAAGAACAATAAAAGATGTATCCTCTCAACATTTCTATGTAATATCGCTCTTGAAGTTTAAAGCCAAGAGAGAGACACAATAAGCACCAGTATCCTTATAGAAGATGTTATTCTCTCTATAAATGAACCCACACCAGCTACCATCAAACCGTTCCA
>CAJQZJ010001969.1:12150323-12168467 GCA_907164525.1 Lophiomys imhausi
ATGAACCCACACCAGCTACCATCAAACCGTTCCAGCTTATAAACACCTTCAGCATAATAGCAGCATACAAAATTAAGACACAGAAGTCTGTAGCCTTCTTATATAGTAAAGACAAATATACCAAGAAAAAAATCACAGAAAAAATTGCATTTAGAAATAGCAACAAAAAAAAAATCTAAGAATAAATCTAACCAAGGAAATGTAAGGCCTGTACAGTGAAAATTTTAAGATACTGAAAAAATTAATATATTGTAGAAGATCTCAGACTATGGGAAGACTTCGCATGGTTACAAATTGGTAGAGTTAACTATGTAAAGATAGTCCATCCTATCAAAATTTCTCTTACTTGGGAATCATTCATTTTCCGTGAGAATTGTTGATGCTATTCCCAGGAAGTGCTTGGAAAGAAAGGTTTCTTTAGAACAGGGCTACTTGAATACTTTCATTATATCCCATCTCTCTGTCATACAATGTTCACTGAGATAATTAATTAGCAACTCAAGTAAGAAAAAGTTTCATAATCACAAGTGTTGTCTTTAACAATGTCAGATATTATAAGGCAATATCAACAAAATCCTACTGAGAAACCACATCCTCTATTCACTGGGTGACTTCCACTCATTTAAGAGAAACCATAGAATTTGAAGAGATCATCATAAAATTGATGCAATTCATTTATAAATCATAGAAATAAAACACATATATTTAGTATATGAGTAAATTTTTACAGAAAATTCAAAAGCACTTAAAATAAATTATATATCATTTAAAGAGTAAAACATAAGGAAAGGTATTTTCTTCCTTGTTACTTACTATTCTTTACCCAATAATAATCCAAATCCATTAGTCTTTATTAATCTAGCAAATTATTTGCACACTAGTCAGGATAAAATAAGAAAAAATATTTATTTTTTCTACCACAAGAAAATTGATTATAATGATACTGGATTTCCTCAATTATAATAACATTTCAACAAATACAGCTTTATTTTATGCAAGGGTATTCCACTCTTTTTTTTGAAGAGGCATATATAATTGTTATTTCAGAAAGGAGATGTTTGAAGTTAAAGCTACATTCTGAAGATGTTGATCAAAGTATAGACTTAAATTGGTTGCATCCACTGGTCTCCCACTAAGACTGTGGTCCCCTGAGTTCACCTGCTGCTCTCTTCTTCCAGGAGACAAAGGACAATCTCTATGTCAAACATCAGGGGATGGGGGAAATATTGGGCTGGATACCTAACCAAAGTACAGTTCTTTCAGACTGTAGACACATTCTATGAAGTTCAAATTGCCACTTTTCTCCACCATTCTTTGGGAAGAAATTAAGCATGTTGGTTAACTCACTTGTGTTCTCTGATGGATGACTGAAGAGGAAGTCCCTCCCATATAGTTCAATCATCAGAGGGTTCTAGAGTGCCTTATGTAATTCAGAGCTCCACAGTCCCAAGTCTAAATACTATGACCTCTATACAACACAATTACAGAGGAACATGTCCTTACATGCTATCATATTTTCAGCATAATTTCTCAGTAAAAAAAGAATACAATTTCAATCTGAACATCAGTGTCATATGAGGGCTTGAGCAGAGTTAATAATAGAAAGTGGTATACGTGACATTTTTTCTGTGATGCTATTATACTGCAAATGACAGGAACCCTGGTCACTCAAGAAGACCTTAACTCAGTGTTCATAATCGAGCAAATAGCAGAGTCCCCTGGCATGCTTGTTGGAGTACCCTATTTTGTTTTTGTGTAAAATGAACCCAGAATACTGAAGAGAAACAATACCAGGCATCACTGGTCCTGTGTGCTATACTGTCCCTTATACTCGCTCTCTGGAACAAGATTTTTTTAAAGCATCTTTTTGCTTCCATTATAATTTACTTTTCTTATCCCTATGAAGTAACTAATTTATCCCTGTTTTCCTTTTTCTACTTTCAATTGCTGTCATTCATATATCATCTGCATACTTAATGAGGAAAGATCCCCTTTTGTGGCTTGACGTGTATTCTTTTAAAAACAAATTGAAGCAAATGAATAAGAACAACTTTGGAAATTGTTCTGTTGTCTAGTTATTTATTTTGTTTTTGCTGGAGTTGTTATGCTTTATCTTGAAAGAAAGAAGCTCCGCAGGAGAAGTATGGTATGAAGTTAGACTCTGAGTTTAAACTTCATTAAATAAGAGACTAAGAGAAGTAAAAGATCTTGTGGAATATTTGGAGCAAATTCCCACTATCTGAGTGCAGAAAATTCAAAATGGCTGTTCACTAATTAATATGTATCAATTGACTTTGAGGAAAATCTCTATACCAAAGCATGAATCAGTCTGTTTATTATAACTGCAGTCATTGAATCTTCCATCAATATCACAGATTATTTTAAATCACACAAAATTAGGCATTTTTTTCATTAAGTCAAGCATAATAATTTGTGAAAATTTCTGCTACTGTCTATATATGCAACAGCTTTGCAGAAATTATGTTATTATGCCACAATATTATAAAATGACTTATTAAAAACTAACCACTGGATATTTACACAATAATTTAAAGCAAGAATCTGTTTAATGATGTAATTTTCCAATAAAATTTTAGTGGAAATATTAAGGACTGCATTTGCCAAAATTGCTTGGTGACAAGAACTATGATTACATTTTAAAGTGGGGAGGTAGATACAAATCAGCAAGTCCCAAGGACCCATAAAACTTCAGAATTGACTATGGAGATGGAAATTTGGCTAAACATTGTAGGATCTGAAGAAAAATAGAATTGAAATTTGCAATAAATTTCCACTGACACAGTGTTTGACCTTATTTGAAGAAAATTGAAGCAAATAATTTTCTCTGGCTAAGATCATACTAGCTTTTATACACAGAGAACAGAATTAAAATTAAAAGCTAGGTAGTATGTTCATTAATAGAATTTTCTAAATATATAGGTAAAATATGATGATGATATTTGTGCATGACCAGAGGGGAAAATAATAGCAGTGAATCTACTTGAAATGTGTTTTATATATAAGATATACTGAATATTGGGGTGAAAGGAAAACAAGAATGAAGGATGATCCTTTTATTTTTTTATTTTGATTGTTGTTTTAATGGAAAGAACTATACTTTTAAAATAAGAAGACTGTGAAAGGCCTAATAAAATATATTTCTGTATATTGCACTAAAATTATAGTATAGAATTCAAACAATTTGTCTGCATACTTGAGGTGTGATTGTGTATCTCAAAGTAGGGACTAAACACATGCAATGTAGCATATATCTAAAAGGTGCTTATAAACTTGAGATATATTTAAATAAATATTTGAGGGATAATGACAGAAAAAAATACACTATGTGATATAAAATTCATGTACAAGAATCTATGAGTATCTGATATCTTACCTGTATATTGGTAGGCAGTTGTTCAACATTTAAATAGAAGGATTTTTTTTCTAATCAATCAGTAGTTTTATGATTTGGTACCCTATAATGATGAGAACTTCAAAGCATATAATGCTAGTCTAAATTACTCAAAGAAGATTAGAACTCTGTATATTTAACTAAGGTGAAGCTTCCAGAATCCTACAGCCAAACATGAGATGGAGCTCCGGAAATATCACGGAAGAGGATGAAGAAGGATTGTAGGAGCCAGAGCAATAAAAATACCAGGAGAACATGACTTACAGAATCAAGTTAGCAAGGTTCATAGGGGCTCACAGAGACTGAAACAGCAATCAAAGAGACTGTATGAGTCCTTGCTAGGTCCTCTGCATATACATTGTAGTTGTTTAGCTTGGGGTTTGTTTTGGGACTCTTAAGAGTGAGAATGGCCAAGAGACTCCTCATACCTTGGGGGCCTACAAGGCAGCACCACTAGGGCAAAGTGTCTCATTGATAGGAAACAAAGTCTATGTGCCTGTTCCCTTTGGTGCATTGGCTGTAGTATAGTTATCCTGTACTATATGGCTAGAATCCAATTATAAGTGAATAGATGCCATGTGCATCCTTCTGAGTCTGGGTTAGCTCACTCAGGATGAGCTTCTCTAGTTCCATCCATTTGGATGCAAATTGCATGATTTCATTGTTTCTGATAGCTGAGTAGTATTCCATTGTGTAGATGTACCACAGTTTTTTTTTAATCCATTCCTCCATTGAGGGACATCTGGGTTGTTTCCAGTTTCTAGCTTGCACTCCCACCAGCAGTGGAGGAGTGTTCCCCTTTCTCCAAACCTTGCCAGCATGTACTGTCATTTGAGCTTTTGATCTTAGCCATTCTGACCAGCACCATTTGAGGAGGCTCTGGGCCCTCATATGACTACTGAACTGGGGCAGGGGACTCTTATGTAGGGACACTCTACTCCACAGGAGTGGGATGGAAGGGACAGGGGGTAGAGGGCAAGAGGGCAGGACTTGGAGGGGTGGAAAGAGAACACTGTGTTGGAGATGTAATTTGAAGTAATAAATAAATATTTTTTTAAAAGAGTGAGAACATGATGTCTCTTACTTTTTTACCTGCTCCAGGATGTGATTTCTTCTAGTGGGTTGCCTCATCCAGCTTTAATATGTGGATGTGTGCCTAGCTTTATTGTAGCTTTTTATTTCATGTTTGGTTGATATCACTGGGAGGTCTACTCTTTTTCTGAAAGGATATGGAGCAGCAAAGTGTCTGTGGGAGAGGGAAGGTAGAAACAGGACTGGAAGGAGTTAAGGGAGGGAAGGTAGTGGTCGAGATATATATTGTATGAGAGAAGAATAAAACAGAAAGGAAGTTAAAAAAACATATGGAATAACAAAAAAAAAACAGAATAGCCAAATTAATCCTGTATAATAAAAAAAACATCTGGAGGTATCACCTCCCAAATTTCAAGCTGTACTGCAGAGAAACAGTAATTAAAACAGCATGGTATTGGTATAGAAACAGACCATATATCAATGGAATCGAATTGAAGACCCAGAAATGAACCCACACACCTTATGGTCATTTAATTTTTGACAGTAAGCCAAAACTCTACAATAGAAAAAGGACAGAATGTTCAACAAATGGCGCTGGTCCAACAAAATGTCGACATGTAAAACAATGAAAGTAGACCCATATTTATCACCTTGTACAAAACTTAAGTCCAAGTGAATCAAAGACCTTAACATAAGGCCGGACACACTAAATCTACTAGAAGAGAAAGTGGGAAAAACCCTTGAACTCATTGGCACAGGTGACAACTTCCTGAAGAGAACACCAGCAGCTCAGGATCTAAGACCAACAATCAATAAATGGGACCTCATGAAACTGAAAAGGTTCTGTAAGGCAAAAGACACTGTCATTCGAACAAAACGGCAACCTACAGATTGGGAAAAAATATTCACCAATCCCACATCTGACAGAGGGCTAATATCCATAATTTACAAAGAACTCAAGAAATTAAATGCCAAGAACCCAAATAATCCAATCAAAAAATAGGGAACAGAGCTAAACAGAGAATTCACAAAGAAGAATGGCTATGATCAAAAGCTCATATGACCACACATACTGGTGAGGGTGTGGAGAAAGGGGTACCCTTCTCCATTGCTAGTGGTAGTGCAGACTTGCGCAACCACTATGGAGGTCAGTCTGGCGATATCTTAGAAAACTTGGATTATCTCTGCCTCGGGACCCAGACATACCACTTCTGAGTATACATTCAAATTATAATTCATCGAATCACAAGGAAGTTTCCTCATCTATATTCATAGCAGCCTTATTTGTAATAGCTAGAAACTGGAAACAACCCAGATGTCCCTCAACAGAAGATTGGATTAAAAAACTGTGGTACATCTACACAATGGACTATTACTCAGCTATCAGGAACAACGAAATCATGCAATTTTCAGCCAAATGGATGGAACTAGAGAAGCTCATCCTGAGTAATCTAACCCAGACCCAGAAGGATACACGTGGAATCTATTCACTTATAGTCGGATTTAGTTATATAGTACAGGGTAACTATACTACAACCAATGCACCAAAGGGAACAGGAACATAGACTCTGTTTCCTATCAGTAAGACACTTTGCCCTAGTGGTGCTAGCTTGTAGGCCCCCAGTCTATAAGAAGGCTCTTGGCCCTCATATGACTGCTGAAGTGGGTTGGGGGACTGATATGTAGGGACACTCCACTCCAGAGGAGTGTGATGGAAGGGATAGGTTGGGAGGATGGTACTGGGAGAAATAGAAAGAAGACACTGTGATGGAGATGTAACCTGAAGTAATAAATAAAGATTTAAAAAAAGAAACAAAATTAGATCCTGTATATAAAACATATTTGTAAAATGTTCTTTATTCTATGCCAAAGATTTCACTAGAATCTGAGGAATAATGACCTCTTCAAAGGGTAACTATCACAAAACGGGATGCTATCAGGTAATTTCTCTATTAAACAGGCAAATGTATGACAATTAAATATTAAGGAAAGACTGTGTTTGGTGGATACTATACAGAATAAGAACTAAATAATTTTGTGTACATCTAAAGAGGTTTTCTTCAAATAATTTTATCCTGGCTTAGCTCATTGTTTAAATGAATTAATGTCAATCTGTTCCAAACCATATCTTTGCATCTCACTGAGACCAGAACCATGGGAGCAGCTGCCCTTCAACACATGAATGTAGCCAAGTATGCAAATACCTCTTGTGCTAAGATAACACATTTAAGTGACCCTGATCCTCCATCCAACTGGCAAGTAATATGCTCTCTGGTTAACTCATGAATTTTTGTGTCTTTTCCTTTGTTAAAACACAAGAATATTGACATCTATCTATTTTTGTTTATATGTACATTATATATTTTACAAATATATACATTAAGAAAAATGTATTTATACATGTTGGATACAATTGCACATATACCTATATAGATTTGTATATATATATATAAATATGGATGTATATATCAAGTATGCATATATGTGTATTTATGAATATATGCATTTATGTGTATATCCATACATACATATATATGTGTAGTTATTTTTATTTTAGTAGGAGAAATACATAAAGTTAAGGCAGATCAGATATGCACTCATTACTACAGTCCATGAAAATTATTAAAGCTTGTTCCAAGAAAAATAAAGATGATTTATTCATCCAGAAATGAAATTAAACATTTCCAAAATAGAAATCTTAATATTACAATATAGCAGCAGCAGCGGGTACTCTCAAACTTTATAGGAATTTTTATTTCTAAATAAGAAATAAACAAAATAATATATTTCTCAATAAACTTTACATATTTTTCAAAATCAAGTGAGAATCTTTAAAAAGATGTCATTTATCATGTTTTCAAATTTATGGTTTGATGACTCTCAATATGCTTTTCTTCTTTTATCTGAACATTTAAACTCACCCCTTGATGCTTTACTACAAAAGACATTTACAAAACAGATACACTTTGCAGGACTTTTAGACAAGCCGAAAAGCCTGCAGCCCTGAATTCCATTTGGCAGACAGATAATAGGATGTTTTAATTTCTAACCTAAAGCAACATCACATCCAAAGATTCAAAATGCCATGGGGATTAATCTGTTGTCAGAATGTGCTTTTCAGACAAACCCATCTATGAACACCCTCGATGCCCTGATGCACAAATGGAAGGATGTTTGTTGGGTCAATCATGATAAACAGGAAGGCTATTTTTATTTTTTGCTAACTCTAACTGAAAAAAAAGCATACACATTCCCAATCTAAAAAAAGCAAAATTTCTTGCCCTATTTAAATTTAACATCAAATGAATACCCTCAGGATGTGTTTCTCTTTAGTTTATATAATTTTCCCCATAAAATAATATGAAAGAAAATCAATTAAACTTCTAAGAAACTCCATGATTAACAAATCAGGCTAGAAGCATGAGTTTTAAAATAATGTGTAAATGGTAATAAAGAAATTCTTCATCTGTCACATTTTGGTGGATTAGGGAGCCTGAAAGGGAATTCTGAATGCTGCTTTTATAGTTATGTACACAGAATGATGACTCCAGAAGTTCTAGCTTTCTATAAAATTGTCTCTCCTTCAGTTTCTGTCTTTTATTCCTCACTCTTGCTGATGTTCCTTCTATTTTTTTTATTATTGTAGATACTGCTAGTCTAGATAACTGGACAATGATATTGGTATTTAGTAATAATAAAGCAGTTGAATGAGTTAGAAAAAAAAGCTTGTTATTTATCCTGGGTGATCAAGGAAGACTTTATTTGCTAAAAAAAAAGTAACAATTGAACACGCCTGGGAAGCCAAGGATCAGTAAAAAGCAACTTTGAAGTTACATGACTTAGGTATCCACAAAAGCAAAAGAAATGAAGCTAGAGTTTCGCAAAGGGGGACAGAGCATATGAGCAGATGTATCCCCAGGTGAATGGGAATGGTGAGGGACTCGCAGTGGCCTTGGCGCTAAATCAGAACACCTAGTTTAAAGCTACATGAAAGATATGAAACATGATAATCTAGACAAGGTGCCAGCTGTCAAGATACTGAGAATTGACTGTCTTTTGGCTTAATTTTGAAATTATTTTCTTAGTTGACTTTACTTTTAGATCAAGACCTGTTTTTAAAAGTTAAACAGAAAGTAGGAGTAAGCTTCCAAACAGCACTCCTGTCCCTCCAACTTCCTGAGCATTCTGACACACATCCCCTGGCATAGATGCCCTGACAGGAACCCACAATCCTGACCGTCCATCAGTGTGCTGCTTTTTGATAAAGATGATGATAGAATGTCAAGGCCAATGTTTGAAGTTGTTATAAAATACATAAAACTGACATTAAACGTCAGGAGTTTTACTGCACATTGTAAATTATACTAGTCTGAGCACTCTAAAAAATAAAACACACTTGTTTTTTTCTTACCTTCCCTCTATTCAATTATCTGTTAATCACTGGATCTGTAACTGTTCTTATCAGAAGGCCATGTAGTTGAAATCACACAACCAGGATCCTTTACAGACACTAGCATGCTTCTGACTGACTTACACTGGACATACAGTAAACTACAGAGAGTCAAAATCTATTATTTACTATGTACTGTGGAAATAAGTTTACTATTTTAAATGTGGCGTTTGCTACTATAAAAAGTCTCAGGCTGTGTGACCAATCACTGAGTTTTTTTCTGTCTTACAAACCTGATATGGTGTGCACCTTAAGGAAAATTTCTACCACATTTCCTCTGTTTAAACACATCTTCATTACTTTCCATTCCTATAAAATTTAGTCTACTTTATTTTACATAATATCTTTAATAACTTTCCATGTCACAAGGTATGACTGAATATCTTTTCTTTAAAGCCTGAATATTACTCCATTTAATGCATATGTCATATTTTCTTTTTCCAGTGGTCCATTAGCCAATATCAGGAAAGAAAATAAACCCCACAATGAAATATTTCCTCACACTCATGATCATGTTTTCTATTAAAAAATAAAAATAAAGAAGAAGAAAGAAGTATCGTTATATATGTGAGTGCAGTTACCCATGTGCTGTTCATGAGAAAGGAAATATTACAAATGCTATGGAAAAAGGTAAAATGACCTCTCAAAAATTAAATGTAAATAGTGACTACACTGGAAGTCTTATATTAGATATATATTCAAACAATTGAAACCAAAATATCAAGCAAGTTTTAGCCATACTGCCAATAGCAAACAGATAAAGTAAGTCACCCTTGCATTTTGGAATCATGACAGCTCATTTCTTTTTTTTTTTTTTTTTACCAAATAATATTCCACTGTATGACTATGCCACAATTTATTTATCCATTAGTCCATTGAGGACATCTTAGCTGTGTCCACAACTTGGAAATTATAAATAAACCTACAGGCAATATTTATGTCCATGTTTTTGTACAGCCAGAAATTGCCAATAATTTTTTTTAAAAATTTTATTTCATGTATCAGGATCTCAACCTGTGATTACTTGGCCACTGGGAAGAGTTAGATAAATAAATAAATAGATGGATAGATGGATAGATGGATAGATAGATAGATAGATAGATAGATAGATAGATAGATAGATAGGCAGGCAGGCAGGCAGACAGACAGACAGACAGACAGACAGACAGATAGATAGATAGATAGATAGATAGATAGATAGAACTTCACCAGAAGAACAACAGAGACAACTAACCTAGGTGATTACTTGGCCACTGGGAAGAGTTAGATAAATAAATAAATAAATAGATGGATAGATGGATAGATGGATAGATAGATAGATAGACAGACAGACAGACAGACAGACAGACAGACAGACAGACAGATAGATAGATAGATAGATAGATAGATAGATAGATAGATAGAACTCCACCAGAAGAACAACAGAGACAACTAACCTAGGCGGGCACACAGAGAATGAAGCACCAATCAAACAACATTCATGTACTAGACCCAGACGCCCTACACATATGCAACCAACTGATGGGTAGCTTGAACAACATGTGTGTCCCCTAACAAGTAGAGCAGAGGCTGTCTCTGATGCAGAATCTGATGTATACTTTGTGATTACTTCTCCCTAATGAGGCTATCGTTCCTGAACTCAGTAAAAGAGGATCTGCTCAGTCCTGATGGGACTAGATGTACTGGGGTGGGATATTGCAAGGATGAGTTCCCCTTTTCTGAGGAATAGAGGGAGGGGGTGGAGGAAGGGGCTGGAGGAGAGGAGGGAAGATTCAGTGTATGCACACAAAAGTGCTCCATCAATGGTATACTGCTGGTATTAATCTGGCTCAAGGTTCCAACTTGCATACATTCTAGTAGTCTTTGGTACATATAAGCAATATACATCAACATCCAACAAAATAATATATTAGATACTGAATGAGTCTACCTTAAATTCTTCTCATAAATCTTTAAACACTTTTTAAATTGATGTCACAAGATCAAAATATTAATGGCATAAATAATACTGAAATTAAGTAGATAAATAACATTCAAAGTGAATATAACATATTCAGTTTCTTGCTAATTTGTTCAGTTTCTTGGTCATGTGTAGAAAAAAATTAGTTAAATTACATTGATTTCCATTTGTAGAAATAATTAGTTAAATTGTTTAACAGTATTTATATTATAGTTAATTAATTTGGCAGCTGTTAATTCTTATCCAGACATTATAAATGAATACACAGAGACATCATGTGATTTTTAACAAACCTTGGCCTGAATTGAGCAATCACGGCCCACCTAACCTAGCTTTTAATTCTATTACCCAAATATGACCCCATATATACATATGTCCCCTTGGACTGCCATCTCCATGCTATGCCGATGTTCCTGGCCATATAGAATGAGGTTCTTTTTTCTAACCCATGGTGTGTGTCTTCCTTCCTCCTGCTCGTGGCTGGAATGAATTAATCCTCTGTCTAAAGCACAGGCTTCCTGTTCTAATCTCAGGAAGTCTCACCTTTCTCTGTCTTTACTCAGTCTCAGGCTTTAGACATTTATTTAACCAATCAGAGGCAATGAAAGTAAGACAGCAAGCAGGACCAATTAATTAACATTTAGAATGCTTAACACTACCCCATCAATTCCCTCCTTTTGTCTAATAAAAAGGCTAATTTTTAAACTCATATAGTAAAAACGATAAGAACAAATATGAAAGGATAAAGAAAACCATATATAAAAGTTATGCACATAATGCTTGGCCTATTTGTTTCAGGCAATCTTGAAGAAGAAAAAAATCATCTATCTTGGTGTGTCTAAAGTCCTGAACCTAAATAATTTCTATCATATCCTGTATTTATAAATGTAAAGATTTTATGTAGACTTGAAAATATCTTTTTAAATTCTAAACAACTCAAGTTCAATTGAAATTTTATAACTATTATGCCTTCAACCCCATCAAAGACATAAGAAGGGATAAAGTTATTATTTGAGTGAGTAGAAAGCATAGGAGAGCAGCTTCCAAAAAGAAATATGACAGTTTGTTGCCTAGACAGTCGCAAATATTTTTCGACATCATTGGAGCATCATCTTCAGCCTTCTGGCCAAGCATTTTTCACAGACCACATTGTGTTGCAGGAAATAAGGGTTTTCCTGTTCTGCCTTTGCAGAATTAGGACATCGACTTATGCATTTAAGCTCTGATCTATCTTTGGACTATATATAGTCTGTTGAGAAAGCAGGGGCATTTTTGCCCAATAGGAATTATCTCCTGATGGGAGATTTCTTTTTGAGGAATTATGTGCTAATGGGAGATTTCTTTTTGAGGAATTATCTCCTGATGGGAGATTTCTTTTTAATGCTCATTGTCTTCTTCTAAGTCAAATGGGAGCTGTCAGGAGCTGACTGTCTTAAGTCAAACAATTCTTAAAATAATAAAACATCTTTTTTTTTTTTTTAGGTTTTTCGAGACAGGGTTTCTCTGTGTATCCTTGACTGTCCTGGACTCACTTTGTAGACCAGGCTGGCCTTGAACTCACAGAGATCCACCTGCCTCTGCTCCCGAGTGCTGGGATTAAAGGCATGCACCACCACGCCCGGCCCAATAAAAACATCTTTAAACGACATTTTCTGTATGCCTCTCAGAGTTTTGAAGACATCTATTGATTTATTTATAAATCTATCTGTCTTTGAACAAGAAAAATGTATATTTTAACTATTTACTATCTGTTTAACATATTAAGTCTATTTTGTGATAAATTAAGACTAGTATTTGACATGACCAGAAGCTTGACTGGCCAGCAATCAACCTGTATTACCCAGACTCCTAAATAGATTTCAATAGCAACCCATAAAAGGATTGGAAGTAAACCTGTACTTTTAAATGATTTGTGTAGACACAATACCTTATATAAGTTGAAATATACATAATATGTGCCTAAATATAATATTATATACCAATGAATTAAAATTTAACCTTATTTTTGTATCAATATACAAAATTCTATACCAATGTGTCGAAAGATAACCTTATTTGAGAATAACAATACTTTTGAGTTTCAGAGCAGATTCAATAATCTATCCTTATATCTTATCATTTCTATATTATATACATATATTCCCCCTCTTTTTCTTTTCAAGCCTTTTCCCCCTATATAACAAAAAGAAGTACAGAGAAAAGAAAAAGAGCTTTCTACGTCTAATTTTCTATACCTTGCTTAACAAGACCATATAACAATGTGTAACCATCCTCCCTAAATAACATCTATCATCCACCCCACTTTTTGGGAATGGGATGTTGTTCTCTTAAAACTGCTTCCTGCTAAATTAGGTTGCAGAAAACCTGTTTGGGGCCCAAATAAAATGGAAAAAATGGTTAATCAATTTAATAGTGACACTTGTTGTCCAGTCTCTATATGCTCAGCAATTTGAATGTCCTGAGCAGTTTGTAGTCTGAAGCTGGACTTTGGGTAAGAAAGTTCAAGGCTTGATTGAAGTCCTGTCTGGAACAGTCTTTGAGGCTGGATCATCTCAGCAAGCTGTTTGAAGTTGTTCTGGATGCAGATTTTTTTTGAGGAAACAGCTATTGAGGCAGTCTATGAGGCTGGATCGTTTGGGTTACTTGTCTTGTCTTCTTTGATGTCTGGTCACTTTGTTCTGAAAATATTTAATTTCTCACAAGTAACATATAGTTTTGTAATTACCAAAATGCCTTGGGTGTGCAGGATGCACAAATCAATTAAGAAATATCTTCTGTTCTTTGTTTGAACAGCAGAAAGACATTTGTAAGTCTCCATTCATGCCATATGAAATGATGGCATACATATATATGCTATATATAATCTATTTTAAATTGAAAATATAGAATAAGACTGTATGGAATTTAAATATTCTCCTCTACAGTTGGCATAAATTTATTAATTGATGAAAGCAGCTTTATTCTTTTCTGTTCTGGCCTTTGTAGATTAGATTGGCCTCAAACTCAAAAGGAAACAATCTGTCTCTGTCTTTGTCTCCCATGTTTTGGGAAAAAAAGGTATGCATTTATGTATTTTTTCTTTCCTTTTCTTTTTGCTTTTAGTATCCATTCACTGACTCATTTCTAGCTATAGACTAATCATCCCTGGATAATACCAATGATATTGTTGTTTATTAAAAATTTATCAACAGTCCTACCTACCTGTGACACTTATGAAACACAATGATCAGCATGGTAATCTATATCCAAAGAACCAATAGTGTCACTTACAATGTGGGAGAAACCAATAGCTCTATAGTTGGATTTAAACCCTGCTCTACATGAGGCACATAAAATGCTAAATAAATTTGTTCTAGCTCAACTTTCGTCATTGTATTTGTAATTAACTCCATTGAGACTCATCTAACTGAGATCTCTGAAGTTGTTGGTAACAATAGCATGTGCTTCCTTCAGTGGGGAATCAGAAATAAGAAGAGTTGTTTCTGTTTGTTTGTTTGTTTTGTTGTTGTTATTGTTGTTTTCATAGTGTTTTGAGATGATTCTGATTTAGTAGATGTGTTACTGAGGATGTTCTTATACCCACCATTTTAGTTCCCTTGTTTTTAGAATAAAATCTAAAATGAAAACAGCAACAACAAAACAATAAAGGAAAATGAGTTGACCTACAGTTTGGCCAGTTCTTAAAATAGAAAAACAAACTAATTTTTGTCTGATTTTGCTGTAGTTGTTACAGTTTTCAAGGTAAGATTATACAAAGGCCAAGAATGTTGCTTACATCAACTGAGCTGTGAGGTAAGCAATCAGAAACTCTTCCTTTAGGGAGTTCTTCCTCTAGCTCCAGGGCTTCTGCCTTTTCTCTCTCACAAAATGAAATCTAAGAGAAAACTTTATCTTTTAACACACATTTTTTGATTCTTTGTTATCTTTCTGAGGTCTAGGAGTGAACCAGTGCATTGATATATTTCTAAATGTTCCATATGTAATGTCTAGGGATTACTCCAGTACTGTTTATTAGGTTTCTAGCAAACTGAGAAGAAAACAATAACAATATCTCAAGTCATTTTAACGTCTTATATTAGTGTGGTTCACATGTTTCAACCAATTAGGCAATATTGGTATACTATTGTTATAGAATATCTATAGTTTACAGTAGAAGTCTTGTGTTACATTTTATATGGACTTTTATGAAAAAATACTTTATATGGAAAATATATCATGATATATATACATATATACACACATATGCATATATTCATATAAACATATATATTCATATATGTATATATATTCTAACTACCATACAGCTTTTACTTCATTGTCTTCTTATGCACATTCTCTTGGTGCATTCTAAAAACATCAGTTATACCTCTTGATTTTTATTGAACTTGGAAGAGGAATTATTACACAAGTATTTTCTCAAGTGAATATTCAGTTTCTATTTTATCATTTTTTAATTTTAAATTTTAAGCAGAGATTAGAAGATCCTCATAAACCTCTTTATCCTTTATACACATACATAACCACACATCTTTATTACTTTAAAAAAAAAAACCTTCCCCTCACTTGAGATTTTTCTTAATACCTTTTGTTCCAGCTCTCCTTGAAGAGCAAAGAAAAAGCCAAATGAAGCAATCCATCACAAAGAAAGCACTGTCTTTAAAGATAAGCCATCTCCCAAAAACAGGAAAAAAAAAAAGAAGTCCTTCAGATCTTTTTCATTAATTGTTTTAATCGGTACTTATTATTTGAATGTTATTCTCTTTGGGTGTATGAGGTAACTCACAGCTGTTCTTTGCTATAAATATTTTCGCACTAATTTTTAGTCACACAGTTTATCATTAAATACTCCCTTGCCACTACTTTTGAACTGTTGATATGTATATAATACACTTATACATATCAATAGTTTTCTTTGTGAATGTCAATAAGTTTATCTTTGTATGGATCTCTTTGTGCTTCCTTGGATCATAGTACATTTGAGCTTTTTGTTGCTTCTTCAATAAATGAGTTTAGAGCATTTTAGAATTGCTGAAATGGTAAGCAAAAGTAGGGACTGTCCTTGGGCACTTGTACCCCTTTACTTGTGTGTGTATAATGCAGTTATCAATAGTATTTATATCTTTGAATCAATGTGATACACTTGTCTCAATTAATGATTCAATACCTTGTTATTAAGGAAGGCACTCAGTTGATAACAGAAGCCATCTGTTATAAATACATTTATAAGATATAATAAATACATACGTTTTCTCTATTTGACACATGTATAATATATGTCAATTATTACATTAACATTTAAATTTCAATAGTGTCCTCAAAATATCTTTGCTCAGCTTGCTAAATGACTCTTTAAAAATACCAGTCCTTTTAAAGTCTTCCTAGTTTTGCTCTCAGACATATTGCTCTCCTCCTCATATTATAATCTTCCCATTCTTATCAAGCCCACCTCACCTATCGGTTCACCAGATTTAGTACTTTTGGATGGTTTTCTGTGTCCATGCAGTTTAAGAAAGGCATGAAGATTGAAATGGCACCTGGTGGGAACACCAAAGGGTGAACAACTGAAGACAATGATCCTCATCTCCCCATATCTACCAGTAGTAAACAGTTCAGCAATTAGTAGGGTCCCTAAAAACCTTCCTCTTTCCATCCCTGCCTAATATCAGTAGGCCATTGTTATCTACACACTGTCCAGCTATCCACAGATGCTGTGGGGAACTGGGAACAGAAGGGCTAGACAGATGGCTCAGTGATGGCCAAACCATAGGATGTGGGTTCAATTCCCAGTATCACACAGAAGCTGACAATTGCCTGTAACTGCAGATCCAGGTGATTTAACATTATCCTCAGGACTCCCCGGGCACTGTGCATATGTGACGTACAGACACACATGATTGAAAAATACCCATACCACAAAATAAAAAATAAAAACAAGGAAGAAAGAAGGGAGGGAGGGTGGCACTAAGGAAAGAAGGGCAGAAGGGAAAGGATATTCACCACCTGAATGAAATATTCATTAAGAAAAATATTCTTTCTCTATTTATGTTTTTTTAGTTCAAATATTTATTTGATACAAATACTTCTTTCTTGTCCAGTCTACACTTAATTTTGTATTAAGAGCCTTGACTTCATCATCAGACATTTCTTCAGAGAATCACGCATATTATTCAGATGAAGGCTTTAGATTACTGCACAATATTATGAAAAGTTTAGTTTACAATATTCAGTACAAAACAGAGGAAATATAGACCAAATTTCATTGGTATTTTTTAAGTCATCAGTTGGCCAGATACATTCTGTTATCACTCTTCTGATACACACACACACACACACACACACACACACACACACACAAACACACACACACACACACACTAACAGTACACTCTTTATTATTATCATTTTGTATTAAATCTATAAGATAATTTTAAGATTTATTACTTCCAGTTATAAAATATTATGTCATTTTAATGCATTAAATATGGAGGCATTTGTTAGAATATGACAAAAAACTAATGCTCACATTCCGACATTCTGACATAGATTTTCAAGTAAATCTAATGTTGACAAAGGCTTGTGAAGGATAAATATTATGATTCACTAAAAATATTGTAATAGTCTGTAGTATACATTAAACCCTAGAATAAAGAAAAATAGTCATTTTCAATTTCAATCAGATATATTATCATTTTTATTGTATGATGCATCATTGTTTTAGGCAACAGATAAACGAAATGGATAATTAAAGATGTGAATCATTGCTTAATTTAAGACTCCTGCACAGACCTGGATTGCTAGACTACAAACACATGTATCAGGGGCATAAATCGAATATGTTATGAAAATGTGTAAAACAGAAAATAGAACTAATGAAATTTGGAAGTCTCAAAATAACTCTAAGACGATAAAGAAAAATTAATTTCCTCCTGAGAATATAGAAGGGAAACAAATATTCATTGAATGAATTCCAATTTCTAGTGTAGTTCTGGGGAGGAAGTGAAAAATAAACCTTAGAGAGGAAACAGGAAATTGAATGTGAAATAGTGTCAGATTGTTAGAGCTTATAGGCAGACTCACATTGTCTCTTCAAGAATGCAAATTCAATCTATGCCAACAGGGTAAACAAAATCCCTTGGTTTAAAAAACAACTTTAGAGATGTTAACATGCTTTTACACATTATATCTCAGAATCTATAAAATTTAGCCAACCACATTTTTTACTCACTTATTTCTAAAATGAATGTGTGTGTGTGTGTGTGTGTGTGTGTGTGTGTGTGTGTGTGTGTGTGT
>CAJQZJ010001969.1:12168477-12290774 GCA_907164525.1 Lophiomys imhausi
TGTGTGTGTGTGTGTGTGTGTGTGTGTGTGTGTGTGTGTGTGTGTGTTGCATGCTGTGTGCTGTGTCTGGTTTGTTACTATCCATTTGCATGGCAGGAACTGGAAGCTGAGATATCATCACTTAAATGAAACACACACAAATGAAACAGAGAGAATGAACAGTAAGTACAGTGAGGCTACAAAAACTCCTAATCTCCCCCCAAGTGACTTAGAGGACTCTTTTCTCTTTGTGCCTCCATATTTCATTTAATCACATTTCCCATTCCACCTTAAAACTTACTTAGCTTCTGTCGCTCTTCTTGTAGATGTTATCCATTTCCCTGACAGATCCTAACAAGTTCCTTCTCACACAACTGGTATTTAAACCTTGTTACTTCTTAAAGTCTTTGTTTGGCCACCACTACCCATGCACTCCATGTTCTACCAATGATCTACTTCAACTGTCTAAGAAATTTAAGTCTCTTTTGCCAAGCAAAACTCATTTTTCAACTGCTATCTAAAATCTGAATGTCTGAGAGTAACATTACATCACACTTTTCTTAGGTTTCATGGTATTTTCCTCAGAGTGTCTTATTTCCATCTGCTTTCCACCATTGACAAGTCCCCATAGGAGAGAAACGTTCCCTCATAAGCTCATGTATTTGGATGCTTGCTCCGGTTGGTGGTACTGTTTTGGAAAACTGTGGTACTTTTGGTATGTGGAAATTTACAGCATGAAGTATGTCATTGGGGGTGAGCTTGGGAGTTTGTAGCCTCACCTTACTGACTGTTCACTCTCTCTGTTTCTTTTGTGTGTTTGAGATATGATATCTCAGCTTCCTATTCCTGCTATGACCTTACTATCATTAAGGACATCTAACCATCTAGAATACAAGCCAAAATGAATTGGTCCTTAAGCTGATTTTGGTTATGATGCTTTATCACTGCAGAAAAAAAAATACCTAAAACTACCTGAAATGTGCCCAATTGAAACTTGGATATCATACTTATTATCCATGTTCATCTATCTACCTTCTTTGAAATTAATTCAATTATAATCTTATTATTCCTTATGAAAAAAGTCTTTTATATCTGTATGATTCTTTCCACTTCTATATATTGTGATACTATTATCTATAACCAAATACTTGCACTATTGCTATTAGTAACTGATTTTTCTTCTATTTGTTCTGTTTTCTTCTTTATCTATTTCAGATATTTGTATCCTTAATCTCAAATACTACTATTGTAGTTGTTTTCTTACTCTCCTTCTCCTCCTCCTTCTCCAACTTTTCCTACTCTTCCTCCTTCTCCCTCTCTTCCTCCTTCCTTTTCTTCTGAAAATATTTAAATATTTTTTTTTTACTTTTGAAATAAAATGTGATTGCATCATTTTCTGCCTCCCCCTTGTTCCTTCCATCCTCTCTCATGCATCTTTCTATTTGTCCTTCTTTGATTCATAGTCTTTGGGGTTTTTTTTTTTTACTTGTTCCTTTAGATATTTCATTTTTCCATTTTTCTCTAGATCTGATAATCACTCTTCTTCTCACCAATAAATACAAAGCATAATGAATGACTCTGCTTACCCTTTTTATATTGTCCACCTACAGAATAAAAAATGACAAATATTGAAAACCCCAAATCAAGGTGCCATCTGTATTCGTCCTTCTAGTGGCTGTGAGAGGTGATTACATTAGCTCTTCTAGTTTTTGGTCTCAGTGTCTTTGAATTATCAGGTTTATTTCCTCTACCTTTATATCACCATTTTGTTGTCTGTCTCTAATAATAAGATTCCTTAATATAAGGACATCATCATTAATGTTGGATTAGGGACTGCCATGAAGATCTCATCCTTATATGATCACATTTGTGGACCCTCTTAGGAACTAATGTTTCCTCTCTAATTTTTCATATTGAAATCAGTTACCCAGTGTGAATGTATTAGAGGTGGGCTAGTAAGTAAGTAATAAGATTGGAAAAATAGAGCTTCAAGAGTAACATCACTACCCTTTTAAGCACAGTGCTGGTATATTGTTTTCTACATGCTAGACTACCAAAAGACAGTGATCTGTGACTTGGAAATAGGGCCTCAATTTACTGGCAATCTGCTGCTGAACTTTGAGACACCAGAATAGTGAGAGAGACATTTACACTATGGCACAATATAGCAGGCTGCACTAGTCAAGGGAAGCCCTGTTTCCAAGAAAGACTGAGTGTGGGGCTCTTGTGTAGGGGGTTAGATAAATTAG
Source organism: Lophiomys imhausi (assembly GCA_907164525.1). Taxonomy (NCBI): domain Eukaryota; kingdom Metazoa; phylum Chordata; class Mammalia; order Rodentia; family Muridae; genus Lophiomys; species Lophiomys imhausi. The sequence continues at coordinate 12,170,706 of CAJQZJ010001969.1, forward strand.
ATCTAGAAAATATATAGGGGTTTCTGATACTGTCTCTTAATTAGGGGCATGAAGAGCATTATCAGCATGTGGACTAAAAACAGGAAACAAACAGGAGACTTAATAGACTGAAAAACAAGGTTGAAGTCAGGAAAAACAGGAAATACTCAATAGACTGAAAAACAAGATTGAAGTCAGGAAAACAGGAAAGACTTAACGGATTTGAAGAAGCAAAGTATCTGGCCTGACATTGTTTTCAGCTGCTAAGTGGGCGGAGCCCAAATTAAGCTGAAACAGAGTTCCTCTTATTTAAGGACAGTGCATGGAGCCCAAAAGAGAAGAGGCCCCTGATGCTAGAGAGCTCCAAGAGTCCTGCTGAAAAAAGGGCTGGCCATTGATGGCCAGCTCTCTCCCTGAAGCAGAAAGAAGCCGGTGAGCAAAGAAAGCCTGAGCAAGACACCAAAAGGCCAAGGACTGGACCCTGTGGCTCAGCTTTTGCCTAGAGGGGTTTGATCTGTCCAAACAGTGGCCTAAAGGAAACGGTGCCTGGCTTTAAGGACTGAGGCAGAGCAGCTGAGTTCCTGATTCAAAAGAAGTAAGTTGGCCTGCAGACGGCTGGGGTCTCCCACAAAGAAGAAAGCATGAAGCCTTATTTAAGGTGAGACTGCAATAACCAACTATCCTGACGAACCTGCATCTGAGAGATCCAGAAAAAGGACTGCTAAGTGCGTTAAAGAATCTACAACAAAGACTGTGTTCCTGACGACTGAGGACCTGACCCAGAGACTGTATCATTCTAAAAGGTTATGAAAGTAGTTGTTATACTTATCAATAGGTTTAGTGGATAGGTTAAAGGGGTTGTAGGAATTTATAGGATTAATAGTTAAGAAATTGGTGGTGTTATAAGTGAATTTAGTAATAAATAAATAAGTGTTAAATAATAATTTAAATGTTCAGTTACACTCTTGCTTGGTTTTGGATTGGATAATTCAATATACATAAACAGACAACATTATAAGTATAAAATAAATTATACCAGACTCCACATTTTCTTACCTTACTAATTAGTGAAGTTCACGCTATAGGAAAGAACAAAGGTTATTTCTAGTCTTTTCCTGGTCTGTCTACACATCTCGCCATCTAATTACTCTCAAAGACCTCTGACTGCAGCCAATGTCTCCTTATGATTTGACTTCCAGGGCTGTTCTGAGGCTATATGTTTGGTACTTTGCTTCCTTGGGTCCCAGTCTATTATTGTTCCATATCCTGAAAGCACCTCTGTAAAATCTGTTAAGATCTAAGATTTGTTTTTCCTGACTAATGCCAATATTTTAATATTTGTTCTCCTCATTACTAATTCTATTATATTCATTCCAGTGGACCAAAATGACATGTGGATAGTTTTTATTCAAGAATATTTAATTCATTTAATTGGTCTTTTAAAAAGTAGAACCTTGCCAAATTTTCAAACCTGGGATTACTACAAAGCCATTGTTGAAAAACAGAAAAGTCAGATATAACGACTTCCATGTTATTGTGAAAAATTATAATGAGGTTGGCTGATAAGTATGCCTGTTGAATACATCATGGCGAAATTTGCAGACCATTGCTGTAAGTGTGAGAATTACATCTGCCATTTAAATTTGTAAGCAGTCTGAAAAAAAAAAAAAAAGTAACCAGATTCATTCCATGAGCTTTGGGGAATTTTATTTATTGGCAGATGGAGAAATAATTGCCAGTTCTAGAGAGAGTTGAGAAATGAAAGGTCAAAGAAATGAAAACATGTATCTGGGACAGAAAAGAAATGTGATCTTGGTTGATTCTTATTTTAATTCTATGGTGTAGAATGTAGATACCACAGAATTGGAAATGTAAGCTGATATATTTGCAGAGCTAACTAGGTAACCTTTCCCACTGGAAATGTTCTGACAGATTTCAGCTAAAATACATGTGCAAGTTTTTTTTTTTTCTTTCTTTCTCATGGAAGCTGGAGGTTTAGCTGACTCTGTTAGGAACTGGGCTGTGTTGCCCTTCAACTTGCCTATTTCTTTATCTAGCCTAATTCTTATGTTAAACTACAATATTTATCTTAGCTTTGATTCTTACCCTAAGCACAGAAGTCAAAAATCTGCATTTAATGAAAATTAAATTCTTAAATAGTGCTATTTTATGATGCATGATTTAAAAAATTCTTTCTAAGTGTGTGTGTGTGTGTGTGTGTATAAAATAACTGCCAGTTTGCTTTGCTATCTATACTTTTGCCTGCCTCAGAAGGCTTAATGAGTTTATTGGATAATTTGGGGAAATGAAGCCTAAATCATACAGCTTATTTCATTTGAAAATATAAATGCAACATTTCACCTTTGGTGCTTAGTTACATAATGGATACCACAGTTAATCCATCTTTCCTTGATGATAATTTTGGCCTTTACTTAAAAGGTATCATAATTTAAATGCTATAAATCCAACAAGTAGATGCTAATTTTCCTTAGGATGATGGGAAGGCAGCTTGAGAGTCACTGATGAGTTTCTATTACCATCTGCCACGATCAGGGAACCTTCCTCTATGGCTCTCTTTTTAATGGGAAAATGAACGGTTTTATGTACATTGCTGGTTAATTCAGAGCCAGATACATCTCTTAAGAATTTTTGCTTCTTTTCAGACAGTGTAATTTCTGAGGCAATCACAGTGTGGCAGGTGGGAAACACAGGGAACTACACAGCTGCACTCCTCTAAATGGTGCCTGTAAACAATCAGAAACAACTGAGAAGGTTTTCCTGATTTTGAATGTTGGGTATGTCAGCAATTTGTTGCTGCCCTTCCCTGATGGGAACACCCTGAAAACTTCAAATTGATGTTTTACTTGTTGGCAAACTATAAAGTGAAATGTGCTCGCATTTTCTTTTCTTAGTGATGTGCCAATGTGGAATTCTCATTTCTTTGGGGGACAGTGGTCAGCATTTTTCCTTTTGCAACATGTCACTTTCTTCTCTATATGTAAAATCTTATCCTTTACTGATATTTTGTGTCTTTTAGAAAGTAAATTGTTTTACATGATTTCTAAAATATGAAATTTTGAAACAATGTTAATATTTAGAACTCTAACAATATGTTCATCATGACATTAGTTCTAGTATAATGATAACAGCTTATCATAAAGGATCATAGTTGCATTCATATGATGCTACACTTCTTTTCTGATTGAGCCGATGTCCCTACTCTGTCCACCGCCAAGATGAGAAGTAGAGGTGGGCCTTGAAAGCTGATCATGAGAGCTCACTGCTTATAGTTCAGTAAGTCTCTGAAACACTCTCATCAAGAAGTCTTTCCCTAGGAACCTGCAGGTGGAGAAATGACTCTGTCTTCTTGGTGGCATTCTTTCCTCTTTTCTGTAAAATATTTAAATCCCATTATCCAATGAAATTGCTTTGCAATACTAGAAGAAAAGAATTACTAGGGGGCTGTGAGTGTCCCTCTAGACTCAGATCTTACAGAATAGTTTGCAATTTGTAACCTCAAATAGTTTTCAGTAGCTATCTCAGAGAAATACACGGAGAGGTTTCTGTACCCCGATACCCATCTCTTAACAAGTAGTAAGTTCCTTGAATGGGTAGGGTGCAGTTACAATGGGCTAGTCACATATGAACTAAAGTGTTGCAAGATCAATCACATTAGCAGTAGGCTGATGAGTAGTTCTAGGAACAGCAAGATAGACAAGCTAAGGAGTTCTAGTGCTGGGGTCCCTTTAAGATGATATCAAAAATTTCACATTTTTATTTCCAAAAACATGACAATATAACAGATGTTATGTCAGTCATACATTGGATAACAACTTGAGAGTGAAGAGATCTACTTACCAATATTGTTGTTTATGTTTTGTGGTTTTCCAAATAGCATCTTTTCTTACATCTAAGAGGATGTAACATTTAGAAAAATCTATACAAAAATTGATTGTGAACTAGTACTTCAAACCACATTTCTAGATGAGGACAATATTTTAAGATACAGATTTTTATTTTAAAACAATTCTCCTCCTAGTACAAGAACAGTTCTATTATGTTGGTGTTTGTAATTAATAATACAAAGATGAAAAGTACAATACTCAGAGAGGAACAGTTAAATTTCACTTCCCAAAAGAAATGTGCTTATCAAGGGCCAGGGTCCACCTGAGAAGAATGGATGAAAACAGATTTCCTTAAGGCAATTTATATTTTTAGGATGTTACAGACATGTATGCTTTCTTTAAAGACTGAAATTTAGAATAAAATGATCAAAAATAAACTTAAAATCTCTAGAGAGTAGCTACAATGTGGAGAATATAATACATTTTGAAATATGGAGACATCTTCATGTTCCATAGTAAATGGTACTGGATAACTTTAATTTATTTTATAAAAGTATGAGATTCAGAGATGCTAGAGATAGAGAGATTTGCTGTGTCAAGAGGGATACTTGGTCAAGAACACCTTTAAAAAACTATTGTGCTACATCATTTTTAAAAAATAAATTTTCATTTGAACTACATAAAGAGATGACTTTGCTACCTTGGTAAATGTTCCCCACTTTTGTAGAAGAAAATAAAGGTGCCATTCATTAAAGAACACAGAGGAGTTGCATGCTCATAACTCTAAACACACACACACACACAAAATCAGAAGCTCCATCATGTACAAGCAAAAGATCAGTAGACAAAAAAAAAATCCCAAACAAAGAAATATGAGTCAAAAGTCTACAAAAATAACAGTGTATTTTGTATTGGCATTCTACTGTTGCCATCTCCTCAGCAAGCAGCCTATCCTTAAGTCTAGATACTATATTCAGTGAGACTTCATTGAAGAAAACTAATTTTTTATTTGCAAGATGTCAGTTGAAGACAGCTTCTTGGGAAGGGGTGGAAGCCTGTGTCTATGACCCTCTCTCAGAGCTGGTCCCTGTCTGTCACGAACCTGTGCTTGCCTTATTCAGGCCTCCACAGTCTCTCTGAGTGTGTCAGTCCTGTTGTATCTGGAGGACACTGTTTCATTGGAGTTATCTCTCTCCTCTAGCTCTTACAAACTTTTTACCTCCTCTTTTCCAGTAGCTATGTAGCTGAGGGGAAGGGTTTTATTAAGACATTCCATTTAGGACTGAGTGTTCCAAAATATCTCACTTCCTGAACATTGTCTAGTTGTAGGCTTCTGTGTTAGTTCCAATTTACTGCAATTTGAAGATTCTCTGTTGATGACTGAGTGAGGCACTGATCAAGGGTTATAGCAGAATGATATGAAGAATAATCTTATTGCTATACTCCTTTAGCAGAATATATCTCATCTTAGGTTCTTAAATGCCCATGAAGTATCAGGCATGGGTTCTAGTTCATGGATTGGACTGTACATACAATCAGATACTGTTTAGTTAGCTTTTCTATGCACCATAACAAACAAAGAAGAGATTGTGGACATATGTCATTAACAATAATCTCAAGAATATAAATTGTCTAGTAATAAACATAGCCAAGGGGTAGGACAGAAGAGAGGGTGGTAGAGGGTGGGAGGATGGAACTGGGAAGGGTGGAAAGAGGGCGCTGTGATGGAGATGTAACTTGAAGTAATAAATAAACATTAAAAAAAATCTAACCAAGGGAACAAATAATCTGCACAATAGAAACAGTAAACCACCATAGAAAGAAATAAAATTAAAATAGAAAATGGAAAGTCACCATTTGCTCGTGAATTTGTAGAATTAATATTGGGAAAACTGATGATTCTATGAAAACTCATTAACAGGTCAAAAAATTCCAATCAAAGTCCTTATCTCATTCTTCACAGGGATAGGAAAATTATCCTCATATCCATAAGGAACCACAAAAGAACAAAGATATCCAAAGTCAAAACAATCCTGAGCAAAAAAGTACAATACAGGAGAAATCCAGAACATGAGATATTTGCAGAACCATAGTATTAAAAACAATATGCTACTGTCACAAAAACAGACACATAGACTACTGGAACAGAATCGAAGAACCAAACATGGATTTATAAAACTTTAGTTACTTAATATTTGACAAATGTGCAAAAAAAAAAAAACCCACTGGAGAAAACAAAACATCTTCAACAAATGCTAATGGGAAAACCAGATATCCACAATACAGAGTAATTTACAGCTGCATTTATCACCTTGCAGAAAATTAACTTTAAATGGATCAAATATGAAACCTGAAACACTGACATGCTAGAAGAAAACAAAGGCAGTCTTTTGCATGAAAAGAGCTTCACTTCCTAAATAACATTTCATTTTCCAAGAAATAAAACCAATAATTGGCAAGTGTGACTTCATATAGCTAAAAATTTACACACAGCTAAGCAAACAAGCAATTGAATGAAGAAGAAGCCCATATAAAGAAAGTCTTTGTCAGATGTATATCTGACAGGTAATTTGTACCCAGACTACAAAAAGAACTCAAATAACAAATACTGTTTTTTAAATTATGTTATTTATTACTTCAGGATACATCTCCATCACAGTACCCTCTTTCCACCCCTCCCAGTCCTACCCTCCCTCCCTCTACCCTTTATCCCTTCCAACCCACTCCTCCAGAGTGGAGTGTCCCTACATATTAGTCCCCCACCCCAAATCAGCAGTCATATGAGGGCCAAGAGCTTCCTCATATACTGGGGGCCTACAAGGCAGCACCACTAGGGCAAAGTATCTCATTGTCAGGTAACAAAGTCTGTGTTCCTGTTCCCTTTGGTGCGTTGGTTGTAGTATAGATATCCTGTACTATATAGCTAAAATCCGACTATAAGTGAATAGATGCCATGTGCATCCTTCTGAGTCTGGGTTAGCTCACTCAGGATGAGCTTCTCTATTTCCATCCATTTGGCTGCAAATTACATGACTTCATTGTTTCTGATGGCTGAGTAGTATTCCATTGTGTAGATGTAGATGTACCACAGATCTCCCATTCTCATGGATAGGCAGGATCAACAATAATAAAACTGGCCATCCTGCCAAAAGCAATATACAGATTCAATGCAATTCCTATCAAAATACCATCACAATACTTTATAGACCTGGAAAAAGCAATTCTCAACTTCATATGCAATAACAACAAAAAAAAAAAACCATTTGGAGGCATCACCATCCCAGATTTCAAGCTGTACTACAGAGTAATTGTAATAAAAACAGCATGGTACTGGTATAGAAACAGACCTGTAGATCAATGGAATCAAATTGAAGACCCAGAAATGAACCCACACACCTATGGTCACCTAATTTTTTGACAAAGAAGCCAAAACCATACAATGGGAAAAGGACAGCATCTTCAATAAATGGTGCTGGTCTAATTGAATGTCAACATGTAAAAGAATGAAATTAGACCCATACTTATCACCTGCACAAAACTTAAGTCCAAGTGGATCAAAGACCTTAACATAAGGCCTGACACACTAAATCTATTAGTAGAGAAAGTGGGGAAAACCTTTGAACTCAAATACTGTTTTTTAAAATGATCCCATTCAAAAACTAGGCATTGGATGCAGACAAAATTTCTCAAAATATGAAATGAGAGTGACTATGAAATATTTCAAAATTAAGTTTCCTAGCAATTAGGGAAATCTACACATGATTCAGTTTCCTGAAATGGCAAGTTGGATGTGTGTTCCCTACTAGAGTTTATGAAAATCTTCATTCCTTGAGAAGTGAATCTAGGCTGCACTAGCACGTAAAGTTTGTTTATGTTGGTATTTATGTTGATCACACTGTGTATGGCAGAAAATACAACTTTAAACATTTAACTGGAAAATAGGAGAATACTATTTGGATAAAATATGTAAAAGATTCTTTTAATTTTACATTTTAATAAAATATTTTTAAAAATTTATATTCAGAATACAATTAGAATATAAATGTAAAGGTAGAGCTAAAATATAGCCCTGGTTAATGCTGAGGCTTCAAAGGTGCAAAAAACTGAGGTAGATCAAATTGAAGAGGGATAGACCATATTAGAAAAAAATTCCAGCTCTGGAATGCATAGATACAATTCATTGACAAAACAAGTTTTTAGCTGTATCACTGAGAAAAATTTGTGGATGGGTAGGTCATAGAGAGATTTGTGAGAATTATTTTTATAAAGCCACTGAATTTTAAGAAACATTTCATTTATATTTCCTTCTTACTCTGTATTACTAAAATATGTTTGTTTTTTGAAATTTTTGTGACTGAATCAATAAATCTCTTTCTCTTAGTCTCTCCCTCCTTCCCTTTCTCCCTCTGATTCTCTCCCTCCTACTCTTCCTCCTTGCTCCTCCCTTTGTGCCTTCTTTTCTTATCTTGACAGATTCACACTAATTTCTTTTCAACAACTTGAGGGTTTATTCAATGTGATCAATAGTCCATAGGGTTGATATCCTTTTTTATATAGATTGTTTTTCTTACATCTTGAATCATGTCTTTTTCTTTGGTTTTCATATAAGTTTCTGGTTGTTAAGCTATGATCATTTAAATTATTTGGGTTTTACTTTGTTTTCTACAACTAAGGATTCATGTCTTTTAAATTCCAGGAAATTTTTAGGCACTTTTGTTTTTCAGTTTTACTTTAGCTATATTAAAATTTTATCTTATCATGCAATTTTCATTAGAATTCCATGAATCTCACTTCTTCAGTTTTACATATTTTGTATCATATTTTCTTCCTGTGCATAACTGTAGCAACTTATACAATATATTTCTCATTTTTGTTGCTAGATGTCCAATGCATTGTGCAACACAGTCACATAATATAACTAATCTGCTAAATGTTGATGGAGATTTATAACCTTAATTACATTTTGTTTTCAATGATTCTACACCTATTAAAATATTACACATTATTTCTCTCTAGTAGTTGCTACTTTTATTTATTCAGATACTTTATGTGTATTTTTATACCCTAAAGATTTATTCTATTAAATTCTTTTTTTAGTGTTTATTTATTACTTCAAGTTACATCTTCTTCACAGTCCCCTCCTTCCATCCCTCTTGGCCCCACCCTTCCACCCTCTCCTCTTTCTCCCAGAACTCATAATTATTTTTTTTAATAATTAGGCCTCAATTATGAAAATTATAAGGTATAACATACATTCCCAATGTCCAGTCCATACATATTTGACAACTGATATTAATATTCTATTACCCATCTATCTCCATGAGTTTAAAGTTCTATACCGAACTCATTTTCCATCCTAACTTGCATTACCAACTTAAAAATGTCTTCTTAACCTAGAACATCCTTTTAATTCCTAAACAACTTAAAATTTAACTGTGAGACTATAATTATCTAGTTTTCAACCACATTGGAGACCTGGGAAGGATAAATATATCTGATTATACAAGAAGTGCAGAGTAAGCAGCTTCAAAAACTAAGAAATGACACACAACTGGCTGCCTGGACAGTCCCCAATTTCTCTCCATACATTAAGTCATCTAACTTCAGACTCTTGTCCCAGTATCTCTGACAGATATTAATTGTAAAGCAGGAATTATGAAGGTCTTGCCTACCCTGTCTTGGCAGAGCTAGGCTGTCAAGCTTACCTGCTTTGAAGTTTTGGCCTTTTTGGAAAGCATTCTTTCTACAGTTGAAGCAAGGGATTTTTTCTCACCCAGTGACAGACTTGTCACTAATGCAACCATCTCCAATTGGAGATTCTTCAATGCTCATCATCTACTTGGAGTAGAGTAAGGGATGCTGTCAGGAGCTGACATGTCTCAATATCAAAAAAATCTTAAGTTAAGAAAACCTCTCTTGAGGTTTTTGAAGACCACCCAACTATCTCCATATATTTGGATAAGCAAATATTGCTTGTCAATTAGCAACTTGATTTCCTGTAAACTTAGAAAACATCTGTGACAAAATATATGCTAGTACCTAACCAAATGACATGTTTGAATGACTATTAGTTTACATCTCTTAATTACCTTAAACTGTTTATGACAGTTGCTATCAATGGGCCAAAACTTCACATTGCATTTTTTAAGCTTTACCTAGGTAAAAGGGTTAAAATACCTTAAAAATGGTAAACCTTAATTTTGTATCAGTATACAAAGATCAATACTGATGTACCCTAATATAATCTTAATTTGTATCAATATATAAAGATCTATACCAATGCAGTCAAATATAACCTTAATTTTGTATCAATATACAAAGATATAAAAACATATTCAATAATCTATCCCTTTCTCTTTTTACTCCTTATTATGTCTATATTACATTTTTAAGTCTTCCTCTCCCCTACATAGGAGAGAAGGAAGGACAGAGAAAAGAAAAAGAGAGAAATCCCTGTGTCTAACCTCCAAAACTTATTTAACAAGACCATTTAACAACTTGTAACCATTCCTCCTAAATAACAACAAACATTTATAATCCATCAAGTGATCAAAGAGGGGGAAAATTAAATTCTTAAAATTTTTTTCTATATAGAATTTTTTTCTATTCCTTGCAAAATTACATATGTACTTATATGTTCAGAATTTTCAATTTAGAGATTATATTTAACAAGGATTAACATTTTTTGCAAAGAAATGATCAATCACCTTTCTTTTCCCTTTGATAATTCATCACAGGTCAAAACAGAGAGATATTCCTTTCCATCAGTATTTGTCAGTGTATTACAATAACATCATAATTATATTGTTTCATAGATATGTACATTCTAAAATTAGGAGATATTGTATATATTTCACAATGGAAATTCATTGTTCACATACTTATAAATCTAAAGTTCTTTTTAAAAACCTGGTCTTATTGTATCTTGTTTGATTGATGTCCCTGGGTGGTCTCTATTTTCCCCAAGGATAAGGAAGGGTTACATCTGAGGGAGGGGAGGTGGGGAGGAGTGGAAGAAAGGGAAGCTGTGGTGTGAATGAATTATATGAGAGAAGAGTAAATATTTTTTTAAAAAGTGAGGCTTCAAAATGTAAAATTGATAAGACTGATAACTACTACAAGAAAGACTACAAAGGATATATGCATAAGTTCCAAATGTGAAAGCCTTGGCAACCCTGTAACAGACTGTAGTAAAGCCATAATTTTCAGCAATTTGGTAAAGCACTTTAACAAGCACTTTGCTAAAGATTTCATAAAGGATGAAATATGATTGTAATAGTGCAATGTCATTAAAGAAATAAAAATTGAAGTCCTGAAAAAAAATCTTAGTACAAACACTGACTTACGTCAATATAAATGATGATAATAAGGATTGTTACCTATATGTAGCAATTATAACCGTCATACTTGCTTCAAAATACTCTATCATCTTTAGAAAGGCTTAATGTTTCCATGTAAAGCTGTTGCCATGTCATCTCTAGCTGGGTTGGGGTGGATGGGAAAAAGCATGTATTCTGAATACCATGAAAGTGTTCTTTTGAAAAATGAACATGATTTTGACAGTAGTATGTCATTGACCACATTTATTCATATTCAGTTAATTTTCTGTACTAGTTAGAAACTTTATCATATAAAAATTTATCTCAAAAATCATTTTCTTTATTTTTTAAAATGTATTTATTATTATCATTATTATTGTATTGTGTGTGTATGTGAGTGGTGTGTGTGTATATGTGTGTGTGTGTGTGTGAGAGAGAGAGAGAGAGAGAGAGAGAGAGAGAGAGAGAGAGAGAACATGTGTGTCACAGTACTAGTGTGAAAATCAGAAAAAAATATTAGGAATCAATTATCTCCTTCTGTTATGGGGATTGAACTCAGATTATCAGGCAAGTAAGTGCCTTTAGGTACTTAGGAGCCCCAAACCACTGAATCTCTACTGTCTGTCTTCTCTCTTTTTTTTTCCACAAGTAATGATAAATAAAATTTCTTCTTCCATTTAGTTAATTCATGACAAGTCAAAGGGGAAAGATCCCTCATTCCAGAAGAGATTTCAACCTTCTGCACCACTACCAAAGGGAATTCTATTGAGTGCTGTAATAGCAAATTTGTTGCTCCAGAACCTCTCTGAGATCTCTAGCAGCATCTTGCTTTTGCAAGTAGCCACATTCCTTGCTTTCACTGTGACTGCATACACATTAGCCCATCTCTCTCTTTAGGTGGAGAGAAGTCATCTAATTCATCAAGGCATGAATATAGACCTGATGAAACTAGAAACCTGCAAATGTTGTTTGAGAAAACAAAAACTGACTTACATCAATTTATTCATTACATTCTGAAAACGAGTGTGCTTCCTCAGAAGGAAGGCTATGAATTAGCATATATACTATCACTGTGGATCAGAATGAACCTAACCATAAAATAAACAAGGACTCTGCGTAGTTGACTTTCTAACTAGCCAGAACTCTTCCTTCCCTCAGCTCACTTTTCATTTATTATACAATCTGTGAGCTAAATCTCCCTTGGGTTTTTCTTTTTATGCTTCTAACACTCTCATATTCACAGCAATAAGAGAATGAATTAAATTCTAAAAATTCACAATAATAGAATCTCACTTGATATAATATTCAAAACCAAAAACCTGATTTTTTCATCTGTTCACCTAAGATCTGGGAAACACAATTCAGATTTGCATGATGTACTAGTTTGTTTTTAACCAAATATCTTTTAAAAAATCTAAAAGAAGGAGAATTCACATTAGATTATAATTTAAAGGGATATAATCCATAATGGCAAGAGAAACCAACATCCAAGTGGCTTGTCACACTGAGACATATCAGGAAGCAGAAAACAGATAGAAATTGATGCAAGGCTTTCACGCTTAAAGTCTTGTCCCCAGTGACTGTCTTCCTCAACAGCTCTGCACCTGATAGAAATTTTACAACCTCTCTAAATAAAGGTACTACGAAGGACAAAGTGTTAAAACACATCTGTCTGTGAGGGATAGTTCACATTAAAACCACAAAAATCTATCTTTGTCCCCATTGTACCATGGTCATTTTGTATAGGAAATGTATTCACTCCAACTCTAAAAGTCTTCCTAGTCTTCAACTGTCCCAATACTCTCCAAAATCACATCTCTTCTGAGAATCAAGGCAAACCCTTACCTTGAACTTCTGTACATAAAAAAGAGTTTAATGCTTTGAATGTATAATGGAACAGAATTATATATTCTCATTCCCCTTAGGAACATTGAAAGAATAGACAAAGCAGTTCTTCTTGTACCTCCAATTCTATTTCCTGTAGTACATGTAGCCTCTCTTCGGTGTCCTTCTCATGGTTCTTGTGTCTCCAGCATCAAGGAATCTCCACTGCAAGCTAGATTTCACCTTCTGAGATTCATACAGTGGCTGTACAGGGCTTCCTTGGCATCCATGGCTTTCTGAAACTTGAAGCCTTCAGTCTTGCACCGATAATACTTACAAAGGCAGTACCGTATTGCTGACACTGAAGTTTTAATGCCAGCTCCTGTTGGAGCCTGGACCTCTTGAACAAAAACTGTAGTGATGTGATAACTCCATTTGAAAAAACTTTCTTTTAAAAATTATTTTGAGGGATTTCTTTCTGAGAAATTTTCAGTTTGGGCTCGTTATTTTCAGAAGAATTTTATGTTTTGCAAGATAAATTTTTCTTTGAATAGTTTGGGCCTATAAAATACTTCCTATTATCCCATGACAATAAAGCATGAGACTTCTTTTAATCTGTTAACCTTTTTAACATCTACAGCTTCTCTCTCAACATCCTCCCTGACTGTGACTATAAATTTCTAATGCTATTTTCCACACCAAAACATAGACTTTTTCTTGTTTCCTTTTTCTTGTTTGTTTAGCTCCCTCATTGTAGACCTACCTAAGAGCATTGTACAGTAATTCTGGTCTGACTACTACCCTGTCTTGAAATTTCCTCTAATGAACATATTAGTCCATTCCTTCATAATCCATCCCCTCTCATTCTCAAATCATGGAGACAATGCAGCCATATATATTTATCCATTTATCTATTATCTATACTATTATCTACATTTATATACCTTTAGCATCTCCACCTCTATATCCCTATCTCTTTATCTCTATCTATATCCATTTCTCTACCTAATATTATATATATATATATATATATATATATATATATATAATTCTATCCAATCTATTAGCGAGAATATAACAGAAATGGCCTCTTGTCAAGTTGGCAACATCCTCACTTTTCTCTGTAAATTGCATGAGCCAGGACTCAACTCTCCATATTCCTCTCAGTATTATAGTCTTTTCACCTTCCAGAATGACTCACTTCTGCTTACAGAATTCTATTTTTTTTTAACTTGAACTCTTCAAAATTTCCACTTTCTTCTCATAAAACAGTTCAATAGGTTAAAGAATCCCTATAATCAGGCTCACCTCAAACAACCCCATGCCACTCAACAATAATTTTCAACATGTTGATTTTCTGTTTGTAGTGACTCAACACCTGACCATAAGCAAATCAAAGGAAGAAGAATTTGCTTTGGTTAACAGTGTAAGAAAGTTTATGATCCATTGTGTCTGCAGTCTAGAAGCAGAGGGAAAGCAGTGGGCTAAGCTGTAGGACACCCTCCAGTAACTCATTTCCCCCAGTAAAATTCCATCTCCTAAAAGGTCCTCAAGTTACCAAAATAAGAACATGACCTAGGAACCAAATTTTCAAACACGTAAACATATAGGAGAGAATTTGTATTCAATTCACAACACAGGAAAAATAACCCATATAGGACTTAAAACCTATGTAATCTATGTCTCTTCTGTAAAATGTGCAACTAGATTTGTGTATGTGCATGTGCCATATATATGTGTTTATATACATATATAAAAAAGAAAGAAATCATATAAAATGCCTGTTGTTCTTATTATATTAGAATACACTAAGTCCCCCACCATCACTTAAGGTTTCATCATTCCCAAAGGAATAACAATTTCTAATAACAATTTATTAGAAATTGCTTACTACAGATACCTTCAAATTATATATATATATATATCAGAAAGCTAAACTATTCAGCACTAACTTTCTTGTTTATTTCTAAGAGAAGCATGAACAAAACATACTTTTAAGTGTATATATTTTGAGATCACAAAGGACAATTCACTTTGAATTTCAGCATGCCTTTTGTGAGTAACTTTTAAACTTAAATCATTGCAAATCTTATGTGTCTGCCTCTGCCTTCCAAGTATTGGGATTAAAGGCATGTG
Source organism: Lophiomys imhausi (assembly GCA_907164525.1). NCBI lineage: Eukaryota > Metazoa > Chordata > Mammalia > Rodentia > Muridae > Lophiomys > Lophiomys imhausi. The sequence goes on from CAJQZJ010001969.1 coordinate 12,185,809, forward strand.
CCTCCCAATTGTTGGGACCACTAACCCTGGATCTAATTTTTTCTCTATTTGGAACTTACTCTGTGTCATACTGTCCTTGAACTCGGAGATCTGCATGTTTCTGTCTCCAGTGTGTTGGGATTAAGAGTGTATTAAGTGATGAGTTTTAGAGTGTGCCCCATCACCACCCTGTTCCTTGTTACTCTAGAATTTAGAAGACAACTAACTCTGTAGTGATCCTCCTGTCTCTGCTGGAGTTAAAGGCATGGGCTAACACCGCCCTTCTCAAGTATTTTTACCTGAGCTCCGAATTACTTCAGATCTTAGAGGTTTAGAAAACCAGGTTGAACTATAGTAACCCTTAATTTACATACAACTTTTTAAGTCTCTTAACTGTATTTTTAAAGCCAAACAATGAAAATATCCTTTATATATAGGAAACAAACTTATAAGCTGATATCCAAGAGTGTGTGGTCTATGTGGCACCCTACAGCGTAACTTTCTAACCTGAAATTAAGACTTTTTTTTCCTTTCATGCATTAGGACAAATATGCTTTTGGTAAATTATTCTTTGAGAATTTTATATTTTATTTTTTATAATTTTTAAGCTCAGTTGCCCCCCCCTCTATTTTTTAAAATTTGTTTTTTCAAGTTACCTTTCAAGCATAGTTTCCTCCGTCCTCCCTCCCTCCCCTGCCATGTTCCATCCCTCCCTCCCGTGAACATAATTATTTTCAGAAATAACTTCAAAAATTCTGTCTCACCATTTTTTACATACACAAACATTTTGATAGTTGTCGGGGATAGAAGGTGTAACCTAGAAGTTAATAGAAATGTTATAGAATCGTGCATATTAGCTTTAGTCTGTTGAAACATAATATTTCTAGCTGAAAGCCACACACTGATGGATTTCCTCAATCACTAAACACTGCTGGAATAGTGCAGTACCCTTTTGTTTTGCAGGATCATTTCTCCCTTGACTCTAACTGTGCTGTTGTAGTGGGAATTACCAATAATTGTGCCCAACAAATCTAATGATACTTTTGGACAGTTGAGTGAGTATCAGACTCATAAGTGTATTCCTCTGTGACTGGTTAAATCCAAGGACTACAGTAAAATGTGAAATGTCCCTTACACACACACACACACACACACACACACACACACACACACAAAACCTTAAGCTATGCTAACTAGAGAGTCACCAATGCCATATTTCTCCATCACAAAGAACTAGCTAGTCAGCAACAAAACTCTGAATAATGTTGCAGAACATAGGGATGAAAATGAACACTGTTATCTTTCAAATCCTTGTCAGCAGTCCTCTCTGAGAAGAACTGATGTTTTGTGACTCATATATTCACATTAGGTAAAACATAAAGGCCTCTATCTAAGTGTGTTCCAGTTGGGTTTTCTGGCATTTCCAATCAAACTGAACTCTGCTTGAATATTCTAATGAATGCCCAGTTTTCGTTTGTTTGTTTGGTTGGTTGGTTGGGTTTTTTTTGTTTTGTTTTTTCCAATACTGATTTTCTGCCCCCATTTATGTTCTGTAACAGTGTCGTCTAAAACTACTTTAATGTACATCATAGACAACTCAATTTTCAAAAGTAGAAGTCTCTGTCAATCTTAAAGTTTTCAGTGGTTTATTGTAAGACTCCAACATATATTCATGCTTATTGAGAGAGCAAAGTGAAGAGAGCAAAAATAGTTGCTATATAAATATGAGTAACTACTCCTCAATAAAAATTAAATTATTGTTCAACAATTTAATCCAAAAATACTTATCCAAAATAAGTGATATTTCTTTCTGCTATATCTTTATTTTTTCATACCTAGACAGTCTTTTATACAATTTTTTTAAAAATTTGAACTCAGTAAATTTTAGATTCATAGTGAAATATATTATCATCCCAACTTTAAAAAAATATAAAATTCAATTGTATCACATTTTAAATTTTAATTAATTAAGATTATAAGTTTTACTTGAGAAACAAAATATGCTATTAACAATCAATATCATCAAGTAATTGAGTTTTATTAGGAAGTCAGAATAATCATATAAGTTATTACACTAAATAAGAAAAAAAGCAAATTTTGTGTTAAATACAAAGGTGAAAAAAGAGGATGGAGTCTACTAAGCTGTCCTTGTACATTCACATATTCATTGTACATAGATGCACGTAGACACATAAACATATCAATAGAGATAATATTAAATATGAGGTATACATGAAAAACAATCATTTGTATAATATCGGATACTTTTACTTAAAATATTCCTTGCACAATTTTTAACTAGTAGTAAGTAGTAAGTAACTTTCAGTTTTGTTATAACCAGTATGATGTTTCTGGTAAGTCAGTGTAGAAGGTAACTTCTGTTACTCTGTAATAACATTTAGAAATTTCAGGTAATTTTAACTATGGCTGGTGCCCCAGAAAGCATATGAATACTATTTATATCAATATATGAAGGTGTATGCTTATAATTAATGGCTATTTGTATACCTTAAATTTTGATAAGTTATTTATTTAAATAACTTTATGATGCCTATTTATCAGAGTTTTTTTTTTTTAGAAAACCCACATATTGTCTACTGTTTTATTTTATAATTGATGATAAAAAGAATACTGATGAAATGTTGTGTGAAATTTATTGTTTACCAGAAAATAGGACATGTTGTATTTGTTTCCATATTTTACATATCTTTATTTATTCATATTATATAGTAATGTATACATGATGTATTATATATACACAGAGATGTATACATCATGTATAAAGGTATATAATATATGTGAAATATGTGCATGTATATGTATGATTATGATATATATCATACTCATTCATGCATATATATCATCTACATTACATTTAGTGAGGTGGTTAACTGAAGAAGAAAAAGAAAGTCATTTTCTGAAATGTCTGCTATTATAATGTATTCTAATAATTATTCATTAGCTAATCTATTTTAATTCTTTTATGTATTTTGAAATTAAATGAGAAAGTAAGAATTATGTCCAAAAGAGATGTGATTTCAGTTAGTTAGTTAGTTAAAAATTCTCAGTGCTACACAGACAACAGGTGAGTAAGTAATTCGGAGAGAGAAGAGATAGTCTCCTCCAGGAAACAGCACCTCAATGATTATCCAATAAAAAATTGTCAGCACAGAAAACACATATAAGATGTAGCTTCTTTTTTTTTTTTTTTTTATAAATATTTTTTTTTCTTCAAGTTACATCTCAGTAACAAACCCCTCCCTATTCCCCCTTCCTAACCCGCCCTTCCACCCTCTTCCCTCCAGAGGTTTCCCCTTTCAGTCCAACAGCTGGTTCCTTCTCTTATAACAGTAAGTATTATACAAAACAATAGATATAAATATGCCACATTTATGAGATTAAATTGGCCCAGTATACCTTCCCAATGTTCAGTTTATACCTATTTGGCCCCTGACTTTAACATTCTACTATCTACCCAACTCCATGAGTTCAAAGGTCCACATGTGACTCAACATTCATACTATCTTGCAACACACTTTTAAGAGTATCTTCTTAGATCTATAACACCCTCTTGATTCCTAAACAGTTCAAAATTTAACTATAAGATTCTATCTGTCTATTCTTCAACCACCTCAGAGACCTGAGAGGGATAAATATATTTGCTTATATAGGAAGTGCAGAGCCTGCAGCTTCCAAAACTAAGAAAGAACATACCAGTAACTGCCTGGACAGTTCCCTTAGTTTCTTGAAATCTACAAAGAACTCAAGAAACTAAATGCCAAGATGTAGCTTCTAATAGTCCAGAAGACAATATTAAGATAAATATTTTAAATTTATACATATATAAAGGCTTAGGTGATATAAGATAACATTTGTAATATCAAAATTTTTTCTTAAGATACTTTATTTTTAACTGTAAACCATTCTTTAGATAAAATTTATCCTAATTAGAGTCAAAAGTAGAAATATAATGATAAATATGCTAAATAAAAATAAAATTTGAGAGAAAATTACAAACTTGTGTTTTAGCATGAACTTCTTTGCCTTATTCAACAAGTGTGTAATGTTAAATTACACTAAGGATCTGTCAAAAGCTTGATATTATTAGTTTACAAACTATACAGTTTCCTCTCCTCTTTCAAAGAGTTTGTAATATGTGTCATACACTGAACAATTATTAAATTTAAGTGTAGAATTTTATTACAAACTTGTGTTTTAGCATAAAGTTATTTGCCTTATTCAACAAATATATATTGTTAAATTACAGTAAGGATCTGTTGAGTTGTTGGAGATTATTAGTGAACAAACTACAAGGACTGTCCTATTTTATTTCAAAGTGTTTAGAATATTATGTGTCATACAGAGAACAATTATTAAATTTAAGTGTAGAATTAACATCTAAAAAATGAGTCTGGGGGAATGAAGCATAACACCATTCCATTAGTTAGTTTGCTGTTACTATAGAAAGATACCTTAGGCTGAGTTCTTTGCAAAAGAAGGAGATTTTTTCAGCTTGCTTATCTTACAATATCATGCAAGCATTGGTGAATACCTTCTAAGGTTCACAACATCATAAAATATGGAATCCTGACAGAAGCAGGTGACAGGAGGGTCACATCCAAAGGACACAGGAAGCCAAAGTACAATTCAAAGGCCAGGCATGCTTTTTAATACCCTCTGGCTCTGACAAACTCAGTATACCAAATGAACTACCTCATTAATGGCCCCCATTGAATTAATAAGCTCTTATCTCCTCTCATGGTGTAAAGGTTCTAGGAACCCAACACAACACAATGCTTTTCCAAGATTGAAGCACTGGAGGCTATGCTATGTCACACTCTAACCATAGCAACCATCCTAGTTAACATAAACAGTAAATTATGCCTTCTGTTCTACATATGAGTTTAACAAGGTGGATTTATCCCTTCTCTAAAAGTTTATATTGGGATCAATTACATTAAGTAACTTGGTGACCACATTTTTTTTCCTTTATTTTTTATTTCTTCAAGTTACATCTCAATCACAGTCCCCTCCAGTCCCACCCTCCCACCCTCAACCCCCCATCCTCTTCCTTTTTTTTTTCTTTTAAGTTTAAGGTATATCTTATTTCCCCCTACAGTTTCCCCTTTCAGTCCAACAAATGGCTCTTTCTTTTATAATAATAAATACAATACAGTACAACAGAGGTAATTAGGCCACAGTTATGAGGGTTATATGGCTTAACGTATATTCCCAATGTCCAGTCCATACGTATTAGGTACCTGACTTTAACATTCTACTATCTAACCATCTCCATGAGTTTAAAGTTCTATAGCTGACTCAACACTCATACTAACTTGCAACACAATTTTAAAAGTAACTTCTTAGATCTATAACACTCTCTTGACTCCTAAACAACTCAAAATTAAATTATGAGACTCTAGCTATCTGTTCTTCAACCACCTCAGAGACCTGAGAGGGATAAATATATCTGATTTTATAGGAAGCACAGGGCATGCAGCTTCCCAAACTAAGAAATGACATACCAGTGGCTGCCTGGACAGTTCCCATTTTCTCTCCATACATACAGCACCGATCTTCAGTCATTTGGCCCCGTTTCTCTGACAGATATTGATTGTAGAGCAGGGGTTATGAAGGACTTACCTACCCTGTCTTGGCAGAGCTAGGCTGTTGACTTACCTGCTTCCAGGTTTTGTCCTTTTTGGACAGCATTCTTTCTACAGTTGGAGAAAGGGGCTTTTCCTACCAAGAGATAGGCTTGCGACTAAGTCAATCATCTCCCACTGGAGATTCTTCGATGCTCATCTTCTACTTGGAGGAGAATAGGGGGTGCTGTCAGGAGTTAATATGTCTTGATATTAAAAAAAAATCTAAAGTTACGAAAACATCTTTGAATGCCATATTCTGCAGATCTCTTGAGGTTTTTGAAGAGGCCCTATCTATCTCTTATGTTAGGGTAAGCAGACGTTGCTTGTCTCTTAGCAGGTTTATTTCTGATTAGCTTAGCAAGTAACTATAATAGGCTGTCATTAACAGAATGACCGGCTTGCATAACCATTAGTTTGCATTTCTTAATTATCCTAAACAGTTCATGACAGTTAGTAGTAAAAGGCCGAAACATCACATTTCATTTTTTTTCTTTACCTCCTAACCCTTCCATCCCATTTCTCTGGGGTGGGGTGTCCTTATATAACAGTCCCTCATCTCAGTTGAGAGGTCGTATGAGGGCCAAGAGCCTCTTCATTCATTGGGGATCTATGAAGCAGTACCATCAGTGAAAAGTGTCTCGTTGCCTGGGAGAGAGAACTACTAAACAAACAAACCAATAAGCAGACAATAGATAAAAAAGCCAAAAAAATAGAAAAAATATAACTAATATATAAAAAATAAATAAAAATTAAAAATTAGAAGTCTATGTCCAAGTTCCCTTTGGTGTGTTATTGTAGTAGCGATACCTTCTACTATATAACTAAAATCCTACTATAAGTGAATAGATGCCATATGCATCCTTCTGAGTCTGGGTTAGCTCACTCAGGATGAGCTTTTCTAGTTCCATTCATTTGGCTGCAAATTGCATAATTTCATTGTTCCTGATAGCTGAATAGTATTCCATTGTGTAGATGTACCACAGTTTTTTAACCCATTCTTTGGTTGAGGGACATCTGGATTGTTTCCAGTTTCTAGCTATAACAAGTAAGGCTGCTATAAACATAGATGAGGAAACTTCCTTATGATTCCATGAAGAGGCATTTGGGTGTATACCCAGAAGTGGTATGGCTTGGTCCTGAGGCAAAGTTATTCCAAGTTTTCTAAGATACCGCCAGACTGACCTCCATAGTGGTTGCACAAGCCTGCATTCCCACCAGCAATGGAGTAGGGTACCCCTTTCTCCACACCCTCGCCAGCATGTACTGTCATTTGAGTTTTTGATCCTAGCCATTCTGACAGGTGTGAGATGGAATCTCAGAGTCATCTTGGGTTGCATTTCTCTGATGATTAAGGATGTTGAGCATTTCTTCAAGTGTCTCTCAGCCATTAGGGATTCCTCCTTTGTGAATTCTCTATTTAGCTCTGTCCCCCATTTTTTGATTGGATTATTTGGTTTCTTGGCATTTAATTTCTTGAGTTCTTTGTAGATTTTGGATATTAGCCCTCTGTCAGATGTGGGGTTGGTGTGGCATTGGTGCTATAGTGGTGACCACATTTTTTACACAGTATTTCATCTAGGAAAACAGTTCCCTGATTAGCCACAAAGACAAAAATCTGTCAACTTTTTTCAGTTTAAGCTACCAATTCTCAAAATGCAGATACTAATTAGAGAATAAACAAACTATAAGGGACATCCAAAATCTAACATTTGTTCCCCAGTATGAGTGATGCAAAGGACTTCCGCCTTATGTAATTTTGAAAGAATGTGACCAACTTGTGTTTTAGTATACAGTTCTTTACTTTATTCAACAAATATATATTGTCCAATTACAAATATATATTGTCAAGTTATTGGAGATTATTAGTGAACAAAATATAAAAATATTTTTATACTTTTTCAAGGCATTTCAAATATAATGTGTCATTATATGGAATGTGACTAATAGAACTGAGAAGTCTTCAATAAATCACTGGGATTGATAGGATAGTAAATAGGCTCATGTTATCTGGTGATTATAATTTCTACAAGACAAGAAAAATTTGGTAAAGATAATATAATGTAATGAAGGAAGAAGGAAGAAATTTTGTTGTAGCATTGCCATGCAGAGAAAGTGGAGACCTATACTTATTTTTCTCATTTCAATTTTTCGCCTTTGTTTACTTTTATACTCATGTCTCCACAGAAGAAGAAATGGGGCATATGCTTAAATGACAATGTAAAAAAAATTCTCTATGAACTCATGTATGCCTAACTGTTGGAGCTTTCAGTTCATAGAAATCTTTAGATCAGAAAAAGAAATACTCATTTCTTTGCAGACATGTTCAAATGATGTTTTTATCAAAACAGAAACTATTAATGAGAATAATAAGATTATTATTACTAAAGATAATACTGACATAATGCTTCTATTTTTGGAACATTCCTAAATTTTGTTCATTGCATCTGCTTTCAGGCACACACACATGCACATGTATACACATCTACATGTGTGTATGCACATGTATGTTACAGAGTTTCTCTTTAAACACATGAAATTGTACTCTACATACAGGAAAATGAGAAACAGAGTTTCATTATCGAGTGTCAGAACCTCTTAAGATCTAATTCATACATATTCAGAGACACACACATTTAAAAAAATTAAGAATAAATCCTTGCTGGACATGGTGGTGCACACCTTTAATTGCAACATTCAGAAGGCAGAGGCAGGTAGATCTCTCTGAAATAAAGGGCAGCCTGATCTACAGAGTGAGTTCCAGAATAGCCAAGGCTACACAAAGAAACCGTGTCTTGAAAAAACAAAAACAAAAAAGAAGAAATCCTTAAAATTATTGAGAAGTAAAGGAGGAGGAGGGGGAGGAGGAAGGGGAGGAGGAGGAGGAGGAAGAAGAGGAGAAGAAGAAGGAGGAGGAGGAGGAGGAGGAGGAGGAGGTAGTATGTACCTTTAATTGGAAATCTGACGAAACAAATACAGATTGACTTCAGGGAGCTCAAGACATTCTTGGTCTATACAGACACTTCCAGGTTACCTAGGGTTATATAGTAAGAACCTTTCTCAAAATAAAATAAAGAGAAGGAAAAAATGAAATAAGATGGAGAAAGAGGAACAGGAAAGATGTATAAATGGAGGAGATGGGGGCAGGGAGAACTTGTTTGCTCTGGACTGGTCTGAACTCCTGTGGTTAGAATCAACCTATATTCAGGTCTATTTTTCCATATTGAGGCTTTCTCAAGAAGGTTAGCCTCAAGTCCCTGTGCCTAAGTAAAGGAGCAGCTTGGAATTTTACTATACTAGTGTCACCAATTTTATCCCAACTTAATACCCTCTATCTCAACACATCTGTCAACAAATTTATCAAAAATCTCTGTAATTAATAAGCATAATATTCTTACGCTAGTATTAATGGTACAATTGCAAGCCTATAACACTTCAGTATATAATTAATATTAATATTTAACTATATAGTATAGTTGACAAATTTCTGACTAAATGAATGAACTTAATTCAACAAACATTTATCTACAAATCTAATAATTAAATGAATATTGTGGGGCAATGATAAATAATCTCTTCTTGAAATCAGCAATTAAAATCACCCTCACTAGAGCCATGCTTCGATTTTAATAAAGGTGAAGCATACCATGTATGCTATACATGGAAGGATTAATGTGAATAATTTTGTATCAATAAACAAAGATATATACCAATTTAGCCAAATATAATCTTAATTTTGTATCAATATACAAAGATATAAGAGCATATTCAATAATCTGTCCCTTTTTCTTTATCATTCCTATATTATGTCTATATCCCATTTTTCTCAAGTCTTTTCCCCTCTACATAGGAAAGAAGGATAGAGAACAGAAAAAGAGAGAAATCCCTGTGTCTAACCTCCAAAACCTATTTAATAAGACCATTTAACAACTTGTAACCTCTCCCCCTAAATAACAAGTATCTATAACCCATCAAATGACCAAAGAGGGAAAAAAAATCACCTATTCTGCCTTCTGAGGATGGGAAATTGTGCTCTTAAAACTACTTCCTGCTGATTTGGAACTTAGGAAACCTGTTTGGGTCCCAGGTAAGAATGGAAAAATGTTTAAGCATGTTAAAAAAAATCATTTGATGTTCAGTTCTTTTGTGCTCAGCTATTTATTTGGCCAAATTTGGTATTGTTCTTTGTATATTGATATAAAATTAAGATTATATTTGGCTACATCTATATCTGTAGAATATGGCATTCAAAGATGTTTTCTTAGCTTAAGATTTTGTTGATATTAAGAAATGTCAGCTCCTGACAGCACCCCCTTCTCTACTCCAAGTAGATGATGAGCATCAAAAAATCTCCAATTGGAGATTGTTGCATTACTGTCAAGCTTGTCACTGGGCAAGAAAATTCTCTTGCTTCAACTGTAAACAGAATGGTGTCAGAAAAGGACGAAACTTGGAAGCAGGTAAGTCAACAGCCTAGCTCTGCCAAGACAATGTAGACAAGTCCTTCATAATTTCTGCTTTACAATTAATGTTTGTCAGAGAAATGGGGCAAAACGGCAGAAGATAGATGCTCTCATGTATGGAGAGAAACTGGGAACTGTCCAGGCAGGCAGTTGTGTGTCATTTCTTAGTTTTGGAAGCTGCTGGCCCTGAATTTCCTGTATAATCAGATATATTTATCCTTCCCAGGTAGTTGAAACTAGATAGTTTTAGTCTCATAGTTAAATTTTTATTTGTTTAGGAATTAAGAGTGTGCCTGGATCTAAGAAGATGTTTTTAAATTAGTGGTGCAAGTTAGGATGGAAGCTGAGTTTGATATTGAACTTTAAACTCATGGAGATGGATGCATAGTAGAATGTTAAAATCAGATGCCAAATACGCATGGACTGGACATTGGGAATATATGTTATGCTTTATAATTTTCATAACTGTGGCCTAATTATTCTTGTTGTTTTATATTGTATTTTTGTTATAAGAGAAAGAGCCACTGAAAGGGGGAGCTGTTGGGGGGTAGATATACTTTAAACTTTAAAAAAAAAAGGAAGCGGATGGGGAGGTTGTGAGGGGAAAGAGGATAGGAGGGTGGGACCGGATGGGGAGTAGAGAGAGGATTATGATTGAGATGTAACTGGAAGAACAAAAAAATAGTAAAATTCAAAAATATGGTGCGTATAATTTAGTTTATTTCAGGAGTTGGAATTTTCCTGTAAGAAGATGACATTTTCAACTTTGTGAGCCATTTATGCAGTCTGTCATAGATAATGTTTCCATTGTAATGCAGAATCAGCTATCTACCGCATATGTATTTACAACACAATACTTAAGATTGGGGATAGCTGAGTTCCAATAGAGTTTAACTACAAAAGCACATTAAAGTCAAAGGATAAGTTATCCCCCAAGTTATACTTTATCAATTCTTTTTAAGATTAAGGTATTTTATATACAACATGCAATGTTCTATTGAAAGACTGCTTTGATTGTCCAAAACTTTTGCTTGGTACATATGAAAGTAATGATAAATTTTATATAGAATGTAACAATTGTTTTTTCAGGGTATAATTCCCTAGAATTAATATCATCAAATATTTATTATATAACTCTTGATAAATAAACAAAGGGGAAATGAAATAGAGAAAAAATGTAGTGAATGAAACCCTTTCTACAAGCTTTATTCTAAAGTGATCACACTGATTTCATAGGACCAGCATGACAATCACCATAAGTGGCTTCAAACACAATAATCTTATTCATTCATGGTCCGAAAGCAAAAGTCATGTTACCTCAGGGATATGATTCTTCCAACAGGGCCAGAGAAGGGCTATATTTAAATGTGCATACCTACTCCTGTCTCTCAGCTTCTTAGAATTTTGCAGTTTGCAGGTATACTACTTCCACCATCTTCACATGAAATTTCCTCAAGAGTGTCCTCCCTAGAAAAACACTAGTAATTAGATTTGGATCATCTTAAGTTGTTGATGGTTACCCCTTGATAACCTTAACTGTAACCATCATCAGTATGTGATTCTATATGATCAGTATATGACCTTTCTAAGGAAAATTTAGAAACTGGTTCCAAATGCATATGAATATTGTGCACAGAAGGCACTATTCAATTCATTCCACTTTCCTATGTTGGTGTTCTATTTTTATTTAAGTATGCTGTGACAATTTCAACAATTTCTTCATTGTATAACTGTTATGTTAAAGAATTCAAAGACTTTAGTTAGGAAATAATTTGGTTTTGTTGATGGAAACCAAACAACAGTAGATGTTTACAAAATCAATTGTAGAAAAAGAGAGGGGAACACAAATGTGGGAGAGGAAGTATGAGTGTCTAGAAGGAGAAAACAAATCAGTAGAATGATTGTGGAGACCAAGATCCATAAAACAGTCTTCCAAAGCATAGCTTCATCAAAATTGCAAAGTTCTGAAGGAAAGCATGACTGCCTGTGAGGTTATTATCTGTAGAAAGCCTAAGAGGGTGTTCTGGATCTAAGAAGATGTTTAAAATTGTGAGGCAAGTTAGTATGAAAGCTGAGTTAGATATAGAACTTTAAACTCATGGAGATGGTTAGATAGTAGAAGGTTAAAGTCAGGTGCCAAATACATATGGACTGGACATTGGGAATGTATGCTAAGCCATATAACTCTCAAAATTGTGGCCTATTTATTTCTGTTGTTTCGTATTATATTTATTGTTATAAGAGAAAGGACCATTTGTTGGACTGAAAGGGGGAGCTGTTGGGGGGAAAAGATATACCTTAAACTTAAAAAAGGGAAGAGGGTGGGGGGTTGAGGAGGAGGAGGGTGGGAGGGTGGGACTGGAGGGGGGGTAAGGAAGGGGATTGTGATTGAGATGTAACTTGAAGAAATAAAAATTAAATTATTTTTTTAAAGTTGCTCTTTTGACCTTGAAAATCTTCCAAGAAAAGGAGATACTTACTCACTTTCACTTCAAAATCTCAAAGAATTCTCATTCATGGATATAATAATTTAATATTCTTGACCAACATGACTTGATTTTTAATCACCTGGGAGACTCACCTCTGGATGTGCCTTTGGAGTTACTTCCAAAGAATTTTAACTAAGAAAAGACAAACTCTGAAATTGGGTGACACTGATCCATTTAGTGGGGGGCCTGGAATGAATTTTATAAGAGAAGAGACTGTCACCTGAGCAGTAGCATTGCTTCTCTCTGCTTCCTGACTGCAGAGCTTACCCTGAAACGATGGACTGTGCCCTAAAACTGCAAACTAAAATAAACCTTTCATTCCTTAAGTTGTCATAGCAACAGGCACAGTGGTTGGTACAGAAAATAGTACTGAGAAGTGGCCCCATGTCTATAATTACTGGACCATGAGGTTTATAAACTTTTAGACTGACCTTGTGGTAGAAATGTGGAAGAATTTGTAGTTATAAGCACAAAAATTCCTAAATGCCCTGATCAAAGCATAATGTGCTGTTCTGGTGGGAGTGTGGTAGACTCAAGTGCTGATAGAACCGAAGTAAGTAGAGAATTGTCTCATGACACATCAGAAAGGAACAAAAAAATCTTTTGGGAACTGAGCTAGAGGCCACTTATATTACATTCTACCAATTATTCTGGCTTTTTGTGATCATGTTCCAAGTTCTTCAATAAGGCTGTGTTCAAAAGTAATAAACTATTTACTTCACAAAACAAAATTTGACCACAGTATTATTTAGGCTACATAATAAATTATGCTCACTTCTCTATCAGAATAACATGAATACATTTTTATTGCAGTTTGGCAAAGAAGGGTCCATGTGCAAGTTGAAAGTTGCAAACTGAGTGGGTGTGCAGAAAGTAGCTACAATTCTTTTTTAGATATTAGTTTATTCTCTCATGTATTACATCCAGATCATAGATTCCACTCCCTTCCAGCACATCCTACCTCCTCTTTCTCCCCTACCTCTTCTCTCCCCATCCATTTCTCCTCCATTTCCCTTTAGAAAAGGCCAGGCCTCCCAGGGATATCAACCAAACATGACATAACAAGTTGCAATAAGATTAGGCTGGACAAGACAACCCAGTAGAGGACAAGGGTCCAGGATTCTAAAAGAAATTAGTTGTCTGTAAGAAGGGCATCTAACCTGCACTGCGACAACAGGCAGTACCCTTGTGGGCAAGAACCTACCTATTTAAGGCTCCATATTGTTTGATTTCAAAACCATTTGAAATGAACTGAGAAAGTCCTGGATCTCTTTCCCTGCTCAAAAGAAAAAAAATAACTATAAAAGTGTTTTCCTTTGTGAATTCTCAATTTAGCTCTGTTTCCCATTTTACTGGTATAGAAACAGACCAGTGGATCAATGGAATTGAATTGAAGACCCAGGAATGAACCTACACACCCATGATCACTTAATTTTTGACAAAAGAGCCAAAACTGTGCAATGGAAAATGGACAGCATCTTCAACAAACTAATTGGATGTCGACATATAAAAAAATGAAATTAGAGCGAAACTTATCACCTTGCACAAAACTTAAGTCCAAGTGCATCAAAGACCTTAACATAAAGCCCAACACTCTAAATCTAATAGAAGAGAAAGTGGGAAAAAGCTTTGAACTCATTGGCACAGGTGAAAATTTCCTGAACAGAACATCAATAGCTCAGGCTCTGAAACCAACAATCAATAAATGGGACCTTATGAAACTGAAAAGCTTCTGTATAGCAAAGGACACTGTCATTAGAACAAAATGGCAACCTACAGATTGGGAAAAGATCTTCACCAATCCCACCTCTGACAGAGGCCTTATATCCAAAATTTACAAAAAAAAAAAAAACAAAAACAAAAACAAAAAAAAACAACTCAAGAAATTAAATGCTTATCTCTATTCTTTTTTTTATTTCTTCAAGTTACATCTTAATTGCAATCCCCTCCCTACTCCCCCCTCCAGTCCCATCCTCCCACCCTCTTCTGCCTCAACCTACCCATCCCCTTCCCCTTTTTTTAAGTTTAAGGTATATCTTTTTCCCCCCAACAGCTCCTCCTTTCAGTCCAACAAATGGCTCTTTCTCTTATAATAATAAATACAATAAAAAACAACAGATATCTCTGTGTAATTAGGCCACAATTATGAGTTATATGGCTAAGCATACAATCCCAATGTCCAGTCTATATGTATTTGGCACCTGACTTTAACATTCTACTATCTACCCATCTCCATGAGTTTAAAGTTCTATATCCAACTCAACTTTCATCCTAACTTTCATCACAATTTTAAAAACATCTTAATGGCAGTGAGACATTTGAAGAAATGCTCAACATCTTTAATCATCAGATAAATACAACTCAAGACAACTCTGAGATTCCATCTCACACCTGTCAGAATGGCTAAGATCAAAAACTCAAATGACAGCACGTGGTGGTGAGGTTGTAGAGAAAGGGGAACACTCCTCCATTGCTGGTGGGAATGCAAACTTGTACAACCACTATTGAAATCAGTCTGGTGATATCTTAGAAAACTTGGAATAGCCCTACCTCAAGACTCAGCCATACCAATTCTGGGTATCCACCCAAATGATTCCTCACCAAACCACAAGGAAGTTTCCTCATCTATGTTCATAGCAGCCTTATTTGTAATAGCTAGAAACTGGAAACAACCCAGATGTCCCTCAACCAATGAATGGATAAAAAAAAAATGTGATACATTTACACAATGGAATACTACTCAGCTCTCAGAAACAAGGAAATCATGCAATTTGCAGCCAAATGGATGGAACTAGAAAAGCTCATCCTGAGTGAGCTAACCCACACTCAGAAAGATGCACATGGCATCTACTCACTTGATTTAGCCATATAGTACAGGATAACTATCCTACAACTAACACAGCAAAAAGATCAGGAACATAGACTTTGTTACCTATTAATGGGACAATTTTCCCTAGGGGTGCTACCATGTGCAAGAGGAAGCTCTTAGACCTCATATGACTGTTGAACTGAGAGAGGCTGATATGTAGGGACACTCCACATTGGAAGAGTGGGATGGGTGGGAGAGGAAGGAGAGGGTGGCAGGGTGGAACCGGGAGGGTTGGAAAGAGGGCACTATGATGGAGATGTAACTTTATGTAATAAATAAACATTATAATAAAAATAGAGATAAAGAAGTGTTTTCCTTGCCTTTGTAACCAAGGGATATAGAAGCCACTAAAGCTGTGATAGAAGAAGGACAAATTATATTTCAAATTAGCAACAGGGCTTTCAGAATTTTCTTCATTGTCTATCTCTTTACAAGAATATTTGTCCTTGAGTTCAAGGTCCATTCTGATTCTAACATCTCATCCAATCCTTATGATATGCAAAATCTCTATTTCCAATTAGTATAGTCACAGGCTCCAGGGCTTAGGTTATCAGTGTGTCTTTTGCAGGACAAAATGTAACTCTTACAGTAATAGCACTATTATTTAAATCATGATAGTGGGTGTTCTCTGGCAGTAAGGAATAGTAGTTGGAAATGGTGTCATTAAATTTTTATTGCTAGGTGATACATATGGGTCAATTTGCATTCTTCTACATATTGACATCCAGTTGGACCAGCATCATTTGTTGAAGATGCTTTCCGTTTTCCTTGACCAACTCAAATGCTAAATGTAGCATAAGAAAATTTCAAATAAACACCATAAAATAAAGAAGATCCTCAGAAAACTACCTGCCAAAGTTGTTAGTAAGTGATTAGAAAAATAATTTGGGGATAATAAAGGACCTTTCCATCCAGACTCTAAGTAGCTCCATAATATTTCTCTCCTTGTATTTGTACATAGAAACTAAGTTGAGATAGCCCTTTAAAAAATTAGTTACACAACTGAATTCACACTAAAAATGTGACATATATACATATATGTTATCTATATATACAATGTATAGACAATATATGTGTATATACATCATATACACATATATTATTTATTGTATATATATTAAATTTATACAATGAAATAATATTCAGCTATAAGAAAAATGAAATTTATAGGTAAATGAATGGATGAAGAAAAAATTACCTTACTCCTCTCTACTTTCTAGGGCATCCACGTGAAGGCCAAGGTCCCTTGATGTTCTGTGGCTCTTAATACTGAGTTCTTAGAAAGGAGTATACAGTGAGGAGGAACCACAGAAGCCAGGAAAGTAAAAAGGGGCCAGAAGCTTGAGGTTTAGGAAAGAACAGAAGGGTACAGGTGATACAAAATGGGAAATAGAATGACTGGGAAGTGATCCCAACTGGGAATGAGTTAAAGGAAGTAAATATGGAAGAAAAAGAGGGTAAAAAGGAAAAATAGCATCAAGACTGTTTGTATATATATTACTACAGTCTGGTAGAAGAATAGAAGAATTCGTAAGGTCAAGAGATCCACAAGACCAACAGTAACAATTAACTTGGGTCTGTGGAAGCTTACAGAGACTGGAGTACCAATCAAAAAAAATTTAAAGCATATATAGATGGGACCTAGGCCTTCATGTGGATGCTCTAGAAGGTGGAGTGGGGGCTGGCTTTAAACAAGGACTCGGTTGTCTATTTGTAGACTTCTTTCCCCCAGAGGGCTGCAATGTCTGGCCTTAACTGAAGAACAGGCTCTTAGGCCTGATGTGACTTGATGTGCCTGAGAGGGTTGGTACAGGGAGGGGGGCTCCCCTTTTCAGAGGAGAAGCAGGAGGAAAGGGGAAGATGATGGAAGGATGAGACTGGAGGAGAGGAGGGAGAGGGCTGTGATCGGGATGTAAAATGAATTAATAAAATAAAAATATTTAAAATGCTAGCTGTAGTGTTATTTTATTTATTATTTTTTTAATTTTATGTATTTATTATGTATACAGTATTCTGTCTACATGTATGCCTGCAGGCCAGAAAGAGGCACCAGATCGCATTCTAGATGGTTGTGAGCCACCATGTGGTTGCTGGGAATTGAACTCAGGACCTCTGGAAGAGCAGCCAGTGCTCTTAACCTCTGAGCCACCTCTCCAGCCCATTCACTCTTGGCTTAGTCCTAGTCCTTAGTTTTAATAATAACATTAATATTGTTACATTATTAATTCATTTCACTTGTCTCATGATTGATTCCAAAATTCTTTTGTAGAATTCTTGAGCTCAAGTGATAATCCTGTTTTGACCTCTCAAGTTGCCACCTTCTGCTATTCCTCCTCCTCCTCTTAATTCATTGAAGGCATCTTTAACACAGATCTTAAGTACAGACGTGAACAGAAAGAGATGCTCGGGGAACAAATAAGACAGATCCCACACACGCTTCTCCATTAAGTACCCAACTCAACTGTTAAAAAAAAAAAAAAAAAAAAAAAAGCATGAGGTAAAGATATTCCTTACTGTAATAAAACTGCTACCATGCACTAGTCACCAGGGCATAAATGGTAATATTCTCAGGTAGGATACTAACTGGAATTATCAGAAGCCCATTTTGAATTCATGCCAGACATAAGTGTAGATACGGGTATATAATGTAGCAGTACCGTTCTCAAGGCCAAGGCCTTCCAGGGAATTTTTTTTTTTTTTTGTAGAAGACCTCTACTGTTATTTTTGTCATGACTTTGTTTTTGTTTTGAGTCTGTGTTCTGACTGGCTTCTTTAAACTTGTCCTGTCTCTTGGGTCTCCTTCAGTCCTTCAACATTCCATGTAGAGCTGAGAAGGCACAAGAACAAATGTGCACAAGGCTGAAAGGGCATGTCTTTCACATTCAGTAATGGTTTCCTTTCTCCTGAGTTAAATGACCTAGTGAAGTTGATTGAGAAAAAATGGCTGCCAGGTCCGGGTTGAGGGGGGGGGGTGTCATTATTTTTTTTGTTTTTTGTTTTGTTTATTTTTTTAAATACTTTATTTTTTTTCCTTCAAGTTACATCTCAGTCACAAACCCTTCCCTATTCCCCCTTCCTATCCCGCCCTTCCACCCTCTTCCCCCCAGCAGTTTCCCCTTTCAGTCCAACAGATGGTTCCTTCATTATAACAGTAAATACTATACAAAACAACAGATATAAATATGCCACATTTATGAGAGTTAAATGGCCCAGTATACCTTCCCAATGTCCAGTTTATACATATTTGGCCCCTGACTTTAACATTCTACTATCTAACCATCTCCATGAGTATAAAGGTCTATATCTGACTCAACATTCATACTAACTTGCAACACAATTTTAAGAGTATCTTCTTAGATCTATAACACCCTCTTGATTCCTAAACAACTCAAAATTTAACAATGAGACTCTAGCTGTCTATTCTTCAACCACCTCAGAGACCTGAGAGGGATAAATATATCTGCTTATATAGGAAGTGCAGGGCCTGCAGCTTCCAAAACTAAGAAATGACATACCAATGACTGCCTGGACAGTTCCCATTTTCTCTCCATACATTCCTGCATCAGTCTTCAGCCTTTGGGTCCTGTCTCTCTGACAGACATTTGTTGTAGAGCAGGGATTATGAAGGACTTACCTACCCTGTCTTGGCAGAGCTAGGCTGTCAACTTCCCTGCTACCAAGTTTTGTCCTTTTTGGACAGCAGTCTGTCTGCAGTTGAAGCAAGGGGTTTTTTCATGCCAAGAGATAGGCTTGCCATTAATTCAACCATCTCACACTGGAGATTCTTCGATGCTTATCTTCTACTTGGAGTAGAATAGGGGGTGCTGTCAGGCGCTGATATGTCTCGATATAAAAAAAATCTTAATTTAAGATAACATCTTTGAATGCCATATTCTGCAGATCTCTTGGGGTTTTTGAAGATGCCCTATCCATCTCTTGTATTTAGATAAGCAAATGTTGCCTGTCTCTTAACAACTTGATTACTGAGTATTTTAGAGAATATCTGTGATAGACTGTCATAGTAGCTAACAAAGTGACATGTTTGCATGACTAGGAGTTTGTTTTACTTTACTATCCTAGACAGTTTTAGACGGTTGGAATCAAGAGGCCAGAGCTTCACATTTTATTTTTAAGTATCTCTAGGTATAATACCATTAGGAAGCATTACCTTTAATTTTGTATCAATATACAAAGATCTATTCAATTGTGGTTAAATATGTTCTTAATTATGTATCAATATACAAAGATCAATGCCTATGTAGCCCAATACAATCTTAATATTACATCCATATACAAGGGTCAATACCATTGTGGCCAACTATAATCTTAATTTTGTATCAATATACAAAGATCAATACCGATGTAATCCAATACAATCTTATTTTTGCACAATAAACAATGGTCAATACCACTTTAGCCAAATATACTACTAATTTTGTATCAATGTACAAAGGTATAAGGGCATATTCAATAATCTGCCCCTTCTTCTTGGACCTTCCTGTGCTATGTCTATGTCTCATTTTTCTCAAGCCTATGCACTCCTACCTAGGAGAGGAAGAAGGATACAGAAAAGGAAAAGTAGGAAGTCCCTGGGTCTAACCTCCAAAACCCATTAAACAGGGCCATTTATCAGCTTGTAATCTCTTCCCCTAAATATCAGAGTTTTCTGTTATCCTTCAAATAACCAAAAAGAAGGGCGGAGAAACACCTTCCCACCCTCTGGGCATGGGACATCGCTCTCTTAAAGTGACTTCCTGCTGATTTGGGTCGTAGTAAACCTGTTTTGGGCACGAACCAAAATGGAAAAAATGGTTAAAAATGTTAGTACAATCCTTTTATGTTCAGTCCTTCTGTTCTCAGTTGTTTGGATGACCTAAGGAGTTTGTAGGCAGAAGCTGATCTTGCAGGCTTCACTGAGGTTCCGGCCGGGGCATTGTGTAGAGCTGAACGGTCCCAGCGACATTGGATTGCTGTGGTTGCAGGCCCCCCGATGGAGACAGCTATTGAGGAAGTCTGCCAGGCAGAATCAACTGGGTCACTCATCCTCCTTGGTGCCTGATTCTGCTCTCTGCTGAGGTTTCTGCTGTCCAGCCGTCCCCGGGCGCCCCGAATGGACGCTTCGATTCTCCTGGAAAGATAAGAACAGAGCCCTGCCCCAATCCCAACCCTGGGACAATTACCGTCTTTTTTTTTTTGGTGGGGGGGCTAGGTAATACTTCTCCTGAAGCAAATTTGGCCTTCCGACAACATAAAAAGCATTATCTTTTAATCCGGGTTAAAGAAGAAATCATTCTGTCACCTTGGAGCTAAACCAGCTCCAGTGTATATATTTTGAGATCCCAAAGGACAATCTGCCTGCATCAAGAAGGCCTTTTGTAAGTAGCCTCCAAACCTAGGTCCCTCCAAATCCCATGTGTGTGTCTCTGAACTCTAATTATTGGGATCAGAGACCTGTGGTTCCCATCTGACGGGATCAAAGATGTGTTCCACCACTCCTGGATCGAAGTCTTTCTCTATTTAGAGTTTGCCCTGCATCAGGCTGACCCTGAGCTCCGAGATCTGCCCATTTCTGTCTCCAGTGTGCTGGGACCAAGGGTGTACTCTTCTTGAATGGTGGGACCAAGAGTGTGCACCCTCACCACCCCGCTCCTTATGACTCCAGAATACATAAGACCACCAAATCTACGGTGCTCCCCCTGTCTCCCCTGAAGTCAAAGACATGTGACAACACCACAATTCTCTTTTATTTTACCTTAGCTCCATGTCTTCTCAACACCTGGAGGTCTGCAAAACCAGGCCGAATGGCTGTATCCTCTATTCCATTCACAGTGTTTCAGCCCTGCCACCTGCCCTTTTTTTTTTTTTTTGTTAATAAATTTATTTGTTTGTTGTTTCAGGTTACATCCTTATCATATTGTCCTCTTTTCCCGCTTCCCAGCCCCACCCTCCCATGCTCTACCCCCTGACCCTTCCATCTTGTTCCTCTGGGGTGGAGTGTCCCTGCCTAACAGTCTCTTACCACAGATCAGGAGTCATATGAGGGCCAAGAGCCTTTTCATTCACCGGGGGCCTACGAGGCAGTACTGCCAGTGAAAGGTGTCTCCTTGCTACTGGGGAATACTAAAAAAAGACCAACAAACACACAAACCCACAAAAACAAAGAATATCAACTAAAAAAGAGAGGAAAAATAGAAGGGAAAAGGAAAAAGAAAAAAGAAAAAAAGAAGGAAAAAGAAAAAGATAAAAAAAAATTATGTCCCTGTTCATTTTGGTGTGTTGGTTGTAGTACAGATATCCTGTACGATATAGTTAAAATCCTACTATAAGTGAATAGATGCCATGTGCATCCTTCTGAGACTGGGTTAGCTCACTCAGGATGAGCTCCTCTAGATCCATCCATTTGGTTGCAAATAGCATGATTTCATTGTTTCTTATAGCTGAGTAATATTCCATTGTATAGATGTACCACAATTTTTTAATCCATTCTTCAGTTGAGGGACATCTGGGCTGTTTCCAATTTCTAGCTATTACAAATAAGGCTGCTATGAACATAGATGAGGAGACTTCCCTATGTCTCAGTGAGAGGTCCTTTGGGTGTATACCCAGAAGTGGTATGGCTGGGTCTTGAGGCAAGGTTATTCCTAGATTTCTAAGATATTGCCAGACAGACCTCCATAGTGGTTGCACAAGCCTGCACTCCCAACAGCAATGGAGTAGGGTTCCCCTTTCTCCACACCCTCGCCAGCATGCGCTATCATTTGAGCACTTTATCGTAGCCATTCTAACAGGTGTTAGGTGGAATCTCAGGGTCGTCTTGAGTTGCATTTCTCTGATGATTAAGGTGTTGAACATTTCTTCAGGTGTCTCTCAGCCCTTATGGATTCCTCCTTTGTGAATTCTCTATATAGCTCCATCTCCCATTTTTTGATTGGATTATTTGGTTTCTTGGCCTTTAGTTTCTTGAGTTCTTTGTAGATTTTAGATAAAAGCCCTCTATCAGATGTGGGGTTGGTGAAGATTTTCTCCCAGTATGTTGGTTGCCGTTTTGTTCTAATGACAGTGTCTTTTGCCTTACAGAAGCTTTTCAGTTTCATGAGGTCCCATTTATTGATTGTAGATCTCAGGTCCTGAGCTGTTGGTGTTCTGTTCAGGAAGTTGTCACCTGTGCCAATGAGTTCGAGGGTTTCTCCTACTTTTTCTACTAGTATATTTAGTGTGGCCGGCTTTATGTTAAGGTCTTTGATCCACTTGGATTTAAGTTTGGTGCAAGGAGATAGGTATGGGTCTAATTTCATTCTTTTGCAAGTGGACATCCAGTTGGACCAGCACCATTTGTTGAAGATGCTGTCCTTCTTCCATTGTGTGGTTTTGGCTTCTTTGTCAAAGTTTAGTTGGCCATAGATGTTTGGGTCCATGTTTGGGTCTTCAATTCGATTCCATTGATCTACTGGTCTGTTTCTATACCAGTACCATGCTGTTTTTATTACTGTTGCTCTGTAGTACAGCTTGAAATCTGGGATGGTGATACCTCCAGATGTTTTTTCATTGTACAGGATTGATTTAGCTATTCTGGGCTTTTTGTTGTTCCATATGAAGTTGAGAATAGCTTTTTCCAGGTCTATAAAGAATTGTGTTGGTATTTTGATAGGAATTGCATTGAATCTATATATTGCTTTTTGTAGGATAGCCATTTTTATTATGTTGATCTTACCTATCCTTGAGCATGGGAGATCTTTCCATCTTCTAAAGGCCTCTTCCATTTCTTTCTTCAGGGGCTTGAAGTTCTTGCTGTATAGGTCCTTTACTTGCTTGGTTAGAGTTACCCCCAGGTATTTTATGTTGTTTGTGGCTATTGTGAAGGGGATTGTTTCCCTTATTTCTTTCTCGGTATATTTGTTTGTTGTATAAAGAAGGGCTTCTGATTTTTTTGAGTTAATTTTGTATCCTGCCACCTTGCTGAAGTTGTTTATCAGCTGTAAGAGTTCTTTGGTGGAGTTTTTGGGGTCGCTTATGTATACTAACATATCATCTGTGAATAGGGATAATTTGACTTCTTCCTTTCCAATTTTTATCCCTTTGATCTCCTTTAGTTGTCTTATTGCTCTAACAAGGACTTCAAGCACTATATTGAAGAGATATGGTGAAAGTGGACATCCTTGTCTTGTAGCTGAGTTTAGAGGAAATGCTTCAAGCTTCTCTCCATTTAATTTGATGTTGGCTACTGGCTTGCGGTATATTGCCTTTATTATTTATAGGTATGGTCCTTGTATGCCCGTTCTCTCCAGAACTTTTAGCATGAAGGGGTGTTGGATTTTGTCAAATGCTTTTTCTGCATCTAGCGAGATTATCATGTGGTTTTTTTCTTTCAACTTGTTTATGTGGTGAATTACATTGATAGACTTTCGTATATTGAACCATCCCTGCATTCCTGGGATGGAGCCTACTAGATCATGGTGTATGATACTTTTGATGTGTTCTTGAATTAGGTTTGCTAGTATTTTATTAAGTATTTTTGCATCTATGTTCATGAGGGAGATTGGTCTGAAGTTCTCTTTCTTTGTTGGGTCTTTGTGTGGTTTAGGAATCAGAATGACAGTGGCCTCATAGAATGAGTTTGGCAGTGTTCTTTCTGTTTCTATGTGGTGGAAGAGTTTGAAAAGTAATGGTGTTCGTTCCTCTTTGAAGGTCCAGTAGAATTCTGTGCTAAAGCCATCTGGCCCTGGGCTTTTTTTGGTTGGGAGATTATTAATGACTGTTTCCATTTCCTTGGGTGTTATTGGGCTGTTTAAGCTGTTAATCTGATTTTGATTTAGTTTTGGTAGGTGGAATTTATCGAGGAAATTGTCCATTTCGCTTAGGTTTTCAAATTTAGTGGAATATAGATTTTTAAAGTAATGCCCGAATATTTTCTGGATCTCCTCAATGTCTGTTGTTATTTCTCCCTCTCCATTTCTGATTTTGTTGATTTGGGTTCTTTCCCTTTGCCTTTTAGTTAATTTGGCTAGGGGTCTGTCTATTTTGTTGATTTTCCCAAAGAAACAACTCTTGGTTTCATTGACTCTTTGTATAGTTCTTTTCGATTCTAAGTTGTTGATTTCACCCCTAAGTTTGATGATTTCCTGCATTCTGCTCTTCTTGAGAGTGTTTGTTTCTTTTTTTTCCAATTCACCCAGCTTAGCTGTTAATTCGCTAATTTGAGCTGTCACAATTTTCTTTTTGAAAGCACTTAGTGCTATGAACTTTCCTCGTAGCACAGCTTTCAATGTATCCCATAGGTTTGGGTATGTTGTGTCTTCATTGTCGTTGGATTTTAAGAAATCTTTGATTTTCTTCTTTATTTCTTCCCTGACCCAGTGGTCATCCAGTAAGGGCTGCTCAATTTCCATGTGTGTGTAGGCTTTCTGTTGATTCTTTTGCTGTTGAAGACCAGCTTTATTCCGTGGTGGTCTGATAAGATACAAGGTGTTATTTCAATTTTCTTGTATCTATTGAGACTATCTTTGTGACCAACTATGTGGTCGATTTTGGAGAAGGTTCCGTGGGGTGCTGAGAAAAAGATGTATTCCTTTGTGTTTGGGTGAAACGTTCTGTAGATATGTTAGGTCCATTTGTTTCATGATCTCTGTTAGACTCAATATTTCTCTGTTTGTCTTCTGTCTTGATGATCTGTCCATTGTTGTGAGTGGGGTGTTGAAGTCTCCCACTACTAATGTGTTGTGATCGACGTGCACTTTAAGTTTTAGAAGTGTTTCTTTTACGAAAGTAGGTGCCTTTGTATTTGGGGCATAGATGTTCAGTATTGAGATTTCCTCTTGATGAATATTCCCTTTAATGAGTATATAGTGCCCTTCTTTGTCTTTCTTCATTAACTTCAGTTGGACGTCTGTTTTGTTTGATATTAGGATGGCTACTCCAGCTTGCTTCCTGGGTCCATTTGCTAGGAAAACCTTTTCCCAGCCCTTTACTCTGAGGAAGTGTCTATCTTTGGTAGTGAGATGTGTCTCTTGTATACAGCAAAAGGAAGGGTCTTGCTTGCGGATCCACTCTGTAAACCTGTGTCTTTTTATTGGGGAGTTGAGTCCATTGATGTTGATGGATATTAGTTACCTGGGGTTATTATTTCCCAATAGTTTGGTATAGGTGGTGGTCCTGTGCCTCTTTTGGTTTAGGTGCTGAGGGGTTTTCTATTCCCTTTGTTTTCTTGGGTGGAGTTTTCTTCTCTGGGTTGGGATTTTCCTTCTAGGATTTTCTGTAGGGCTGGGTTTGTGGGTAGATATTGTTTAAATTTGATTTTGTCATGGAATATCTTGTTTTCTCCATCTATGTTGATAGAGAGTTTTGCTGAGTAAAGTAGTCTGGCTGGGCACCTATGATCTCTCAGTACTTGTAGTATATCTGTCCAGGCCCTTCTAGCTTTTAGAGTTTCTGAGGAGATGTCAGGTGTAATTCTGATGGGTCTGCCATTGTATGTGACTTGCCCTTTTTTTCTTACAGCTTTTAATATTCTTTCTTTGTTCTGTACATTTGGTGTTTCAATTATTATGTGTCGAGAGGAGTTTCTTTTCTGATCTAATCTGTTTGGTGTTCTGTAAGCCTCTTGGATTTTTATTGGCATCTCTTTTTTTCAGGTTTGGGAAGTTTTCCTCTATGATTTTGTTGAAGATATTTCCTGGACCTTGGAGTCGGGAGTCCTCTCTTTCCTCTATACCTATAATTCTTAGGTTCTGTCTTTTCATTGAGTCTTTGATTTCTTGGATGTTGTGGGTGAGAGATTTTTTAGCCTTCTCATTTTCTTTGGATGTTGTACTGATTTCTTCCATCGAATCTTCCATGCCTGAGATCCTGTCTTCCATCTCTTTCATCCTATTTTTGATACTCACATCCGTAGTTCCTGTTCTCATCCCTTGATTCTCCACTTCCTCTTTTAACTCTGACTGTGTTTTCTTTATTGTTTCTATTTCTATTTTCATGTCTTGTATGGTTTTGTTCGTTTTGTACATTTCCGTCTCCAGCTTGCTTGTTTTTGTATGAAAATCTTTCATTGCTTTGTCCTTTTCCTGTTCAAGCTCTGTCACCTTGGCTTGGAGCTCTTTAATGGTGTTTTTCATTGTTTTGACTTGTAAAATTGTGGCTTCTTTGAATTCCTTCATAGATTTAAGTTCTTCTTGAAGGGACTCTATCACTTTCCATAATGCAGAATTGTCAACGTTTTCATGTGTTTCTGTTGGTGTGAGGTCATCCAAATTGGATGAGCTAGGATAATTCTGCTTTGTTGGAGTCATGTTTCCTTGATTTCTATTTTTTCTTGGACCTTTGGCCATTGGGTGCATTTAGCTGTCTGTTCTTGTCGTTTTCTGTGCTTGGATCCACAGGGGATGCTTTGGTGCAGAGGACGAGTTACTTGGCTATGTGTTGTTGCTTACAGGGGGATTTCAGGGTCAGTGTGGTTTTAATCGCCTGAAGCACTGTGAGCTTGTGCAGCCTATTCTCAGGTTGTGAGTAATGGACCGGGATTGTTTCACTGCTCCCAATTCAGACTTCTCTATGTTGCACTCTGAGTTATCAGCCTGTAATGGTTCTGAAGGTATGGACCTGTTTGCCCAGGCACCGATTCTGTGGGCTTTGTTTGTCGTCACAGAGGCTGACAGTGTCTGGCTCCACACCTAATATGTCTGGATTTTCCAGAATACAGCTATGGTCCCCTGACTTCTCATTTCTCACTAACCTTCTCGCCACAGGCCTGACCCCTGTGCCTGGTTCCCTCCCTGTCTGCCCAGCCACGGGTCTCCCTCCCTAGCTGCTCGTTCATGGGTGCACCGAGCCCCGGATCCTCCGGCCGCCTGAGTGGGCCTCTCTCCCCAGCAGCTCAGCCGTGGGTGCGCGGATCCCTGGCCCCGCTCGCCGCCTGTGCCGGGCTCCCTCCCCAGCTGCGCTGCCGTGGGTGCGAGGGGATTCGGCCCCGTCCATGCCAGGCTCCCTCCCCAGCTGCGCTGCTGTGGGTGCGCAGGGACTCCTCCCCGCCCGCGCCATGCTCCCTCCCCAGCTGCGCTGCCATGGGTGCGCAGAGATTCGGCCCCTCCCACCCACCTGAGCCTACTTCCCACCCTGATTACTTTGCCCGCCGGCTTCCCGCTCTCTCAGAACCTAGGCGTCTCGAGCGGCTGCGGACCACCTGCCGAGCACGCTGTTTCTTCCTTGCTAAGATTTCCACTATCCCACAAAGTTTCTTAAGTGGCTATAAGTTCTTTCTGAGGTGTGGGGAGCCCAGTAGGCTAGTGGGCGATCACCAAGTCGCCTCTGATTCTGCCTGCTGTGAGTTGGGGTCGATCTTACCAGGCGCCTCTCCAAATGGGAGTTCCTGAATCCCGGGTTTAGTGGCTTCCGTGTCTGCGAGAGATGGGGGAGAGCCTTACCCTGGGACTTTTAACAGTCCCGTGGGAGCTGTGAATGTTCCCGGGGGGGTCTAGCCCCTCCGGTTTTTGCACAGTGCCCAATAACTCTGTGTTTTTTATGGCTTTTTTTTCTCCCGCGTTCAAAATGTGTCAGTGTAGGTCGCCGCCATCTTGGTCCCCTCTCTGTAGTGTTATTTTAAATTCATAGTATCCCAGTCATTCTGTCTGTGAGTACAAAAGATTATAACTTTCTTTGTAGTTTAATTTTAGTGTAGTTAAATTTTGGTAGAAATTTACTGATCTTTTTAAATGAGATTTCAATGAAACTGTCTACCTATGTATGTCAAGAAGCTGATTTAAATCTGTGATAATAACAACAAACACATACACATTCTAAGTAAGATATCTTAAGCCAACAAACATGCTCTTATAAAGGAGGAAAATTCATTGTGGCCTCAACCCAAGGAACGAGTGAAAGCCTAGAACAGGAGAAACGATCTTACTGAGAAGATCCTCCAAAAACGTTATTCAATAGTAAGTGATAAGCCCTGAGTGTTCATATATACATATATATATATTATAGATATTATATCTATATTAGATAGGTAAGTAGATACATGATAGATAGATAGATACACAGATGACAGATCAGACTAGAAATTAAAGAAAAAGAAATCATGAAGTATAGATAGACCAAGAGGGTCCATGAGAGGGCTTAATGATGAGAAAGGGAAGAGTATAACAGAATATTTTATTTAAAACACTTATATTTATTAGTACTGAACAAATACCTATTAAACACCTATATCCTATATAATTTTAATATAATCTTAATCTTAACATTGTACCTAAAACCTAATACCTATAAACACTTAATATCTAAGAACACCTAACTAACCCTATTTTAATTTTCTTAAAAGGATATTAATATTCTTTTTTCCTTTATTTTTTATTTCTTCAAGTTACATCTCAATCGCAGTCCCCTCCCTATTCCCTGTCCAGTCTCACCCTCCCACCCTAACCCCCCATCCTGTTCCCTTTTTTTTCTTTTAAGTTGAAGGTATATCTTATTTCCCCCTACAGTTTCCCCTTTCAGTCCAACAAATGGTTCTTTCTCTTATAATAATAAATACAATACAGTACAACAGAGGTAATTAGGCCACAGTTATGAGGGTTATATGGCTTAACGTACATTCCCAATGTCCAGTCCATATGTATTAGGTACCTGACTTTAACATTCTACTATCTAACCATCTCCATGAGTTTAAAGTTCTATAGCTGACTCAACATTCATACTAACTTGCAACACAATTTTAAAAGTATCTTCTTAGATCTATAACACTCTCTTGACTCCTAAACAACTCAAAATTTAATTATGAGACTCTAGCTATCTGTTCTTCAACCGCCTCAGAGACTTGAGAGGGATAAATATATATGATTTTATAGGACATACAGGGCCTGCAGCTTCCCAAACTAAGAAATGACATACCAGTGGCTGCCTGGACAGTTCCCATTTTCTCTCCATACATTACAGCATCGATCTTCAGTCATTTGGCCCCGTTTCTCTGACAGACATTGATTGTAGAGCAGGGGTTATGAAGGACTTACCTACCCTGTCTTGGCAGAGCTAGGCTGTCGACTTACCTGCTTCCAGGTTTTGTCCTTTTTGGACAGCATTCTGTCTACAGTTGGAGCGAAGGGCTTTTCCTACCAAGAGATAGGCTTGCGACTAATTCAATCATCTCCCACTGGAGATTCTTCAATGCTCATCCTCTACTTGGAGGAAAATAGGGGGCACTGTCAGGAGTTGATATGTCTTGATATAAAAAAATCTAAAGTGAAGAAAACATCTTTGAATGCCATATTCTGCAGATCTCTTGAGGTTTTTGAAGAGGCCCTATCTATCTCTTATATTAGGGTAAGCAGATGTTGCTTGTCTCTTGCCGGTTTTAATTTCTGATTAGCTTAGGAAGTAACTATAATAGGCTGTCATAGTACCTAACAGAATGACCGGCTTGCATAACCATTAGTTTACATTTCTTAATTATCCTAAACAGTTCATGACAGTTAGTAGTAAAAGGCCGAAACATCACATTTCATTTTTTTTCTTTACCTCCTAACCCTTCCATCCCATTTCTCTGGGGTGGGGTGTCCTTATATAACAGTCCCTCATCTCAGTTGAGAGGTTGTATGAGGGCCAAGAGCCTCTTCATTCATTGGGGAATCTATGAAGCAGTACCATCAGTGAAAAGTGTCTCGTTGCCTGGGAGAGAGAACTACTAAACAAACAAACCAATAAGCATACAATAGATAAAAAAGACTGAAAAATAGAAAAAAATATAACTAATATATAGAAAATAGATAAAGAGTAAAAATTCAAAATAAGAAGTCTATGTCCAAGTTCCCTTTGGTGTGTTAGCTGCAGTATCAATACCTTCTACTATACAGCTAAAATCCTACTATAAGTGAATAGATGCCATATGTGTCCTTCTGAGTCTGGGTTAGTTCACTCAGGATGAGCTTTTCTAGTTCCATCCATTTGGATGCAAATTGCATAATTTCATTGTTCCTGTAGATCAATGGAATCGAATTGAAGATCCAGAAATAGACCCACACACTTATGGCCACCTACTTTTTGACAAAGAAGCTAAAACGGCACAATAGAAGAATCTTCAACAAATGGTGCTGGTCCAACTGGATGTCCATTTGTAAAAGAATAAAGTTACACCCATACTTATCACCCTGTACAAAACTTAAGGCGAAGTGGATCAAAGACCTTAACATAAGGCCAGTCACACTAAATCTACTAGAAGATAAAGTGGGAGAAACCCTCGAACTGATTGGCACAGGCGACAACTTCCTGAACAGACCACCAACAGCTCAGGACTTGAGATCAACAATCAATACGTGGGACCTCATGAAACTGAAAAGCTTCTATAAGGCAAAGGACACTGTCATTCGAACAAAACGGCAGCCTACAGACTGGGAGAAAATCTTCACCAACCCCACATCTGACAGAGGGCTAATATCCAAAATCTACAAAGAACTCAAGAAATTAAATGCCAAGAAACCAAATAATCCAATCAAAAAATGGGGGACAGAGCTAACTAGAGAATTCTCAAAGGAGGAATCCCTAATGGCTGAGAAACATTTGAAGAAATGCTCAACATCCTTAATCATCAGAGAAATGAAACTCAAGACGACTTTGAGATTCCATCTCACACCTGTCAGAATGGCTAAGATCAAAAACTCAAATGACAGCACATGCTGGCGAGGGTGTGGAGAAAGGGGTACCCTACTGCATTGCTGGTCGGAATGCAGGCTTGTGCAACCACTATGGAGGTCAGTCTGGCGATATCTTAAAAAACTTGGTATAGCTCTGCCTCAGGACCCAGCCATACCACTTCTGGGTATACACCCAAATTCCTCTTCACGGAATCATAAGAAAGTTTCCTCATCTATGTTTATAGCAGCCTTATTTGTAATAGCTAGAAACTGGAAACAACCCAGATGTCCCTCAACCAAAGAATGGGTCAAAAAACTGTGGTACATCTATACAATGGAATATTATTCAGATATTAATATTCTTAATGCAGAATAACTTGGTTTTGTCAATCTGGATACTACAGTCCCATCAGCCAGTCTCTTTCAAGCTTAGCATCTGTTAGGTCTAACTTTGCCAGTTCATATGGCCAGTTTACCTCAATCACTAGATTGTGATTGGCTTATAAAGTCAGTCTGTTTTAACCACTAGCTCCAAGTCAGCCTCCTCCATCAACTGAGACTCGTTCCTATAGACTCCTCAGCCAGTGTATGCTTCATGGCCTAGTTTCTCACCAACTCCACCTGCCTTTACTGCCAGCTTTATTTGTCATAAAAAGTCTTTCTCTGGCAGACTTTTGGTGAAAAGCCCCTATCTTGGACTGCACCTCTCAGTTAATGACCATTGTGGTCTCAAAAAGGACGAAAGGCATAATTTACTGTAAACTTTTCCAGCATACATTGATTTCTCAGTCTGTGTACTCAAGAGTAAGAGGAAGCAAAAGAGAGCAAAGTGTGCAGCTCTTTGGTTTATATTTTGCATCATTTTGCAATCCTTGGCCGTCTCAAGGGCCCACAACATTTCTCACGATATCCAGTGATCCCGTGGCTTCTTGTGGTAACTGACATCATCTGAGGCTTGTGTGGTTTCTTAGCCACACTCCTTCAATAGGCATTTCGTGTTTCTCACAGAACTATGACCTCAACTGGGCTTTGCCCATTTCAGCAAGTTAAAAGGATGCCAAGCTCCTCCTTATGTGGTGTCAGATGCTAAGCTGAGCTGCATCCTAATTCACTAAAGAGGCCTAACTTCTACCACAGAAGAGAGAAATTATGTAATGATATAATATATAATAATGTAAAAAGATAATGTATATAGAGAGAATTGTGTTTATACATATGTATTCAATACTTATTCATATTCATTTATATATTCAATATGTTATCAGATATGAATGTTTACATATAAATTTATATATACATATGTAATATACAGTCATATTTTTCTAATGAAAAATATAGATAGACAGACAGACAGACAGATATATAGCTGAAAGCAGAAATTAAAGAAAAAAGAGATTATGAAGTTTAGATAGACCAAGAAGTTGCATGAGAAGGGCTGGAAGCAAGGAAGGAAGGAAGGGAAGAGGAAAATGATGTAATGATATTATAATTTCTAAATAAATGAATATTCTATACTTAATCATTGGAATCTGTTAGAAGATGGTTTATGTTTAAATGCAGATTTCATTAAGTAAATACCAAAATAGACTTTCTAAACTTTCCATTAGGCTTTAGATCAGTTTTTTTTTTTCATTTTACTAAGTAGTAGTAGTATTTAGGAGTAAGTAATTTTTCTAAATTATCCATTGATAATTTGCTGCTGATCATTATTATACCAAATATAACCCTGTTTTCCTGGTTGCACAACAAATTTTGAGAGTGAATTCAGTTTTCTCGAATACTCATGTAGTGTTTACCACTTTACTCTTTCTAGTAAGGGCAAACATACTTGAGATTTGGACAGTAAGGAGTTATGAGATCTTAGAAGAGATTTTTATCTTACTTGTGGGGGAGGGACAGGGTATGGAAATATGTAGATACATACCCAGCCAGTCCTGGTGATTCACAGAGATCATTGCCACATTTTGTACACTATAACACTTGGGTCCATCACTGAAAATAGCACAAAATGAAATAATCATGGGAAAGTATTCCCACATGTTTGCATATGTTGGTACTTGTGAGGGCATACATATAATGACTGAATTTGACTAACAGGTGGAAATTTTTCAAATCAATTCACATACTTATTATTTCCTCAGCACCAAATACTAAGGATTCTCTATTAGGCAACATATTGGTAACAGACAAAGTTAATGTTGTATCATCTATGAAGGGTAAATATATCTGGAAAACTACTTGCAAGTATATGCATGCAAATTTGGTCTCCAGGACATTTTGCTGCACATCATTTTTCAGGTATTCTTTAGAGTAAAAATCTCAAGTACTGACATTTCAATTTTATAAAATTCTGAGTTGTCAAGTCATTGAGGTGTAAAATACAGAATTTCCACCTGCATATGTTTGATATAATAAGATGCCCCAGTTGAAACTTTGAAACACAACTTATGAAACAAAAAAGGGAACCATTTCCCCAACAATGTCATTATAGAGAATAACAAAAGTGCTAGAGTTAAAAAAGCACTGTGAAGCCAGCAGCAACCTTCAGGTCTCTCTGAAGGAGACCTGTGGGGAGTGATTCCATGGCATTTTATTTGAGTTTTCTATTTGGAGAATTAATAGTAAAAATGACTTCAACTTCATACTTAAAACATGTAAACATTTAAACCAATGCTAAATAAGTGGAAAAGATGCAATAGAAGTAATGTGTATTCCTTAATGAAGTTTGAAACAGGATATATACCTTTGAGCCTTTAGGTTAGATTCATATAAATGCAGCCAGTTTCTGCATAAGTCCTCTGTAGATATGCCTGCATTTGTAAACAAGATATATCAATGTTATTTTTTATTTAAACATTTATTAATTCAAGTACATGTTAATTTTTTAAGGGGTAAAAAGCTTCCAGAACTGGCTCTGTGCCTAAGAGCACTTACTGCACTAACAAAAAAAACCAAGTTTGGATATCAGCACCCTCACTGAGCAGAAATCAACAGCCTGTAGCTCTAATTCCAGGAGACTGGACACGTCACTGACCTCCTGTAACTCCTTCACATATATGGCATATACTCACACAGAAACACACACACACATATACAGGTAAATCAAAACTAAAAATAGAAAAATAGTCTTTGAAAAAGATAAAGTTTTCTAGAAATACTTAATCACAGGAGGGATTTGGCTAACTTTTAAATTATTTTAATCTCCTTTCCTCTTCTCATCTTCTCCTTCATCTTGCTTTCCTCTTTGCCATCCTTTTAAAACCATATTTTCCTACCCAAATATTCCTAGAAATTCTCAGGAAAGATTTCACAGCCTCTACTAGATGGCTGGCATCAGATCTTAGATGCTTTGTCATATTTCCCTAGATGGTAGCTATGGAAATATTCCATACTAATTCATCCCAGGTTAGATACAAACTACTCAGTTTGGAGGAGACAGGCATAATTGGGAAAAAGTATCATTTTTATAACAGGTAACATTAAAACTACATATGACCACACTTCTGAGGTAGTTGTATCCCTGTGACTCAGCTTGCCCCTTTCAAAGTTTCTATAATATGTGAAAACAACCCAAAATTGCATAATTCTAACCCTAGTATGTAGAGCTCCATTACTCAAGGAAACAGAGGCAGTCCTTTCTTCCACACACACACATCTCTGTTCTCATAACTTATTTTTCTTATTCTGAACATTCTTAAATATTAGACTCGTAAATTATTTTGTTTTAAGTACAATTTTAACACTAAAATATAAAGTATTTATATTTTATATAATATAAATTTATATCTTATATATTATATTCATTACAATATTTTATATTATGTAAAATATAAAATAATAGAGAAAATAAGTATACAAACATTAATACCTTATAATGTCAAAAATGACTGATTTTTATAATTGAAGCTAAGTATTTTACATAGTAGATACACTTGACATAACTTACTGGCAAATTTTGGTGTATGATGTTTTCAAATTCATTTGAAATTAAATGTTGTATTTTACAAATAAAACCTATGGTAATAACTAATTAAATCACTATATTTTATAAGTATTGCTATCCAGTTTGAAACTGGTTACATATGTCGACTAACTTTTTAAGCGACACAAATTTACTTTTGTGGAGGTTCTGATATACCAGGTTCTGGCGTGACCACAGCTCCTTTTGATTGCAGTGATAAGGATAAGGATAGTTGCCTTCATGTTGATGTCATTGTTCCTGCCCATTCCCATGGGTAGGTTCATTCACTCAGACATTCATTTGAATTTCTATTACAGGAAATTTAATCAGTTTTATTTCTTGTCTTCCAAAAAAACCTGTTCATTACAAAATGTTGCTTTTATTTTCACTATTTAACTAGTATTCCCTTAAATTCATCACCATCATAACCACTCCTTCATTCCATAAGCTTACATACAATCTTAAGATTTCAGTAAGTTTTTTGATTATGTGACATCTTTGTCTCTGGAGAAGAAATTTATAAGATGCTAGAATACAAATGATTCACAGTAAAACATGAATCATTTAGAGTTTTCCCGAAAAGTAAAATCAACAATAACAATGATGGAACAGTCAAACTAAGCAAACAAACATTAGCCCTTTCAAAAATTTTGTATATGCCATTTTAGGGCTACAGAAAGAAAAATTTAAGGTACAAATCTTTGGGTCCCCACAATTAATTGTGTTTAAAACAAATTCTCCCCCTCCCAGTCATCTATATTAGGTGGTCAGAATTTCCCAGTAATTATTCTTACAGAATCATGAACCTTTGCTTATATAAATAACAAAGACTGTGAAGAGCCTCTTTACTAAAAATGACCTGCACAGATCTAAACATATCATTGTGAGAGTCACAGAAAAACACCATTGCTTTTCGTCACCCTATATTCATGACCCCCAGTTTTCAACACAAGTGCTTTCCACAGAAAGGAAAGAAAGGAAGAGTGAGAAACTGTGAAGCTTAATAATGATAGTATGTCAATTGTGCAAAACAACAGAGACCGTCTAGACTGCGACATAACATTACAGAAGGCCTGGTATTCCCACACATGTTAACATTTAGGACAAATCATTTGTTTGTAGTCAAATGAACAAGGGAGTCTCTGACAGTTTTATATTGGACTGGACCTGCCTATGCAGTAAGCAGAAAGAATTAACAATATTTTCCGAATTATTATTGAAAATCTTCCAAGTGTTTGTAGAACACACTGTTAACTTCCAGCAGTACAATTGGAAAGCAAAGGCAAATGAATCTTTGTGAGGTTGAGGCCAGTCTGTTTAATAGAGAGTTTCAGTTCAGCCATGAATACAATATAAGACACTGTTCAAAAGGAAAAAAACATCCTTTTTTTTTTCATTAACAGTGATCATCCTATTTAAAAATAAGTTGCTGAAACTAAAAAAAGATCATGGATAGAAAAAGGTAGTTGCTTCAACTTCTTGGAAGCAGACATTATGCCTTGAGTTTTTATGTTTGTTAATTTTCATTTCTTAATATTAGGCAATTTGAGTGAATCTCCTCTGTGCAATTAATGCCACTATTGATAATTGGATCAATTTGTTTGTGTTAGAATGTAAATAACTATCTCCTCCATTTTCATAAATTAGGAGCATCACTCATTAGTTTAAGATAACTTGATGAAAGTTGGACACTAGATTGAGAAAAAAAATTAATTTCATCAGAAATAATAAAGAGATCATGAAGCAAGGCTATGTTGGAAAACAAGGCATGGAACTGAGAAATGAAAGTATTAGGACCCAGAAATTGAAGCTACAATATAAATGTACAAGCTTTTGAAGCCAGTGGCACATAACGGTTACTGAGAAAGGCAACAATACTATATTTATCTGTTTTTACAGGAAGATCAAAGTACAGCAAAAGCAAGATACAGTTACTAATCCAAGATAGTGAGAAGATCACTAGCCATTAAAGATATCAAATTTCAAACATTAAGGATATATATTAAATTAAAATTGACAAAATAATTTGTTATACATGTAGTAATATTAGATAACTGTGCCACTAAGGACCATAATCAGCATTTGCGTTGAAATAACTGTTTGTTATGAGTCAAACATTACATTGTGCCTAGCAACTCTTCAAGTAGCTGTTTTGTGCAATTGACAGATAAGTAAATCACGGCTGTAGGAGTTTCCTACATCCATTCCTCAATGTGAGAGATAATTTGCCTTTCTATAGGTGGAACTAATTCAAATCTCAGTTTATCTTACCTCATTTCTTAGTAGAATGAAGCTGTGAGTGATCTTGGTTCCTACTGATACCTCTTAACCTCTTATTTAATTTTAGTACTTTCAGTTATAATATATAGTACACATACATATGCATATACATATGTACATAAGCATATATTTCAACATATGTTTGTGTATATATATATATGTGTGTGTGTTACTGGTGCAGTGCAGTACAGTATTTTAAGACTTTAATTAATATAGCATGTTTTGTTATTAAATTGTTAATATGATATTTTTATTAAGTTAATTTTTTATGATATATTTTATATAATAATAGTTATGAGTTTAGAAACAACATGCAACAATAATTTTTGTTTGTCCTTAAACACTAAATATATTATCTTAAATGCAAATGTACATATAAATGGTTTAAATATACATCTACAAACAAAACTAATGGCTTATGTATAAGATATAACTTGAATTTTTTATAGATTTTTAAAAAGCATTTTGCAGGTACATTAATAATTTAGTAAGTATATGCATTAAACACCTCTGGACAAAATGCAATGGCTTATTTTTATGTTTTCCTTACCTAAAGTGAATTTCAGCACATTTACAGCAATAAAGAAAAATTGAAAATATGTTAATCTTCTTGTCACCTTTTGCTTCATTTTTCAGGATTATTGTTTCTCTAGCAAAGAAGATGAAGACCCATTCTTTTTGACAATGTAGTATGGACCATTTTATATTGGTGATTGTAATATTCATTTATAATCTATAATATAAAAATAATTTTATTTGAAACATTATTTCCCAGGTTTCTTTGACTTGGGGCAAAATTATTCCTCAGTCTTTAAATATATGATTATCTGAATAAGCAGCTAAGTTTCTCATAAAACAATTTAAAAAGAAAAACACAGAATGATCCTACTCTTCTATTCCAAATGCTACAAGAACAAAACTAATCCTGAAAACTGAATATAATTTTCAAATATTAACAAAAAAGACTTAAAATATCAGGTTTGCATTACTTACTCATTTTTAAAACGCTTTTGTAATTCTAATGACATTATCAACATCATTGTTCTTCTATTCATTCTTGCTTCCCTTGCACATTCAAGAAAGATGTACAAATACAAACAGGACACTCCAACTCCATTTGCCATCCACAATTTGGCAGTTCCTTGTTAACCCTTTCACTAAGGAAAGAGGAGAATGAAAATTAAAATTCTCATTCAGTGAAATTTTATTTTGGCAACCATTCTAATTTTTAGAATGTTTCTCCTTTCATCTAGTGTACATCCAGTCAACCACATGAATTTAAAAAATCCAGTTCATTCCCAATTCTGCATCTGGATTCTTTATCATTCTGATGAAAGGAAGGGTACACACATGACAGCTGTTATCTGGGATTGAGTCTGTGTTTTGTAGGTCATTGGCAGGTAGGACAGAGAGGTATTCTACAAATTATATTCCCAGTTGAGTGGATATTGAGACTCTAACAAACTCTGGGCACAATCTGTATCTATGTAAAGGACCAATTTGCATGCCATCTGGCCCCAAAGAATTGAGCTACTTCAAGTCTTAATGGAGACATTTTGGTTCTGGCAATCAGGGTTACAGCTATGTGGTGAGTGAAGTGCTCATACAGAAACACTGACAATATCATTGAACCAGCTAGAATAATGACCACAAAAGAAGAAGCCATCAAAGGGTGTCAAAGTCAAGAATTCCTCTTATTTTGGAGGATCCAAAGTGATTTCCATTTCATATTAATACTCAGTATTGAAACCCTGTAAGTCAGCTTTCATGACATTATACTCAAGACCCAATTTCAAATAAGATGGGGTGGGGTAGCTTGAATGTTCTTTCCAAGGTGCAACATACTGCGTCTGTAAATAACAGCTTGATAGAAAATTACAGCCATTAGGGTACAATGGTAAAGAGATTTTATTTCTATTTAATTCAAATTAAATCTGATTGAAAATGGATGGGGAACAAGGGTAGTTATTGCCAGGAATGCTATTACAGCTTCTGTTCAGCCTTTTCTCAGACCCTTTATTAAAGAGAGGCTGACAGCTTCAGCCCCCTCCACTGCTATTCTGTTTACTTTCTCTTCCCTGTGACCCTCTGTATAAGAGCTTCTGGTTCAAAGTAAAATTAGGGAGTGAGTCAGTGGAGCAGAGGAAAGAAGGCTTGAGCACAGCAACTCCTATCAGTGTTTATCTTAGAGTAAATAAAGCTTCCTTCACCATTCCCATGGTTATGTTTACACAACAACACTAATCACTTGGTTTGTGAAGTCTATGGGGTAAAATGGACACACATACACACACACACACACACACACACACACACACACACACACACACAATGTTCTGGCACCAAGGGCAAGAAAAGGCTTTGTAAATCTTTAAATTAGACAATAAGATTCCATATTTAAGATTCAATTTATCTCTCTGTAAGATATTTTTAAAAATCACAATATAATTCTCTGATAATTACAAATATTTCAGAGAATACTTCAAATCCCATAATTCAAACCTGGCACCTGTTAATTACTCATTGTACTAATTAATTTTCTCATAGTATAGTATAAAGAAATACAGCCCACCACAGTGAGAACAGTCACAGTGACCATCAAGTCAGAGACAATAATGTCAAGCTTGAATCACGTGGTTACATTGAATATGCAGTCTGCAGTCAGGAAATGGAAGCAGAATAGGGGGTGGAGCCTTAATAGATGATGGAAGCTTAAGGCTTTCCCACATCCCACCTCAGAACTGGCTGTGACTTCCACATTTTTCATCAAGATGCCACCTTCTAGAATTTCTGCAACCTCCAAATTTATTTTACATTATTAGAATTTAACTCAGAGCCTCACTTATTCTAGGCAATTGCTGTATCAAGTAAGCTATATCACTTACCCTTCTAACCTCTTTTAAAAGCTCATATTCTATCATTGATCCCACATACCAGCTGTAAATAACGTAGAGGCAACCTACAGAATGGAAGAACATCCTTAAACATCTGTCAGAGGATTAGCATACAGAATTCAAAAAGAACTAAAAATTATAAACATCAAAGAAACTAACAATTCAATAAATAATATGCTATCAGTCTGAACAAAGACTTTGCAAAAGTGAAATAGCAATGTTTTAAAAACATTTTTAAAAGTGTTAAACGTCAACATGCTTAGCTATCAGGTAAATGGAAATTTAAGCTACTTTGAAGTTCCATGTTCAAATGAAGGATAGCCTTTATTCATTTTTGGCATGTGAACTGATGCAACACCTATGGAGATTAGTGTGAATGTTTCTCAAAAACTTTTAAATATAACTACATGATCTAGCTATACCACGCTTGGTCATATATCTAAGGACCCTGCATTTTACTACAGATTCCTGCGTATCTTCGTCCACTGATACTCTATGCATAATAGCTAAGAAATGGAATTCTCCTAGATGTCTGTCAACTGATAAAGGGATATGGAAATGTGAAACATCTACAGAATGGACCTCTATTCAGTACTAAAAATGAAATTATAAAATTAACAGGAAAGTGAATCAAACTCAAAATTACTGATTGAGGTAATTTAACCCTAGAAAGATAACACTTTGTTAATCTCTTAAAATTATGTGTTTAAGTTAAGGTGCCCACAGAGACCACAGATAGGTTAAAAATTATAAAGAGGTCTAGGGGGTAAACAAATTATATGGAGGTAGAAGGGAACAATGTTAGTTATGGTAAAGTTTAAATGATCACAATACATTGTAAATATCTACTGAACATGTAAAAACTAAAAATAATACATTCACAATTTTTTAAAAAAGATGTTAGTTTTATGATGGAATACATGGCACACAGTATTGTACAGTTCATATTAGTACTTCAACACTGAAAATCTAGATGACTCCTACAGTAAGAAACCTGCTTAATTTTGTTCATTTGCATCATTAAGGGAATCATGCTTGTTAATTGTATTTTTTTAATCTGAAATACTTTCTAATAACTTTAGGAAAATGGATGAGGGAAACGAAAAAAAAAACAAAAAACAAAAAAACTTCTGTTTATCTAATCTACACTGACCTCCCTGTTCTCTGCGAATACAACTTGACGTGCCATAGATACCTGACGAAGAACTTTTTTAGCTGAACTCTCTTGTGATAGACATAATATAGGGACAGTTATTATGTGACACAACTCTTCTACAATTGGGACCTGTTTATCATATCATCGTGTTATCACTGATTATGTTGATAAATACTTCTTTTTTCCATTTTGCATGTTAAATTTCTCATAGAGAGGTTAAATGCCTTCAATTCTGTATGTAAATTGTAATGTTCTGCAAAACATTTTTTAAAGTTGAAGCATCCCACTGAGACCCTGAATGATTATGCAAATGCTAAAGTCATTTATTTATAATTCATTTAATAACTCCTGCTATGAAACTAATTGCTATTAAAATTTTTGATCAAGCCAGTAATATAGACATTCATAGCCAGAGTAGAGAGAAAAGATGAATCTATAAATATGCCAAAGAAAGAAAAGATGGAATTTTCAACACTATTGAAAACTATATCAGCTTTCATGCAGACCATCAATATGCAGTTTTGGTGCTTTACTTCTTATTAATTAGGAACTTAAAGACAAACAATAACTTCTGCCTATTCTATTTATTAAGTGTGATGTCTAGGATCTCAGCATGATGAAGGACATTCTTTTCACTGATTTGAACATCAACTCTCTATGAAATGGAATTCCACTTACAATGTACAATCATGAATGTCAAAGGAAAAGAAATGACGAATATTCCACTTAATAAAAAATGGTTGAAGTAGAGATCAGTTATTTACAGAAAATCTACCACCCCCCTTTGCCTATTTCATAAGGCTGTCTGTGCTAGGTTATGGAATATCATATAAATAAGTATTATCTATTTTTCACTGAACACACACCTTACCAGCATTTATGTCTTGACTGTGCCTCTATGGGGTTCTTCGGTTGTGATTTTCCTAATTTAAACAGAGAATTAAAAAGTATGAAATTGTATGTATCCCTATGCCAGGAACATTTTTAATTATTTTGTGGAATCTCATTTCAGTAGATTTTCATAGAGTAATGTATTTTCATAGAGTAACATAGTATAGAGAATACCTAATTATTTACCCAAATTAGACCCATGTTGAACATCTGACTACTAGAAATTCAGGATAATTAATATTTGGCTCAAGTTTATATTTGTAATAATTTGTTACAGTAGTAAATGAGTAACACTTACTACCCAAAGAAAGTCATTGGTTGGATATGAGAGAATCAGTCTATAATCCTAACATTCTGGAATATGAGGCAGAAAGATAAGGTGATTGAAGGTAGCCTAAGTACAGAGTAAGTTGAAAAAAAAGGAAACAAAGTAATATGTATGGTTAATTAGTAATTAAGAGATATCCTTTTGAAAGTAAAGAGTGGTTAAAGTCTGAAAGAATTCTAAACAACAAAATAGTAAAAGTTTATATTTCCTTTATGAGACTGTTAATAGAAAGTGTGTGTGTGTGTGTGTGTGTGTGTGTGTGTGTGTGTGTATGTAGGTAGGTAATTATACCTATAAACCATATTTATTATGCTTGTGATGACTAATAATGAAGTCAGAAACATAGCAAAGAAAAACAACATATTAGAGATGGCCTGGATCATCACAGCATAAAATAAACAAACAGATAATAAATAAATATTAATTCAGAGTATAATCCTAAGGACAAGAAGTTCAGTAGAAACACTACTCATGAAGACTGCAGAAGCAGATTCACTATCTAGACTATTAGGCTAAATGAAGCTTTCTTGGTAGGATTTTGAAAGCTACCAGGATTGACAATTTATTTTTCTTTTTTTTTTTATCTTTTTTTGTTTTTGAAGATACAACTCTCTAACTCTATTTCCTTTCTACCATTATTTTTTAGAAGAAGATAACTTGTTCCATAAGAAAGAAAAAAATTCTGATTATAATTATTTCTGTGTTAGATAAATTAGATTGAGAGGTCCAACACTTCTTGAGATGATTTGGACATTTTTTCATTCTGTAACAGACTGAAGCTTTTGACTATATTAGAATGTAGTGAGTGGATTTTGGATCTGAAGTTGCAGAGATAATCAAATAGAAGAGGATAAACTGTGCCATGAATAATAACAACAAAGATATACACATTCTAATTGCATGACCCTAGTGTGATACCGCTACATATAGAAAGCAGTCTTTGAAGACCTTTTCAAGTTCCAGATGTTCTGGCTTAAATTTTACTTGAACAGTATAGGAAGACTCTAAGTAATCATAAGCCTCTGCATATATAAAAAGGAAGCAAGAAAGACAATAAGGAGAAATATGAGCAGATGCAAGCAGAAACCAGAATCATGTGAACTACCACTCAACTGGCCATAGCTGGCTTTGAAGAAGAAAATGAGTTCTAAGCCAAGGAACTTAGGCAAAAATTAAAGGCTGGTAAAGTCACAATTAGATACTTAGAAGAAATCTTCAAACAGAATTCCTAATGCATTGATTTTAGTTTAATTAATTTTCTACTACCCTGCACAACCTTTTAAAAATCAATTCCTATTATTTAAGCCAATAAGTTTATGGA
This sequence comes from Lophiomys imhausi, assembly GCA_907164525.1. Lineage (NCBI taxonomy): Eukaryota > Metazoa > Chordata > Mammalia > Rodentia > Muridae > Lophiomys > Lophiomys imhausi. Next base: position 12,229,702 of record CAJQZJ010001969.1, read on the forward strand.
AATTTTTACAGTAACAATAAAAAAGCAAATGCAATGGGAAATTATACTTTTAGGCTCTTTACTCTGTGTCATTTTTGTCCTGTTAAATGGAGTTTCTTCAGTCTATTTAATTTTTGTTGACTTCCAATGTTGTAGTCATTACATTATGTTGATCTGTGCAGCAAGATCGAGTTCCAGTCTTTGATGCTCAAATTTCTAATTGATAATTTCAAACTGGTGATTTGTTTTTCTCATCTCTTCCTTTATTTAATACACTGCCAAATATAGTAAATAGCATGTAAAACACTTCAAGTTCAAACTTGTTCATGCATGGTATAAGACCACTGCTAATTGATCTGTCTTCCAAGAAACCAGCACAACAACCTTGCCAGCTCTTCCTTACTGTGTGTCATATTCTCATTTTCTCAACATCCAGGGAACATATATTCATCACCTGCCAACTGTATCCTAAACGATTAAATAAATAACACATATGTAAATATTTCTCTAATGTAAATATTAATGTATACATCAGTTATAATGCTGGATTAAAATACAAAGCAAAGAACTTCATGATATGAATATAAAATCCATTTTGCATCAATATTTTGTTATTTTGAAGACCAAAGAGGGGTCTACTTTGACTTATTCTAGTTTTGAGACCTAGAATGACAATGAAGTCATTTACGAGAATATTTCTGGTCACAGTAGCACACAGAGAGAAGTGAGAGTTAGTAGATGGTATTCTGGTTTCAAAGCCTCATACAATAAAACGCATGATTTAATTCTGCTCATATGTCATTATCCAAAGCACTTCTCATGGCCTCTAGTTTCAATACGGTAGGGAAGGGTATTTGGTATATCAAACAGTGGACAACTATGACCATCATATACATCATTTGATTGAAATTTAGAATACAGGTATATTCAATTTTATACGTTAAATTGCGATGCTGATTTTTGTGAGCAAATCTTTAGGCATAATCAATATTGCATGATACCAGTATTCATTGCAGGTAATGTTCAAAAGTAGAGAGTATAGCAACAATTTCTTTGTTCAGTCAGACACAGAATGTTGATACTAAATCCATTATTCCGTGCATGCTTGGCTTCCTTTTACACTATAGCTAGACCCATGTTGCAAAAATTGGGGGAACTCATTAAAGTATCATTTTTATACAATATTGTTAATGCCTTAGAAAGTGAGAATACAAATAGAGTTTTACCTCATTTGTTTATAGCCATATGAAAAGATGCCTTACTATCACATAAGAAGATAATCATCATATAAAAGTTAGTTACATAATAAAAATCCTATCTGGAAAAGCAACAGCAATGAGATTCCTTTTCAGAAATCTGAAAATGCAATAACTACGTATATTATGTAGTTACTGTTCTGTAGTAAACTCAGTATCTAGCTCACAAGAATATTCAAATGCATACCCAAAAAAACTGTGACCAATCTTTTGCTTTAATTTTTTTAAGGGTTTTTGGGGGGTGGGGAGGAAGAAATGTATTGGGTTTTTTAATAATTTTTAAAGATGTACTTTAATTGTGTGTATATGTGCATATCTGTGTAGGTGTATATGCACATGTGATTATAGGTGTCACACACTTTGGAGTAGAGTTACAAGCAGGTATGAGGTAACCTAAGTGGATGCTGGGAACTGAAGTTGGGTGAGAGCACTATGAGCTCTTAATGATTGAGCCATTCCTGAAGCCATCATTTTTCTTGAGGCAGGACATGTAGCATGCTGGCCTGGAACTTACAGGTAGTTTAGGATGATCTTGAATTACTAATTCTCTCTCTACTCATCTCATGTGCTGAGATGAAAGGTATTCACTTCCTTACTGGCTTGTGCATTTGGTAGTAAGGGATGGGGTTGCTGAGGTGGACTGTGGGTGGCATCTGCCCTGTTGTACCATATGAAGAACTTGAAGAAGTTGAATGGCTTAGGTATGCTGTCAACAGATAACAGATTTCACTGCAGTTCAACCACAGAACTGCACAATCATCCCGATGCAGGAAATCAGAAAATGGTAAAGAATGGAAGAGAAGTAATTAAGTCACATAAAAGACAAAGAGTCTACATTACTACTAATTTATATCGTACATTAAATTCCCAATTCCACAGTATCTTTCTAAGCCCTTACAGGCTTATAGGGAGAGCACAATATTTTGTAAACAGCAAGCTGTCAAAATTAGATAGTACTGATACAAATTCCATGAATACTGCTGAATCTAAGGCCACATAGTTACAAGACTTATTAAAAATCCATGATTCTATAAAGCTTGTAAGAGACAGGGTAATAAATGAACTAATGACAAGAATCTATCCTGAGCGATTACTCCCATAATGATGCCTTAGTGACCCTCAAATAAATGCTTAATTTGTTTCTTGGCAGGTAACACCCTTGGAAGACCTAAGGTGATACGGTCAAAGTAATATGAACAAAAATTGCCTTTTAATAGCTACATAATGAAGCCTGCAGGATTTTAAAACATGAGAATAAACTTAAGTATTTTACTTTGTGATTTTTTTTAAGTCTGAATTCTGAAACTACCATACCAGTGTGACTGCACTATTTTTAGCAATTGTTAAAATATGTGATTTTTCTTTTTTTCACACTTACTGGGATATGTCAATGACTCTAAATTAAGATATAATATTATTCTTTATAAACCTAAATGTAACAAAAATTTTACCAAATTAACCATTCATAAAAATTGATTTTAGATATAACATTGAGTATATTTCTGTGCCTGAATTGATTACCTTTTATATTTACAAAATACTGCCATTATTTTTCCTACTACATTATATTGTCAAAAAATCTGGCTGGTTACAAACATCATTCTTAAAGGATTTATTGTTATTGTTGTTTTGATCTTTAATAAAAGCAAGAAGGAATGCTATGTTCATGTGTATGATTTTGATAATATCTGTCTTATGATTTTGAAGCTGTCTGTCCTTTGACTTTGATTATATTTAGGGATTTATTTATTTTCTTCCAGGGAAAACAATTTCACCCAGAAAGTTTGAAACAGCACACAAATTGGTTTTGATCAGTATAATGGAGGAAGTGTTTCATTTATCAGGAACCTTACCTTATATTTTTGTATATTAGACAGGGTCTCACTGTAGTGCATATTGGCCTGCAACTTACTATGTTGTCCAGGATTGACTCAAACTCCTAGAAATCTTCCAAACTCAGTCTCACTATTGAGAGATTTACAGGCAGGAGCCACCATATCCAGATCTTCCTAAATCTTTCTTATCAATCAAACAAGTCATCTGTTAGCTTTAGAAAAACAGGCACCCAGGAGAATCTTTTGAAAGCCCAAGGCCAGGAGAAGTATGGAATAATTTCAGTCTGTCTGAAGACAGGGAAAAACAATTTCCTGCTGGAGTCAGGCAGGAAGCCAGTTCTCCCTTTTCAGCTTTGATTCAATTCAAGCCTTCAAAGCATAGCAGGATTTGCACATACACGGAGGACAATCTGCTTTATTCAGTCCAATTCAAATGTCAATTTCAATCAGAAACACTCCCACAATACACACAGAGTGATTTTGACCAAATATTTGGTACAGTTCATACAATTAATCATCATCACCTCTATTCCATCATTCAGTATGAAATTTATAATTGTACTATATTTTTCCAAAAGTATAACAGAATTACTTATATACTTAGTCATTTGTCTTTATTTTATTTTTTGAAACATGATTTTTAGTTGATTCTGTGTTTCAAATTATGCATCCCAATCCTACTCCTCTCCCCATACTCTGATATCCACCCTCCACTTTTTCAGCCTGCTTACCAGATACACACGTACATGCACACACAAAACAATAGAAAAGTATTTCATTGTGGAAGCTGTAGTATGTCACAGTGTGCCCCACAGTATAGCCTCTCTGACCACACATTTTCACTTGCAAATGTTCGTTTCAATGAGTCATTGTTCTGGTTAAAGGTCTCTGTCTTCTGTGGCAGCATCAATATTGGATCCTCACTGGGACTCCTTCCAGTTGTCCTGTTGTTGTCTTATGTCATGGATATACTGCACTTTTGAATCACAAGATTGGCCCTTTCATGCATCCCAGCCATTTGCAGATGATGTAGCTTTTGGGATGGGCCAACTCAGAGCCCTGGATCTGGACCCAGTTGATAGCTGAGCTTTTCATCCTGCTCTCCCTGCCTTATCTCCCTGGCTCTCATGCCCTCAGGGCCAATTCCTCTGCCTTCTATAGGGGTAAGGGAGGGTGTATCAACCCTGCCATCTCACCGCAGATAAGTGTCGGGGCCAGTTGTCCTGTTCTTTTTCCCTTGGGGCCAGCTCCCCTGCACCCCCATCACCAGAGTCTGTGATGTCTGTCCAGGCAAGTTGTAAGACCCACTCTCTAGAGTGCTGCAGCCAATGAAGGATAGGGCCAGATCACCCACCCTTATGACTGTGTGGGCAGCTTTTCGGACTGTGTGTTGGGGTCAGTGTTCCCACACTAACACCATAGGGAGTAGCTCACTCCCACTCATACCGCCAAGGCCAGCTCCACTCCTCTGACTGGGCAAGACGAAATGCCTGCTCTCCTGAATACTACCAGTGGTGAGAGGTGAGAAGTGGGGCCCTCAGATAGTGAGGGGCAGTGCCAGTTCTGCACAACCCCTGGACCTCCATGTGTTCCCAGAAAGCAGCTCCAACCAGGGACATCCACATGTTCTCTAGTGGTAATATGAGCCAGGAACATTGACAACAACCCCCACTACTGTGTAGTCACAAACATAAACATGTCTCTCAACAGCAACTTGGGCTGAGACTTCACAATGACCCCAGGTGGCAGGGCTGGTCATTCACTACAGGTTACTCTTCTCCACCCTCAAGTCTCCAGTTCCATCTCTCTTTATAATACCCAAACTGTTCTACTCTTCTTTCTCTCCCATCTGTCCACCAATACTTGTACATTGTGGTAGCTCCAACTGCAGGTTGGCCACATGGCTAGAGGGACCCTGGGTGATATCTTGAGTCAGCAGGCTGAATGATATGGCAGCAAGCATGTGTTGAGCCTTCCTGGACTGTGTGCTGGAGGGTAGGTCTACAGGTGGCAGGGAGTCTGCAGATCTCTGTCTGTCCTCCTCTTCCCTAGCTGAGCCATGTGTTGATAGGGTGAGTTCTGTGTATCCATGGCCCACCTGTGCAGTGGCCAGAGGGCAGGTCTGTGGAGGATCTTCCCCTACCTATAATGAGGCAGAACACTACAAATCTCTGTTTGTCTTCCTCCTCCCATGTTGAGATGCCTGGATTTGATTTGATTTGATTTTTATGTGTCCTAGGCACAAAACAGCTTTGGCCAGCAAGTCAAAGATCAAGCTAGGAATAACAATTGACTGCTAACTGCTCTGTTTTTGACTAATATAAGCACTCTGTCACCAACAAGGTGTCTCTTTGCCCATTGCCATGGAAGGGGAGAGTAATTTACCTTTATAAAAACATTTTTCTTAAGTATTTCCTTTACTCCTAAACTATATCCAAGTGGGAGTAAAAGATAACTTGGTTTTGCCTGAAATATTATTTTTTTAATGTTTATTCATTACTTCAGGTTACATCTCCATCACAGTGCTGTTTTTAACTGAAATACAACTACTTAATTTTCTCCCCTCTCTTTCCTAGTGTTAGCGTCTTTCCTATGGCCTAGCTTCCATGGTACCATGATTGCATGGTATCATGGCAAGCTACCAAAGGAGAAAAACAATTAAACAGCCCTACCCAGCTGCAACATATATGAACCACAGAAATTATTAGCATGGTAAAAAAAAATGCATAAAAGGGCAATAAGTTGCTCTCACGTATCAGTGGTAATCAACAGCTACTTAATTGTACTTAAAGACAACTCAAGTGGAGGAAAACCATGTCTGATACCGAAAGCTTAACCAGTATCCCAGGCTAGTGATGTCATGGCCTCAGAAAAGAATCTACTCCTAACACTTTGACCAAATATTATTTTAATTGAGTGTGAAATCTCAATCTGAGAATAAGCAAAAAGATATCTAAAGAATTTGCTTTCTCTTTTTTCATAAATTATCTTTACCCCAAAATCCTATTACTTTTATCTTTCTAAATTTATGCTATATAAGCATATACTCTCATATAATTTGGATAAAATAAATATATTTTAGTTTGTAGAGTTTTTTAAGATTATCTTTTCATACAACTTTAGAGCTTTCAAATGACACCTTCTCACTTGAAAAATATATTTATTTTCCCTTAACCTACTTCTAGTATTAAAATTTCACAACTCTGACATGTGTCTTTTTTAATTTATTTTTATTTCTTCAAGTTACATCTCAATCACAATCCCCTCTCTACCCCCCTCCAGTCCCACCCTCCCACCTTCTTCCCCTCAACTCCCCACCCCCTACCCTTTTTTTTTTTTAATTTTAAGGTACATCTTTTTCCCCCAATAGCTCCCCCTTTCAGTACAACAAATGGTTCGTTCTCTTATAACAACAAATACAATACAAAACAACAGAAATAAATAGGCCACAATTATGAGAGTTATATGGCTTAGCATACATTCCCAGTGTCCAGTCCATATGTATTTGGCACCTGACCTTAACATTCTACTATCTAACCATCTCCATGAGTTTAAAGTTCTACATCTAACTCAGCTTTCATACTAACTTGCATCACAATTTTAAAAACATCTTCTTAGATACAGAACACCCTCTTGATTCCCAAACAACTCCAAATTTAACTATGAGACTCTAGCTATCTATTCTTCAATCACCTCAGAGACCTGAGAGGGATAAATATATCTGATTATATAGGAAGTGCAGGGACCGCAGCTTCCAAAACCAAGAAATGACATACCAGTGGCTGCCTGGACAGTTCCCATTTTCTCTCCATACATTACAGCATCAATCTTCAGCCGTTTGTTCCTTTCTCTCTAACAGACATTGATTGTAGAGCAGGAATTATGAAGGACTTGCCTATCCTGTCTTGGCAGAACTAGGCTGTCAACTTACCTGCTTCCAAGTTTTGTACTTTTTGGACAGCATTCTGTCTACAGTTGAAGCAAGGAGTTTTTCTTGCCAAGAGATAGGCTTGCCACTAATTCAACCATCTCCCACAGGAGATTTTTCGATGCTCATCTTCTACTTGGATAGAATAAGGGGTGCTGTCAGGAGCTGACATGTCTTGATATCAAAAAATCTTAAGTTAAGAAAACATCTTTGAATGCCATATTCTGCAGATCTCTTGAGGTTTTTGAAGCCACCCTATCTATCTCTTATATTTAGATAAGCAAATATTGCTTGTCTCTTAGCAACTTGATTTCTGACTAGCTTAGAAAATAACTGTGATAGACTGTCATAGTACCTAACAAAATGACAAGCTTAAATGACTATTAGTTTGCATTTCTTAATTATCCTAAACAGTTTATAACAGTTGGAAGCAAAAGGCTGAAACTTCACATTTCATTTTTAAGCATTACTAGGTACAATACCTTTAAAAAGCATTACCTTTAATTTTGTATCAATATATAAAGATCAATACCAATGTAGCCAAATATAACCTTAATTTTGTATCAATATACAAGGATCAATACCTATGTAGGCTAATACAATCTTAATTTTGCATCAATATACAAGGGTCAATATCATTGTGTCCAAATATAATCTTAATTTTGTATCAATATACAAAGATCAGTACTGATGTAGCCCAATACAATCTTAATTTTTCATTAATATACAATGATCAATACCAATTTAGCCAAATACAATATTAATTTTGTATCAATATACCAAGATATAAGGGTATATTCAATAATCTGTCCTTTTTTCTTGATCTTTCCTATACTATATCTATGTCCCATTTTTTCTCAAGTCTGTTCACTCCTACATAGGAGAGAAAGAAGGATACAGAAAAGAAAAAGAGAGAAGTCCTGAGTCTAACCTCCAAAACCTGTTTAACAAGACCATTTAACAGCTTATAATCTCTTCCCCTAAATAACAAGATTTTCTATTATCCATCAAATGACCAAAAGGGGGGGGAACACCCTCCCCACCTTCTGAGGATGGGGCGTCGCTCTCTTAAAATGACTTGTTGCTGATTTGGGATGTAGTAAACCTGTTTGGGGCCCAAATAAGAATGGAAAAGTGGTTAAAATGGTAATAGAAACATTTGATGTTCAGTCCTTGTGTGCTCAGCTACTTAAGTGCCCTAAGAAGTTCCTAGACAGAAGCTGATCTTCAGGGCTTTACTGAAGTTCTGGCTGGAGCAGTCTGTGGAGCTGAACGATCTTAGTGATTTTGAGTTATTGTGGTTTTAGACTTTTGAGGAAACAGCTATTGAGGAAGTCTGCAAGGCTGGATCGTCTGGGCCACTTGTCTTCTTTGGTGTCTGATCTGTTTTCTTCTGAGATTTCCATTGTCCTGTTGTCCCTGGATTACTTGATTGATGCTTTAAATCTCCTGGAAAGATAAGAACAGAGCCCTGCCCTAATCCTAACTCTGGGACAATTACCTTTTTTTTGGGGGGGGGGGCAGGTAATATTTTTCCTGGAGCAAATTTGTTTTTTTGAGGGAGGGAGGGAAGGAAAGAGGAAGGGAGGGACCAGGATGGGAGGAGGGAGGAAACTATGTTCTAGAAGTAAATAATACTTTTTTAAGAAAAGAGTTAATAAGCTTAAAAAATATAATAAAAAATATAATATAAAATTTTCAAACTATAATTTACCAAAGGTATACTCGCCTTACTGTCATTAAAGGAAAATGGCCTTAATTTCAGATTAGAATGTTGAGTGAAGGTGGCCACATAGATTACACAAACTTGATAGCAGCTTAAAAGTTCTTTTTTTTTGTAGAAGTATAGGATATTTCTTTTAGCATTGTAACAGGTTTACAATACTGTAAATAAATTAAAGGTTATTGCTGTTCAACCTGGTTTTATAAACCTCCAAGAGTTGAAAAAACTTGGAGCTAAGGTAAAATACAGGAAATGCGTGGTGTTAGCCAATGCCCTTAACTCCAGCAGAGACAGGAGGATCACTATAGAGTTGTCTTATAAATTCTAGAGTTACAAGGAACAGGGTGGTGATGGTGCACACCCTTAATCCCATCATTTGAGAAGAGTACACCCTTAATCCCAACATGCTAGAGACAGAAACAGGCAGATATCAGAGCTCAAGATCAGACTGACACAAAACAAGCTCTAAATAGAGAAAAACTGTGATCCAGGGGTGGTAGAGCACATCTTTAATCCCATCAGTTGGGAACCACATGTCTTTGATCCCAGTACTTAGAATGCAGAGACAGGAACATAGGATTTGGAAGGATTTAAGTTTAAAAGCTACTTACAAAAGGCATGCTGAAATTCAAACAAATTGTCCTTTGAGATCTCAAAATATATACACTAAAAGTTTGTTTAGCTCCAAAATATCAAAATAATTTCTTCTTTAATCTGAATTGAAAGATAATACTTTATATATTGACATGTGTCTTTTGAACTCATCACCATATAAAGATTATAGTACAGATTATATAGTATAGACATATTTGTCGCAATGATTTTTTCATTTTTTTGTATCATTGAGTTTCAGTGATGTATGAGGAATAAAAGTAAACAATCTATCAGAATCTGTTCTCTGAGTCTGTTACTAAAATATTGCTCCGGCCTCCTTGGACCTCCCTTTCCCTTGTGATCTCTGTAGTTTGAAGTCCCAGTGATACAAAGTGTATATCACAGCATAATCGAAAGGGGCTATTGATGAGAACAATGTAGTCATGGAGTGAGAGGAAAACAAATACAAAGCAGAGAGACCACTGTGCAAGACACTGTGCATAACACACTGTGAAGATTGTACTGTCCACTGCTGTGAACAGAATGTGGCCATAAAACAGTTGTGTCATCCTTATCCTAGATTTAGGCAGGCCTTTTACTCTTTCTTAGTTTCTGGGATAAACAGTTGCCTGAGGTACAATTGCCTATCCAGGTGACCAGCTAGCACATTTAGGTGAACTGCTCATTTATTCATTGATGTGGTTACTTAAGACAGTGTGTCATATATCCAAGGTTGGTCTCCAGCTGTCTATGTAACAAAGGAAGACCTTGATCTTATGACACATCTGCTTCCATCTCTTATGTACTGGGATTATAGATAGACACCACCACATCCAATTTACAAAGCTCTGGAGAGTGTCCCCAAGCACTCTATCAAAGTGATATCAACTTATATCCCAGGGTCTAAACTAAGGGAATAAGTAACAGTATATCTCCTCTTTACCAGAAAACATGTGCTGATATAGCAACCTTGTAATTTTTTTGACAGTTTAGAATATAATCTTTATTCAGTTCATTCTTTGAACTAGTAATCTAAGTCCTCAGTTTGATTTACTGAATTTACAAGCTACTGATGATGAAGGAACAGCACATTCTTAATGATCTCTAAGTCTGACAAGTTACCAAACATAACTATTCATTAGATGTTATAAGATGTTATATTTTTAGTGATTTTAAAAGCATATTAGTGCATTTTTCTAAATGTGTTATGAACCACCACACACATCATGTTATTTGGAGCAAAATAAGCATATTTTAGTTTGTTTAGTTGTCTTTGATATTATCTTTTCATACAATTTCAGAGTTTTCAAGTGACAGCTTATTTGAGGAATACATTTATTTTCACATACCTACTTCTAATTTTAACATTTCTACAACTGTGGTATGTATCTGTGGTATGAAATCATCCTAATATAAATACGTAAATGTACAGTAAAAGGAAACAGCTTGACAAAGACATTCTGAGTGTGGAATCCAAGTTTCCTGGAGGCTTTAGAAAATGGGTCTTCCAGAATTAGTAAGAGATTATATGAGTGAAATTTCATTAACAAAAGAAAGCAATTCTGGGCCCTTTAAGGCTTTGAGTAGTGTATAAAAGTTATTTAGAAACTAGACACTACTTCTGCATCTCATTTACCTAACTGATGAGAGATAAATGAGGCAAGCATTTAAAGCACTGCCTTGAGGTGGTTTTTGCACATGATCCACACTCTAACTCTACTAAAAGACATGAGAATCATTAACTCTCTGCTACCAGAGTGCCAGCAGCAGTCACTAACCTTTCCTACTATAAATAGTTTCAGAAATAGTAATAGAACAATTATACCTCATGATTCTCATCACTGATTTAGTTCATTTTTGTATATCCAAACCAGAAACTCTGCAAATGATAAGAGTTTATTACATGTAAACAGGATACCATTACTTATTTAAAATGTCATTAAATCTTACTGTGATTGTGTGAAAATAATTCTTCATTCCTCTTGGGAGGTCTTTTTTTAATGAAGCAACTGAGAAATAAATATCCTGTAGATTGCTTTTATTTAGCAGATGAAACTTTCATTTACTCAGGAGAAAGAATATCAACACCCTTTGTACAATGTTAAAATGAGACTTGAGGTTATTGTCAAGACCAGACTCTTTCACTGTTATTAATACAAAGATGATGTCTTAAAGTCCACATTTACAATGAGACGGAATTAATATTAATTTGGGGATGTGACAATTCCCTCTAGGGCTTTCATTCTTGCACACTATCACTTTGTGTTATTGCATTGAGATGAACGACACAAACATGGCATTACAGCATAGCTAACATAAACTTCCACTCCATTTCTTCCCTTCAGGAGGTCTTTTGACAGCTAAATCAAGGCAGGTAATGTGAATGCCAACACAAAGCTGTGCCTGCGAAAGCATGTTTTCTCATTTCTTATTAAATCCATAAAACCAAAATATTTTAGAGCACATATATATATACCCTAAATATTAATGGAACCATTGAAATACTGACTTTTACAAAACAGGAAACCTAAATGAAATCGTGTATTCAACTTCTTTATTTTCAATTTTTAGCATAAATATTTATTCATTTTTCATTTGAACCTGATATTTGATGCTCTACTCTATAATTCTAGTGTGAAAGGCATTATCAATTATTCAGAATAAAATTTAGAGAAAACATGTTTAATTTACTTATACTTCATATTGTCTTTTATTTCCGAATATACCATAAAAGTTTCATGAGAAAAAAATGATGATTTTATTTCTTCTCTCCAATATATACAATGTCTACTTTTAGTCTGTATTGTCCGGATGAAAACAGTAAATGTGACTTTGGGTGACAATGATAAGTCACCTCTTACTTTCCTTTATGAAGACTCTGGCTGAGTTAGTTAGGAAGTGGACAAAAGAGAAGAGAGCTTTTCAACATTTTACAATCAACTATCATGAAAACATTATAGTTTCTATCTGCACACTGCTATATATAAAGAAAAAATATTTGTACTTGTAAAATGCTAATAATCATTTAAATATACACATATGTTGAATTCAGTAAAGGTTGTTGCAATAAATTTTTTAAAATGTTTATTTTAGAGTTCCATGTAAATCAACGTCAAAATACAACACAGTGACAAAGAAATAATTTCAGGGTTATTGCTGGGATAACTTTCCCTCACATTGAGAAGGTGTGTCTCTGTATTTTCAGTTGTTGATTACCATAAAGGAAGAGAGATAAATGCTGGCAGGATTTTAGTATTGTCATATCCATGACCCATCACTGAGTTTTCTATTTGTAAATGCTTGTCCTTCCATACCTGGTGGAAAGATAAAGGCCAGGAAGCCTTCATGCCTTAAGGCAAACAAAGAGAGGGTCAGGTGCTGTCTTCCTGCTGATTTGTTATAATAAAGAACTGATAGCCAATAGCTGGAGCAGGAAGTAGCAGGGCCGAACTTCTCAGCAGGTCGTGCCTAGGGGATATGGGAGAGATCCAAAAAGAGGTAGGAGAATCAAAGGAAACATGGAAGAAATGCTGAGCTGGATCAGGAAAGTAAAGAACTCTGGCAGACAAAAAGCCCTGCATGAATTAGAAACTAGCTGAGAGTCTGTCTCAGCAAAAGGCCTAAAGCTTTAAACTATATAGAAGTCTCCATGTCTTTATTATTGAACCACTAGCCTGCAGTAGGCAATTAGCATGTTCAGGATAAGCCTTACAATTGCACCTCAATAACTGCCGCAAAAGAATACTATTCAGTCTTTTTGCACCTGTTTCTTGGTCTGAAATCTAGGAAAGTTTTAATAGTCATGTCCACAGAGAACAAGAGAATTAAATGAGTTGGTGAATCCAAAGCATTTAGAACAGGGCCTAATATAAATCAAGCCCTGACTCTATTTAGTTATTATGTCCTTATGCATAGTACAACTAAGCTATCATATTATTGTAGTAAACTTGGGGTAACTTTAAGCCCACAGTTCCACAAGTGGCTTGTCACTAGTTGATTTATTATAATGCCACTTTGTTGACTCTGGTTTTTTTACTGTTCCATAGAAAAAGGGCATTGTATGTGTGTCTTCTAAATATTAAGTCTCATTATTGCCCTAAATTGTGTGAATAGTAATAACCTGGGGAATTAGACACTTGGATAATTTTAAAGATTTTCCAAAATAGAAACTCCATTGTAACATCCTGGCAAAAGTTTACTATGTATCCATTCAGAGTACAGACTGATAAAGTGTTATAACAGATTCTGTGCTTTGATTTTCAATTATCTTGCTTGCTTATCATCATTTTCTTTCTTAGCTTATTCTGGATACCTTTATACCTACATCATAATGTGGGTGGTATATCATTTATGCTTGGCTGCCATTGGGACTGATATTGAGATAGTTTTAAAGCTCTGATTCTTTAAATAGCAAATAACAGAAATATCTGCTCAAATTTCTTAAATAAAATAGAGTATGATGTTCCCTTACATATGAGAGGTAGAGTATTCTCCCAGGCTTGATTAGTTATCCATACGAAGACTAATGTTCTTTGTGTCTTTTCATTCTGGTACCCTTATTATTTGCTTCATGGATAAACACAATTTGAAAAATGATAACTAATTAAAGAAAATAAACTATTGTATATGTGATTGATTTCTCATAGGTCTCTCACCAAATATTACCTCATATCTTATGAATTATAGCTGTATCATTCAAGTAGAAACTTCAATCAGCCTCCCAAAAATGGGATTTAGTCTGGAAACATAGGAGGAGAAAAGGCTTGTGCTTATGTTTGTCGGCACAGAGTTCTACCTGTTTTTAATAAGAAATAACTTGTACAAAAATTCCATGGATTAGAGCAATGCCTGTTAAAACATTATCTCACATCCATTTATTTATGGAATTTGTAGGTTAACTGGGTGGTTCTAGTTCAGGTATCTCAGATTTATTATAAACAGATTCAAACTATAAGTGGAATAGTAAATGTCTATGTCACTGAGAGCTAGCCTTCCATCTTTTACCAAATGCACCTTAGATTTATCAGAGGATATAAGCCTCAACAGCTGGAATATTAACATAGAAGCCTAGTGCTCCAAAAGTGAGTGTCTCAATATGTAAGATGCACCATTTTAAGATGGATTTTCAATGTCTAGTTTGTTTTGTTTATACTTTAAATCCCAAAATCATACATACCTATGTCTCAATGTATATGAATGAATCACATGTCTTACTAGAATTAAGACTAAGGTGAGGGGAGGTGTGATAGTGTCAGTTATTAACCTGATAGAATCCAGAATTATCTTGGAGATGAGCCCCTGAGCTGTTTGTGGAAGATTGTCCTGATTAGGTTAATTGGATAAAAATCTGCCCACTCTGGGTGAAACAATTCAGTGAGCTAGGATAGTAAAGTATATAAATTGGAGAAAGAGATCTTAACACAATACTTCATCACTCTCTGTTTTGTGATTGTGCATGTGCTATGTTCTGAGCCTTGGACTTCTCATGACCATGGTGAACTGTATCCTTGAATGATGTCTCCTTAAACTGTGCACCCCTTAATTACTTTTGTCAGTATATTTTGGCATAGCAACAGGAAAAGTAACTAAGCAGGAAATAGTTTATATCTTTGGATAAGAGATTATCAAAATCTCCATTGTGAAAACATATTTGGAAAATACTATTTGTAAAAGACAGCACAAGAGAAAGTCTTATACTCCTGTTTGTATTTAGGAATTTACTTTAATTATGCCGTGTGAATTGTTTATTAGATAAGATTGAGAAAATGCCAAGAAAAATATCTACATGAACCATTCATAGAAATGGTATTAGGCTAGTTTATAAACCTTTGTATGGTGTAAAATCATGTATATTTGTAAAGGAGGAAAAGCTACAAAAGATGAAGTCTTAGAAGAAAGGGATAGAAAAGAAAAATTTTAGAAGTGGAAGTTGAAACAATAAAATTTTAATTCTTGCTACTGTCTTAGCTCTTTTTGCTATTCCTGGTAGTATCAAAGATTTTTAAGCCAGCTTCTGGGGGTTCGGACACCAGTAGACTCTTACAGCTGCTTGAGTTCAATCAATGTGTCCGTGAGAGCTTATTTTCAGTGTTTATACCTGAGTCAAACTGCCTGAAGATGAGCTTGTATGTGACGTTGAAAAGCCATGACTTAAGGTTTAGTTCCATGAACTGCTCAGATCAGCACAGCATTTAAAAAAGAATTCAATATACTTAAAAATAACACCTGACTGATGAAGTGGTGAAAGACAGCATTGTTATTTTGATCAGCTGAGGATGTTTTAACAAGATCCTGCAGTCTGGGTGACTTAAACACAGATCTTGATTGGTCACAGTTCCAGAAGTTATAATTCGAGATCCTAGTACTAGCATGCTCTGGTTGTGGTGAAGGATGACATATTAGACAGCTTTCTGTTTCTGTAATAAAATATGTTGACCAAGATAATTAAAGGAAGAAAGTATATGTTGGCTTGCGGTTCCGATGGGATGAGTCCATCCTAGTGAGAAGCATGACAAAAAACTACTGCCATGATGACAGGAGCAGAGAGACAAGAGCTTACATTTTTAAATGTAAGCATGAGGCCTTGAGAACAAAGTAGAAGGAAGGTGAGACTGCAAGCACTCAGAGTCGGTCTCCAGTGATGTGCTTCCTCTAGCAAAGTTCTGCATCTCTAAAGTACCAGAACCTCCAACAGCAGCACCACCAACTGGGACTATTTTCATTTAAACTAAAATATATGGTTTCTTGTCCTTAGATATTTACCTGTGTACTAGGTCCTCTCATGTGCCAGTGATAGCTCTAATTAATTTATGTCCTCGGAAGCACATCGAAACCAATCATTATATCATAGAGCAATATTCTCTTGATGTCTTCCCTATCCAATTATCGCCACAGAAGACCTCACCTCCTGAACATAACATAGCTGATTATAACCCCAGCCAATAAATAAGGATATAATGCATATAATGAGCCCATAACAGACTCAACAATGGGCAAAAGATGATGGAGAGATTAAGATACATCACAATAAATTTCAACCCAGGGACTTGAGTATTTGAAAGAATTAGGAAAGGAGGTATGTACTAAAAAAAGCTATGGGAGTAGGGAAAGAGTTGTACAGTTAATGTAGAGAGAGCAATACATGTGACTTGGCCATCTGAACTGAATCTAAAAGAAGGAAAATCAAAAATGTTCAAGTTTTCAGGTGTGAATTCCTCAAATGAAAAATAAATTGGATTTATTTTTTTAAGATTGTATATATATATGTAATTTATATATATAATATAATATTTATACATAAATATATGCTTACAAATATAAACATATATTTATATACTTATAAGTTTTATTTTATGTACATATATATACTATATCTGTACAAGATTTATATATATTATATATTTTTAATATAAATAAATAAGATTTATACATAATACATTGTATATATTTATAAATATAAATATATAAGATTTATATATAATATATTACATAAGATTTATAAATTATATATACTTTACATATAAATATATAATATATATATTTATATAAATATAATATATATATAAACTTATATGTAAGATCATATATGCCATATATTATATGTAAGATTTATATATATACAATATACATATATATTGAATATGTACATAATTATTTAAGTTTTGTATATGTAATATATTATTTATATAGATATAAGATTTATATATACAGTATACATATATATGTATATACACATTTATATATATATATACACACATTTATATATATATATATTGATTTGAATTTTCTTGATTTCTAATTTCCACACAGTTCTTTGAATGTAGAGAGATGGAACTGGTGCAGGCATGGAAACTTTACCTCTACATTCCAGTTTCTTTGGCATGAGAAGGTACTCTGCAGGCTATGGAAAGAGAAACCTGAATACTCACCCAGTCACAAAACCCTCACCTACCACCTGTCCTGCCTGCAAGATGTGCTTGGGGCAATGATGGGGCAGAATTTGTGGAAGTAACCAACCAATATTTGGTTTAACTTGAGACCATGCCTAAAGAGGGAGCCCTTGCCTACACTTCCTGAATGACCAGGAAGTAGAACTGAAGACTGGATAGCCTACGGATCTAGGGTAGAACCAAACATGACTGACAAACAAACAAAAAAATCAGTGACATGATCTATAATAATATTCTGCTATACTCATAGATTGGTGCCTTGTCCAGTCATCAGAGAAGCTTTCTCCAGCAGCAAATGGGAGTGGGTGCAGAGAGCCACAGCCAGACATTAGATGGAGAGAAAGTCTAAATTGGAGGTCTCCATTTAGTCCCTCCTCTTGTGGATATCAGGGAACCCCTCATAAGAGGGGGAGAAAAGAACATGGCCCACTCAATCAACTAAGCAGGGATTACATTGACTCACAGAGACTGAAGCAACAATCATGGGCCCTGCAAGGGTCCATCCTAGGTCCTCTCCGTTTATTTTATGTTGGTTTGGTTTTTGTAGGACTCCTAATAGTGGAAGCAGTTGTGTCTCTGATACTTTTGCCTACTGTTGAGATTCTTTTCCAACTATTGGGTTCATTGTCCATCCTCAATATGAGGACTTTTGCCTTGTCTTACTGTATCTTGTTTTGTTTTGTTTGGCTGTAATCTCTTAGAGGCCTGCTCTTTTCTAAAGAGGAAATGGAGGGGGAGTGGATATGGGGAGAGAGTGGTGGTGGGGTTAGCTAGGAGGAGTGGAGGGAGGAGAAACTGTGGTTAGGAAATATTGTATAAGAAAAATCAAATTCCAATTAAAATGAAGTTTAAATATTTTTATTTTAGAGATGAGTAGGTGTTTTTCCTGCATATAAGCCTGTGCACCACTACATGCGTGTTTTGTATGTGAAGACCCAAAAAGAGTCATATCCTCCAGATAAGGAGTCACAGATGGTTCTGAGTCACCAGGTAGGAGCTTAGAAATGAGACAGTCTTCTGCAAGAGCAACAAGTACTCTTAGCTGCTGAGCTATCTCTCTAGCCATGTTATTGGCTTGATTTAATAAGATAGGAAACAGGATATTTCAGAGATTAATTTATCCTTTTAAATCTCCTTTTGCTTTGAGTAAATTTGCAGAAGTGTTGCTAAAGATATTTCCAGATGGAGACTGTATGATGTCCATATGAAAGACCTGGCTTTAATCCAAAATGCTATAAAATAATAACAATTAATTATAATAATGAATAATAACTGATAACTAACAATAATGGTATTACCAAAGGTCATAATATCACATGTAAATAACTATGTCCAGTTTGGTAAGGATCTAAGTGAAACTATGTGTGATTCACTAGCAACAGATAGAAAGACAGAAAGACAATAGTGAGAGTAAATATTATATATATATATGTATATATATATATATATATATATATATTACACTTTAGTGAAGGGTAGGGAAAGTGATTGGCATTATTTCATTTAATATTTAAGTGAAATAGAGAGCTATCATTGGGTAAGTGACTTCAAGTGGATTTTCTACATTGTTAAAAATAAATCTATCAAAATAACTGGAGTAGCTACTTTAAAATGAAAGAAAATGACTAGCTTTTGTAGAGGTATTAGAAAAATTTTTCAGTAGTACAGAGAAAATGAGGGCAGCATCTTGTGAATACTTGTGTATGTGTTTTGAGAAAATGTTTGTGGATTGAAGGTGAGAATGATTACTGTGAGAACATTTGGAAGAAATGAACTTTAGCAGAGAAAGGGTCCAGTTTTCCTCTGAGAGAAGAGAGATGTGGATGGATAAAGATTGTTGGAAGAGAGCACAGATGGAATGTAAATGGTTTGTTAAGTATGATTGACATGTAGGGGTTTATGAGACTTCAGAATATAGCATATCTAGTGTGTGATGTACAGTTCAAACACAGACAAAAGCCCTCATGACTAAGCCAAGCATAGACTTGGATCGAACAAAACAGACTTTAGCATGCGAATGTAATGAAAGAAAATCAGTTTTTACTGGTATTTCCCAAATAATGTCAAAGGATAAAAAAAAAAATATCCTCACTGGTCTGAGATCTTTAGATCACAACTAATTTCCTCCTTCCCTG
The DNA here is from genome assembly GCA_907164525.1 of Lophiomys imhausi. Classification (NCBI taxonomy): domain Eukaryota; kingdom Metazoa; phylum Chordata; class Mammalia; order Rodentia; family Muridae; genus Lophiomys; species Lophiomys imhausi. The sequence continues at coordinate 12,249,101 of CAJQZJ010001969.1, forward strand.
TAATTCTAAAACCCTGCTTCCTTTTTTAAGCCCTTATTCCTGTAAGTTTACCTAGGGCAGACAAAATCTTGTCTAATAATTTTAATATATGTGTGTATTCCCTCTACCTACTCTGTATTCATTTTGTTGTTTTTGTGAGTACCTCTATTACCTCAAAATTCCACCACAAAAGCCTAAAGGCAAAGCTAACACAAAAGAGATGCCTAATAGAAATGAGATTTCATAGAGAATAACAGTAAAAAAAATAGAACCATCTTCCTGAACATAAAGATGTCAGGAGACTAAAAATACACAAACATGAATAACATTGTAAATGATTTTCTAAATACTCCGTCAGACTTGCTAACATATTAGTGATACTTCAAGTAAAATTCAAGGACTATATTTTAGTAGTAAGTACCTATCTTATGAATCAATTATGAAAATACTATCACAATAAATTTCCATTCATTGCATCATGTATCATATCAATTTCCATCACTACATATGGATGATGAGATTCCTTGATTCATGAAAGTGTAATATTATTATATTCATTATAATGACAGCTTCTCAACTATTAAACATGTACCAGATACTTACCAGCACTTACTTACTAAAACCATTAATTAGTGCAGCACTCATATTACTCTTACACATGGGAAAATGACAGTATTAAACTCAATTAAGAGGAAGGAGGAGGAAGAAGAAGAAAAGAAAACTAATACACTGTGTCTCTACATGAAGGCAGAAGTAGGGTAATATATTTTCTACCTCAAAGTGTTCATGCTTTAATTATCAGATACTCTAAGTACATACCTGTGGATTTTGCATTTAAACTAGATGTTTCAATAAAAAAAAAAATCTGTAATTTCCTGCTGATCTCAGTTCCAAGATTCCTTATAAGACTCTGAGCTACAGAAAAAAATTGATGGTTGAAAAACAATTCAGAATTATATCTCCATAAGCCAAGAAAAACTTTCAACCATGAACACTGGAATTAAAACAGATGGATTTTTTTTTTCCTAGAAATTTCTTTCCTCTGTTGTTGACTTTTAGGAAATGAACATTCCTCCGGCCTCTCCTTTGTACAAGTTGGGTGGAGTCTTTACTATGAGAACACCCCTTCCCTCATTCAGTTTTGTATGAGGCTTGTTTTTGTTCTTATCACTTTCAGCACAAGCCTTGTCTCCAGCATTAAATTTCCTGAGTGCCTTTAAATTCTACATTTTGTGTTTGTCTTTGTGCTACTTGCTCTTTTCCGCTGTACAACTGCATGAGTGTGATAACTCATAACTACACAACAGAGTCAATATTAGAGTGCCTTGAAACCTCCTCTGTTAAGATTAGTCTAATATTTTAAATTTAGACTCGGGCAAATTTTTAGGATAAAGGCACAATGCAGTCACATTCTTCACCAAAATACCAGAAGAGAGGTCTCAGGCCCAGGTATAAATATAATTTCCCCTCTGGGACATTTTAATCTGAGCCTCCACTGTCCACATGGCTGTCAGCACCACTCTCTTCCAAGCTCCTACTAGCATGTTCAATCACTTTCCTAACCCAAATTCTCAAGTTTTCCACATTCCTCCAGAGAACAGCATGATTAGGCCTGTCATAGTCAACTTCTCTCTTGGTTACTTTGTTATTACTGAAAAGAGATAACATGTCCAAGGCAATATATAAAAGAAAACATTTTATCTGGGAGTTTATAGTTCCGGAGGGTTAGGGTCCATGACTATCAGGATGGGGAGCATGGCAACATTTCCCCAGCTTTTCGAATCTACAGGAACTCCATTAGTTGCTTTCCAGGTTTAAGTGAGAAAAAAATCACTTCCTCCTGATGGTAGATATTCTAGGATTCACAACTACATAAATGCTTCACTTTCCTCTGTGTCTGAACAGTGCTCAAGTGTCATCCCATCTCATCCAATTTTGTATTTCCTAACTTCAAAGAAGTATTAGTGCAAATTTCTTCTTATAAATAAGCTATGTAGTGTGTTTTCCTGGAAACTATTATCAAGCTGTTACACATGAGTTTACTAGGGAGATTTGCTTTTAAAAAGAAAAGAAGCAGAATATGAGGAAAAGACGAATAAAAGGGATTCATCTGATAAACAAGACAAATAGCTAGCTGTATTAGTCAGTTTTAGTAGATGTGAGGGACTCAGTCTCAATACACAAGGTGGAAAACAATCAAAAAAGATACCTGATATCAACTTCAGGCCTCCACATGAGGTAAGTACATAAGTACCACACACATACACAAATACATTCATATCAATACACACATATATGCAAAATACAGTTTTTCTTTTCATTTTTTTTTCTTTTAGGTTTTTTTCAAGACAGGGTGAGTCTCTCTATATAACAGCTCTGGCTGTCTTGGACTCGCTTTGTAGACCAGGCTGGCCTCAAACTCACAGTGATCCGCCTGCCTCTGACTCCCAAGTGCTGGGATTAAAGGCGTGTGCCACTGCGACCAGCTTTTATTTTCTATTTTTAAGATTAATAAAATATGCATTTTACTTTCAAAATTTCTTTAAAATGTTCTTGGTTTATTTATTTGATTAGTCATTAAACAGATATGTATATACAACATTCATTTTCAGGTACTTTTCAGGTCCTGAGAATAAAACAGCAAACACGACAGACAGACAAACCACAGCTCTCAAGGAGCTTGAACTCTAATATGAAGTATAGAAAAACATGTTAAAAATAAGACAGTACCAAGCAGTTAGCCTCAATAAACAACATAACTAAGAGATATTCAAGAAATTCGGTTACTAGGAAAGGACTTTATCCGTGACAATAAGGGACATTTCTTGTAAAACTCTAAAGTAGAGACTGTTATACCCATGAAGAAGTTCAGAATGTCACATAGTGGAGTAAAACCCCACAATGGGTGAAGTGTTAATTCAGGGAGAGAAATGTGAAAGATGAGTTTAGTTACACAGGGCCAGATTGTGGAAATCTGTAGCATGATGATTTATGTCCTTGTTGTTAATAATAAACTTCTGATTACCATTTCCAACTTTACTATGGAATATCCCAAACTACTCTCCTAATTACTTCATATTATCTGATCAGATGGATATTCTAAGTTCAATTAATCACTCCCTTATAATTGAACATTTAGGTTATATGATATGCCCAAGTCCAACTTATATTAATTGCTAAAGTAGAATATACTGCTTTAATCAAATGAGTTAGCAGCAATTAGTATTCACAGACGATGATAAGTGATATTGAAAAGTATGATCAGATAAGACATATGCATTATTTTCACTGATGTAACTTATTTTGACATGTGTGAAAAATAGTAGATGCTAAAATTAATGTCTTGCATGTGTTTAACTATCCCTGGAGAGCTATTACAAACCCAGGAAGTGGTTATGCTAATATAAATAATGTCACAACTTTAAAGCATTTTATTTGAAGCAAATAGTCATTTCACAGAAGATATTCACAAGCTATTAAAGTGAAAATGGTATATAGATTCTTTGTAAGAATAGCACACAAGAGTTTGGGAGTATAGTTCAATGGTAGAGTGGGCATTCAGTATAGACCTTAGACTCCATCCATAGCATTCAATTAAGGAAAAGAATAATAAACAAGACTTTTATGTTTATAGTGGAACCAACCACTGTTTGTTAAAGAGCTATGTTACTATGACATGCTATGACATGTGCCCACAGTGTTGAGAGGTCCTGACCCTGCTGTCACCTCTGTCTGCAGTAGCTTCCAACTCCTCTCCCTCATTTTACAAGGATCTCCTAGAACAGGAATTTTAATGTATGTTTTGCCATCTTCCTTTGGTAGAAAAGCCTATAGATTCTTTCCCAGAGTACTGATTTGGACATTATTAAATTAAATGCATGAGGTTATGAGAGAAACCAATCGTATTGTCATGTCATTCTGTCCACCATTCTGGGACTCAGAAGAAGACTTTGTCTATTAGCTTTCTTTAGATAATGTATAAATTATAGTAGAAAAATAATAACCTTTGTAACATGTAACGCAGGGGACTTTTATGACATTAGTTTGGTGCAAGTTTATAAAAAAAAAATTTTCAATTGTTCCCTTGAGCTCTAGGAGCCTGTGTATCATTACTACATAAGAGAATTCCAAGAGAATAATCAATAACCAATAATCAATCTTGGAAAAAAAACAGCTTAGACCAATCTCTTCCTTTACTTTGCATTTGGGTTGATGTTGCAAAGCAAAGAGGAAGACTGTAAGCTGTCATCCTCTCTGTTGGTTACTATTATGGAGGTAGCACCAGATAACTGTCATGGTAATCACAGGGGGAGGCTGCTAACAATACAGAGAGTAACTTGTTATGATTATTCCAAATGGTGAGTTCCTAAGCAGCATGTGATATACTGACCCTGAGACTTAAGCTTTGTATCCTCCTACAATGGAGATTCACACATGGTTCCCCAGTGTCCCTTCCCCTGAGGCATTAGATCCCAGTCTTCATTTTCCTTCTCATTACCTCATGACAAACACATGAAGAAACTGACTTCACAGTTTCACACCTCAGGTTAGTTCTCCTCTTGGATAGAGTTGAGCTTCTTTGCTATTGTGTATTTGTCTTCATTTTGCAGATTCTTTGTTTTACAGTGTTGTTAACTTCAGGCCCCTTCTCAGCAGAAATGCTTGCTCTTCTGCCCTAGAGAGACCTACACAAATCTTCATCTCATTCTCTCCAAGTAGCCATTCATCCTCTTTTCTTTATTCTGTTAGAATTTTTTATTAATTTATATTTTCAAGTTATATCTCACTCAAAGTCCTCTCCACCTTCCCCTCCAGGTCCTACCTTCCCTCCCACTTCCCTATCACCTTCTTCTCCTTCTCCTCAGATGAGGGGAGCCCCACTTATCAACCACCCTCAGTTCATGAGTCCCCTGAGGGATAAGAGCTTCCTCTTGTACTGTGGCCTAATATGGCAGCCCAGCTACACTAATGTGTTCCACTAACAGGCAACTGTGTCCATGACTTGCTGCTGGGTGGAGCTTTTCATAGGATAGTTACACTAGGTTCCTATCTGTTTGTTGGGACTGTAAGTTGTAGGATGGTTGTACTGTGCTATATGGTTAATATCCACTTATAGTGAGTATATACCATGAGTATGTTTCTGTGTGTGGGTTAGCTCACTCAGGATGAACTTTTTTAGATCCATCCATTTTGTTGAAAATTGCATGATTTCCTTGTTTCTGGTAGCTGAGTAATATTCCATTGTGTGAATATACCACAGTTTTTTGTTTTTATCCATTCTTCAGTAGAAGTACATGTGGATTGTTTCCAGTTTCTAGTTATTATGAATAAAGCTGCTATGAACATAGTTGAGGTCCTTGTTGGTTGGTGGAGAATCTTTTGGATATATACCCAGGAACAGTATGGTTGGTTCTTGAAGTTAGAACTATTCCAAATTTTCTAAGATGTCATCAGATAGATTTACAAAAGGGTTATACAAGTTTGCACTCCCACCAGCAATGGAGGAGGGTTCCTCTTTCTCTACATCTTGGCCAGTATGTGCTGTCACTTGAGTTTTTGATCTTAGCCATTCTGACTAGTGTGAGATGGAATCTCCAGTCATTTTGAGTTGCATTTCCCTGATGACTAAGGATATTGAGCACTTCTTCAAGTGCCTCTCAACCATTAGAAATTCCTCTTTTGTGAATTCTCAGTTTAGCTCTGTGCCCCATTTTTATTGGGTTATTTGGTTTCTTGATGTTTAATTTCTTGAATTATTTATATATTTTGGAAACTAGCCCTCTCCTGGATGTGGGGTTGGTGAAGAAGTTTTCCCAATCTGTAGGCTACCATTTTGTTCGAATGACAGTATCCTTTGCCTTACAGAAGTTTTTCAGTTTCATAAGAAACCATTTATTGATGTATGGTCTTAAACCCTGAGCTACTGGTATTGTGTTCAGGAAATTGTCATCTGTGCCAGTGAGATCCAGTCTTTTCACCACTTTCTCTTCTATTAGTGTATCTGGTTTTATGTTGAAGTCTTTGATTAACTTTGACTTAAGTTTTGTGCAGGATGACAAATATAGATCTATTTGCATCCTTCTATATGCTGACATTCAGTTAGACCAGAACAATTTGTTGAAGAAGCATTCCTTTTTCCATTGTATGGTTTTGGCTTCTTTGTCAAAAACTAAGGAACCATAGATAGGTGTATGGGTTTTTTCTGTGTCTTCAATTTTTTAAAAATATTTATTTGAATTTTATTTCTTTTTTTAAATGTTTATTACTTCAAGTTACATCTCCATCACAGTGCCCTCTTTCCACCCCTCCTGGTCCCACCCTCCTACTCTCTCCTCCCTCACCCACCCACCCACCCACTCTTCCAGTTTAGAGTGTCCCTACATATCAACCTCTCTCAGTTCAAGGGTCATAAGAGATCTAAGAGCTTCCTTTTGTACTGGGAGCCTACATGGCAACAACCCTAGGTCAAATTGTCCCACTAATAGTTAACAAAGTTTATGTTCCTGATACTTTGGTGTTTTGGTTGTAGGATAGTTATCCTGTACTATTTGGCTAAAATCCAATTATAAATGAGTAGATGACATGTTCATCTTTCTGAGTCTGGGTTAGCTCACTCAGGATGAGCTTTTCTGGTTCCATCCATTTGGCTGCAAATTGCATGATTTCATTGTTTCTGATAGCTGAGTAGTATTCCATTGTCTAAATGTGCCACAACTTTTTTTATCCATTCGTCGGTTGAGGGACATCTGGGTTGTTTCCAGTTTCTAGCTAATACAAATAAGGTTGCTATAAACATAGATGAGGAAACTTCCTTATGATTCCGTGAGGAGTCATTTGGGTGTACCCAGAAGTGGTATGGCTGGGTCCTGAGGCAAAGCTATTCCAAGTTTTCTAAGATATCGCCAGACTGACCTCCATAGTGGTTGCACAAGCCTGCACTCCCACCAGCAATGGAGTAGGGTACTCCTTTCTCCACACCCTTGCCAGCATGTGCTGTCATTTGAACTTTTGATCTTAGCCATTCTGACAGGTGTGAGATGGAATCTCAGAGTCATCTTGAGTTGCATTCCTCTGATGATTAAGGATGTTGAGCATTTCTTCAACTGTCTCTCAGTCATTAGGGATTTCTCCTTTGTGAATTCTCTATTTAGCTCTGTCCCCCATTTTTTGATTGGATTGTTTGGTTTCTTGGCATTTAATTTCTTGAGTTCTCTGTAGATTTGGATATTAGCCCTCTGTCAGATGTGGGGTTGGTGAAGATTTTCTCCCAGTCTGTAGGCTGCTCCTTTGTTCGAATGACAGTGTCTTTTGCCTTACAGAAGCTTTTCAGTTTCATGAGGTCCCATTTATTGATTGTTGGTCTTATGTCCTGAGCTGTTGGTGTTCTGTTCAGGAAGTTGTCACCTGTGCCAATGAGTTCGAGGTTTTTTTCCCACTTTCTCTTCTACTAGATTTAGTGTGACTGGCCTTATGTTAAGGTCTTTGATCCACTTGGACTTAAGTTTTGTACTAGGTGATAAGTATGGGTCTAATTTCTTCTTTTACATGTGGACATCCAGTTGGACCAGCATCATTTGTTGAAGATGCTGTCCTTTTTCCATTGTGCGGTTTTGGCTTCTTTTTCAAAAATTAGTTGACCATAGGGGTGTGGGTTCATTTCTCCGTCTTCAATTCGATTTCATTGTTCCCCTGGCCTGTTTCTATACCAGTGCCATGCTGTTTTTACTACTATTGTTCTGTAGTACAGCTTGAAATCTGGGATGGTGATACCTCCAGATGTTTTTTTTTTTTATTGTACAGGATTGATTTAGCTATTCTGGGTTTTTTATTTTCCATATGAAATTGAGAATAGCTTTTTCCAGGTCTATAAAGAATTGTGTTGGTAGCCAACATCAAATTAAATGGAAAGAAACTTGAATCATTTCCTCTAAACTCAGGGACAAGACAAGGATGCAGACTTTCACCTTATCTCTTCAATATAGTACTTGAAGTTCTTGCTAGAGGAGTAAGACAGCTAAAGAGATCAAGGGGGTACAAATTGGAAACAAAGAAGTCAAATTATCCCTATTTGCAGACGATATAATAGTATACATTAGTGACCCCAAAAATTCCACCAGAGAACTTTTACAGCTGATTAAAAACCTTCAGCAAGTTGGCTGAATACAAAATTAATTCAAAAAATCAGAAGTCCTCCTTTATACAACAAATAAATGGGTTGAGAAGAAAATCACAGAAACAACTCCCTTAACAATAGCCACAAACAATGTAAAATACCTGGGAGTAACTCTAACCAAGCAAGTAAAGGACCTGTACAACAAGAACTTCAAGCCCTTGAAGAAAGACATTGAAGCGGCCATCAGAAGATGGAAAGTTCTCCCATGCTCATGGATAGGTAGGATCAACATAATAAAAATGGCCATCCTACCAAAAGCAATATACAGATTCAATGCAATTCCTATAGAAAATGTTCTTATGCTGGCCTTTAGCCATATAGATGACCCTGATGTTGTCTGGTTGTTCCTGATGCCCATTGGCTTTGGTGCTCAGGGAAGACCCCTATTCTGCAGGCTTCTGATCCAGTGGTCCCATATCCACCTTCAGATGATAGATAGTTCCCTGTAATAGAGATTGTATCTCAGAGAGTAGCTGAAGCACTCCTCAGCTGGTTGTGACCCAATTAGACCTATAGACAGGGGATTGGCATGGAGGAACTTTCCTGTATGTTCATGGAACCTGGTGGGTCTCCTCAAAAAGGAAGGTTGAGCTGTGAAGCAGAGGCTGGATATATGTGCCACTGAAACCTGGGTTATCTCCACATCAACATGGTCATTTTGGGTTTATTTTGATTCATTTAGCAGTCATTGAGCTCCACTGGAACCATGGTCTGGGACCTTGTTTATTTCAGGCTGGGACCTCCTCCCAGGATGGTGGCCAGAGTCAGTGGACCTGTAGCTGGCTGTTGTAAGAGCTCAGGTGCTCAGGTCAATGACCAGTATCAGCTTTTGCAGGGGTGGGGGATTGGGGGACGATGACACTGACAAAGGCTGTTTTTGCAAGTCAGCGTGGCTCCACTGTTACTAGGTTTGGCCCCCTGTCACTCAGTTATCGGGTACTGCATGCTGCCATGTTGGGAACTCCAGGAAGAAATTTTCACTGATTCTTGTGCTCCCATGATCTGATTGTTCTTCCTGGGAAGGCTAGCAGGTCAATGTAGAGTCTGGAACTCAGGAAGACAAGCAGGGCTGATGGCCTGATGCTGGAATTTGGGTTGGAACCATGTGTAGTTCGAGCCTGGAGCTCCTCTCCAGACACATGACAGAACTGGCTGGTCTCAGAGTGATGTTCCTTGGGCCTGAGTGCAGTTTGGCCTAGTGACCAGCCTCAGGGTTCGCCATGAAAATTTATATACAGTCTCCGTTTCACAGTCAGCTGTGGGATTTCACGTTCGCTCCCCAATGACTCTTCTCAGCCTCCCACTAGCCATCTATCTTCAATTCCTGCTTTTTCACTTATGTCAATCTATATCTCTCAAAATTCAAGCAATGAACCAGATTCAATACCATTGTTTCATGATTAGCTTTAATGACAACAGTTGTCTTCTTTCCTAAGACCTCTCCCATGAGTGTGCTTCTGTCTGGGCAATGCAGAGGAAGCAGTTCTATTGCTTATTTTGCTTGTCATTGTGACCACATACCTGACAAGAAACACATTAAGATTGGATGTGAATATTTTCTTCATAGTTTAAGGGCACAGACCATGATGGAAGGGACAGCTAGCCAGCAGGAACATGAGGCTGTGTACTTACATCTGAGGATATCAGGAAGATAAATAAGACAGGATGCTGGAAGAACTGTATTTTTTATAAGTTTCATGGATCTGTACCATCAATCCACTTCCTCCTTCTAATCCTCACATACTTAAGGTTCCAAACTTTCTAAGACAGTGGCAGTTACTGGAGCTCAAGTGCAAACATGTCAACCTATGGAAGATAGCTTCCATCCAAACTATCTCATCAATTGCCTTAAAATCATTAAGATTGAGCTATAAGTGACCGAGAGAACATAAACATCTGAGCATGGAGTCTGACCTAGTATAAGAGAACAGGCCAATTACTGGGGTCAGAGGGCCCAGAGTTCTCAATCTTTAATTCTGTGAGATCTTAAATGGTTGTACAAGTCCTTCATTAGTCTCTCCTTACACAAGAATGCATATCATTATTGGAGATTAAATGCTTGGCACCATGTAATGGATCAATATGTCTGATCAATATCTGGAGAATTCCTTCCCTTACTTCAGTCAGCAAGTGTTGCTTTTAAGAACTTGAATGCTTAGTAATCAATTTTTTATAGGTCCATAAAAAACAGCAACTTATATTGAGTAGTGATATATGCAAAGTGTTTTCCTTTGTTTTTTAAGCTTCCTCAATAATTTTTAGCTATAAAAACTTAACTATATATTTTAGGCTTTATATTTAATGACTGAGTAAAATGAGTCCCTGAGATAGTAACACACTGAGGGTCTTATAATAGAGAAACCGAGATTTGAATCCTAGTCATTTGGTTTCAAAGCTCATAGATTCTTACTTTATGCACCAGGAAACCTCTTGAACGGTAGGCAGAACTGAGGTACCTATTGCATGCAGAAGATAGATGGGTTTTCCCATAGGCACAGTTTGTAGGAATTAAGAGGAAATAAAATAGTCTCTTGTTGGAGAAAATAAGGTAGCGAGTCAATATCATGCAAAACTTGGGGCTGATTGAAAGAGGTCCTGGGGCTCAGTCTAAGTGTTACTTAGACTGTAGACTGGGCCCCTGGGAATATATTATTGTTCCAGCTAGAAAAGTAAGTACCAGCCTCAGCTTTACAAAAGATTAGTGGCATACTCACACTGGCATGCAATGTCTCCTGGGCTTAATTAATCAACTGTCCACTATTTCCCAGAACCTGTCTTTCCCAGACATCATAGAAACTATGTGCCACATGATCACCTTATTTTGTCCTGGGCAGAAATCTTTTTCAAACTTTCACCTGGCGAATAGATGCCTTAGTTCAGGACAGGGGACTGACCTCCTTTCCATGGGCCGGTGGTAAACTCTGGATTGTCTGCATTCTCCTACTCATCGACATCACAAAGACGATTTCATGATTAGATCATGACACATCATGGAATTTGTTTCATGTTCATGAATGAAGATAACAGCCCCAAAGGATAATAATTATGAAAGAGGAATTATTATCAACATAAGGAAACGGGAGTGAGTAACTGAAATAAAATATTGTGCAGTGAGTTGATAGTAAATGGTTAGATCTCACCTTTGGCATCCGTTTGCAATTTAAAAAGAGTTTTCCTCATCTCGTATAATTCTTTATCTTCAAAAGAAGGAGTATAAATTATCCTTATTTTACAGCTGAAGGAACTAAGACACTGATAAATCAAATTTCTCTTAGCTTGACTTAGCAAAATAAAGCAAAAAACAAAAACATATCAATGCTGGGGCTGCGCATATATCTTAGTGGGTAAGGTGTTTATCAGACAAGTATGAGGTCCTGAGTCTAGACTCTCACAACCTATTATAGTGCAACTGTGTGATTGTAGGATTTCTACAGATAAATGGGATATAAGAGAAAAAGAAGATTCATGGGGAACTCATGGATTATTTGGTCTGCATTTAAGTGGTATGAAAAAGCAAGGAAACCTCATATAAGTGGAAGGCAAAGACTAATTTTTGAGACTGTCCTCAGACTTCTTCATGTGCCATTATAAGCATACAAAGAGAATTTTTGTATACTATTGCTGAAGCTTGCTGATTGTTTTATTCCATACTGTCTAAGACATATCACATAATTCACTCAAAACTATGACTTCTAAATAATAGTTTAGGGATTGATCTCAGATGAATATAAATTCTGTATGTAATACATCATCATATAAGCTACATATGATCAATATGCACATAAATTATAGTCAATACAAGTTACAGATTATACTCAGTACCTCAGTAAGCAACAAAAGCAGCTGTGCTGTGAAACTTTTTCATTTTGAGTGTATTTGGATTCTGTTTACTATAATTCTGTTAACAGCATGCTTTCCTTTTCTTAAATGGTTGGCTAATACTCTTTATTACCAAGATGACCTGTCAATCAACCACTTAAAGCAACAAGAATGACTATTTTCCACCTAAACCAATGTCCTAATTACTCATTGCTTTTATATTCATAGTCATTGCAAAATTTGTCTCTAAGCATACTCTATATATACATACTTTCTCAGCTGAATTCCCATCTTGGCAAAAAAAAAAAAGACATTGTATACAGAAATTGTGGTAATCTGTGGTTAATATTGATAATATGGGCAGCATCTCTATAAGGGCTTAAAAGACAGACAATACCCTTATTCTCTGGGCATTTTTTTTTTTTTTTGGTAAATATAAACATCTTGTCAGTAAGAAAGCCACTGCCAAAGACCACTAAAACTCAGGCCTGAGCAGTATTATTCCCTTGTACATTAATTCATTTTATTTTCATCAGTGAACACTATTCTTTTTTTTTAACTTAGGAATTTCTCAGTTTCGTGTTATTTAATCTTTAATTTAAAGAACTTAATAATTTCGCTTGCATTTGAAGAGATAACATTTTTAAGATGAAGAATTAGCATCTATCTCTAGGTCACAGGTGTGGCTTTTTGCATCAGATTCTGCCTTAAGGTTAGTGAAGGGACTGAGCCCTGAGCCACCTTTTCTTGTGAGGTTCTGGAGGGGCTGCAACCATTGCTGCCAAACCCTGAGTACTCCCTAAGGCACTCAGAGGCAGCACTAAACAGTTGATGCTGGTTCTGATGAAGAAAAAACGCTCTGTTTAAGACAGATTTAAGACTTGAAGTGAGCACATTCTCTTCCATTTGTCAACAACAATTTATTAATTTTTAATATATTAAAGATCACATTTTTAAGGCTGTAGTTCAGTAAGACACCCTGATCTCGTTGATTTTGTGTTATCTTGTCTTCGAATTTCATCATGTCCCAGCTCATTCAACGCTAGATCAGAAGCAGTTAACTTCTTGTCTAGTTTGTTAGCGCTGTCAGGGGCCTAGGCATCAGAGTAGGGCATGCTATGCCTTCCATCCAATCTTCAGTCTGCCTGGTGTGAAAAGTTACCGCACTTGGAAGGAGTACTTCAAAGGCAGAAGCCACAGCAGATATAGACAGGCTACTGGATGGGGCCAGAATCTCAGTGCCTTGATGTCATTGCTGCTATGTATAAGTTTGAACATTCAAACTAGTAGAAAAGCTTCACTGGTGCCTCTTACCCTCAAGAAAGCCCTAGGGTAGGCAGGGGTATAGGATAGCTAGGACTGTTTTCTTTTCCGAACATGATGGTTGGTTGAAGTTGAAACCTACTGCACATTTGTGGTCTATACATAGCTGCTGGATTTTATCTCTCCATGTGAGTGATGCCTGCTCAATTGAGAAAAGTGTGTGATTGAGTTTTTCCCTCTCTCTAGCAGGATACTCTTTACAAACACTGGTTTATGTTTGTTTGGCCAAAACACAATGTTTGGCAAGCACTGATCTGAGTGGAGCCTGGTTGGAATGAGTTAGAACTCTCTGTCTGTGGTTATCCTGGGTGGAGTCCATGCTCAAATATTTTTTTTGGCTATATATCATATAACTTCTGTTACATGTCATATATTTCCACTTTTCTGCATTCTAATTTAATAGGTGGTTTATTAAGAAAAGAAAAGAAAAAGTCCTCTAGGAAAATACTTTTTAAAGTAATGAATACTACATTTGCAACATAGATTGGTACAAATTTTATGACAGCTTCTTTTCTACCAACAACCAAATATTTACAGTCATATGTAGGGACAATGTGCTTTGTTTTGGTTTTGTTGTTGTTGCTTGTTTGGCTTATTGATTAAGATATTTATTTACTTTACATTCCTAAGTCAGCTTCCCCTCCCTTCTCTCCTCCCAGTCCCTTCCTCTCATCTTTCCTGCCCATCACCTGAAACCGAACTTTTTAATTATTTATTTAACTCTTATTTATTTACTACATTCACTTATAACAAACACCAGCAATTTCTTAACTATTAATCCTATAAATTCCTACAACCCCTTTAACCTATCCGCTAAACCTATTGATAATCATAACAATTACTTTCATACCCTTTTAGAATGATACAGTCTCTGGGGCAGGTCCTCAGTCGTCAGGAAACCAGTCTCGGGGTAGACTCTTTAACGCACTTAGCAGTCCTTTTTCTGGAGTAGCTCATACGCAGGTTCGTCAGGGTAAATTTGCTATCGAAGTCTCACTTTAAATAAGGCTTGAGGCTTTTTTCTCTCTGGGAGACCTCAGCCGTCTGTAGGCCAACTTATTTCCTTCGTATCAGCAACTCTGCCGCTCTGCCTCAGTCTTTAAAGCTGGCCACAGTTCCGTTCAGGCCACTGTTCGGACAGGTCAAACCCCTCTAGGCAAAAGCTGAGCCACAGGGTTTAGTCCTTGGCCTTTTGCTGTCTTGCCGAGGCTTTCTCTGCTCACCAGCTTCCTTCTGCCTCAGGGAGATCTGGCCATTGGTCTACCAGAACTTTCTCCAGCAGGACTCTCGGAGCTCTCTCATATCGGGGGCCCTTAGCACGCACGCGCCCCTCTGGCGTCATCCACTTGTCCTTAAATAGGATCACTCCTTGTTCCACCTGCTTCAGCTTAATTTGGGCTCTGCCCACTTAGCAGTTGAAAGCAATGCCAGGTCATAAAGTCTTTCCTTCTTTCACCTGGCTTCAACCTTGTTTTTCAGTCCAAAGAGACTCCCCTCATTTCACCTGACTTCATCCATAAGCTGATAAGCTAATTGGTCACAGCAGTTGATCTTCATGCCCCGAATTAAGAGTCTGTATCAGAAACTTAGGTATTCACTAAATCTAACTTATATTAACCTATCAGCTCCTTCAATCACCCTCCCATCCCCTGCCCCTGCCAATGCATCTCTCCTCTCTGTCTCCCTAGAAAAGAGAAGGTCTCTGATGGATATTAACAGCCTTGGCATTATCAAGTTGCACTAAGACTAGGTGCATCTTCTACTGAGGCTAGACAAGGCAGCCCAGTTAGGGGAAAGGCATCTAAAGACAGGCAAAAGAGTCAGAGACAACCCCTGCTCCTCTTTTTAGGATTCCCATATGAAGAACTACCTGAACAACATTTGTTGCATATGTCTAGATGCCCTAGATCTGTCCTATGCATGCTTTCTGATTGGCAATTCAGTCTCTATGAGCCCAATGGACCCAGGTTAGTTGATTCTATAGGTTTTCTTATGGTGGGTGTCCTTGACCTCTGGCTACATCAATCCTTCCTCCCCTCTTCCACAGGATTCCCCAAGCTCCACTTAATGTTTGGCTGTGGGTCTCTGCATCATTTTCCATCAGTTGCTGGATGAAGCCTCTCTGATTGTTACTTAGCTCGATTGGATCTGAAGTTTATAGCATAGTTATCTGTACTTTATGACTAATATCCTCTTATAAGTGAGTACATACCATGTTTGTCTTTCTGAGTCTAGGTTACCTCATTCAGGATGATCTTTTCTATTTCTATTCATTTGCCTGAATATTTCATCGTGTCTTTGTTTTTAATGGCTGAGTAGTATTCCCTTATACATACACCACATTTTCTTTATCTATCCTTTGATTGAGGGACATCTAGGTTGGTTCCAGATTTTGGTTATTACACATAAAGTTGTTATGAACATAGTTGAGCAAGTGTCCTTTTTATATGGTGAAGTGTATTTTGAGTATATGGACAAGAGTGATATAATTGGGTCTTATGGTAGATGTACTCCCAGTTTTCTGTGAAATCATCAAATTTATTTCAAGCTTAATAAGTTTGCACTCCTACAAACAATGGAATGAGTTCCCCTTGATCCACATCCTTATCAGCATGATCTGTCACTTGAGCTTTGATCTTAGCTATTCCAATGGGTGTAAGATCAAATCTAAGAATCACAGAGTTCATTTGCAACCCATTGATTACCAAAGATGTTGAATATTTTGGTAAGTGCTTCTCATTCATTAGAGACTTTTCTGTGAATAATTCTTTGTTTAGATCTGTACCCAAATTTTAATTGAGTTATTTCATTTATTGATGTCTAGATTCTTGAATTCTTTATATATTTTAGATGACAGCCCTCTGTCAGATGTGGAGTTGGTGAAAATCTTTTCCCATTCTGTAGGCTGCTGTTTTGTTCTATTGACAGTATCCTTTGCCTTACAGAAGCTTTCAGATTCATGAGGTCCCATTTATTAATTGTTGATCTTAGTACCTAAGCTTGTTGGTGTTCTGTTCAGGAAATTGTCTCCTGTGTCAATGCATTCAAGGCTATTCCCCACTTTCTCTTTTATCACAGTTAGTGTATCTGGTACTTTGTTGAAGTCTTAGATCCACTAGGACTTGATTTTTGTCAGGATCATAGATATGGATCTATTTTCATTCTTTTACATGCAGACATCCACTTAGACTAGCACCATCTGTTGAAGATGCTGTCCTTTTTCTATTGTATAGTTTTGGCTTCTTTGTCAAAAATCAAGTGACCATAGTAATGTGAATTTACTTCTGGTTCTTTGATTCTACTGATCAACCTATCTGTTTTTATGTCAGTACCATATGGTTTTTATTGTTATTGCTCCATAGTAGAGCTTGAAATCAGGGATGGTGATACCTCCAGAAGTTCTTTTATCATGCAGGATTGTTTTAGCTAGCATGGGCTTTTGTTTTTCCATATGAAGTTGAGTATTTGTTCTTTCAAGTTCTCTAAAGAATTGTGTTGGAACTTTGATGAGAATTGCTTTGAAACTTTATGTTGATGGCCATTTTTTACTATGTTAATCCTATTGATTCATAAGCATGAGAGATCTTTCCATTTTCTGATATATTCTTCAATTACTTTCTTCAAAGATTTGAAGGTCTTATTGTACAGGTCTTTCACTTGCTTGGTCAAAGTTATACTAGGAAATTTTATATTATCTGTGATTATCATGAAGGGTATTGTTTCCCTAATTTCTTATTATGCACATTTGTTGTTGGTAAAAAAAAAAAGTAGGGCTATTGATATTTTAGTTACTTGAGTTAATTCTAATTCTGTATAGAGCAATTTTCTGAATGTGTTTGTCAGCTGTAGGTATTCAATGGGAGAAACTTTGGGTCACTTATTTATGTTATTATATTATATCATCTGCAAATAGCGATTCTTTGATTTCTTCCGTTCCATTTTTTTTATATTCCCTTGATCTCCTTTAGTTGTCTTATTGGTCTATGTAAAACGTCAAGTACTATATTGGATAGATATTGACAAAATGGACATCCTTTCCTTGTCCATTATTTTAAAGAAATTGCTTAAGGTTTCTCTCCATTTAATTTGATGTTGGCTATTGGCTTGGTGTATATTGCCTTTATTGTGTTTGTATTTCTGCTGTGTACCTTGGATTCCTGATTTTTCTAAGACTTTTATCATGAAGGGGTGTTGGATTTTGTCAAAGGCTTTTCCAACATCTAATCAGATGATCATGTGATTTCTTTCTTTCAGTTGGTTTATAAAGTGAATTATGTTGATGGATTTTGTTTTGTTTTGTTTTTTCCATAGCCCTGACCTAATCCTAACTCTGGAGTGCTACTTTTTTTGAGGAGGAGGGGGGCTGGTAATATCTTTCCTAGAGCAAATTAGGTATTTTGACAATATAAAAAGTATTATCTTTCTTTTTTTAAAAAACATTTATTTATTACTTCAAGCTGCATCTCCATTATCACCCCCTCTCACACCCACTCCAGGTCCTACCCTCCCACCCTTTACCCCCTCACCCACCCATCCCATCCCTCCTGTGTGGGGTGCTTCCATGTATCAACCCCTCTCAGTTCATTAGTCACATGAGGTCTAAGAGCTTCCTCTTGCACAGGGGGTATACATGGCAGTTCCACTAGGGTGGAGTGTCCTAATAACAGGTCACCAAGTCCATGTTCCTGTTCTTTTGGGTCTATTGATGGTAGGATGGTTATCCTGTACTATATGGCTAAAATCCAGTTATAAGTGAATATATGCCATGTATATCTGCCTGAGTCTGAGTTAGCTCACTCATGATGAACTTTTCCAGTTCAATCCATTTGGTTGCATGATTTCCTTATTTCTGATAGCTGAGTATTGTTGCATTGTATAAATGTACCACAGCTTTTTTATCAATTCATCAGTTGAAAGACATCTGTGTTGTTTCCAATTTCTAACTATTACAAATAAAGCTGCTATAAACATAGTTGAGTAGATGTCCTTGTGGTTTGGTGAGGAATCTTCTGGATGATATGACCAGAAGTGGTATAGCTAGGTATTGAGGTAGAGCTATTCTAAGTTTTCTAAGACATGGCCAGACTGATTTCCATAGTGGTTGTACATGTTTGCACTTCCACCAGCAATGGAGGAGTGTTCCCCGTTCTTTATAACCAGACCAGAATGCACTGTCTTTTGAGTTTTTTTTTTTTATCTTAATCATTCCAAAAGGAGTAAGATTGAATCTCAGAGTCATCTTGAGTTGCATTTCTCTGTTTATTAAGGATGTTCAGCATTTCTTCAAGTGTCTCTTAGCCATTTTGGATTCCTCTTTTGTGAATTCTCAGTTTAGTTCTGTACCTCATTTTTTGATTGGGTTCTTTGGTTTATTGGTGTTAGTTTGTTGAGTTATTTATAAATTTTGGGTATTGGCCCTCTGTCAGATGTGGGGTTGGTGGAAATCTTTTCTCAATCTGTAGGTTGCTGTTTTGTTCTAATGACATTATCCTTTGCCTTCCAGAAGCTTTTCAGTTTCATAAGATTTTATTGATTGTTGGTCTTAGGGCCCGAGCCATTGGTGTTCTGTTCAGGAAGTTGTCACCTGTGCCAATGAGTTAGTGTGTCTGTTTTTTTTTTTGTTTGTTTGTTTTTTTTGTTTTTTTTTTTTTTTTTTGGTTTTTCGAGACAGGGTTTCTCTGAATATCTCTGGCTGTCCTGGACTCGCTTTGTAGACCAGGCTGGCCTCGAACTCACAAAGATCCGCCTGCCTCTGCCTCCCAAGTGCTGGGATTAAAGGCGTGCGCCACCACCGCCCGGCTAGTGTGTCTGGTTTTATGTTAAGGTCTTTGATCCACTTAGACTTGTTTTGTGCAAGATGATAAACATGGGTCTATTTGTATTCTTCTACATGTTGATATCCAGTTAGACCAGCACCATTTGTTAAAGAAGCTTTATTTTTTCCATTGTACGGTCTTGGACTCTTTGTTAAAAGTTAAGTGATCATATGTGCGTGGTCTTCTTTCTGTGTCTTTGATTCAATTCCATTGATCCACTGGTCTGTTTATATACCAGTACTACTATATTTTTATTACTATTGCTCTGCAGTATAGCTTGAAATCAGGGATGGTGTTACCTCCAGATATTTCTTTATTGTACAGAATTGATTTAGCTATACTGGGTGTTTTATTTTTCTATATGAAGTTGAGAGTTTTTCTTTCAGGATCTGTAAGGAATTGTGTTGGTATTTTGATGAGAATTGCATTGAATCTGTATATTGCTTTTAGTAGGATGGCCATTTTTATTATGTTGATCCTCCCTATCCACAAACATGGGAGATCTTTCCATCTTCTGATATCCTCTTTAATTTCTTTCTTCAAGGACTTGAAGTTCTTGTTGTACACGTCTTTCACTTGTTTGGTTAGAGTTACCACCAGGTATTTTATATTTTTATGTGGCTAGTGTGAAAGATATTGTTTCCCTAATTTCTTTCTCGACCCATTTCTCTTTTGTGTAAAGAAGGGCTACTTACTTTTTTGAATTAATTTTGTATCCAGTCACATTGCTGAGTCTATCAGCTGTAGGAGTTCTTTGATGGAATTTTTGGGGCCAGTTATGAATACTATCATACCATCTGTGAATAGCAATAATTTAACCTCTTCCTTTCCAATTTGTATCTCCTTGATCTCCTTTAATTGTCTTATTGCTCTGGGTAGAACTTCAAGTAGTGAGTAGAAGAGATATAAGGAGAGTGTGTATAGGGACCTGGGAAATGGAAGCTAATGAAAAAATGTCTCATTGCTGGGAAAATGAAAGTAACTTGTGGGAGATATCTAAGAGGGTGCCAGCTGGAAGATGCTGTGGCAGAGCTGAAGCCCGATCGTGAGAATAACTGATTGGGTGAACAAGACTTCCTTGCTCATGATTAGTGAATGATTACCATGTTACCAGGCTTGTGCTATGTGGTGTGATAGGATAACCTTTAATGCGATTGGCCCATGTATCTCCATGTCAAAATCTCCCATTTGGTTCTGTATATAAGCCAGAGAATGAAACATTAAAAACGGGAAATTCTTAGACATCACCCCATTTCATCTGTTTATCTTCAGAGTGAAAGCTGGAGGTTCCAGCAGGCAGCACATTCACCTTTCCCTGAGAACCCCCTTGTTCAGTGATCACCATGTCAGGGGTTACCACAAGGGGCATCCTTGCCTTGTCCCTGATTTTACTGGAATTGCTTTAAGTTTCTCTCCATTTAATTTGATGTTGGCTATCGGCTTGCTGTATATCACCTTTATTATTTATAGGTATGGTCCTTGTATGCCAGCTCTCTCCAAGACTTTTAACATGAAGGGGAGTTGGATTTTGTCAAATGCTTTTTCAGCATCTAGTGAGATGATCATTTTTTTTCCTTTCAGTTTGTTTATATGATGGATTACATTAATTGATTTTGATATGCTGAAACAACTCTGCATCACTGGGATGAAGCCTACTTGATCAGGGTGTATGATACTTTTGATGTGTTCTTGGGTTTTGTTTCTAAGTATTTTATGAGTATTTTCGTGTCTATGTTCATGAGGGAATTGGTCTGAAATTCTCTTTCTTTGTTGGGTCTTTGTATGGTTTAGGTATCAAGGTGACTGTAGCCTCATAGACTGAGTTTGACAGTGTTCCTTCTGTTTCTATTTTGTGGAAGATTTGAAGAGTATTAGTATTAGCTCTTCTTTGAATGTCTGGTAGAATTCTGTGCTGAAACCATCTGGCACTGGGCTTTTTTTTTGGTTTGGACACTGTTGACTACTTTTATTTCCTCAGCGTTTTAAATACTGTTTTATTTGTTAACCTGATCTTGATTTAACTTTGTGGGTGGAATCTATCAAGAAAACTGTATATTTCACTTAGGTTTGCAAATTTTGTGGAGTATGGGTTTCTGAAGTAAGAGTGAAAGATTCTTTGGATTTCCTGGATGTCTGTTGTTATTTTGTCCTTTTCATTTTTGAATTTGTTGATTTGGTTATTTTCCCTGTGCCTTCTCATTAATTTGGCTAAGGGTTTGTCTATTTTGTTGATTTTCTGAAAGAACCAGCTCTTGGTTTCACAGATTCTTTAAATTTTTTTTTGTATCTAAGTTGTTGATTTCAGCCCTGAGTTTGATGATCTCCTGCTCTCTGCTCCTCATGGGAGTGTTTGCTTCTTTTTTTTTTCCTAGCACTTCTGGCTATGCTGTTAAGTTGTCAGTATGAGCTGTCACCATTTTCTTTTGAAGGCACTTAGTGCTATGAACTTATGCTATGAACTTTCCTCATGGCACTGCTTTCATTTTGTCCCATAGGTTTGGATGTGTTTTGTCCTCATTTTCATTGAATTTTAAGAAATCTTTGATTTCCTTCTTTATTTCTTTTCTGACCTAGTAGTCACTGAGTAGAGATTTTTTTCAATTTCCATTAACTTTTTTTGTTATATCTGTTGTTATTGAATTCCAGCTTTAATCCATGGTGGTCTGATAAGATACAAGGGGTTATTTCAATTTTCTTGTATCTGCTGAGGCTTGGTTTGTGAACAAATTATATGGTCAATTTTGGAGAAGGTTCCATGAGGTGCTAAGAAGAATGTATATTCTTTTGAGTTTGGGTGAAGTGTTCTGTAGATATCTGTTAGACCCATTTGATTCATGACCTCTGTTAGTCTCGTTATTTCTCTGTTTGGTTTCTGTCTCAATGCCCCACCCATCAGTGTAAGTGGGGTTTTGAAGTCTATCACTATTAGTGTGTGGAGATTGATGTGGTTTAAGCTTTAGTAGTATCTCTTTTACAAATGTAGGTGCCCTTGTATTTGGGGCATAGATATTCAGTATTGAGATGTCATCTTGATGAATTTTTCATTGAAAAGTATGTAGTGTCCTTCCTTATCTTTTTAAATTAATTTTGATTGAAAGTATATTATTGGATATTAGGATGTCTACTCCAGCTTGCTTTCTTGGACTATTTTCTTGGAAAACCTTTCCCAATCCTTTACTCTGGAGTAGAATCTATCTTTGCTGATAAGTACATTTCTTGTATGCAGCAAAATGATGGGTCTTGTTTACAGATCCATTCTGTAATCCTGTGTCTTTTTATTAGTAAGTTTAGTCCATTGATGTTGAGAGATATTAATGACCCTAGTTTGTTATTTCCTGCTATTTTGATGTAGGAGATCGTAATGCGTTTGTGTGTTTCTTTTGGTTTACCTGCAGTGGAATTATGGGTAGATATTGTTTAATTTTGGTTTTATTGTGGAATATCTCATTTTCTCCATCTATGTGATTGAAAGTTTTGCTGGATACAGTAGTCTGGGATGGCACCAGTGTTTGTTCTCTTAGGGCTTGTAGGACTTCTGACCAAGCCTTTCTGGCTTTTAAAGTTTCTGAGGTATAGTCAAGTGTAATTCTGATGGGTCTTCCATTATAAGTTACTTGGCCTTTTTCTCTTACATCTTTTAATATTCTTTCTTTATTTTGTATATTTGAAGTTTCAACTATTATGTGGAAAGAGAAATTTCTTTTTTGATCCCATCTATTTGGTGTTCTGTATGCCTCTTGGAATTTTTTTTACCAGCATATCTTTCTTTAGGTTTGGGAAATTTTCTTCTGTGATTTTGTTGAAAATATTTCCTGGTCCTTGGAGCCTGGAGTCTTCTCTTTTTTCATCTATGCCTATAATTCTTAGGTTCCCTCTTTTCATTGACTACTTGATTTCTTGAATGTTATGGGTGAGGACTTTTTTAGATTTCTCATTTTCTTTGGTTGTTGTACTGATTTCTTCAATTGAGTCTTCCTCACCTGAGATTCTGTCTTCCATCTCTTGGATCCTATTGATGATACTCATATCTGTAGTTCCTGTTTGCTTTCCTTGGTTTCCACCTCCAGGATTGTCTCTGTTTTTTTTTTTTTTAATTGCTTCCTTTTCCAATTTCAGGTCTTGAACTGTTTTATACATTTCCTGTTCCAATTTGGTTGTCTTTACCTGCAATTCTTTCATAGCTTTGTCTCTTTCTGGTCAGAGCAGGGGAGCTGGGAGCAGGGAAAGGGAGAAATGCAACCTGAGTGGTCCAGAGGAGGAAGGTCAGTGTATCACAGGAGGTACAGGTTCAGAAGATGATGACTTTGGAGGGATCACCCCCAGCTCAGAGCAGCTTGGAGGTGTCCCAGGGCTTTGGGCAGTGAAGAAGGTTGATGGGGGAGAGGGGAGGGGAGATCAAACCTAGGTGTTGGTGTTCAAGGAGACCCAAGGTGTTGCAGGGTCAGGAGGATGGTGCTGAATGCTCCTAGGGAGTGAGGCCTTGTCACCTAAGGCAGAGCAGGGAAGGTACAGTGTAGCTTGGGGTTAGCTCTCAGCTCAGGTGAACTGGCTCTGTCCCAAAGAGCTGGTCAGTGCTGGGTAAGTGGGGGCAGGGAAAGGGAACAGGAGTTTTTTTGTTTGTTTTGTTTTTTAAGTTGAATCATCCCTGCATCTCTGGGATGATGTCTACTTGATCATAGTGGATGATGTTTTTGATATGTTTGTGGATTTAGTTTGCAAATATTCATAAAGGAAATGTGTCTAAAATTCTATTTAATTGTTGAGTCTTTGAGTGGTTTAAGTATCAGGGTGGTGGTAGCCTTATGAAATGAATTTGGAATTGTTCCTTCTGCTTCTATTTTGTAGAATAGTTTGAGGAGTATTAGTATTAGCTCTTACTTGAAAGTCTGATAGAATTTGGCACTAAAACCATTTGTCCCCAGGGTGTTTTTTGGTTGGGAGACTTCTAATAACTGCTTCTATTTCCATAGAGTTTATAGATCTACTTAGATTGTTTCCTTGTTTTTGATTTAGCTTTAGTAAGTGATATATAACAAGAAAATCATCCATTTCATTTATATTTGCCAATTTTGTGGTGTACAGGCTTTTGAAGTAAGATGTAATGATTTTTTGAATTTCCTCACTGTTTGTTTCAAATACTTCATTTCCTAATTTTGTTAATTTGGATATTCTTTCTCTGCCCTTAAATTAGTATAGTTAAGAGTTTGTTTATCTTGTTGATTTTCTCAAAGAACCAACTCATTTTTTCATTGATTCTTTGTATTGTTTTCTTTGTTTCTTTTTTATTGATTTCAGCCCTGAGTTTGACTAGTTCTTTCCATCTACTACTCTTTGGTGAGATTACTTCTTTTTGTTCTAGAGCTTTTAGATTAGCTGTTAGGTAACGAGTGTGAGATCTCACTAATTTCTTTAGGAAGGAACTTAGTGCTATGAACTTTCCTCTTAGTATTGGATTGTGTCCCATAAGTTTGGGTATAGTGTGCATCTATGTTTATTGAATTCTAGAAAGTCTTTAATTGCTTTCTTTATTTCTTTCTTGACCCAGTGGTCATTGAAGAGAGACTTGTTCAGATTCCATGAATTTGTAGACTTTCTGTTGTTGTTGAGGTACAGCTTTAATGCATATCAGTCTGATAAGACACAGGGTATTATTTCATTTTTCTTGTATCTGCTGAGACTTGCTTTGTGAACAAATATATGATCAGCTGTGGAGTTCATGAAGTGCTGATAAAAAGGTGTATTGTTTTGTCTTCCTATACTTCTTTAAGGGATTTATTCATTTTCTCTTTAAAGGCTTCTATCACCTTCAAAAGATTGGATTTAAGGTCATTTTCTTGTGCTTTGGTGATGTTAGGCTTTGTTTGGGTGAAATGTTCCATGCATATCTGTTAGGTCCTTCTGAGTCATGACACCCATTAGTTCCATTATTTCTTTGTTTAGTTTCTATCTGTATGACCTGTCCTTTGGTGAGAGTGGGATATTCAAGTTTTCCACTATTATTGTGTAACAATCAATGTGTGCTTTAAGCTTTAGTAATGTTTAAGAATATGGCTGTCCTTAAAACTGCGGCATAAATATTTACAATTCAGATGTAATCATAGTGGATTTTTTCTTTGATTAGTATGATGTTTCCTTCTGTATATCTTTTGATTAATTTCTGTTGAAAGTCTGTTTACTAGAATTAGAATGGCTGTTCCTGCTTGCTTCTTGGGTCTATCTGCTTGAAAAAAAAATCTTTTTTGTAGCCCTTTACTCTGATTTAATGTCTATCTTTGATGTTGATGTGTGTTTTCTGTGTGCAGCAGAATGATGGATCCTGGTTTTTGTGTTCATTCTGATAGTTTGTATCTTTTTATTTGGTGAGTCCATTGATACTGAGAAATATTAAAGACCAATGATTTTTAATTCCTATTATTTTGATGTTGGTGATGGTAGTGTGTGTGTTTACCTTTTTTTTGTTTTGTTTTGTTGGTGTGAAATTATTTATTTCCTGTGTTTACTTAGGTGCAGTTAACTTCCTTGGGTTGGAGTTCTCCTTCTTGTCTTCTGTGGGGCTGATTTGTGCATAGATATTATTTAAATTTGGTATTATCATGGAATATATTGTTTTCTGCACCTATGGTAGCTAAAAATTTTGCTGGGTATAGTCATCTGCCCTAGCATCTGTGGTCTCTTAGAGACTTTAAGACATCTGTCTGGGCACTTACGGCTTTTAGAATCTTTGTTGAGAAGCTGGGTATACTTCTAATAGGTCTTCTTTTATATGTTACTTGGCTTTTTTCCCTTGTCACTTTTAATATTCTTTCTTTGTTGTGTAGATTTAGTGTTTTGATTATTATGTGGTGGGAGGATATTCTTTTTTGGTGCAATCTATTTGGTCTTCATTAAACTTCTTGTTTGTTTATAAGCATCTTTCTTTAGGTTAGTGAAATTTTCATCTTTAATTTTGTTGAAAATAGTTTTCTAGGCCTTTGACCTGGGAATCTTCTCTTTCTTCTATTCTTATTATTCTTAGGTTTGATCTCTTTATAGTGTCCCAAATTTTCTGTATGTTTTGTGTGAGAACTTTTTAGATTTAAGATTTTCTTTGACCACTGTATCAATTTCTTCTATCATATCTTCTGTGCTTGAATTCTCTTTTTTATTACTTGTATCCTGTTGTTGATGGTTGTACCTGTAGTTCTTGTTTACTCACCTGGGTTTTCCATCTCCAGTGTTTCCCCAGTTTGTGCTTTATTTACTGTCTCTATTTTCATTTTCAGGTCTTGAACAGTTTTATTCATTTTCTTGTTTGATTTTATTTTCCTGTATTTCTTTAAGGAATTTATTCATTTTTCTCTTTAAAGGCTTCCATCATCTTCAATAGAGTTAATTTAAGATCATTTTCTTGTGCTTTGATTGTGTTCGGATATCCAGGACTTGCTGTAGTAGGATAGCTAGGATTTGGTTGTGCTATATTGTCCTGGATCTTGTTGATTGTGTTCTTTTTTAAATATTTATTTATTACTTAAGGTCACATCTCCATCACAGTGTCCTCCCAGTCCCACCCTCCCAACCTCTACCACCTATCCCTTCCATCACACTCCTCTGGAGTGGAGTGTCCCTACCTAACAGTCCCCCTCCCCAGTTCAGCAGTCATAAAGGGACATCTGGGTTGTTTCCAGTTTCTGGTTATTACAAATAAGGCTGCTATGAACATAGATGAGGAAACTTCCTTGTGATTTGGTGAGGAATCATTTAGATGTATACCCAGAAGTGGTATGGCTGGGTCCTGAGGCAGAGATATTCCAAGTTTTCTAAGATATTGCCAGACTGACCTCCATAGCAGTTGCACAAGCCTGCACTCCCACCAGCAATGGAGGAGGGTTCCCCTTTCTCCACATCCTCACCAGCATGTGCTGTCATTTGAGCTTTTGACCTTAGCCATTCTGACAGGTGTGAGATAGAATCTCAGAGTCATCTTGAGTGCATTTCTCTGATAATTAAGGATGCTGAGCACTTCTTCAAGTGTCTCTCAGCCATTAATGATTTCTCCTTTGTGAATTCTGTGTTTTGCTCTGTTCCCCATTTTTTGATTGGATTATTTGGGTTTTTTGGCATTTAATTTCTTGAGTTCTTTGTAAATTTTGTATATTAGCCCTCTGTCAGATGTGGGGTTGGTGAAGATTTTTTCCCAATCTGTAGGCTGCCATTTTGTTCAAATGACAGTGTCTTTTGCCTTACAGAAGCTTTTCAGTTTCATGAGGTCCCATTTATTGATTGTTGGTCTTAGATCCTGAGCTGTTGGTGTTCTGTTCAGGAAGTTGTGACCTGTGCTGATGAATTGAAGTGTTTTCCCCACTTTCTCTTCTAGTAGATTGTGTTCTTGTACTGGCATTTAGCCTTCTGGATTTTGTGGTTAGTATAGATTTAAATGCTGATTTCTGAATTTTCTTTGTTGGATGGGTATATTTTCAGATTTTTTACCCCTTGGTTTACATTTTCTCTGTCTTCTGGCCTAAATGGCCTGAGTTTCTGGTAACTAGCAAGTCTTCAGATTCAGTAGTTTGTCTACCCTGAGGTTTTTGTGATCTGCCTTAGCCTTTAGAATTATGGAAACTAATCTTGACTTTGGGGTCCCTAGTACCAATGTGACCTAAGGTCCCTGGTGTTAGAGTGGCCTCAGGAAAGCAGGTGGAGTTTTGCACTGGAAAATAGAGTCCAGAGGGTAGGTTTCAGTTTAAGGCTGTAGGGTGTTTTTTAAAGGTACTTGTAAGACAAGGGCTTGGGTGGAGGGGCTAATCTGGTATCCCTGGTGATTGCAGGTCTCTGGGAATGCAGGCAGAGTTGTGTGCACAGAGGATGGGGCTCAGATCACTGCTGCTAGGTGTGCTCTGGAGAGAAAGGGACCTTCAGTGGGGTCCTACTTGGTTGCACCCAATGCCAGGAGGCTTCTAGGAATATAGGCATAGCTTGTTGTCCCATGTCCCAGCAACTTTCCAGAAATGCAGGTAGAGTTATGGGCCAAAAAAAAAGGAAGGCAGGGGACCCAGAGAAAATGTTTTATTTATTAACTCTTTTATTCTGTTGGCTCCCATTTCTTAAGTATATTGTTCATATTATTGCATCTATATTACAGGTGTATTTCACTTTGCAATTTTCATACAACTCTATAATTTGATAATTGGGTCTTATTGATGATAAATTCTCATGAATTTTGAAGTAGATTACATGGGTTCCAAGTTTGACATTTTTCAAGGCTTTTTTTTTTTATAAGAAAAATGTCATGCAATACCAAAACTCAGCATTTTCAATTAAATTCCCATTTTCATCATATTTGGTACCCATGCTAGTTTCATTTTATACTAGAGTAACATACATCCCAGATATTTTATAAATTCTCAAATTTCAGTGTGGTATTTTAAAACTCATCCATTTACAAACTGACAGCATTTCTGATGTTCAATAAACAAAATTCTAACAACTGATTCTACTACTTTACAATTTTTTACCCTACTGTTCAATGTCAGAACTTCAATAATGACATATCTAAGTGAGATTTTAAGATAATACAAATAATGAGTTGATATTTGTCAAACCCTTGTTGAATAAAGGAGGTTCTCAATTTGATTTCATTGTAGGTGAAATATCATTTGAACTCTGTTTCCTATCTGATTTTTGTTTATCTGACATATATTATTCTCCCAATTGACCTATTCATAGAACACTGATCATCTGCAGTAAACAAAATAGTAGCTTAAAAATTATAATCATGTGTTACTTCAAGACCTTTCATAGTCAATTGGAAAATAGCTACCTAAATTTTCTATATTCAGTTTTGCATTATGCTTTTAAGGCAAGAATAAATTTAAGGTAGCTGACCTAGTTTAAGGGTCTGCTTTAATTGGATTAGTTACAATGGAGGGATTTTCTAAATCTCATGATTTTAAACGAATCATCCTCTTTCCTTGCTTTGGTATATATTTTTTTCTTTCCAAAGAAGCCTTTTCCAACCAATTTAAAAGTGCAAAAATTCTACACTTACTACAGCTTTAGTCCTTTAACCCCTGTTAAATGCAAACTCCTCTTGGCAGAATAATAATTAAAGAGATTTGTGTTGATAAGCTCCTTAGAGGGTTTCTCCTGTAAAGGTTTTCAGGAGAAGAAAAACCCTGAACTCCAAGCCTGAAATAAATACTGAATGAAGAGACTTCACTTGCTTCACCTTTTTCTTAGGTTTGACTCTAGAAACTAACTATAAAATGCATAGTATTGTGTAGCAGAGCTTGCTACTGTGGAATTTTTGACCAGGATGAAATGGCTCCAAATTATGTGACATAAACATAGAGTGGATGTTCTGATCTATTGAATTACAAATAGTAACCTAAAAGTTCACATACTTTCAGAACCTCAGAAAATGGTATCGTTTTCTGGAACTAGAATTGAGAAAAATTAATGTTGGTAGGCAATAACCTAATGTTGGAACAAATATGCAAAGATCCTTGATGAATATCATCTTAACTTTTTAC
The DNA here is from genome assembly GCA_907164525.1 of Lophiomys imhausi. Lineage (NCBI taxonomy): Eukaryota > Metazoa > Chordata > Mammalia > Rodentia > Muridae > Lophiomys > Lophiomys imhausi. The sequence goes on from CAJQZJ010001969.1 coordinate 12,278,719, forward strand.
TAACACCAAATATAACATGATGTTCATTTGTTCAATTAGATATATTTAGCATGAGTTTTTGTTTGTTCATTAGTTTGCTTAATTTTTTATGGAACCTATGAACAACAAAACATAATGTTTAGAAGGATCCAAAGATACATACGAACTTATCCAGAAGTAGTGAGCCAAGGTAACTCTCTAGGTAAGTTCATATCTCACCACCTTCACAATATCAGCATCTAGTGGTACATGTGTTGGCTCATAAAATTTATTAGCAGAATATATCCTTTTCTTCTTTACCATAAGGAATTCTGATTGTATGAGAGGACAGTAAACCCAAGTTCAGTAGTTGAGGAAAAGGCAGCAAAGTTTCTTATAAAACTAAATGATTATGCTTTTGTTAACATGGTTTATATTACTTGATATTTACAAAATAGAAAAAACAAAGATATCTGTTTTCAAAAAGCTTTTTATCTATGTTAACAGCAACTTTATTCATAACGTTAAAATTGGAAGTACAAGTCCATAAAATAGCAGTACTGTTATTACTTGGGAAGAGAGGTTCTGACACAGTATAGGATGCTACCAGAATTACTAAGGTGTTATAAAATAATTGGCCTCTGATAAATTCAATGATATGGATGAACCTTCAAAGTTCTATCTTGTGTGAGAGAAACCAGAAACAATAAACTACACATTATATATATGATTTGACACAGGTCTGGTTAACAACACATAAACCTGTTTGGGGTAGTTGACTGGATGTTAAAGAGTCTTTTTTCTTCATAACCAAGAAATTGGTTCAAGAAACTTGGGAGATGACTCAGTTGCTAAATTAATTGCTTTTCTAGCATAAAGACACAAGTTCAAATCCCTGGTACCTACATAAAAAAACAGACTACACACACACACACACACACACACACACACACACACACACACACACATACACACACTGTAATCACAGATCAGCAGGCAGAGATGGGTGGATCCCTAGAACACACTGGAGCAAGACTGAGTTAGGGAGGACAAGGTTCAGCGAGAGATACCTTGTTTCAAAATAAATAGATGTAGAGTAACTGGAAACTACAGATAATGTTACTATTTGGGCTTCAAATGCATGTGAATGCTCACAAATGTGCTCACACATGTACTGTGGGTCTTTCGCGCATCCCACTTATGTTTTAATTAAGACATGGAGATTTCTGTACAGCTTAAAGCCATTGGCCTTTTGCTCGGGCATTCTCTAAAATAGCTATCTATACTTATCTTGACTTCTCCACCATACTGTCTCTCAAGTGGCTCCTCCTACCTCTTCCTACCCTACCTCCCTTCTGCTTTCTTCTTGTGTATCTTTGAGTCTCTCCTGTCTTTGCATCTCCCTGCAGCTCTGCCTGCTTGGAAATCCTGCCCCCAATACTCCCTGCCACAGCTTTGGCCCTCAGCTCTTTATTATACAAAAAGCCACATTCCAGTCTTAACCAATCAACAGCAAAACAACTCCTGATCCATCTCTTATGGGTAGCCCTTTTGCAGGTGAGGAAGCACAAGATTTACAGATAGTGGTGATGGGCCATAGAAATTATAATACCACTTAGCCCAGCACCATTTGTGAAGATGCTGTCATTTTTCCATTGTGTGGTTTTGGCTTCTTTGTCAAAAATTAAATGACCATAGGTGTATGGGTTCATTTCTGGGTCTTCAGTTTGATCCCATTGATCAACTGGTCTGTTTCTATACTAGTATCATGATGTTTTTATTACTATTGCTCTGTAGTATAGCTTAAAATCTGGGATGGTGATACCTGCAGATGTATTTTTATTTTATAGGACTGATTTAGCTATTGTGGGTTTTTTATTATTCTATATGAAGTTGGGAATTGTTTATTCAAGGTCTGTAAAAAATTGTGTTGGTATTTTGATAGGAATTGCTTTGAATCTGTATATTGCTTTTGGTAGGATGGCCATTTTTATTATGTTGATCCTACCTATCCATGAGCATAGGAGATCTTTCAATCTTCTGATGTCCTCTTGAATTTCTTTATTCAAAGACTTGAAGTTCTTGTCATACAGGTCTTTCAGTTGCTTGGTTAGATTTACCCCCAGGTATTTTATATTGTTTGTGGCTATTGTGAAGGGTGTTGTTTCTCTAATTTCTTTCTCGGCCCCTTTATCTTTTTTTTTTTTTTTTTTTTTTGCAAATAGACCCATATTTATCACCCTGCACAAAACATAAGTCCAAGTAGATCAAAGCCTGACACACTAAATCTAATAGAAGAGAAAGTGGGGAAAAGCCTTGAACTCATTGGCACAGGTGACAACTTCCTGAACAAAACACCAACAGTTCAGGCTCTTATACCAACAATCAATAAATGGGACCTAGTGAAACTGAAAATCTTCTGTAAGACAAAAGACACTGTCATTCAAACAAAACGGCAACCTACAGATTAGGAAAAGATCTTTACCAACCCCATATCTGACAGAGGACTAATATCCATAATTTATAAAGAAATTAAATGCCAAGAAACCAAATAATCCAATCAAAAAATGGGGAACAGAACTAAACAGAGAATTCAAAAAGAAGGAATCCCTAATGGCTGAGAGTCACTTGAAGGATGCTCAGCATCCTTAGTCATCAGAGAAATGCAACTCAGGACAACTCTGAGATTCCATCTCACACCTGTCAGAATGGCTAAGATCAAAAACTCAAATGACAGCACATGCTGGCAAGGCTATGGAGAAAGGGGAATACTTCTCCATTGCTGGTGGGAGTGCAAGCTTGTACAACCACTATGGAAATCAGTCTGGCGATATCTTAGAAACTTTAATAGGTCTACCTCAAGACCCAGCCATACCACTTCTGGGTGTACATTCAAATGATTCCTCACCAAACCACAAGGGCATCTTCTCATCTATGTTCATAGCAGCCTTATTTGTGATAGCTAGAAACTGGAAACAACCCAGATGTCCCTCAACCAAGGAATGTATTAAAAAAACTGTGGTACATCTACACAATGGAGTACTACTCAGCCATCAGAAACAATGAATCATGCAATTTTCAGCCAAATGGATGGAACCAGAGAAGCTCTTTCTGAGTAAGTTAACCCAGACTCAGAAGGATGCACATGACATTTATTAACTTATAATGGGATTTTAGCCACATAGTACAGGATAACTATACTACAATCAATACACCAAAGGGAACAGGAACATAGACTTTGATACATGTTAATGAGACACTTTGCCCTAGTGGTGCTGCCTTGTAAGCCCCCAGTGTATGAGAAGGCTCTTTGTCCTCATAAGACTGCTGAACTGCAGTGAGGGACTGATATGTAGGGACACTTCACTTAGGAGGAGTAGGATGGAAGAGAGAGGGGATAGAGTGTGGGAGGGTGGGATTGGGAGGGGTGGAAAGAGGGCACTGTGATGGAGATGTAACCTGAAGTAATAAATAAACATTCAAAAAAATTACAATACCAAAATTCTGCCAGTACTTAGCTCACAATTAACAATTAAATATATAGCGACACAGATTTTCAATGTGAGGGAAGGTCATCCCCACACACATGCAAACATAAATATACTTATATGAATACATTACACATATACACATGCAAAAAAAAACCACCAAGTATATTACAAGATAAAGGCCAATGGTTTGGATGACTATGGATTTCCAGTTAGAACATGAATGAAACACAATCTATGGAGTTCTGTAGAAATGTTATCCCAGCATTCCACATCCAACGGAAAGGACAAAAGAAGGGACTGAGAATCAAAGCTCTCTCTCTCTCTCTCTCTCTCTCTCTCTCTCTCTCTCTCTCTGTCCTGCATGTGTGTATCTGTGTTTGTATGTGTGTGTCTTCATGTGTGTGTGTGTGTGTGTTTGAAAGAGAAAGGAGAAAGATGTTGAAGACAAAGGTAAAACATAATCCAAGAAAATTTAAAAGAATTAGTTTCCAATTGTTTTATATTGTAGTAAATTTCAAATAAATGTCTTCCTATAGAAGGAAATGATTGCTAAAGAGAAAAATCACAATTCAGCAATAAATGAAAAATCTTCAGAAATACTAGATAGATGGCTAAATATGAAGTACTACTCTTCATAATTTTTATAAAATGTATGACTGCCTACCAAATGTAGGTTTTTCTTGGTGTAATTTTTAAAGCAGGCAATTTTATTATATCTGACTGTCAAAACATAAAAAAGGAGGTTAGAATGAATTTACACAGTTTTAAAATTTTATCCTCTGAAAAGTGATATAGTATGAAATTTAAATAAATGTAAAGATTTAAGAATATATATTATCATTCTTTTATAACTTCTGTACTTAAAACACTCATAAAAAGCTCATGAATATCTTACAATGGACTTGTAAAATATAATCAAAACTACAAGAGAAAGCATAAAGGTTGGAGCAGAAGAGAGAAAAAAAAGGGATCAAGCTGAAAACAAGCTGAGAGGGGAAATAGACACAAATCACCACCCCTAGCTCAGAAACTATCTCTAAGTGATAACTGCTTGTATAGGAAAAATCAGTTTTCCCCCAATGTTGTCTCACTGGGTCTACACCACTTTAAGGACAGGCTCTATGCTCAGCAATACATGATAAACACAACATGAACGCAATGGTATTTTTGGAGAACTTTTGTCTCGCAATACATTGCCTGGAAACTTTTTTCCTTTAAGGTCTTTTGCATGTATATTATAGTTTCCACCTTATTTTCAAGGGTTTTCTCTATGTTTTGATATGTGTACCTCAGGCTCTGTGTATATGCTTCTTGTGTTTTTTTCTTTGATTCTTCTTTTTCGTTATTATTATTATTATTATTATTATTATTATTATTAGCACCTATTTGTATTCTAATTACAGAAAACAAAGGTGTGAATTCGGATGAATGTAGGAACTGGCAGGAGCTGGGGGAAGGGAAATCATAATCAGAATATCTTCTATGACAAAAACTATGTTCAATTTAAAAATGACTTTCTTTAAAAGAAATTAAGGGTTTGAACAAGAATGATAATAGAAATGAGGTACTTTTAAAATGAGACTATTGAAATAACAGAAAATGGCAGTACAAAATATAGTCACTGTTTGATGACATGTTATATGTCAATGAAATATACAATCTAACTGAAAGCAAAAATTGCCATAATAGGTTAATGAGAAAGAAAATAAATTAAAAATGCTCTATTTATAGGTGAGATAATTGAGATATAAACACAGAATCAAATTGAGAGGAAAAGGACTGAAGAAAATAAACCATGCAAAAATGAGATAAAACATGAAATACAATTGGCTTCAATAAAATTTATATAAAGAATAAAAAGATATTGTTTATGAATATAATACTCAAGACATCAAGAAAATATTACAAAGTTGAAAGTATAAATATTTCACAATATTCTCTCTGAATGTAACTAAATGTGTACATAGAGAATTCTACATTCAAGTAAGAAAGATCATAATAGTTTTTCTGAAAAAAAAATAGTATAGATAGAAACCATTGAAATTATGCTACCACCCATGCTATGTGATTAGTCTGCATAGAGTACTGTGCCCATTAGAGGCAGAATACATAGAATTATTTTGTACACCTGGTAGAAGCTGAAATAAATATATGGTAGATCATAAAATAATCAATGCAGAATTTTAATGATCACACACTATTTGACCTAGGAATTTTCTATAATAATAGAAATAATAATTCCCTTAATATTGGAATATGAGATAAATATTTCTCCCATACAAGTTCTAACTGGATCTGATCCTTCTTAGCATCTGAGATAAGATGAGATTGGGCATGTTCAGGGTGGTGTAAGCAGAGACTGGGTAAATATTTCTAAGTAATTCATAAATTTAAAACAAAATTACTACTGCAGTTAGAAATCACTTTGAACTCAACAAAAACAAAATACCCGTGAGACAGAGGTATAACAGTACTTAGAAGACATTTTGCATTATTAATTGCTTATAGTATAAAATAAATGTTACATCAATCAATGACTAAGATTCTATCATATTACACAAAAAAATTAGAGAAAATGTAGAAAAGAAAATCCTAAAAAGGCAAGCAGAAAAAAAAATCAATGAATATTACACTTGAAATGGAATGGAGTTAAAGCCCAATATTGATTCAATGAGATAAACAGTAAAAAGTGAAAAGATTCCAATCAATGTTGGAAAAGAAGAATTATCCATGTAGACTCTATGTGTGCTAAAAGGTTTAGAAAGGAAATTTGTAAGTGATAGTTTGTCAATAAGTTAATTGATATACCTAAAATTTATAAAAATTCCTGAATTAGTAATTACCTCATTTACTTCTATGCATACAAACACACACACACAACTCTTAACTGTCTACATATCTATTTACCATATTAAGATATTTTTTCAGGTTTTCGTTGAAATATGGTAGGTATATAATGGTTAGTGTTCATCAACTAGACAAAATCTAGTGTCTATTAGAAGATAGGCCTCTAGACAGTTCCCATTTTCTCTCCATACATTCCTGCATCAGTCTTCAGCCTTTGGGTCCTGTTTCTCTGACAGACATTTGTTGTAGAGCAGGGATTATGAAGGACCTACCCACCCTGTCTTGGAAGAGCCAGGCTGTCGACTTCCCTGCCACCAAGTTTTGTCCTTTTTGGACAGCAGTCTGTCTGCAGTTGGAGCAAGGAGTTTTTTCATGCCAAGAGATAAGCTTGCCGCTAATTCAACCATCTCACACTGGAGATTCTTCGATGCTTATCTTCTACTTAGAGTAGAATAGGGGGTGCTGTCAGGAGCTGATATGTCTCGATATCAAAAAAAAAAAAAAAAGAAAATCTACCAGGCAGTCACTGGTATGTCATTTCTTGGTTTTGGAGGCTGCAGGCCCTTCACTTCCTATATAATCAGATATATTTATCCCTCTCAGGTCTCTGAGGTGGTTGAAGAATAGACAGCTAGAGTCTCATGGTTAAATTTTGAGTTGTTTAGGAATCAAGAGGCTGTTATAGATCTAAGAAGTTACTCTTAAAATTGTGTTGCAAGTTGGTGTGAATGTTGAGTCAGATATAGACCTTTAAACTCATGGAGATGGTTAGATAGTAGAATGTTAAAGTCAGGGGCCAAATATGTACGGACTGGACATTGGGAAGGTATACTGGGCCATTTAACTCTCATAAATGTGGCATATTTATATCTGTTGTTTTGTATAGTATTTACTGTTATAAGAGAAGGAACCATCTGTTGGACTGAAAGGGGAAACTGCTGGGGGGAAGAGGGTGGAAGGGCGGGATAGGAAGGGGGAATAGGGAGGGGTTTGTGACTGAGATGTAACTTGAAGAAAAAAAAAATAAAGTATTTAAAAAAAAAGAAGATAGGCCTCTAAACATTGCTTTTGGGGAGTATCCTGATTATGTTAACCAATTGTGTAAAGACCCATCTTAACTCTTGGTGGGACCATTAACTGGGCAGCAGATTCTGGACTAAACAAGTTGAGCAGTACCAAGCATGCATTCAATGCTCTGTGCTCCTGACTACAGATGTTATGTGACCAACTCCTTTAAGGCCTTCTGTTACAACTATCACCAGTAATGGAGTACAACCTAGAAGTGTTAGCCAAAGTAAATTCGTTCTTCCTTAAATTGCTTTCATTGGGGTATTTTAATACCACAATAGGAGAGGAACAAATAGAGAGTTTCTCAAATATTAGACAGGGTCTCTCAAATTTTCTCAAAGGTACAATTTATCCTGAGCTTGTCTAGAACATTTAATGCTTCTGGCTCAGCCTTCTGAATGATGGAGCTGTACAAATTACTACTGTAACTGTATAAAATTATAGTCTAAAACAAAGTTTCATGAGAAAAAAATCATGGAGTAGATAACTTCACTCAGAAATGATACCATATACTCAAGAATCAATTCAACATAAATTTGAAAATTAAATTGGATGTGATACTTTTTAAATAATCCAATTGAGTAAATATAAAACTATTTGTAAAACCAGGCAAAGCCATTGTTAGGAAACTATAATAGGTCAATGTGTTTCATAAGAATAATTGAAGAGATACCTACAGCGAGTTCTTGTAATATCATATCTTCTTCCTAATCATCACAATGAGGAACTTGTCCAATTTTCCTTTGGTAATCTGAATCAGCTATCATATTCAGCACAAAGATGCTATCCTTTGACTACTTACTTGGACATACAAAGAGTCCAAAGTAGCAGTCTTTCTTAATTTCTAATTTAATGTGATTGCTATTTTGTCTCCTGTGGACATGTTTTTCTTTTTTGAGATAAGACTTTTAGGCCATACATTCATTTGCTTTGCTATACAGCAGCAATGAGAAACCAAAAAAGAGAAATTAAGAAAGAACTTTCACTTAATATCAAAATAGTAAAATGGCTAGGAATAAATTCAACCATGAAAGTAAAAATACTTATGTCCTAATAACTACAAAGCATAACTGAAAGAAATTACAGAATTCATCATTAAAAAAGAAACAATAATCCATGCTGGCAATGGACTAGAGGTCAATGTTTTTTGTTTTGTTTTGTTTTGTTTTTCTTTTTTAAGATCATACTCACACAATGATTCATGGACTCAATATAATCCCAGAGACCCTGTGGAAGAAAAACTGATTGTCAAATTTTCATGAAAACCCACAGGTTACTGAATGACAAAAACATTGTTGATCAAAATAAAAGTCACAAGGAATCAGGACCCTACTAAAAACATATCATATATGGAACTTTTTCAAAAGGGAAAAAGCAATTGCTTATGGGGACCTTATTAAGGAAATAATAAGAAGTGTACTAAATACAATAAATATTTGAAGATTATAAGTCATAAGAGGTTAATATCTAGAATATATAAATAAGTTTTACAAGCCAATGAATAATAAAAAGATATAATTATAGTTTAATAATGAGTATAATATCAGAGTAGACATTTTTTCCATGAAAAATGCCAGGAAGTAGTTGAGCTGGAATATGTACTCACTGATAGGTACAAATCTATAACAATGCAGTCACAGAAAACTATTTAAAATTTATTTGTTGATAATTTAAATTTAAAAATACAACTTCTAGAGGGCCCAGAATTTCTTATTCTTTACCAAGAGAAATTAAGTCATTTCTCTAAATAAAGACTTACTATACATGTGTGTTCATAGTACCTTTACTAACAATGGATAAAAGGTGTGAAAAACTATGTACCTATTAACATTGGACTAAACACAATGCAGCAAATCTCTATAGCATATTGATATACTATGATTTCAAAGAAAAGAAATTTAGTAGAGAGATGTTGATGAATTTCAGTCTTTATTCTGAGTGAAAGAAGTCAGAAGCAAAAGGACAAGCCTTGTTTGATCTCATTTACATAAAGTACAAACTAATCTAAAATGATAAACAACTATTTGGAGTCTCCATGAAGCCTGAAGCCATGAGATGGTGAACAACAAAAAGGCACAAGAAATCTTTTGGGAGCTCTAGGTGTAATAATGTGTATTCAGTATGTGGTTTAATGGGCATATATCTATCTATCTATATATCTAAAATATAAATATAAAATAAAAGAAGCATTACATTTTGAGTCTAAAAATAATAGATTATTTTAGGTTCATCAACAGTATTGGGGTGTAAGTTATTTATTTCGATTTGATTGATCACCATTATTGAAACACTACCAAAAAGCCATAAAATATTCTCAATGGCATCTTGTGAAATGAATACACACATAGCACAGCCACAAACCTCATCTCTGACTTTAGACATTTATTTTCTGTACACTTAGATAAGTTGTTTATGCCAAGGAAATACCACTATGGTTTAAACATATTCCTCATGTTTACCCGAAACATGCTGTCCTATTCTGGCTTTTTTTCCTTATAGTCACATAGATCTTAGCTTTAGTGTTTTGTCCTTAGTATTCCAATTTAGGTAGATAATGGGACAGTATCTTGAAGTCCATGATTTTCATTTGCTTTGTGAAATCATTGTGCCTTTACTCTAATCATATGTTTGTCATTATACCCTATTTTAAATTTAGAATCTTAAATTATAATCCATTCACATTTATCACATTAGTCAAATGAACATATTTTAGCACATTTAATTTTCAGCAACTCCAAAAACAAGATTCAGGGAGAAGACTCATCCACCAAGACTCAAGACTCTTTGTTTTGGCATTTTTTTTTGTTTTTGTTTTTGTTTTTTTGTTTGTTTGTTTGTTTTTTCTACACTCCAATGTGCTAAATATTAAATTTCTAAAATCCACATGTAAAACTCCTAACCCATAATAGCCAAGAATGCTAGTGTATTTGTACACTGAATTTTTAACAGTCAGATGAAGTTATCTTGCAATCCAGTCTAGGTGGTGACCTTACAAAGGGGGATCAGGCAGCAGACATAGCTTACAGAGGACAAAGTAGGTGTGCGTAAACTCTTGAAAGACAGTGTTCTCAAAGCCAAAGAGAATGAACTCCAAAGGAGCTAGAACTAACTATTAGTTATGCCACTCGTTTGTTTTTCTGACAAGGCAATCCTGGCACACTGACATAAATTGGACAGGGATTCAGCTTAGGCTAAACTATGGAGAAGAAAATGAGAAGACTCTATGAGTCACATTTTAGAAAACCACCCTCAGTGTGCCCCTCTTTTTTATGTCAGTTGGAATTGTGCTTTCGTGTATGTGTTTGCACAAAGGGAATACAGTGCCTGTGGAGGTTACAAGACAATTTCAGATATGGTCCTGGAATTACAGACAGTTGTGAGCTGCAATGTGGATACTGGAAATCAAACCCATGTAATTAGCATTGTGAGTAGATTCCACTCTCCATCCTATTTCTTTGATTCTCTGTTAACAAATATTTTCAACAAGGTAAACTCAAGCTTTCTTCCAGAATATCCAATATGAGAGAAAGCTTACACGGACCTGATTTTAATGGGCTCAGTTTGTATCACTATAGGAATGTATAAAATTACAGAGTATTGAAATTTTGGTGCATTTAAAAGAGAAGAAAAGAAAAACCTAAGTGGGGGGAGAGAGAAGGGCATGCTTCAATAAATTGTATAATGCTAAGTATTTAATTCATAATAATTGTTATACATCTATTTTATTGTGACATGGTCATATGATTCTCAAAAACATTAAAATTGATGTGACTCACTTCTATTTTCTATTAAAAAATAGCATGTAAGTCACAGAAACTAAGTCAAAGAAGACAAAACCCTTAATTCTTCAGTGGCATTTAGAGGAATTCTCCTGAATTTGCAGCAGATAAATGGATCCAATTCCCAACAATGGCAGAATCCGATAAATCATATTGCAAACATATGTGATTTAAAAGATCTTTCCAATGACTACTAGGTATCTAGAATCATCATTCTGAAGAATGACTCCTCAGAAACACGTAACCTAGGAAGAAATTCAGTCACAAAGCATAGTACACCATGTCCTGCCACATTATTTTTATTCTCACCTCTGTTCCTGAACTTACACAGATTTTCAGCTGCATGCATTCTTTGTTCCCTAACTTAATTCTCATACTTCAACTATCATTATGTGTTTAGAATAAATCATAAATCTGTTTCCTATTTTTTCTTTACCTTGTACAAACATTGGCTCCTATTCCTTTGCCTGTGTCTTTTCTAGTGACATTCCTCCTCAGCAGTTAATCTGGGCTTGGATAATCTTCAGATCCTCTATCTCTTGTTCTATAATATATCTATGTTTTTTGAAGAAGCAAAGAATACTAAAAGATATTTCACTTTATATAACAAATCACCAGCAATATTTGGGAAGCTGAGTAAGTTTCAAGAAATACTCAAATAACTTCTGGTTCTATACCTGGGCAGAAAGAAAAACATGAATATTAGATGGTGGTTATGTACTTTAAGGAAAGAGTGGTCTGCTGGGTGTGGTGACACACACCTTTAATCCCAGCACTCTGGAGACAGAAGCAGGCAGATCTCTGTGAGTTCAAGGCTATCGTGGTCTACCAAAATGAGTTGGGATACACAGATAAACCCTGCCTTGAAATAAATAAATAAATAAATAAATAAATAAATAAATAAATAAATAAA
>CAJQZJ010001969.1:12290784-12344864 GCA_907164525.1 Lophiomys imhausi
AAATAAATAAATAAATAAATAAATAAATAAATAAATAAATAAATAAATAAAAAGAAACACAAACCAAAGAAAAAACCAGCCAAACAGACAGACAAAAGAAAGAAAGAAAGATGTTTATAACAAATGCATGGGGAGGAATTGATTATATTTGATGAAATGTCATCCAATAAATTCATCTTGATAGGAGAAATTGGAACTGTGACTTCTTATATCTCTATCTTTGACACTCGATGTCAGATATCTGACAGAAGATCTTCACAGTGTTAATAAATGTGTTAGTGCAATGAGTAAAATAAAAGAGGTCTCAATTTCAGGGAAAATATTTATCATGTTGATGAAACTACTGGTATATAGATTATATCTATATAGATTACACATCTGAAAAATCAAATGAGTGTTACTAACATTATGTTAGAGTGATGTTAAAAAGGGACAATGTTCAAATAACATTTAAAAGATGCTTGTTCTTATGTACAGATTTTGTAATGAAAATTTTCACCTACAAATGGTACTGTTTTTGAAAATGTACTAAGCAAACTACAGAAAATGTTTCAAATTAAGATGTTATTTCAGAAAATGATCTGTGATTTTATAACTAAACAGTTTTATCAGAGACACACTTTCAAAAACTTCCACTACCTAAATAGGAAGAATTCATATCCTCAAATAATGTTTAAAATAAGATTAAGAAAACGACTCAAGGGGTTAGCAATATGGCTCAGAATACTAATGGAATCAGTATGTAGGACTGGTGACTTGAATTCAATCCCTGGAAATAATGTAAAGCTGAAAGGAAAGCAGTGACTTTGCAAAGTTGTCCTCTGACCTCTTCACCTACAGCCCAGCACATAAAACCCCTCTACAATAATATGACTTTTGTTTTAATTAAAAGCAAAAAAGCTCACTAATATTAAGATAAATCAGCTTTTGAAAAACACGCTCAGAGCAACATGAAAATACAGCAGCTATTACTAAAGAGCATGAAAGAAAAAGGAAAAGATAACCAGCAACTCTTTCTTCAGGTGACAAAACTTCATTGTATGTTTTCACTAAAATAAGGGAACCAGGACTGAAACACAACATGCATTTTCCTTTAATAAAAATAGTGTTTGATTGTAAAATGAAAGCATAAAAATAAATTTAAATTATGTGAATTATGAATTAACTGGTGTGTAGTTGAACTGGATGGGATTTATTTATAAGTTACTAATATGGAGACATAGAATCAACTTCATTTATTTCTTGAACACTTAAATATTATCAATGAGAAAGCCTTTCCACACTGTTATTTGCACTAAAACGGAGAAGTTTGGTTCCTCCACCAAAATGAAATTGCATAAAAAGTAACTTGTGGCAACCATAGGAAAAGAGATACCTTCTTAATTACATTGAACAAAGAAACAGAAAACAGGAAAGCCTAAATTAGATTGTCATTCTAACTAGTATGAATGTGGAACACAACTTGGCTTCGTTTGCTCTCTGATTCATCTTTACCCATTTTTTCATTTATGTGATATATATTATTAATGTATATTATTTGCACCCATGTTCACATATATGTGGGCATAAGTGTGCATGCATGAGTGTGCAACAGCATGTAGAAGCCAGAGATTTACTTAATCACTCTCCACTATGTGAACTCATCGAGGCAATGTGTCTCAGTTAAGAGGGAATTTACTGAACTATCTACTCTAGCTAGACAGCTTGTCCAGAGATGGATCCCCATTTCTGATTTTTAGGACTGAAATTACAGATGCCTCTCTGCCCAATCTCATCTTTCATGTGGGGTCTAGGCATCTGGACTCTGGACTCCAGTCCTCACACCTGAACACTAAATGCCTTTTACCCACTTCATTGTCCCCTCATGTGTGTTCTTTATCTTCAAGCTGCAGAAAATTGATTAGCTGGTCTCATAAAATTTGAATTGCTTTTGTTATGTGTTTTCTTGACACCCATTGAATTTAGTCAGGATTACCTCTGCAACCAGGAGTTTGGAGCTCACCAAAGCACAACTGAAGACTGTCTTCCAGAATTCATCAATGGGCAATAGTTCATCATTTGACAGAAAGCTTCTCCTTGATTCATGATTAACTGTAGATTGAAATAGTTTTGTAAATGGATAATTTAATACTGTTGGTTAGTTAAATTGTGGTGGTGCCAAGGTACTCTATACCTGTCTATGTTTATATCTACAGACAAATGCTGCTCTTACCTGTGATTACAGAAGCTTCTCCCTTCAATGAATGGCTATGAATGTATGGATCCACAACTGTTCAAAACTCTGAGACTAAGTGATGGTTAAATTATAAGTCCAAAGAGGTCATTTATACATTCTCCTTTAAGGCATAAGAAACATGGTAGAAGAAGGAATGGGTGAAAACATATGTACACACCAGAAGACCTGGAGAAGTGCTGTCTTCTGGCTATGGGAGGGTCAATGCTGTACCTGAAAGCATTCATAGGTATCTGAAAGGGACTTTGCAGTTTATGTTTAAAGCTCTCAGTTGTCAAGTACTAACTTCAGAAGAGGTCTACAAAGTAATCATTTAGGAGTTCTGGTCTTTGAGTGAAAGTGTATAAGGACAAGGGCCTTGGCTATAAACTGTGTATAGAGTGGACTTTGACACATACAATGATGGATGTTCCCATAGGAGGGTAGAGTAGTAATGTCCCTGAGGCATATAGTGGAAATAATTACTGAGATAATGGAGAATTGATTAAAGATGCAAATCACCATATTGAAACGGCTTCTTGCTCCCATGTGACCCTCACAAAAGGCAAAGAAAAAGTGTTAGAATCGAACATAAAGAAAAAAGACTTGCTTATAAAAGGACAACAGAATTGAACATAAAGAAAAAAGACTTACTTTAAAAAGGTTGAAGGTAGATGATTTAATGTATGGAGAGAAATTGGGGACTGTCCAGCAGCTTGTTGTCTGTCAATTCTTAGTTTTGGAAGCTGCTGACTCTGTAATTCCTGTTTATTCAGATATATTTATCCTTCTCAGGTCTCTGATGTGGTTGAAGACTAGATAGTTATAGTCTCACAGTTAAATATTAAGTTTTTTAGAAATTAAATGGGTGTTCTAAGTCTAGAAAGATTTTTTTAATTGGTAATGAGAGTGAGGATGGAAACTGAGTTAGGTATAGAACTTTAAACTCATGGAGCTAGGTAGATAATAGAATATTAATATCAGTTGCCAAAAATGTATGGACTAGACATTGGGAATGCATGTTATACCTTATAATTTTCATAATTTTGGCCTAATCATTCAAAAGAAGAATTATGAGTTCTGGGAGAAGAACTCATTATGAGAAGGGGGAGTAGGTGGGAGGGTGGAGTCGGGAGGGGTGGAGGTTGTGGACTGTGATGGAGATGTAACTTGAAGTAATAAATAAGCATTAAAAAAAGTAAACACAAAAAGTGTTAGTGAAAAAATTACACAAAAAGGACAACAGACCAACAGTTATCCTAAAGACAACATTGACAAAGGTACAAAGACAAAAGTACCTTACCAGTTCTGAAATAAAAAGAATGTTGTATAAGAAAACTAAATGATTAATCAAAAGTATGCATGAGGAGAACATATTTTCTCTTAAACACTGGAAAAGTGTGTCCATCGCGCATATTTGGTAAAGAACTGAAAAAGAAAAAAATGTAGCTAAAAAGGAAATTGGCAGCAGTAAAGAGTATTAGAAAGTGAGAACCTTTTCTAAATCAAATGGTAAAACCTGTTGAGAACATTAAGAAGAACAGAAAGAATGTCCACAAGAGAGAGTCATTTACTTTATTGTTCCGAGTTGCCAAAGATTTACTACTGAAAGAGTAAAAGGGGACAAGCACAGTGAAGTAAAACATGAATGAATATAACCAAAGTTGCCATATATGTGTATGAAAATGTCTTATGAACCCATAACCACAATATGCACTGTACATACATCATTACTATAATTTTTAAATTAGTAATTAAAATTATAATTCATAGAACATATTTTATTGACTAGCCATTGGCTCTTTCAAATTTGTGGATATTTAAATGTTATAGGAAAATGATTTTTAAATATATATAAAAATCTTAATATATATTCATCTATACCAAGAAATTTATATAAATTGATAATTAAATTAATGGAAGTTTCCTAAACATTTAAAAATAATGAAAGTAAATTTGTCTTTACTTGTACTCCCTGACTTTTACTTACATCTCTTTCTAAAACTATGCCAATAATACTATTCTGAGTAAATTTTTGTACCTTTAAATATTTGTAAAAACTTCTCATGGCAATTTAAAAATATAATATATATACATATATATATATATGAAATTATTGGGAATTTATATTGCAGATTTTTTGTATATATTCCAAATTTATAAAAATAATCCAGATACTAAATACATGGGTAGTTTCAAGAAATGAGATAATAGGCTGGTGAGTTAGCTTAGTATGAAAAGTCCTCAGTGCCAAGCCTGATGACATGAGATCTATATCCTCAGGTCTCACACAGCAGGAAAATGCAATCTTATGCCTAAAGTTCCTGAACCCATACACATAAATATATACATGCTCATGTTATTCTAGTCTGCTTTCAGTTTTAATAAAACACTGACTAAAGGCAAAGTGACCAGGAAAAGGCTTATTCCAGTTGAGAAGCAATGGCCCATCATTGAGAGACATAGAACTCAGGGCAGGAACCTGAAGCCAGAGACTGAAGCGGATCATGGAAGAATGCTCCTTACTGGCTTGCTCTCCACAGTGGTCTAGTTTGCTTTCTAATATAACCCAGGATCCCCAATCCAGCGGCAACACAAGCCACAATGTTGATTACTACAGCAATCAAGAACCAAGAAAAATGTCCCATAAACTTGTCTTGAAAATCATAGGGAGGCAATCCCACAAATGACGTTTCCTCATCCCAGGTGACTCTAGTTGTGAAGGTGACAAAATATAACCAACACACATACATTTACACAAATAAATAGATATAGTTAATGCAATAAAAAGTATATGAAATGTCTCTTTAAATACTATGTTTAAAAACTCAGATTATCAATATACAAAGAGCAATACAGATGCAGCCAAATATAGTCTTAATTTGTATCAAAATACAAAGATATAAGAGCATATTCAATAATCTGTCTCTTTTTTCTTTATCATTCCTATATTATGTCTATATCCCATTTTTTAAGTCTTTCCCCCCTCCCTACATAGCAGAGAAGGAAGGATAGAGAAAAGAAAAAGAGAGAAATCCCTGAGTCAAACCTCCAAAACCTATTTTAAAAGACCATTTAACAACTTTTAACCGATCCCCCTAAACAGCAACAAACATCTATGACCCATCAAATGATCAAATGGGGGGGGGGATAAATCACCTTCCCCACCTTCTGGGAATGGGATGTCACTCTCTTAAAATTACTTCATGCTGATTTGGGATGTAGGAAACCTGTTTGAGGCCCAAATAAGAATAGAAACATTGTTAAGCCAGTTAATAATAACATTTAATGTTCAGTCCTTTTGTGCTATTTAAATGTCCTAAGAAGTTTGTAGTCAGAGATTGAACTTCAGGGTTTTACTGAAGTCCTGGCTGGAACAGTCTGTGGGGCTGAACCATCTTAGTTAACCATTTTGGGTTGTTCTGTATATAGATTTTTGAGAAAACGGCTATTGAGGAAGTCTTTGAGGCTGTATCATTTGGACTATTCATCTTCTTTAGAGTCTGTTCCCTTTTATTCAGAGGTTTCAGTTGTTTAGTTATCTCTGGACTCCTTAGATGGATGCTTTTTATTTTCTAGAAAGATAAGAACAGAGTCCTGTCCTAATCCTAACTATATGACACTACATTTTTTGGCAGATATCTTTTCTAGAGCAAATTGGGTTTTTTAACAATATCAAAAGTATTACCTTTCAATTGAGATAAAAAAATTGTTTTGATATTTTGGAACTAAAAAAATCTTTAAGTGTATATATTTTGAGATCACAAAGGACAATTCACTTTGAATTTCAGCATTCCTTCTGGAAGTAGCTTTTAAACTTAAATCATTGAAAATCCTATATGCCTGCCTGTGTCTTCCAAGTATTGGGATCAAAGGCATGTGCCTCCCAATTGTTAGGATTAAAGGAGTACACCACTACCCCTGGATCTAATTTTTTCTCTGTTTGGAGCTTTCTCTGTGTAAGACTGGCCTTGAACTCAGAGATCTGCATGTTTCTGTCTTCAGTGTGTTGGGATTAAGGGTGTACACCTCTCATATGATGAGATTAAAAGTGTGCACCATCACTAGCCTGTTGTTTATAACTCTGGAATTTAAAAGACAACCAACTCTATAGTGATGCTTCTGTCTCTGCTGGAGTTAAAGGCATTGGCTAACACTGCCCTGCTCAAGTATTTTACCTTAGCTCCAAATTACTTCAGCTCTTAGAGGTTTAGAAAACCAGGTTGAACTGTAGTAACCATTAATTTAAATCTCTTAACTGCCTTTTTAAAGCCAAATAATGAAAATATCCTCTATGTATAGGAAACAAACTTTATAAGCTGATATTCAAGAGTGTGTGGTCTATGTGGCACCCTACAGTCTAACTTTCTAACTTGAAATTAAGACCTTTTTTCCTTTCATGATAGTAGGACAATGCCAATAAAATTCTCAAATATCAATTGGGAATTTTATATTTTATTTTTATTATAATTTTTAAGCTTAGTTCCTCCCCCTATTTTTAAAATTTACTTGTTTCTTTTTTTTCAAGTTACCTCTGGAACACAGTTTCCTCCCTCCTCCTCAACCCCTGGTCCATCCCTGCCTCCTTCCCACCCTCTTAATACCCTTCCCTCCCTCTTTTCTTCCCTCCCACCCTCTTAATCTCCTTCCCTCTCTCCTTTCTTCCCTCCCTCCCTCCCTCCCTATTTCCCTTCTAGGTACTCTCCTTTTCTTCAGATGAAGTGGGCCCTCACATATTATAATCCCTCAGTTTTTCATTCATGTGAGGGCCAAGAGCTTCCTTTTGTACTGGAGTTCTATATGACACCCCATCTAGGGTAAGGTGTTCCACTGACCTGTAACAGGTTCCATGACTTACTGCTGGGTGGAGTTTTTCCTAGGACGGTTATGCTAGGTTCCTATCTGTTTGGGTCTCTGGGTTTTATTCTAGGTTCCTATCTGTTTAGGTCTGTGGGTTGTAGAGTGGTTATCCTGGGATATATGGTTAATATCCACTTATAAGAGAATACATACCATGTTTATCTTTCTAGGACTGAGTCAGTATATTTGGCCACATCAGTATTGATCTTTGTATGTTGATTTATATCTATAACAACTGTCACACTGTTTAGGATAATTAAGCAATTCAAATTAATAGCCATTAAAATCATTTTGTTAGGTACTAGCAGAGTATATCACAGATGTTTTCTAAGTTAACTGGAAATCAAGTTCCTAAGAGACAAGCAAAATTTGCTTATCCAAATATATGAAGATAGAGGGTTGGTCTTCAAAAACCTCAAGATATCTGTAGAATTTGGCATTCAAAGAAGTTTTCTTAAGAATTTTGATATTAAGACATGTCAGCTTCTGACAGCACTCCCCATTCTACTCCAAGTAGAGGATGAGCATCGAAGAATCTCCATTTGGAGATGATTGCATTAATGGCAAGTCTGTCACTGGGCAAGAAAAATCCCTTGTTGCAACTGTAGACAGAATGCTATCCAAAAAGGACAAAGTTGGAAGCAGGTAAATCGACAGGGTAGGCAGGTCCTTTATAATTCAGGCTTTACAATTGATGTCTGTCAGAAATACTGGTACAAGAGGCTGAAGATAGATGTTCTAATATATGGAGAGAAATTGAGGACTGTCCAGGCAGCCAGTTGTCTGTCATTTCTTTGTTTTGGAATCTCTGGCTTTGCACTTCTTGTTTATTCAGATATACTTATCATTTTCAGGTCTCTGATGTGGTTGAAGACTAGATAGCTATAGTCTCACAGTTAAATTTTAATTTGTTTGAGAATTAAAGGGACTTCATAGGTCTAAGAAGATTTTTTTATTTATTTTTTATTTCTTCAAGTTACATCTCAATTGCAATCCCCTCCCTGTGCCTCCCTACAGTCCCACCCTCTTCCCCCTCAACCCCCCCATACCCTTCCTTTGTTTAAGTTTAATGCATATCTTTTCCCCCCAAAGGCACCCCCTTTCAGTCCAACAAATGGCTATTCTCTTATAACAATAAATACATTACAAAACAACAGAAATAATTAGGCCACAATTATGAGAGTTATAGGGCTTAGCATACATTCCCAATGTCCAGTCCATACGCATTTGGCACCTGACTTTAACATTCTACTATCTAACCATCTCCATGAGTTTAAAGTTCTATATCCAACTCAGCTTCCATCCTAAATTGCATTACAATTTTAAAAACATCTTCTTAGATCCAGAACACCCTCTTGATTGCTAAACAACTCAAACTTTAACTATGAGACTCTAGCTATGTATTCTTCAACCACCTCAGAGACGTGAGAGGGATAAATGTATCTGATTATACAGGAAGTGCAGGCACAGCAGCTTCCAAAACTAAGAAATGACATACCAGTGACTGCCTGGACAGTTCCCAATTTCTCTCCATACATTACAGCATCAATCTTCAGCTGTGTGACACTGTTTCTCTGACAGACATTGTTTGTAGAGAAGAAATTATGAAGGACTTGCCTATCCTGTCTTGGCAGAGTTAGGCTGTCAACTTACCTGCTTTCAAGTTTGTCCTGTTTTTTAAGTGAGGATGGAAACTGAGTTAGGTATAGAACTTTAAACCCATGGAGATAGATAATAGAATATTAATATCAATTGCCAAATATGTATGAACTGGAAATTGGGAATGAATGTTATACCTTGTAATTTTCATAATTGTAGCCTAATTATTCAAAATAATAGAATTATGAGTTCTGGGAGAATGAGGAGAGATTGGAAGGGTAGGCCCTGGAGAGGTGGAGGGAGAGAACTATGATGGAGATGTAACTTGAAGTAATAAATAAACATTAAATAAAACTCAGAGTAGAGTTATTTTTTCAATGTTTGGTTTGACAAGATAAAATGCATGAAATTGAGTACAGAGTTGTTTCTCAGCAGTTAAGAGTACTTGTTACTCTTGTAGGAGTCCAAGGATCAATTATCAGCACCCACACAGTGGTTCACAACCATCTCTAACTCCAGTTTCAAGGTATCTGATGCCCACTTCTGGCCACCATGGGCAGCATATGTGCACATACACATGGTATACCTACATCCACACAGGCAAAAACATTCAAACACATAAAATAAAAATAATAAATTGTTAAAAATAATAAAATAGATTATTGCCTTTCAGGATTCTGACTATTTTAACTGACATCAAAATTTTAAATATTGAAGATAGACTTTGAAGACAAAGCACATGGTCTCCATTTATGCATAACTCTGAAAGCATTCAAAACTCTTTGTAATTTACAATATCTCAAAACCCACATAGAATTTATAAGTTCAATTGTGTAAGAAATTTAAGCTTGCATCATTTAATTTTCTTGGTTTAACCTTTGCTTTCATAGAGACATATCTAAGTTTCCTGTTTGCTTTGCTTCCATTTATTTTACTTAATTTGTTAGAATCTTCCAGTCTGTGATTTTGACTTGTTAAATGTCATTTATTTTAATGCAATGCAATAAAAATTTAGTAGTGATGTTTATAAATATCAATTATTTTAGTACCTTATTCTAGAATTATAAAGTAATATTTTTCATCTCAACTATTCCTGAAACACAAAGTACTTTCCTTTTAAAAAATGAGAAAGAAGGCTGCATTACTACAATGCTGAGATTTGCTTTGGAAGAGAATAAAACATCAATTTTTTCATAATAGTCTGAGCTCATTTCCTCTACATGTGTATAAACAAAACTTCCAAATTTTGACAATTTCCAGCTTCTATTTCTGTTGGTGGAATATGCATTCTGTGTAATACAATTATAATTTATGAATATTGTCAACCAGTTCTGTTCACATTTCTGTTTCATGCATTTCCTAATTTAACGTAAATGTTGTTTTTGTTCCTAAGCTTTGCTACAACAGAATTTACCAAAATATTGACACCATTCATGTTGGGTTTTAAACTAAAATTACAACAGCATGTTATTTGTTCCACTTTTAAGAAAATAAAATTTCACATAAAAAAAAGAAATCATTGTAAATAATTTTCACCTTCTCTTTCCTGTTTCAAAATCCTCCCATGTATTTCTCCTCCTTTGCTCTCTTTTAAATGTATGTTCACATTTGCTGTTATTGATGTTACATATGAAAATGTGTGCATGCATATATTGCTTAATCCATATAACTTTACTATTTTATATATGTTCTCAAGAATGATCTCTCATACAATCCTTCCTCCCCTCTTCTACATGATCCTCAAGTTCCACCTATGTTTGGCTATCGATCTCTGCATCTGTTTTCATCAGTTCCTGGATGAAGCCTCTCTCATGACAATTATGGTCTGCTTTGTTCGGTAAGTAGAGCAGAAAACCATTAGGAATCATCTCATTGACCTTTTTCTTTTTTTTGCCAGTCATGTTTGATTCTATCCTAGTTTTCTGGGCTATCCAGCCTCTGCTCCTGGCCCTCCAGGCAGTGTCAAGTGTGGACTTGCTTTCTTTGAATGGGTCTCAAACTGCACCAGTCATTGATTGGCCACTCTGCAATTTTCTGAGCCACATTTATGCTGGCACATCTTGCAGGCAGGACAAAATGTAGATCGAAGGTTTTGATTTTGGGTTGGTATCACAATCCCTCCACTGGAAGTCCTACCTAGCTACAGGTGATTCAAGTTCTGTATCCCTCATATCTAGGAGTCTTAGGTAGGGTCAACCGTGTAGATTTCTGAGCATTTCCATTGCACTACATTTCTACCTTGCCCCCCAAATGCCTCCCAATTCCAGTTTTCCCTCCCAGAACTCTCTCCCTCCATCCTCCTCCCTCCTGATTCCTCCTGTTCCCATTGCCACCTGCCCCCAGTCCACCTGAGATATCTATTCTACTTCCCTTTCCCAGGGAGATTTATGAGTTCCTTCCAGAGCCCTCCTTGTTGCTTAGCCTCTCTGAACTGTAGCATGATTACTCTTTACTTTACAACTAATGTCCACTCATAGTGAGTACTTATAATGTTTGTCTTTCTAGGTCTGGGTTACCTCACTCAAGATGGCTTTTTTTTTTCCTAGTTCCATCCATTTGCCAGAAAAAATTCACAATGATATTTTTTTAATAGCTGAGCAATATGCTATTATGTAAATGAACCACATTTTCTTTATCCATTCTTCAGTTGAGGAACAGCTAGGCTGTTTCCAGTTTCTGGTTATTATGAATAAAGCTGCTATGAACACAGTTGTGCCAGTGTCCTTGTAGAAGAATGGAATGTCTTTTGGGTATATGTCCAAATGATGGGTAGTGAGGTAGATCAATTCCCAATTTTCTGAAAAAGCCCATATTGATTTCCAAAGTGGCTGTACAAGTTTGCACTATCAACAATGGAGAGGTGATCTTCTTGCTCCACATCCTCACCAGCATTGGCTGGTGATTGTGAAACCACCACTTTTTGTGGGGATCATGTGAATCTAAGATTGTCAGCCATTGCTAAATAGAAAAAAAAGGGGGTGATGTCTCAAGTTCTTGGTCACCCATGCAGTGTCAGATAGGGTTCCATTTGTGTGGACAAGTATTTCTACAGAAAGATTTCTCAATAGATTAATCTACACAATAAACTTTGACAATCACCATGCTACATAAAACTCATAAACAATGGGAAAAACATTTTTCTATTTTTCTTCATGGCTCACAAGTTGATGTATATATAAATATGTTTTAAATGTACTTGGAACATTTTGAAAAAAAGTAAAAATTAAAAATAAATATTTAGATACTATATGAGTAAACACTCACTGTCATTAAATATTTAGTGAGTATCCTGAGACTAATACAACACAGGTCTGAAAATAGCAAATGCCATGACATGTCATACATCAATAAAGTACAAATTATGCATTCATAGAAAATAAAAAGATTTCCAGGGTCACTGTCTGCTAAAACCATCATCTGCCATCAGTGAAAGCATGTAACATGATTTCAAAATTTAAGAGCCTTCTTAAGAGTTCCTGAGAGACATTGGGATAAATTAGCATAGTCTCAATTTAACAACAACTATGTTTCAGATCATATGGAAACTGCTCACTATTGATAATCCTTATTGACAACATGACAGGTTTTCCTTACCAGCCTATTGTGTGAGTGTTCATATCATTATTAACACATCATTTACACTCTCTGTGCCTTTAAAAAATGTTGCAGGCATATATATGCAGGTATAATGTCTGATATCAATCTTTAATGGAGAGATAAAGATTGTAGTTGACTTATGAGCCTGTGTGTGTACACATGTACACTGGAAATTTAGCCCAGATCTTCTCACATGCTTAAAATGTGACCTTTGTTTTCATGCTCTTTTGCACTTCCCCAATATGTATTGCCACATTTCCTCTGACTATCAGGGCTGAAAAGTTTCTAATATTGCTTTAAGGAAGGAGGATGTCCTGTCATCAAGTACTCTGCCCGTCTCGTTTGAGGAATCAAGTACAAATTGTTCTTGTTTTCACTGAAATGTTTGAGAAACAAAAAAGTGTAACTTTTATGACTCTGCCTATATGTTAATTTCCAGCAGACATGGCTGAAGAAACCATCCAGGTTACTAGTAAAGTGACATTTTAAGTTATCTCAAGACCTAAGATATCACCACAGGGAGGGACCTCCTAAGTCACCCAAAGATGCTCTACTTTGAAAAATAAAATAGCAAAAAAGAAAAAGAAAAAAAAAGAGAAATTAAAATTTCAATAACCATATATCTACAATTATATATCAAGCAGCCCCATTTTTCACAGTCTTAAAATGCTTGAACTATTTGTTTTGTTCCATTGTGTATACTTTAATTTTTATAAATATATTTGGTATTGCCTAAATGAGGGAATTAAAATAAGTCTTCACTGTACAACTTAGAGTCACACAGAGTGTGATGACTAATATAAATCCTTATCCAAATGAATACTTCTACAAATAAAACCATTCTCCTGTCCTAGAAATATGTATCATGATCTTCTATGTGTGACAAAAGAACCATGGAAATCTGTAATAATGATGTGGATTTCAATGAGAGAAATCTGTCTTTTCTCTATATATACTGCTTCCCTGTATTCCAGATGTTTGTATTTTTTTTTCCTCTCAAAGAAAACAATTTTCTTTGTGCACATGGGATCATTTCCAAGATCCTTTAGCTTACTTTCTCTAGAGGTCATAGCAACCATACGTTAGATGTGATACTATAGCTTTCTAATGACATAATCTAGACTACTAAAATGAAACAATCAAAGAGAGCTGGCTCCAAGTCCAAGGGAAGTGATGAAGCTCATATAACTAACCTTTTTGCTACTCTCAGTGACTATAAAAGATAATGGACATGTCAGCATACAGTTCGATCCGCAAGGAGAAGACAATGCAATGCAAGAAAGAACTACAATGTATAGCAATTGTTAGAATAAAATACCACAATGGAAACATCCTGCCAAGGCATCCAAGCCTAGCTGAAATGTATTTTTTGGATCTGGTCAAGTAGGTGATTACATTCAAAGTATCCAAACTGTTAGGAAGCTTTTAAAAATCATTACCACTTGACATAAAAGCTACTCGAAAGCAACTACTGATTGAACTTATTTGTACAACTAAAACATTCCATGATTTCCTAAGATATTAAGAATACCAGAATTTGCACAAACTCTTATTTTATTTCTCTATGAGCTTTGGAAATTCATATTACAAACTGGTAATGGTAATGACAGATGAATATGGTAATAACAGATGATAAGTACCAAGCCAAAGGATTAATTGGTTCTCCCCCCGCCCCTGTGGTACTTACTTTCAGTATCTTCACTATTTATAAAATATGATTTAGTCACTCATACATTAGAAGAAAACAAAGTTTGCAAGTGAAAAAAAATCATTTCTCTTGAGTTTCATGCTTGGAGAACTTACGATCAGTTTGTTGGGCACTATCGGGTCTGTGTCTAGGAGGGCCTACAGCTCCAATACCACAAATAAAGCTGATTTAATAATGTAGTAAATATAGTTCTTCACCTTGCTTTGTAGGAAATGTGCTCCATAAGTGAACTGCATTACCAGCTACTGTTTCTTGAGTGGAAAAGAGAGTGATTGATGATGAAATGAACTTTAAATTTTAAAGTCAAATGTATAGAATATACTAACTTTGATAGTAGCTGTGTTTTTCAGCAGCATATATCTGCCTGAGGATAATTCAAAAATGGGCTTTCAGTTGATAATATAAAGTTTAAATAAATCTTTCTCAGTTAACCATAAGATGAGAGGCTGATTTTGCTTCTATCACAACCCTTATGTTTGTTATTAACTTTGCCCATTGAAAATTATGATTTATTAATTTTTAATAACCACCTACATAGTGCCCATTAAATGTATCAACTATGATTTACATTTAGGTGATTTCCAAATGACATTTTATAGAGGATTGTAAATACCAAAAAATTGGAAATGTCAGGATTTTAGCAAGAAACCAAATTAACCAATTAAAAATATGGGGTACAGAACTAAACTGAGAATTCACAAAATAGGAATCTCTAATGGCTGAGAGATACTTGAAGAAATGCTCAACATCCTTAATCATCAGGGAAATTCAACTCAAGAGGACTCTGAGATTCCAACTCACATCAGTCAGAGCACATGATGGCAATGAAATGGAGAAAGGGGAACACTCCTCCAATGCTGGCGGAAGTCCAAATTTATACAACCACTTTGGAAATCAATTTGGTGATATCTCAGAAAATTGGGAATAGTTCTACCTCAAGAGCCAGCCATACCAATTGCAAGCATATATCCAAAAGATTCTTCACCAAACCACAAGGACATCATCTCAACTATGTTCATAGCAGCTTTATTCATCATAGTTAGAAACTGGAAACAACCCAGATGTCCTTAAACTATAGAATGAATAAAATAAATAAATAAATAAAAACTGTGGTACATTTACACAAAGGAATACTATTCAGCTTTCAGAAGCAAGGAAATCATGCAATTTGCAACCAAATGGATGGAACTAGAAAAGCTCATCCCAAGTGAGCTAACCCAGACCCAGAAAGATACACATGGCATGTACTTGCTTATAACTGAATTTTAACCAATTAGTACAGGATAACTATCCTACAATCTGTAGACCCAAAGGAACAGGAATCTAGCATAACTATCCTAAGAGCAATCTGACCCAGCAGCAAAATCAAAACGGATGCTGAGACACACAGCCAAACATTAGGTGGAGATCTGGGCATCCTGTATAAGAGAGGGAAGAGAAATAGAAAGACCTGGAGGGGACAAGAACACCACATGAAGATCAATAGAGCCAACCAATCTAGGCCGATAGAGGCTTACAGAAACTGAAACACTAAACAAACACAGAAAAAAAAAAGCGTATATAGACCATACTTAGCCCCCCCCCCCATACATATATAGATGGTAGGCAACTTGGCCTTCATAGCGATCCCTTAGCAAGTGAAGGGGGCATTGTTTGTCATGGACTATGGTGCCTGTTAGTGGAAAAGCTTACCCTATCTGGGCTGCCATGTTGGGCACTAGTGCAAAAGGAAGTTCTTAGGCCTC
Organism: Lophiomys imhausi; assembly: GCA_907164525.1. NCBI lineage: Eukaryota > Metazoa > Chordata > Mammalia > Rodentia > Muridae > Lophiomys > Lophiomys imhausi. Next base: position 12,306,506 of record CAJQZJ010001969.1, read on the forward strand.
ATATGACTGATGAACTGAGGGGGCTTGATAGGGGTGGGGCTCCTCTCACCCAAGGAGAAGGAGAGGAGGGAAAGGGTGAAGAGGGTCTGAGAGTGGGACTGGGAGGGGTGGAAGGAGGGAATCTCTGATCAAGATGTAACTTGAATAAAGAAATAGTTAAAAAAGAAAAGTCAGGAATTTTCAAAATCACCTACAAATGTTGGAGAAGGTTGGGGAACAATTATTCACAGTTAAAAAATGTGAATAAGCATAAATTGTGATAATATCTACCTTTGGGCAGAAAACACATAAAATATTAATCAAAAGATGCATAATTTACACATAATGAGTATAATATAGAAGTTTATGGATTATACATCTATCTACAGTCTTTTTGCCCTTTCTGGCACATTGTTTTATTTTCTTTTATAAAGCATTCACAGTAGATTTCTCCTCTTACGTGTGGAGTTAGTATGGAAGTCCTTCCAGAGGATGTTCTCATTCCCTTGATAACCAAACATCTACACTAGTTCCTTTTCTCCAAAATATCAACAGTGTTTGGAATAATTAGGAACAAGCTAAAAGTAACCCTTTCTCTTTTATTGAGGCCACACGACAGGAATTTTAGGTCTCTGGACTCTCCAATTCACCGACTCCACTTTCCAGAATTTCTATATTCCTTTATACTCCTCTCTTAAGCATTTCAACAGTTAGAACATTTCTATTGAGTACCTGAAACTTACTGTATGCTTATCTACTTATGTTCCCATTACTATCCTGCTTTGTTTACTCCACCTTACCAGAGACGCACTTAATTAATATAAATTTCCTTTATTATTTCCACTAATGTGTAAACCTTGAGAAATGCAGGATCGACTTCTTATTCTTTATTTTGCTTTTATTGTCATTGTATATTTTATTAGCATGTATTAACTACTTAATACTGAGTTTCTAATGATTATTTTGAATATATAATGGATTTTAATCATACTGAACCCCCAATTGACTTCTCTTGCTACTCCCCCTCCTTCTGATCCCCTTCATTTGAATTTCCCTTCCAACTATAATGTTTGGTGTGTCTATCAGTGAGTGTGTGTGTGTATGTGTGTGTGTGTGTGTGTCAATGAGCTTCACTGAGTTGTGTTCTGTACTATGAATGAGAGGTTATTTAAAAGAGCATAGGGTAGGAAGATTGTAAGAGAAGAAGAACATATAGTCTAGTTTGAAATCTGTCTCCTAGTAATGTCAGAGGCTTCATACATAAACTCTCACAAGCATGATTGACTAAGCATGAGTTGCACAAGGATAACAAAACAAGGCATACTAAATTGGAAGGGGAAAAAACCATGGCGCCTCAAATCTACACAAAGAACTACAGGCAAGTAATGAATGTTTAGAGTGTGGGACAACTAATCTTCCCCAGGAAAGGACATATCAATAGGTTATCTATTTCCAAATTGTCAGTGTGAAAACATACATACAAATAGCATACATAATGAACAGGGTATATTTAGGAGACAGAGAGAGAGAGAGAGAGAATATGTGTGTGTGTGTGTGTGTCTATGTATGTATGTGTGTAACAATTGATTTACAAAGAGGACATGAATTTGAAAGGGAGCAAGGAGAAGCATATGGCAGGTGTTTTGAGGGAGAAGAGAAGGAGGAAATGATGAAATTATATTATAATCTCAAAAATATAAAACAAAAACAAAGCATGGGCAGCTTATCAATGGCTACACCATCAAAGAAACTGCCTCTCTCTCTCCCAGCAAACATTAATTGCAGGTTATTTGCAGACCCAATCCTGGGGAGCTTCCATAGAGATTCTTCCTATTCCAGTTAGTCTGGGTGGTTCAAATAATTTCTCTACATACCTGGAATATGAGACACTCAGATAGCTTTATTGACCATGATGTTTCTCACTGTGTCCTCTTAATTTTCAGATGAGCCTTCTCTATGTTCCCTCATAGTCATCACTTTTGTAACCACATTGCAAGTGCTGTGACTAGTAGAAAGTGCAACTTATTGAGAATTTAAGTTTCAATACTCTCACTATTGAATTATCTCTCCGTTTATTTACAGTTCAAGCTGAGTCTTCCACTTACTATTCTTTCCCTCAAGAAATAAAATCCATCGATCTCACTAACTTTTCGTTTTTGTTGTTCTTGTTGTTGTTTTTTTGTATGTTTGTTTTTATTAAAATATTTATTTTGTGAATTTCACATCATGCACCTTGTTCCCTCCCATCTCGTACCTCCTCCCAGACCCATTCTTTACCCTTGCAATCTGTCCCAGAATAATAAAAAAAAAAAATTAACAGCTCATTGTGGAAGGTGTTCAGTGTATCCCAGTATGTCCCACAATATTCCCCTGTGTCCACACATTCTGCTTGCAAATGTTCATTTTAATGACTCCTTGGTCTGGTACAAGGCCCCTGATTTCCACTACTCAATCAGTACTGGAACCTCACTGGAACTCCTCTCAGATATGCCAAACTGTCCTATGTCATGGAGATCCTGCAGTCCTGAGTTGTGGAACTATCCTCTTCATGCACTCCAGCAGTTCATCCATGGGATAGATGTTGAGGTGGGCCAACTCAAAACCCTGGTTCTAGACCTGCAACCCCCACTTGCTTGGGAATTTCTACGATGGAAAGGTGCAGGACCTGCTCTCCCGAGTGCTGCAGCATGTGAGAGCCAGGGACAGCTCTCCTGCTCTTGTGACCCCATCTGGGCCAGATCTCCTGTCAGCCAATGGTGGCGAGGGCAAAAGAGAGGGGAGGGCATCTCTCCTTAGCCAACACCACCACATAGCAGACAAAAGGCAGGGCTGGCTCTCCCGCACTCCCTCAGGGCTGGATTACCCACAACCCCCACATTCAGAGCAGAGCACAGTTCTAGTTTCTGGTTTGTTTCCTCTCCTGGGAGCCCATCTGGTGCTTGCATGGTACTGGTCTGGTTGTCATCTCAGGCTACCCCATGACACCAAAGGATCTCACTAAATTTTCAAAGCCATGTAACATTGCTATTATAGCCCCTCTTAGGTAGTTTACAATTCATGTTTATCTTTTGAGATTCCCCCTTAATTATATTCTCAACATTCCTATTATATGCAGTTGTATTCCTATTTAACAACCCATTATACTTAATGAAATTAAATTTTCCACCTAGTCTGCCTTGTCATCATTGACTACAGAAAAACAAATGGCCACAGTGACTCACTGATCTTTAAAATCTTAACTTTGAATGGCCTGCAATGCTGCATAGTTACATGGAAAACTCTCCTAAGCCATTCACTTTTCTAGTTTTTAAAATAAGTATTTTACTTATCTGCTTCTCTTTTAACACAACAAGTTCACATGCTCACTTAATATAAAACATTAAATGTCATTTCAATGAGAGGAAATATAAGCAATCCAATCTCCATCATAATACATACATACGTACCTACTTGCATCTGCCTTCCCTTCTATTGCTCTCATTACTATCTATAAAATCAATGTTGTATTCCCATAAGGTGCTCTTTCTCAGTGGATAGAGATGTGCCCTCACCAACTGCCTCCTCTGGATTTACTCTGACAAATCTTGTTTATCTCCTAAATATCACTCATGTCTGTGATATATTGTTTTCTTCATTCTTTTGACACACGGTATTTGACCCAATTGAAAATGAATTTAGTGACTCCCCCAAATACATATCTTCTATTTTATAGCTATTTTAATGGTGTCCTCCCTTTTCTTTAAATATTTTATCAACTCACTTGAAATTGCTTTCTTGTCCCCACAAATTTTCAGTGGCCATACTGTATAGTCTTGTTGGAGCATCCAGTGATATCATTTGTCAAATCCTGAATTAAAACTTTTCCAGTTCTCATTGAGTAAAACAGTTTGAAAAAACACAGGAGGAAGTACATAATTTTCTCTCTAAAATACTCCTCCTTACAAGTCCAAGATATTATGATACCTGACTTTTTCTTCCATCATCCTTGCTGTCTTTCTCATTACTCTATGTCACCAAGTGATCACTTAATGCAGGAACAGGTCAAGGCTTGTCATAGTCCTTTTTGCTTTTAATATACATTCACTCCATTCAGTCTCAAGACTCCCTTATATTGACAGCCCTCAACTATATATATATCTCAACCCCTCCTTTTCCCTATCAATTTCAGATTCATACACTTTAATATTTCAAGTTGGTATTCCACAATTAGCATTCACATAGTTTAGTTTCCTGTAAGTCCTTTGAATCTATTCTGCCCAAATTTCTCCAAATCTATTATAACATTTATTCAAAAACTAAAACCTTTTATCTCTCCTTAATTTTTATTTTCTCAAATCTTGTATTCAATTTCTTCTTAAATCACTGTTTCTATTCCCATAAAAGTTCTGAATCTAAGTACATATTTTTCACTTCCATTACTCTATCCTGATTTATAATGCATTATTTTATTTTAGCTGGATAACTGAAGAAATTTATTCTTTGATTCATCCTACTCCTTTTCAATCTATTTTCCAGCAGTTTTTATTTTTAAATATGCAACCAGCGATATGTCTACTTGCTCAAAATTCTAACATACTTTCTAATTTTCCTCAGCTGAACTAGTATAAAATCTCAACTGTACCTGTCCCCCTACCAGAGTTCAACACAAATATGTCAGCAATCAAGGGAATGCAATGACAGAAAATCAGTGCCAATAGGGAAGATGTGAGCAACAGCATTGTTCAGCTTGATTTCACTGATATCCACAGAAAATTCTCCCTACAACACTGACGCATTATTCCTTCATTTCAAGTTCACACTGGACAGTTACTAATATAAACTATATACAGGCCCATAAAACAAACCTTGATAGCACTCTTTAATAACACAAAGTATGCTCTCATGCCACAGGAGATTCCAACCAGAAATTAGTAACAGAAAGATATCTTGAAAAATCCCTAAATGTTTTTAAATTAAAGAAAATACCTAGGAGCTGGAGAGTTGACTCAGAGGTTAAGAGTACTTACTGGTCTTCCAGACTTCTTGAGTTTAATTCCCAGCAACCAAATGTTGGCTCACAGCCATCTATAATGAAATCTGGTGCCCTCTTCCGGTCTGCAGGCATACCTGCAGACAGAACACTGTATACATAAAAAATAAATAAATCTTTTTTTAAAATGAAGAATTTTTTAAAAAGAGGGAGTACTTAAATGACACAAAAAACATGGGAAATAAGTAGATATTTTATTATATTAAAGTTCCAAAATTTGGGGAAACATCTAAAGAACTTAGAAAAATCACAAAACTAAATGTTAATAACAGAAGTGAGAAAATTGTCTGAAATCAATAATCTGAGATTCTGTGTTAAGCAATTAGAAAAGAAAGACCATTTAGTCTCAAGCAATGAGGAAAACATGATCAAGAACAGGCATCTATGAAAACGAGAGCATAGCCAACAGGAGGACCAGTAAAAACAAAAGTATACCCTAGAAATAGCTGCAAAACCAATAAGGTCCCTCAAAGCTTCCAGGTTTAAAAAAAAAAGGAGACTAATTTTATAAGGATAAAGTATGTAAGGGGATACCACTGCGGGCTCAGCACTATTAAGAAGATAGTAACAGAATGCTCTGAAAAATCTGTGCTCATCAACTTGACTTAGTACATGAACTGCTTTGTTCTCTTAAAAAGACATGTAACCTGAAGTAATAAATAAACACTAAAAAAAAAGTGATAAACCACTATAGACCACTCAAAAAAAAAAGAAGCAGCTCTCAGAGCTCCACCTAATATTTCACTGTGTGTCTCAGCATCTGAGCCTCTGCTGGGTGGAGTTTCTCACAGGATGGTTATGCTAGGTTCCTGTTCCTTTGGGTTGGTGGGTTGTAAGATAGTTATCCTGTACTATATGGGCAACATCCAGATATAAGTGAGTGCATGTCATGTGTTTCTGGGTCTAGGTTAGCTCACTCAGGATGAGCTTTTCTAGTTCCATCCATTTGGTTGCAAATTGCATGATTTCTTTGTTTCTGATAGTGAGTACTATTCCATTGGATAAATTACCACAGTTTTTAAATCCATTCTTCAGTTGAAGGGCATCTATATTATTTCCGGTTTCTAGCCAAGACCCCCTCCTAAACAAATATAGAGCATAGGCAGCTTAGTACTCATAGAGATCCCTTAGCAAGTGGTGGAGGGCAGTCTCAGTCCTCCTTTGTTACCTATTAGAGGAACACTTTACCAGAGTGGAGCTGCAAAGTCGGGGCACAGAGCAAGAGGAAACTCTTAACCTTCATATGAATGATTAACTGAAGGGGGCTGATATGTGGGGACACCCCACAGCAGTGGAGTAGGATAGGTGGGAGAGGAGGTAGAGGGTGGGTGGATGGCTCCAGGAGGGCAGGGGGGAGTGGGCTATGATTGAGATATAGCTTGAATTAATAAATAAATGTATAAAAAAGAAATAGTTAATCTCAGTCCTTTGACATCAATGGAAGAATTTCCACTTATAAGTAAAACCTTCTATTTTAAAAACTCCAATGATATACATGAAGAAAACTTAAATAGATCACAGACACTGTGTTGTTTTCTAATTGCTGCTGACAGTGCAACTTAAGAGAGAAAGCTTTATTTGACTCACATTTTAAGGATATTGTCCATCAAGGCAGAGATGGAACAGGGGCAAGATCATAAAGCAGCTGGTCCCATTGCATCTGCAACACAAACCCAGAGATAAATAAATGCTGGTACTCAGCTTGCTGTCTCCTTTTAATACATACACACACACACACACACAAATAATGGAAAATCATATATATATATATGGAAATGTGTGTGTGTGTGTCTGTATGTGTGTGTTCCTATACACATATATTCAGGGATATTGGTCCATATAATGGAGGTGCCTAGAATTTGAGTGGGTTTTCCATTCTCAGTGAATCTTTAGAAATAAAAACAAAAATAACTTTGTCTCCTAGAAAATTATATATCTAGTTACCCTCACAAAAATTCACCAGATGCAATAACCAAATATAGGAAAACCTATACACTTCTAAAAGGAAACAAAGGAGAAACACCTTGTAATCTTATTTACTTAGGCATATATTTCTTATGTCAAGTAACAAATCTCAAGCCACTAGAATTCATAAGTTTGAAAAGTGAGGACTTGGGTTCTGGTCTTCAGCACCCACATAGAACCCAAGCATGGTGGTATGCAACTGTAACTCAAGTGTGTAAGGGAACAGCAGAATAGGAAGAGCTCAGGGATTAACCAGCTAGTAGTCTGCTGAGTCGCTGGCCTCCAGTTCATTGACAGATATTTTCTCAAAAAAATATATATAGAGAGAGAGAGCTCTAGAGAAAAAGTCCCAACTTTTCCCTCTAGCTTCTACATCAGTGGTTCTCAGTCTATGGATCACAAACCCAGTGTTTGCCTAAAAGCATTAGAAAAACACATAGATTTACATTATATTTCATAACAGTAGAAAATTATAGTTATGAAGTGGAAACAAAAATTATTTTATGGTTGAGGTCACCACAACATGAGGAACTGTACTAAAGATACCAACATCAGGAAGGTTGAGGAGCACAGGCATGTGTGCCCTAATGTACAAGCATACAACAATATATTTTTTTAAATATGGCTATAGGTGTTTCCTAACAGACAATCTGACTTCAGTCCCTAGACCCCACATAGTGGAAGGAGAGAACCAACACCTGCAAATTGTATTCTAACTCACAATGTATGTCAGGGCACATGTTTGCCTCCCATAAACTTAATAAATAATTGTTCTATTTTTAAGTTAGTAGGTTTTTTATTTCTTTTGTTTTATTTATTTTTTAATGTTTATTTATGACTTCAAGTTACATCTCCATTATAGTCCCCTCCTTCCACCCCTCCCAGCCTCACCCTCCCACCTTCTCCCCCTTCTCCCAGATCTCATAATTTTTTAAAATAATTCGGCCATAATTATGAAAATTATAAGGTATAACATACTTTCCCAATGCTCAGTCCATACATATTTGGCAGCTGATATTAATATTCTATTGTGTGTCATCTCCATGAGTTTAAAGTTCTATACGTAACTCAGTTTCCATCCTCACCTGGATTTACCAACTTAAAGACATCTTCTTAGACCTAGAACATCCTTTTAATTCCAAAACAACTTAAAATTTAACTGTGAGACTATAACTTTCTAGTCTTGCACCACATCAAAGGCCTGAGAAAGATAAATATATCTGATTATATAGGAAGTGAAGAGCCAGAGCTTCCAAAACTAAGAAATGACACAGAACTGGCTGCCTGGACAGTCCTCAATGCCTCTCAATACATTAGAGTGTCTGTCTTCAGCCTCTTGACCCAGTATATCTGATGGACATTAATTTTTTATGTTTATTTATTACTTCAGGATACATCTCCATCACAGTACCCTCTTTCCACCCCTCCCAGTCCCACCCTCCCACCCTCTACCTCCTATCCCTCCCAACCCACTCTTCTGGAGTGGAGGGTCCCTACATATCAGTCCCCACCCCAGTTCAGCAGTCATATGAGGGCCAAGAGCCTCCTCATACACTGGGGGCATACAAAGCAGCACCACTAGGGCAAAATGTCTCATGGACAGGTTAAAAAAAAAAAGTTTATGTTCCTGTTCCCTTTGGTGCATTGGCTGTAGCATAGTTATGCTGTATTATATGGCTAAAATCTGATTATAAGTGAATAGATGTCATGTGGATCCTCCTGAGTCTGCATTAGCTTACTCAGAATGAGCTTCTCCAGTTCCATCCATTTGGCTGCAAATTGCATGATTTCATTGTTTCTGATGGCTAAGTAGTATTCCATTGTGTAGATGTACCATAGTTTTTCTATCCATTCCTTGGCTGAGAGACATATGGGTTGTTTCCAGTTTCTAGCTATTACAAATAAGGCTGCTATGAACATAGATGAGGAAATGTCCTTATGATTGTGTGAGAAATCTTTTGGATATATACTCAGATGTGGTATGGCTGGGTCTTGAGGTAGAGCTATTTCAAGTTTTCTAAGATATCTCCAGACTGATTTCCATAGTAACTGTACAAGTTTGCACTCCCACCAACAATGGAGGAGTGTTCCCCTTTCTCCACAACCTCACCAGCATGTGCTGTCATTTGAGTTTTTGATCTTAGTCATTCTGACAGGTGTGTGATGGAATCTCAGAATCCTCTTGAGTTGCATTTCTCTGATGATTAAGGAGGCTGAGCATTTCTTAAGAGTCTCTCAGCCATTAGGGATTCCTCCTTTGTGAATTCTCTATTTAGCACTTTTCCCCATCATTTGATTGGATTATTTGGTTTCTTGGCATTTAATTTCTTGAGTTCTCTGTAAATTTTGGATATTAGCCCTCTGTCAGATGTGGGGTTGGTGAAGATTTTTTCCCAATCTGTAGGTTGCCATTTTGTTCAAATGACAGTGTCTTTTGCCTTACAGAAGCTTTTCAGTTTCATGAGGTCCCATTTATTAATTGTTGGTCTTAGATCCTGAGCTGTTGGTCTTCTGTTCAGGAAGTTGTCACTTGTGCCAATGTTAAGGGATAGACATTAATTGTAAAGAAGGAATTATGAAGGACTTGCCTACCCTGTCTTAGCAGAGCTAGGCTGTCGACTTACCTGCTTCCAAGTTTTGTTCTTTTTGGCAGCATTCTGTCTACAGTTGAAGCAAGGGATTTTTCTTGCCTAGTGACAGGCTTGCCACTAATGCAACCATCTCCAAATGGAAATTCTTTGATGCTCATCCTGTACTTGGAGTAGAATAGGGAGTGCTGTCAGGAGCTGACATGTCTCAATATCAAAATGTCTTAAATTAAACCTTCTTTTAATGTCAAGTTTTACAGATCTCTTGAGGTTTTTGAAGGCCACCTATCTATCCCCATATATTTGTATAATAAAACATTGCTTCTCTCTTAGCAACTTGATTTTCAGTTAACCTGGAAAACATCTGTAATAAACTATGCTAGTGTCTAGCCAAATGACATGATTGAATGACTATAGTTTGCATCTCTTAATGATTCCAAACACTTTGTGACAGTTGCTATCAATGGACCTAAGTTTATAGGTTTAAATTTACCAAAATTACTAATTTTACTCTGGTTTTTTTGTTTGTTTGTTTTGTTTAGGTTTTTCGAGACAGGTTTTCTCTGTGTAACAACCTGGCTGTCCTGGACTCTGTAGACAAGTCTGGCCTTGAACTCACAGAGATCCACCTGCCTCTGCCTCCTAAATGCTTGGATTAAAGGCATGCACCACCATGCCCAGTCATTACAGACAGTTTTGAACTATGATTTGGGTACTGGGATTTGAACCCAGGTCCTCTGGAAGAACGGCCAGTGCTCTTAACTGCTGAGCCATCTCTCCAGCCCACTAAATTTACTCTTGATAAGAAACTTTAATACTAAAAACTATCCAACAAGTTCTTAAATTGTATTAGCAATATAGTAAACATATTTCCACAGTTGTGCCAAAGAACTGAATTAAAGGTTCCTCACCATGAAAATGATCTATTGTATGAAAATGTTGGCTATAATTAGTCACTGGACAAATTCAAGCTGAAGCCATAGGTTACATCATAGCTCACTTATTATAGTAACTAAAATATAAATGATAAAACTTTGTTCCAACACACGATAGTGGATATATTAAACAATTAGTACTCCTGCATATTGTTTTTGGTAATAGAATATGATATTTTCTCAAACAATTTGCTATTTTTTAATGAAACATATTTTTGCTGTCTGGTCCAGAAGTACCAACCTCAGAATTGTATCCAAGCAGAGATAAAAAAATATTTTAGTATCTTCATTGATAATTGTCCAAACTGTAAAATATAACATTAGTACATGAGGAGATGGTTAAATCAATGATATATTCCTGTAAAACAGAATTCTTCACAGATGTGAGAAAAAGCAAATCACTCATAAATCAGCAAGGAAGGAATTCAAGTGTATCATTTCTTTTTTTAATATTTTTAATTTCTTCAAGTTACATTTCAATAATAGTCCCCTCCCACCTCCCCTGCCCAGTCTTACTCTCCTACCTTCTTCCTCCTCACCCTATTTTATCTATCTATCTATCTATCTATCTATCTTTAATTTATTGCTTCAGGTTACATTTCCATCATATTGTCTTCTTTCCCCACTTCCCAGCTCTGCCCTCCCACCCTCTACTCCCTAACCCTTCTATCACACTCCTCTGGAGTGGAGTGTCCCTACATAACTGTCCCTAGCCCCAGTTCAGAAGTCATATGAGGGCCAAGAGCCTCCTCATACACTGGGGCCTACAAGGGAGCACCACCAGTGAAAAGTGCCACATTGCCAGGGAGGGAAAACCAAAAAACAAACCAACAAACAAAAACAAAATAAATAAATAAAAAGTTTATGTTCATGTTCCCTTTGGTGTGTTGGTTGTAGTATACACACATATACATATATATATATATATATATATATATATATATATATATATATGTATGTCCTGTACTATATAGCTAAAATCCTACTATAAGTGAATAGATGTCATGTGCATCCTTCTGAGTCTGGGTTAGCTCACTCAGGATGAGCTTTTCTAGTTCCATCCATTTGGCTGCAAATTGCATAATTTCTTTGTTTCTGATAGCTGAGTAATATTCCATTGTGTAGATGTACCACAGTTTTTTAATCCATTCTTCAGTTGAAGGACATCTGGGTTGTTTCCAGTTTCTAGCTATTACAAATAAGGCTACTATGAACATAGATGAGAAAACTTCCTTATGATTCCATGAGGAGTCATTTGGATGTATACACAGAAGTGGTATGGCTGGGTCCTGAGGCAAAGCTATTTCAAGTTTTCTAAGATATTGCCATACTGACCTTCCTAGTGGCTGCACAAGCCTGCACTCCCACCAGCAATGTATGAGGTTTCCCCTTTTTCCACACCCTTGCCAGCATGTGCTGTCATTTGAGCTTTTGATCTTAGCCATTCTGACAGGTGTGAGATGGAATCTCAGAGTCGTCTTGAATTTCATTTCTCTGATGATTAAGGATGCTGAGCATTTCTTCAACTGTCTCTCAGCAACTAGGGATTCCTCCTTTGTGAATTCTCAATTTAGCTCCGTCCCCCATTTTTTTATTGGATTATTTGGTTTCTTGGGATTTAAATTCTTCAGTTCTTTGTAGATTTTCGATATTAGCCCTCTGTTAGATGTGGGGTTGGTGAAGATTTTCTCCCAGTCTGTAAGCTGCCGTTTTGTTCGAATGACAGTGTCTTTTGCCATACAGAAGCTTTTCAGTTTCATGAGGTCCCATGTATTGATTGTTGGTCGCAGGTCCTGAGCTGTTGGTGTTCTGTTCAGGAAGTTGTCACCTGTGCCAATGAGTTCTGGGGTTTTTCCCACTTTTTCTTCTAGTAGATTTGGTGTGACTAGCATTATGTTAAGGTCTTTGATCCACTTGGACTTAAGTTTTGTACAAGGTGATAAGTATGGGTCTAATTTCATTCTTTTACAAGTGGACATCCAGTTGGACCAGCACCATTTGTTGAAGATGCTGTCCTTTTTCCATTGTGCGGCTTTGGCTTCTTTGTCAAAAATTAGGTGGCCATAGGTATGTGGGTCCATTTCTGGTTCTTCAATTCGATTCCATTGATCTACTGGTCTGTTTCTATACCAATACCATGCTGTTTTTTTTTGCTACTATTTCTCTGTAGTACAGCCTGAAATCTGGGATGGTGATACCTCCAGATGTTTTTTTATTGTACAGGATTGATTTAGCTATTCTGGATTTTTTGTTGTTCTATATGAAATTGAGAATAGCTTTTTCCAAGTCTATAAAAAATTGTGTTGGTATTTTGAAAGGAATTGCATTGAATCTATATATTGCTTTTGGTAGGATGGCCATTTTTATTATGTTGATCTTACCTATCCATGAGCATGGGAGATCTTTCCATCTTCTAAAGGCCACTTCAATTTCTTTCTTCAAGGGCTTAACGTTCTTGTTGTACAGGTCCTTTACTTGCTTGGTTAGAGTTACCCCCAGGTATTTTATAATTTTTGTGGCTGTTGTGAAGGGTGGTGTTTTCCTAATTTCTTTCTCATCCCATTTGTTTGTTGTATAAAGAAGGGCTTCTGATTTTTTTAAATTGATTTTGTATCCAGCCAATAATAATGTGTATATTAGCTGTAAGAGTTCTCTGGTGAAATTTTTGGGGTCACTTATGTATACTATCATATCATCTGCAAATAGGGATAATTTGACTTCTTTGTTTCCAATTTGTATCCCCTTGATCTCTTTTAGTTGTCTTATTGCTCTAGCAAGAACTTCAAGTAGTATATTGAAGAGATATGGTGAAAGTGGGCATCCTTGCCTTGTCCCTGAATTTAGAAGAAATGTTTCAAGTTTCTCTGCATTTAATTTGATGTTGGCCACTGGCTTGCTGTATATTGCCTTTATTATTTCTAGGTAGGGTCCTTGTATGCCTGTTCTCTCCAGAACTTTTAGCATGAAGGGGTGTTGGATTTTGTCAAATGCTTTTTCTGTATCTAGCGAGATTATTATGTGGTTTTTTTCTTTCATCTGGTTTATATGGTGAATTACATTGATAGACTTTCGAATGTTAAACCATCCCTGCATTCCTGGGATGAAGCCTACTTGATCATGGCGCATGATACTTTTGATGTGTTCTTGAATTCGGTTTGCTAGTATTTTATTAAGTATTTTTGCATCTATGTTCATGAGGGAGATTGGTCTGAAGTTCTCTTTCTTTGTTGGGTCTTTGTGTGGTTTAGGAATCAGGGTGACTGTGGCCTCATAGAATGAGTTTGGTAGTGTTCTTTCTGCTTCTATTTGGTGAAAGAGTTTGAAGATTATTGGTGTTAGCTCCTCTTTGAAGGTCTAGTAGAATTCTATGCTAAACCATCTGGCCCTGGCCATTTTTTGTTTGGGAGATTTTTAATGACTGTTTAAAAGGGGTTATAGGGCTGTTTAATCTGTTTTCTGATCTTGATTTAGCTTCGGTAGGTGGAATCTATCAAGAAAATTGTCCATTTTGCTTAAGTTTTCAAATTTAGTGGAGCAGAGATTTTTAAAGTAGGACCCAAATATGCTCTGGGTTTCCTCAATGTCGTTATTTCTTCCTTTTCATTTCTGATTTTGTTGATTTGCATTTTTCCTTCTGTCTTTTAGTTAATTTGGCTAAGGGTCTGTCTATTTTGTTGATTTTTCTCAAAGAACCAACTCTTGATTTCATTTATTCTTTGTGCAGTTCTTTTTGTTTCTAAGCTGTTGATTTCAGCCCTAAGTTTGATGATTTACTGTCTTCTGCTCCTCTTGGGAGTGTTTGCTTCTTTTTTTTTTTTTTTCAATTCATCCAGTTTATCCATTAATTTGCTAACATGAGCTGTCACAATTTTCTTTTTCAAGGCACTTAGTGCTATGAACTTTCCTCGTAGCACAGCTTTCATTGTGTCCCATAGGTTTGGGTATGCTGTGCCTTCATCATTGTTGGATTTTAAGAAGGCTGTGATTTCCTTCCTTATTTCTTCCCTGACCCAATAGTCATCCAGTAAAGAGTTGCTCAATTTCCATGTGTGTGTAGGTTTTCTGTTGATTCTTTGCTGTTGAAGTCCAGCTTTATTCCATGGTGGTCTAATAAGATACAAGGGGTTATTTCAATTTTCTTGTATCTGTTGAGACTATCTTTGTGTCTAACTATATGGTCGATTTTGGAGACGGATCTATGTGATGCTGAGAAAAATGTATATTCCTTCGTGTTTGGGTCTAACGTCCTGTAGATATCTGTTAGGTCCATTTGGCTCATGATTTCTGTTAGACTCATTATTTCTCTGTTTGGCATCTGTCTTGATGATCTGTCCATTGTTACAAGTGGGGTTTGAAGTCTTCCACTACTAATGTGTTGGGATCGATGTGCGATTTAAGTTATAGAAGCGTTTCTTTTACAAATGTAGGTGCCTTTGTATTTGGGGCATAGATGTTTAATATTGAGATGTCCTCTTGATGAATGTTCCCTTTAACAAGTATGTAATGCCCTTCTCTGTCTTTTTTTTTTATTAACTTCAGTTGGAAGTCTATTTTGTTTGATATTAGGATGGCTACTCCAGCTTGCTTCCTGAGTCCATTTGCTTTGAAAACCTTTTCCCAGCCCTTTACTCTGAGATAGTGTCTATCTTTGATAGTGAGATGTGTTTCTTGCATTCAGTAAAAAGATGGGTCTTGTTTACGGATCCAGTCTGTAAGTCTGTGTCTTTTTATTGGTAAGTTGAGTCCATTGATGTTGATGGATATTAGTGACCAGGGGTTGTTTTTTCCCATTATTTTGGTACAGGTGGTTATCCTGTGCCTCTTTTGGTTAAGTTGCTGTGGAGTTTTCTATCTCCTGTGTTTTCTTGGGTGTAGTTATCTTCTCTGGGTTTGAATTTTCCTTCTAGGATCTTCTGTAGGGCTGGGTTTGTGGGTAGATATTGTTTAAATTTGATTTTGTCATGGAATATCTTGCTTTCTCCATCTATGTTGATAGAGAGTTTGCTTTGTATAGTAGTCTGGCTGGGCACCTATGTTCTTTCAGGGCTTGTAGGACATCTGTCCTGGCTCTTCTAGCTTTTAAAGTTTCTGAGGAGAAGTCAGGTGTGATTCTGATGGGTCTTCCATTGTATGTGACTTGACCTTTTTCTCTTACAGCTTTTAATATCCTTTCTTTGTTCTGCACATTTGGAGTTTCAATTATTATGTGGCGAGAGTAGTTTCTTTTCTGATGTAATCTGTTTGGTGTTCTGTAAGCCACTTAGATTTTTATTGGCATCTCTTTCTTCAAGTTTGGGAAGTTTTCTTCTATGATTTCGTTGAAGATATTTCCTGGACCATGGAGTCGGGAGTCTTCTCTTTCCTCTATGCCTATAATTCTTAGGTTCCGTCTTTTCATTGAGTCCTTGATTTCTTGGATGTTGTGGGTGAGAGATATTTTAGCTTTCTCATTTTCTTTGGATGTTGTACTGATTTCTTCCATAGAATCTTCCATTCCTGAGATCCTGTTTTCCACCTCTTGCATTCTATTTTTGATAATCATTTCCATAGTTCCTGTTTTCTTCCCTAAATTTCCACATTTAACTCTGACTGTGTTTTCTTTATTGTTTCTATTTCCATTTTCATGGCTTGAATGGTTTTATTTGTTTTGTACATTTCCTGCTCCAATTTGCTTGGTTTTGCCTGAAAATTTTTCATTGCTCTGTGTTTTTCCTGTTCAAGTTGAGCCACTTTGGCTTGGAGCTCTCTAATGTCATTATCCATTGCTTTTGATTGTGAAGTTGTGGCTTCTTTGAATTCCTTCATAGATTTAAGTTCTTCTTGAAGGGACTCTATCACTTTCCATTATGTATAATTGTCATCATTTTTATGTGTTTCTGCTGTGGTGAGGTCGTCAGGATTGGATGAACTAGGATAGTTTTGTTTTGTTGGAGTCATATTTCCCTGATTTCTGTTTTTTTCTTGGACCTTTGGTCATTTGGATGTTCTTAGCAGTCTCCTCCTGTTGTCTTCTGGGCTTGGATCCAAAGGGGATGCTTTGGTGTGGCAGTCGAATTGTTTGGCGATCTGTCGCTGCTTACAGGGGATCTCAGGGTCACTGTGCATCTAATAGCCAGAAGCACTATGTGCTGGTGCAGCCTATTCCCAGGCAATGAGGAATGGCCTGGGATTGTTTCACTGCTCCCAACTCAGACCTCTCTATGCTGCGAACTGAGTGTTCAGCCTTCAGTGGCTCTTGTGGTATGGTCCTGTGTTCCCCGGCACAGATTCTGTGGACTCTGGAAGTCCCCAAGGAGTCTGAAAGGACCCGATCCATACCTGATATGTCTGGGCTTTCCAGAATACAGTTGTGGGCCCCCTGGCTGATGGCCTCTGCGTTTTGGAACCCTCAGCTTCTGTGCACCTCTGCTCTGTGCTGCCGCCACCACGCACTCACTGCTGCAGCTGCCTACGACGCCCACACACATGTGCCGCCACAGCCGCCTCTGCCAAGTGTATCATATCTAAAGAGAGAAGCCAGATTCAATGTTTATATGCTATATGATCATGTTATTTGTTCTAGTTTCCGTTTTTCTTGTTATGAAAATGATGAACAAAACCAATCTAGGAGAATACAGAGTTTATTTCAGAAGCCACAGAGGTAACTTCAGGCAGGAAACTGGAGGCAAGTACTGAAGCAGTGACCATGGAGGGAAACCAATTACCAACTTCCTTCCAGCCTCACATTCTGCTACTTTTCTTTTTATTTTAATTATTTTTTATATTTTTGAGATTATAATATAATTACTTCATTTACTCCCTTCATTTACTATACCAAACCCTCCTAATTTATCTTTTGACTTTTTTTAAAAATTCATGGCCTTACAGACCATGCCTACTTGCCTAAGGTTGGTACTGCCCCCAGTGGCCAGGACCCTTCTACATTAACTAGAAATCTAGAAAATATGCCCATAGGTCTGCTCACAGACCAATCAGATTAAGGGTATTCCTCAAATACACATGATAACCAAATTGCCCCTCATAAGTTCATCTCCTGTTAACTTGACATACAAATACAACACGGTTAAACCAGAACCTTTACATGTCTCCAAGATCTTATGATAATATCACAATATAAAACACAAAAAACTTTAAAAGTTCCAAAGTATTTTAAACTTTCAATAATTTAAAAGTCCAATTTCTCTTTTAAAAATCCAAAACATCTTACCTGTGGGCTTTTGTAAAATCTAAAATAAGTCATATACTTTCTTATTCCAAATGTGAAAACCTAGAGCACAGTCACAATGAAATAAAAGCAAAACCAAACTCCAAAAATGTAAATATCTTGTCCAGTGTCTGGAACTCACTCCTTAGTTTCTGGTCTTTAGAGTATTTAGGCAGCTAACTTCTCCATCTCTGCATCTGCAATGCACAGGTTGTCTAGTAAGCAGAGTCCAATTGTACACCACACCTCCACACTACACAGTTCTGGCATCTCCAATATGCTGGCATCCCCACTGAAATTGAATTTTCACCTTCATCAATGGTCTTTCCTGGCTTCCCTCCTTGTCCTGCCACACAGTGCTAAGCCTTGTCTGATCTCTATGAGTCCTTCATGTATTTGAGGCACTACCATGTGTGAGACTCTTATACATTGCCACGTTTGTTTTCCACCTTGAGATGTAGCATCTAGATCACAGCTTCTGTGTGCTGGCTCTGAGGAAATATTCCTCAGAATATTTTTCCACAGTGATGCTAGCCTTTTATTTATCACATCTGAGTTCTCATCTCCAAATTACCATTGATTGTCTCAGTAAAGCAAAACTGGTTTCACACAGATTAATTCAAACATGTCTCACCAACAGCACTAATAGCATCTTTAAGTGAGTCTCAGACTTCTCTCTGAAACTAAAAGTTAAGCTCTACTCTGTGTTTCTCAAGACATTATTTTCAAAACTCTCACAAAGCAGTTCATTAAGCTCTGAACACTATGGAATTTCCATCTTAAAGTTCCAAACATTCTTTAAAAACACACATTCAACTACTTTTCATATACAGTCTGGGCCTACCTCCTAAAGGTTCTATTGCTCACAATGAGCTGGCCCTTCATGCATCAACTAGAAATCAAGAAAATACTCTGCAGACATGTCTATAAACCAATTTTCTGGATGTAATATCTCAATTGGTGTTCCCTCTTTCTGAATGTAGTAAATTGACAATTCAAGATTAGCCATAAATATATGTTTTTTTGAAATATACGAATTAATAGTGCAGCATAGATCATTGTTTTCTTGAATCTGGAAAGTAGGGGACAAGTTTAATACCAAAGAAAACTGGGTAATTGTATGCAAGGACACAACCATTTTATATCAAAAGTTATGTGATTTTTGTGCATTGATCAGCACAACTTCAACCCCGTACATTAAAAAAAAAAACAAAACAAAACAAAACAAAACAAAAACCGAGTCTTTCTATAGTTAAAGTCTTACTTGTGTAAAAAATTCAAATATCCAGTACTTATGAAAACTGCTGATACATTAATAATAATCAGTTTTCATAAGTGAAATTTTATGAAAAGTTATGCTTCTTACAATAGGAAAATTTTGGAAGTTGACAATGCAAAGCTTTGTTGAGAATCTAAGCCAGCCAGAATTTGCAGGCATAATTAGCAGAAATAAAAAGATATTTCAGTACATCTAACAAAGAGGAAATGAAAATGTGACTACAAAGAACGTTCAAAAATAATTATATCTGTTAATTAATAAATTATGACAATTATTATAAAACATTAAAACTTTTTAATAATAACAATGAGTAATCTACAAAAATCATCACAAAGAGAAGTAGTAAGGAGTGAACACAAAGTGACACTTGAAGGTTCTGTACGTGTGTGTTAGACTGGGTCAGCAGGAGCTTCCAAAGAAGTCCTAAGTTCTTTGGAAAAAAAATAAAACAAGATGAGCAAATGTCTCTTATTGAAAAATGAGTCAAAGGGAAGAAAGGATTTAAATTAATGAATTCAGAGTGAATAAAAGGGATGCAACTGTATATTCAGAAGTTTTGGTTGGTTAAGTTGGGGAATGGTTTGCAAATTTCATTTCCACAAATATGGAAAATCTAGAAGAAATGTACAACTGCAGTTGACCCAGTAATGCTAAATGAAGAAATAGTAGTTTAATCATATATGTCAAGGATGTAAATTGAAGCATTAAAACTTTGCTCTCAGAGAAAAACTCAGAAAAATAAATAAATTCATCATTAAACTCTGCTAAAGCATTTAGGAAGATCTAACAAAATCTACTCAATCTGTTCACAAGATAGAAATTAGAAATGAAAGGAGAATGCCAATCTAACTCTACACAGCTAGTTTTACCCCAAAACCACAAAGAGATACGAGCATAGCAACAGTAACAAAAAGAAAAAAAAAGCTACAACATATCTCTGTGATGTATGTAAACACAAAAAGAAGAGCAAAGGACATAGAGGGGCTTATTTGAATTCAGAGACACAAATTAACTTGTAAACATGTATCAGCTAGTGGAAAAGGAGCACTTAAGTAGGCTTAGAGGCAACAATTACATGAACATTTCAGCAGAGAAAATATCCTTCATAAGGACATTGAAATTCTTCAACATGCGTTCACATCAAATTACTGAATTACCTAAACAGAAAAAAAAACAAACTTTAACTTCCTAAGCCTATGTATGACGCATGTGCGTGTGCACACACATACATACATACATACATACACACACACACACACACAGAGAGAGAGAATAAATAAATAAATACATGTAAACAGGAATCTCAAAAAATTTTGAGAGACCAGAAATCATTCAGACACAGATGGACATATTGTAGTAGTCTACATATATAAATAAGCTAATAATAGTAACGATGATTTAAAGATTGAAAACTGAAACCATCTCAGCTAAAGACTGATTAGGATGAGACACGGGCAGGCATTACAGAGTGATGGAATTTTCCTTATCCTGATTAAGTTGTTGGCTGGATGGATATAGGCACATGTCAAAACTCATTATATAACACAACTTCTAGAAATTTATTTTACCTCAATTTAAAAATGGGTACTTCTGGAGTTTACATCTCTCCTGAAGGCTTACCTGAGAGTACTCAGTTTCCATTCAAATGCTCACTTGTGACAGTGAAGAAGCCAGATTTCAGAAACCTTGAATGCCAATGAGTGGAAATCTCTTTCTTACTTGTTTTTCTGAATGTAGTCCCTGAAGGGAATGAAAATTATTAAAAGACCTCCTAAGTCATCAGTAGAGCCAGGCCAGTTGCCAGGTGGTTCCCGGAACTTAGCTGACCATAAAAGGGTGAAACCAAGAATGTAGGTCATATGGGTCATGAGCCCCGGGCTCCAGGAACTAGCTGGCCACAAAGCAGATGACTATCATGGGACCCCAGGGTTTCAGAAACCACAAAGCCGATGGTGAAGTAAGATTAAATTCATTCCAGAAAAAAAACATGTGTAGGATGTTTCCTGCTGACTAACTAATGGGCTGGTACATTCTACCTGCATTCCCCCTCACCCCCTTCAGTTATGGTAAACAATGGGCTGGTACTTTCCACCTGTATTTCCCCTCCCTCCTTGGGTTGTGGTAAACAATGGGCTGGGCTGCTACTTTCCACTTGTATTTCCCCTCACCCCTTTGGGTTGTAGTTTAAATACTCTACTCTCCCCCAAATCGTGGTCGTGGCTCCTACCCCTGTGTGAGATACGAGTGGCATCCTCAGTGCACTGAACCCACCCCCCCCCCGAAATAAACCTCTTGCAATTGCATCAAGATGGTCTCTTGCGAGTTTTGGGGCGGTCATGAAACCCTGAGCGTTGGGTGAGGAACTTCCCTCTCCCGGGTCTTTCAGTCCCTACCTCTAGACAATGGCAATTCCCTCCTCACTTCTGGCTGCTTGGCCTCATGCAGCTTTTCTCACAAGCAAATTCTAATCTGGGGTGAATAAAAAGAAGGTTAATAGAGAAGTAACCCCCACACCTATGACTGACAATCCAGGACACAGGATAGTATACTAGTGTGCTGAATATTTTGATGTCAGCTTGACACAAGCCAACATGATCTGAGAGGAATGAACCTCAATTATGAAATATGCCTCTATAAGATCTCATTCTAGGCAGCGCTGTAAGACATTTTCTTAATTAATGATTGATGGTAGGGCCCAGCCCATTGTGGGTGGTGCCATCCCTGGGCTGAGAGTCCTGGGTTCTATAGCCAAGAAAACAGGATGAGCAAGCCTGAGGAGCAAGCCAGTTAAGAAGCACCCCTCCATGGCCTCTGCATCAGCTCTTGCTTCCAGGTTCCTGCCCTGTTTAAGTTCCTATGCTGACTTTCCTCAATGATATGGGAGTATATAAAAAAAAAAATAAGTCATTTTCTCCCCAACTAACTTCTTGGTCATGCAGCAATAGGAACCTTAAATAAGACAACAAATGAAAATCACTGGAGCTGCTTTTCAAAATGATGCAGGAACTATAAAGATAACTTATCAATTAAAGGGCTTATCACACAAGAATTCAGATCCCCAGAACAAACATAAGAGAGCAGATCAATTATGGTTGACTTCCAGCCTCAACTATACACCTCTATATGTATGTGAATTTGTGTGTTTCCCCACATAGAATTGTCCTCATAAATGTACAAATATGCACACATACATATATGCATGCCAAAAAATAAGCATACATACATACAAACACACAGACAGACATACACTAAATGGAAAAAGAAAAAATGTTATGTAGGAAGCAATTTCTCACCTCTACTGATTTGCATCTCAAATTAAACACAGAAATCTCAAAATTCAAAGCAGAATCTATGTATGAGACAGAACATATGGTATTTGTCCTTCAAACCCTGTATTACTTCACCCATATAATATCTTTCAATTCTATGTTTTCTAACAAATTGAATATTTTTATTAAAACTAAATAAAAGCCCATTGTGCTTCTGTATTACATTGTACCACTATATTCTAGGCAATTGATAACTTTATGTATTTATATGTAATAATGTAAAAAAGGTCAGCTTTTTCAAAGACTTTAAATTGGTAGATATTTTAATGATACACAACTCTAGAGATTAGAAAAAGATATCTAAAGAAAAATATAAAAGTTATAAACAATTAGGTTAATACTATTTGTAATATTATATATAGTAGAAAGCTGTATCTCAAGACAAATAAGTGAAGGCATGTCATTACATGTTAGCATACTGATTGTTTTAAGTGTAAAAAAAAACCCAGAAACCACAGAAAAATGCTACCCCTAGCATTCCCTTACTTCTGTCCCCTAAGTAGAGCATTAAACAATATCTTGCCTATCACTTTTAAAAGTAAGTTACAATACCCTCATCCAGACAGTTCCTCTCTTATTCTCAGAGGCAAAGAAATATCTATATAGGAGAATTAGTAATATTTATATCATTATGAACAAATATTTGTGAAACAACTTCAGGAAGTATTTATTTTGGTTCACAGCTTTAGCGGCATTAGTGTATGTTTCATCAATTAAGTGTGCTGGATCAGAGCAACATCACAACAGAATAGTTTAAAGGGGTATTCTAATTATAGTGGTGGACACAAAGAAAAGTAACAAGGATCCTTGGATAGGATACTAGTAAGATTCTTTCCAGGGACCTAGCTCCACCATTTAGATTCTACCTTACAAAGATTCCAGAAACCCCAATAGTATTATCCCTATCTGTGAAGTAAGTGTTGAAAAATATGTTTCTGAAATATTTTCTATATTAAAAACTAAGCATTAGGCCCACTGCCTCCAAAGGCTTGTGGTAATTTCCTCATAATACAGAATCTTCAAAAGTTTTCTAAATCTTAGCAGCTCCAACACTGATCAATAGTCCCAAATGAGATGAAAATCTTACACTCTCAAAGCTGGACTGAATGAAATCTGGCCATTTCTAAGATGTCTTGGAAGCATCTTTCCTCTGGTCTCATTGCAAAGTTCTTTAGTTACTTTGCATTAATAGGAATTCTACAAAAAACACACCATCTTATCCATATCTGTAACTTTTTTTGAATTTTTTTTATTTTGTGAATTTCTTATCATGAATCCTGTTCCTTCCCATTTCCCACCTGCCCCCCCCAGACACACCCTCCATCATTGCAATCTGTCCCTGCATAAAAAATAAGTTTATTGTGGAAGCTGCAGTGTATCTCAGTATGTCCCACAATATTCTCCTTTGTCCACACATTCTGCTTCCAAATGTTCATTGTAATGACTCCTTGGCCTGATACAAATTCCCTGGTTTCTGCTACTCTGTCAGTACTGGAACTCCTCTCAGACATGCCATAACTGTCCTGTGTCATGGAGATCCTGCAGTCCTGGGTTGTGGAACTGACCTCTTCTTGCACTCTAGCAGTTCATCCATGGGGTACATGTTGGGGTGGGCCAACTCAAAGCTCTGGTTCTGCACCTGCAACCCCCATTTGCATGGCCAGTTCTACTATGGAAAGGTGCAGGGCCTGCTCTCCAGGGTGCTGCAGCATGTGAAGGGCAAGGACAGCTCTCCTGCTCTTGTGACCCCTTCTGGACCAGATCTCCTGTGGGTCAATGGTGGTGAGATAAAGGGATGGGATGTCATCTCTCCCTATTCAACACTACCACATAGCAGGCAGAAGGCTGGGCTGGCTCTGCCACACTCACTTACTCAGGGCTGGTTCACTCATAACCCCCATATCTATGATAGGATGTAGTGTACTACCCAGGCAAGGTGCAGGGCTTGCTCTCCTGAGTGCTGCAGCATGTGAGGGGCATGGACAGTGCTCCTGCTCTTGTGACCCCATCTGGGCCAGATCTCATGTTGGCCAATGGTGGTTAGGATAAAAGGGAGGGAGGGCATTTCTCCCTAGCCAACACCACCACATAGCAGACAGAAGGGAGGGGTGGCTCTCCCACACTCACTCTCTCAGGCCTGGCTCACCCACAACCCCCTCATCCAGAGACAGGCTGAGTTCTTCTAGTTTCTGGTTTGTTTCCTGACCTGGGAGCCTGTATAGTGATTGCCTGGTACTGGTCTGGTAGTAATCACAGGCTACTCCATGACACCAAAGTGGTATTGGTATGCAGCTTGCTTTTTTTTTTCCAGGAATGTTAGGCTACTATTCATTCAAATGTTCATAGGTCAGAATATTTTATGTAGATATAGCCTCTCTCCTCTCTGCCACCAACTGATGAAAAAATGACATAGCAATCACATCTGCAATGCCTCTAGGAGCAGGGAGGATTCTACATTTTTAACAATAGCTTTCCCTGCCCCCCTTATAATCAGAACCTTAATTCAGATGTTATTTGCAGCTGAATATCCAACTACCTAAATATGGTGCAGTGGGAAATTACATCTTTGACCCTGCTATCACCTCAGCTACATGGTACCCAATATCTAAACCATGGAAGATGAAAGACTGAAGCATTGAGGGTAGAAGATCTAGGCCAGCCCCCACAAATGGCACACTAGTTTTCTGTTCACATCTTCCTGGATAGAATTTGCTGTGCTGCATGCCACACACAATTGCAACTGAGGTCAGCTGTGTGTCTTCAAAAGGGAACAACACACTTTAATTGACAGATGATAATCTTGCCACAGTCATTATCTAAAGTTGCTCATATGAAATCCAGCAGTCATGTGTAAACAGTACTAACTTCCCCAAGCACCATATCTGCAACTTTTATCTTGGTCTTTTTATTTGAAGATTGCAAGTTTTCAAATCCTTTCTGTTCTAATATTTTCTACTGACTCTCATTTCAAATTGGGCTAAATTGAGCCAGTAATGATCATGTTATAGTCTGTGTGCTATCGTATCTTGCAAAATTTTGTGCCCAATTAGTCCTTTGCTTTTATGTGAACTATATGTGAGGTCCAAGACACTATGTATATATTACTTGAAAAAATATCACTTGTATGGTCTGTGACATTTCAGAGTAGAGATTTTAATTCTACTTCAACCTTATGAGCCCCATCTTTACAGCTTGTATTTAGACAGGCATACAGGTCTTCAGAGTTTACCCCCAGAATCACCCATCAAGATATACTTAGAGTATTCTATAGTTTCTCTAGCCTAAATCTTTGGTATCTTCTAAATTCCTTCCATATCCATTTTCAAACATTTAACAACAAAGTATTCAAGTAGTCACATCAATCATCCCCTTCTATATTAGTTACTTCTGTATCATTTTAGCAAATATCTGAGAGAAAAAAAAACTTATGTGAGGAAGGACTTATTTGGACTTAGGTTCAGGGCCATGAATGAATAGGTATTTGGCCATGTTCTTGGACAAAACAACATGGCAACAGGAATATGAGCTACAGGATATTCCTTATTTCTGAGTGTACAGGAAGTAAAAGGCAAATATGGAAGGAATCAGGAAACAAGACCATTCTTGAGTGACTTCCTTCCTCTAGCTAGGTCTTACCCCCTAAAATTTCCACAGCCTTCCCAAGTAGTACCATCAACTGGAGACCAGTTGTTAACAACAGGAGCAGGTAGACAAAATGTCACATTCCCACAGTGAGAGAGGTTGCACTAGTCCCACATTCAATTCACTATCATAAAATTACAATCTTCTTTTTTCCTACAGTGAGACTGCTACATGATTGTACATAAAAATACAGATATTATTGGGTTTTTATTTATTCCTGAAGGTGCATGTCATGTGAACATACCTAAAATAAAATTAGATGCTATTATCTAGTTAATCTGTTTTGAGCTGTGTGTTATCAGCAATAAAACTTGCAATAGCTGAGAGAAAATAATTACTGTTCCAATATGTGCCCTAAAGGAGCAAGTTTATATACTACGAAATGCTGCCACTCAGAAAGCAGATACTCTCTCTCTCTCTGAACATGGGAAATAGACTATGGCTGATAAATGTAGATCTGTTTGAAAAGTTGCAGAGGAGACAAAGAGACTTTCCAACCCCTTTCCACTTAAAGAGCACCCTCACACTGCTATTGGTTGGAATATTTATCCTATGTAGAAATTTTATCAAGGTACCTCCAAAGACACCATTGAGTTCATTTTCTGCTAGCCATCTACTGCTGGGCATGCAGCCTACCTGTAAGAGTACTTTGTTCTGCCTATGAGACTCCCCTGAAGGAAACTAAATTTCCATTTTCAATTGGTTATCAATTAGAGATAGCTTCTGGGATAAGGGTGAAGGCATGTGTCCACTTCTTTTAGCTCTAGGACCCCTCTGGTGCAGACTTGTGCATGCTGCTTCAGTCTCTGTGAGCTCATCTATGTATCGATCCTGATGATTTAGAGGGTCTTCTTGGTGTCCTCCATCACATGGTCCTTATTTTGCACTTCCTCTTTCACAGAGTTCCCTGAGCCTTTAAAGGAGAGATTTGATGGAGATATCCTATTTTGAGCTGAGTTTGTTCATAATGTTGTGTTAGAGCATTTTTTAAATTTTATCTTATTTTTTTAAATTTTATTTTGTATATGTGTATTTTTATCTTTTTACCCTACAGATCATTGTGTATATGTTATGGTTTTCAGTGTAGAATTTCTATGGGATTCCTGGGTGTGCAAATGAATAGGACTCTGTGTATGTGTTTCTTGTGACTTTACTTGGCTTCTTCTGTTTGTTTGTTTGTTTTGTCTTAATCTAATTTGCTAGTTTTTGTTCTATATTATAACACTATATATATTTACTATTATATCTTAGAAGCCTGTTTGTTTTCTAATGAGAGACAGAAAGAAGGTGGATCTAGGAGGGAGGGGAGGTGGAGAGAAATTGGAACAGTTGAGAGTGGGAAGATCATAATCATGTTATATGAGGATGGAACTAGGAGGGGTGGAGAGAGGGCACTGTGACAGAGATGCAACTTGAAGTAATAAACAAAAAAATCTATTTTCAAAAAATGAAACAAAATATCAATAAAAGTATTTTTAAAAAATTTAATTAAGCCAGGCATCATGGCACACGCCTTTAATGTAAGCTCCTGGGAGGCAGAGTCAAGTGAATCTCTGTGAGTTTGAGGCCAACCTGGTCTACAAAGTGAGTTCCAGGACAGTCAGGGCTTGTTACACAGAGAAACTCTGTCTCGAAAAACCAAAAAGAAATTAAAGAAAGAAAGAAAGAAAGAGAAAGAAACGGCTTTGCACACAGCGTTGCAACTTACACCTTTGTTCTTCAATTTATGCTCTTTGGACAAGCAGTGCTGAGACTCCTGGCCCACATATAAATTCAGAAAAGCCGATTCCATTCTAACCTAGGAATTCATAATACATATCTTGCCATGTAATCGTGTGTATATTGCAAAATTATAAACTATTACATACCATTTAAATAATGCAGTGAGGTAGTTTGTAATCATGGGGCCAGGCAAAGCAAAGATCTAGTATTACTGAAGTTTCTGGGGGATCCTGAGAGAGCTTTCAAGAAAATTAACTCTTTTCTGTAGTGTAGTGTTGTCATTGAACAACATTAGCAGTTACATAACCTAAAACTATGGTTTTAAGTCCACCTTGAACTAAATGTGTCCTTTAACTATACTGGTTACCATAGTTAATGAGGTATAATATGACACAAAACACCACTGGTTGCTCCTCCTTTTTAGAACTACTCTATAGTTCCTTACAAAACATGAATTTCTATTTATAAACACCCATGCTGAAGTTTCATGAGAGAAATGATGGAATCTATGGTGGGCTAAAGTGAGACAGAAGATCTCGGTTTATGTAATCAAAACTGAATTTTAAATTCCAAGACGAAATATGCAACATTAGAAATGGCAAATTAATTATTGGATCTATTGGAAGTAATATGGAAAAATAATTTTAGGACCAGATCATACTTGTGACTAAGTGACTTTTCTCTATGGTAATTATCAGCAAAATGCAAAATGTTTCTGCAAGAGTAGAATGCAAATTTCCAAGAGATTTACCGTCTCACTGTGTTGATGTGAGACTTTGTTACTATGACTCTTGCCAGAAATTATAAAAAGAAACATGATTTCTCAACTTCAGTCTGATCACAAAGGTAGACCCAGAGACAGCAACCTAGATGGAAAGCAAGGGGAATGATTCACTGTGCTTTTGTATTCTAAAGACTGCAAGCTCCCAGGCAGTAATTATATTTTGTCACTTCAGATGATAATATAACTTGCAGCCTACTTCTGTTTTCTAAATCACCTAGAGATTGAAAATTGTTCTTGTAATTATCTTATTTTCTGTCTAACTGGGACAATGTTCCTCAAACTGTGAGTCTGTACACCCTGGGGAGACTTTGCTCTATTCCTGGGGATGTGAAAGTCAGCCCAAAGAGATGGGTGACATATAATTCTGTTCACTAATTATTTTCAGTAATGACAGAGAAACCAAAATCATTTGGTCCAGAACTTTGGTGTACATGTTTTCAAAGAAGAATATATTTTTCTCTTCAATATCATGTCATTAAAAGGTATTTTTGTATTTTGTTTGCTTTCATACATTATAAAATAAAAGACAGAACTTTGCTTGATCAGTGGAAAATATTTTGCAATTTTGTATTTCAGAATAAAAAATGCAATGACTTTAAAAACTCTAACAATAATAAGATTTTTAATTGATCGTTAATATTAAATATGCAAAAGGAATAATATTATTTCTCTTTGCCTTTATTTTAGCTCCTATTTTTAATTTATGGCATGCCCCTCACAACAAGTAGCATTGAAACATTGCAGATTGTGCTCATACCGATAATCTGTGGGTATAAAATAATATTATTAAGAATCATTGAATCATTTCATTTATTTATTTTTATTTATTTATTTATTTGTTTGTTTGTTTGTTTGTTTGTTTGTTTATTTTTGACATTAATGATTGGTTCTACTCTAGGTCTCTGGGTCATCCAGCTTCTGGTTTCTGGCCATCCAGGCAGTGTTGAGTATGGGTTCCCTCTCATGCTATGGACCTCAAGGTAGACCAGTCATTGGTTGACCATACTACCACACACTATGAGCCAACATTGCCCAGCATATCTTGCAGGCAGGACAGGTTATGGGTTGAAAGTTTTATGGCTAGTTTGGTGTTCCAGCCCCACCACTGGATGCCTTGTCTGGTAAGAGAAGAAGGCCAGTTCAGGCTCAATATTCCCCATTACTAGGATCCTTGTTAGGGTGACAACATAGATTAGAGGAAATTTCCATAGCACTAGGTTTCCACATAACCCCTACCACACCACCCAATCCCAGTCATCTGTCCCCATACTCTCTCCCACTATACCTCCCTCCCTCACCTGATCCCTGATGTTCCCATTCTCACATACCCCTAGTCCATCCACAAAATCTACTCTGTTTCCCTCCTCTAGGAAGATCCATGCATTTCCCTAGATGCTTCCCTGTTACTTAGCTTCCCTGGGTATGTGGATTATAGCATGGTTACCCTTTCCTTAACAGATAATATCCACATATAAATGAGTACATATGATTGTCTTTTGTGTCTGGTTGCCTCACTCAGGATGACTTTTTCTAGTTCCATCCATATGCCTGAGTATTTCATGATGTCATGTTTTTAAATATCTGAGGAATAGTCCATTGCATAAATGTACCACCACATTTTCTTTATCCATTCTTCAGTTGAGGCACATCTAGGTTGTTTGCAGAGGCTGGCTACTATGAATATAACTGATATGAATATAGTTGAGCAAGTGTCCTTGTGGTAGGATGGAGTGTGTTTTGGGTATATGCCTAGAATGGTATTCCTGAGTCTTCAGGCAAATTGATTGGCAAATTTCTAAGGAATCACCATATTGATCTCCATAGAGGGTGAACACTAGCAATGGAATAATATTCCCCTTGTTCCACATCCTTATCACTGGGAGCTGTCATTCATGTTAATGATCTTAGGCATTCTGACATATATAATATGGAATCTCAAAGTATAGTTTTGATTTGCATTTCTCTGATGGCTAAGAAGGTTTAACATTTCTTTAAGTATTTCCCAACCATTTAAGATTCCTCTAGTGAGAATTCTCTGTTTAGAACTGTACTCCATTTTAATTGGATTATTGAGTTTGTTGATATCTAGTATATTTAATACTTTATATATTTCTGAAATTTACTCTCTATCTTATATTTAATATATGGGTGAGTGAATTTATTTCTCATTTGGTGGGCTGCCATTTTGTCCTATTGTTGGTATTCTTTGCCTAACAGAAAGTTTTCAGTTTCATGAGGTCTCATTTATTAATTGTTGATCTTAGTGCCTGAGCTGTAGGCGTTCTCTTCAGGAACTTGTCTCCTACTCCAATAAATTCAAGGTTATTCCATACTTTCTCTTCTATCAGGTTCAGTGTCTAGTTATACTTTGAAGTTTTTGATCTTTTTGGATTTGAGCTTTGTGCAGTGATAACATTTGGATAGATTTGCATTCTTCTACATGAAGACATCCAGTTAGATCAGCACCATTTGTTGTAAATGCTTTCTTTATTCCATTGTGTATTTCTGGATACTTTATAAAAAAATCAGATATATATGGGTATGAGGATTGATGTTCAAGTCTTCAATTTGAGGCTATTTATCAACATTTTTGTTTTTATGACACCCTAGATGGTGTACCTTATCAAGCCCCAGTACAAGTGGGAGTTCTTGGCCCTCACATGATGGAAGATCTGAGGGAGTATGATATGTGAGGACCCACCTCATCTGAGGAGAAAGAGAGTACCAAGTAGAGGAACAAGGAGGGAGAGAGGGAGGGAGGGAAGAAAGGGAGGCAAGGAGAGAGGAAGAGAGGGGCCAGGAAGGGAGGAGGGAGAAAACTATGTTCTAGAAGTAACTTGAAAAAACAAAATAATACTTTTTAAAGAAAAGAGTTAATAAGTTTAAAATATATAATAAAAATAAAATATAAAATTTTCAAACTATAATTTACCAAAGGTATACTTGCCTTACTGGCATGAAAGGAAAATGGCCTTAATTTCAGATTAGAATGTTAGACTGCAAATGGCCACATAGATTATACAAACTTGATAGCAGTTTAAAGGTTTTTTTTTGTTTGTTTGCTTGTTTATTGTTTTCTTTTTGGTTTTTTTTGTGAGTTTTTTTTTTTTTGTAGTTGTATAGGATATTTTCATGGTTTGGCATTAAAAAGAGGGTAACAGGCTTAAAATACTGTAAATAAATTAAAGGTTACTGCTGTTCAACCTGGTTCTCTAAACCTCCAAGAGTTGAAAAAACTTGGAGCTAAGGTAAAATACATGAAATGCGTGGTGTTAGCCAATGCCTTTAACTCCAGCAGAGACAGGAGGATCACTATAGAGTTAGTTGTCTTATAATTTCTAGAGTTACAAGGAACAGGGTGGTGATGGTGCACATCCTTAATCCCATCATTTTGAGAAGGATACACACTTAATCCCAACACACTATAGAAGAAACCAAAGAAACCGGCAGAACTCAGAGCTCAAGGTCAGACTGACACAAAACAAGCTCTAAATAGAGAAAAACTTCGATCCAGGGGTGGTGGAGCACACCTTTATTCCCATCAGTTGGGAACCTCGTCTTAGATCCCAATACTTAGAATGCAGAGATAGGCACATAAGATTTGGAAGGATTTAAGTTTAAAAGCTACTCACAAAAGGCATGCTGAAATTCAAACAAATTGTCCTTTGAGATCTCAAAATATATACACTAAAGGTATGTTTAGCTCCAAATTATCAAAATAATTTCTTCTTTAATCCGAATTGAAAAATAATACTTTTTATATTGTCAAAAAACAAAATTTGCTCCAGGAAAAATATTACCTGACCCCCTCCCAAAAAAAAGGTAGTGTCCCAGAGTCAGGATTAGGGCAGGGCTCTGTTCGTATCTTTCCCGGAGATTTAAAGCATCCATCCAAGGAATCCAGGGACAAATGGACAATGGAAACCTCAGAAGAAAACACATCAGACACCAAAGAAGACAAGTAGCCCAGACGATCCAGCCTTGCAGACTTCCTCAATAGCTATTTCCTCAAAAGTCTACAACCACAACAACTCAAAATCACTAAGGTTGTTCAGCTCCACAGACTGCTCCAGCCAGAACTTCAGTAAAGCCCTGAAGTTCAGCTTCTGTCTATGAACTTCTTAGGACATTTAAATAGCTGAGCACAAAAGGACTGAACATCAAAAGATTCTATTAACATTTTTAACCATTTTTCCATTCTTATTTGGGCCCCCAACAGGTTTACTATGTCCCAAATAAGCAGGAAGTTATTTTAAGAGAGTGATGTCCCATCCCTTGTAATGTTTCTTTTACAAACATGGGTGCCATTGCATTCAGTGTATGCAAACTAAGATTGAAATGTCACCTTGGTGGATTTATTTCCTTTGATGAGTATATAGTGTCCTTCTCCCTCTCTTTTGATGAATTTTGTTTTTAAGTCTATTTTGTTTGATATTAGAATGGCTACAACAGATTGCTTCTTGGGTCTATTTGCTTGGAAAATGTTTTTCAGCCCTTTATCCTGAGGTAATATCTACCTTTGATTCCACAGAAAGTTGGATTCTGTTTTTGCATTCATTCTATTATTCTGGGTCTTTTCATTGGGAATCTGAGTCCACTGATATTCTTAGATATTTCAAAACCCAATAACTGTTAATTCCAGTTATATTGTTGTTTTCGCTGCTGCTGCTGGTGGTGGTGTTGGTGGTGGGCCTATTCTTTTAATTTCATTGGTATGAGACTTATTTCCTGTGTTTTAATGGGTGTAGTTAATCTCCTTGGGTTGGAATGTTCTTTCTAGTATCTTATGTAAGGGTGAACTTATAGATAGATATTGTTTACACTGGAATTTTTCATGAAATAACATGTATTCTTCATATTTATTGATTGAAAGTTTTGCCAGATCAAGTAGTTTTGACCAGCATCTGTGGTCTATAAAGTCTGCAGAACATCTCTCCAAACTGTCTGGATTTTAGAGTCATTACTCAGAAATTGGGCGTAATCTTAATAGGTCTACCTTTATATGTTACGTGGTTTTTTTCCCCCTTTCAGATTTTAATATTCTTTCTGCATGTTTAGTGTTTTGATTATTATGAGGAGACATTTTTTTCTGTTGCAACCTAGTTGGTGCTCTGTATGTTTCTTATAGTTTGACAGGTATACACTTCTTTGGGTCAAGAAAATTTTCTTCTATGATTTTTCCTGAAACTATTTTCTGGACCGATGAATTGAGATTCTTCTTCTTCTCCTATTCCTATTATTCCCAGGTTTGTTTCTTTTCACAGTGTCCCAGACTTCCTGGATGTTTTGTGTTAGGATTTTTTTTTTAGATTTAACATTTTCTTTGACTGATGTTTCTATTTCTTCTACAGTACCTTTATTACCTGAGATTTTTTACTTCTATCTCTTTTATTCTGTTAGTGATGTTTGCATTTGTACTTCATGTTCCTTTATCTAGATTTTCCATTTCTAGAATTCCCTTAGTCAATGGTTTCCTTATTGCTTCCATTTCCATTTTCAGGTCTTAAACTGTTTTACTCTTTTTCTTCAACAGTTCATTTTTTCTTGTTTTTCTTGGCTTTCTTTAAGGAATTTACTCACGTTCTCCAATTTGTTTGTCTCTTTCTTGATTTCTCTAAGGGATTTATTTACATCTTCTTTTAGGAACAGTATCATCTCATAAACTTGGATTTAAGGTCTTTTCTGAGCTTCAGCTCCATTGGACTATTCAGGGCTTGTTGTAGTAGGATAGCTGGGCTCTAGTGGAGACATATTGCCTTGGATATTGTAGATTGTGTTCTTACATTGGTGTCTAGGCATCTGGGTATGAGGTGATTATAGGTCTGTATGGTGATTTCTGGGTTTTTATTTCTTGGGTGGGTATTGTGTTCTTTAGCTTTCATTTCCTATCTGGTCTTCTAGCCTGTGTGGCCTATGGTTGAACAGGGGATCTCCACCCAAGTTGAGAGCTGGAGATTTGGCACCCAGTGTGACCTCTGATCCAGTAGGGGGTCTCTTCACAAGTTGGGTGCTGGTCTTCTGTCAAATGTGACCTCTTTTTATGAAGGGGTTATCTACCTGAGTAAGAGGTTGTTCTAGAAGATATGATCTGTGGTTGGAGAGGCGGTGTCTGCCAAAAGGAACCCAGAGAATTAGGAAAGTTCCCAGGTTGGTGGCCTACCTGGTCTTCTCGTAAGCATGGCTTGTGGTTAAGCATGAAGTGATTACTGGCACTGGGGTTGGGGCATCGCAACAAAGGTCATAGTGACAACTGAGGATTTATTCTGATGGAAGCTAGAGAGTGGGGAGGGGATCCATGGCTGGTCAGACTACCTGATATTATGGGAGGTATGGCCTGTGATTGGGCAGGAGTTTCTGCCTGAGGGAACCAACAAAGAGTGGGGAAGCTTCATGGGTGGCAGGCTGACCTTTTCTGGCAGGCATGGCCCATGGCTGGCCAAGAGGTATCTTCCTGAAGGAATGAGAGAGTTAATAAGGTTGGTGGTCAGCTGGCCTACCTGGTCTCTTAATATTATTTTTAACACCATACAATTGAAATGCATAATTACATATCAATATATTCGCAGTCATACATGAGATTAAACAGCTAATATAATTGTCTTTCTGTCTTCAGATATTTGATAATGGAATGACTGCAAATTATTAGATGAGTATTTTACTTATGGTAGCCATTCTTCCAGAGAAATATGAAATATATTTATTTCTATAGAGTAAATTAGATAAACTGACATACAATCAGAACGCTAGAACTTACTGAGCCTTACTTGTATATAAACTGAGATATACACACAAGTAGAGAGTATTTATTTATAAGTGAAACATGTGCCACTGAATACAGTAGTAGTTGGTAAGAATTATGGGAGTTAGATCATATGCACCCTATCTATAATTAATCAAATAGAATTTGTAATCTGTCATGCCAAACAAATAATACGTTCCTGCAAATCTAATATGAAGTCTCTATTTCATGGCATCAATATAGCCACTATAAGGTCCTAGGTGCATTTTAGAAATGTTCCACATGACAGAAAGCAAGTGGTGTTTGTCTTTCTTCATCTGAATTACCTTATTTAATCTCATATTTTCAAGTTCTATCCATTTTTCTGAAATTTTCATTTCTCTTTACACCAGAGTAAAATTCTGTTGTTTATATGTACCACATTACCCATTTTTTTTTTAATCCAAAGGATGCAGAGTCTTTTGAATGCATTCTCAGGAGTGGTTTGGCAGGGTTATGAAAATTCTAATTTTTGCATATGTGTACATATGTGAGAATGAGTGTTTATGGATCACAGGAAAGTATAATAGAAAGGGACTAGAGAGAGGGTAAAATCATCTTTATGGGGTTGGGTAGTAGAACAGATGACAAGGAAGAGAGTTGTGGGAGTATTATGAGTGGAAAGATTTAAGTCAGAGGAGTACGTTAAGATTCAAGAAAATGGCATGGAAAAGGTCAATCAAAACTAACAGTTTATTGAAAAGAAAAGAAAATCTGGCATTTGATGGTCTACTAAAAATGAAATAAAAGAAGGAGCTTGAAAGGAAATACTTTCTGTTGATGGATAAAGATACTACATGAAATCATAGATTACTAAAAAACCCCACTCTCCCAGAGATAGACTTCCTTTCTATAAGTTATCAGTCAAATAAACTCCCAAGATTTCCAAAATAATACAAGTAACTGCCAGTGTCCTTGATCATGCACCAGACGTAGAGGTTGAAACTCTATTGCTGAAAACATCAAACATTGTTTGCATAAAATGTAAAAGTCAAACTGAAAGTATGCTTGAAGCTTTTCTCCTTCTGGCTAGCACTTATAAGGTTGGAGGTTGCTATGCTAACTACTATGGGAGAAGTGCTATCAACAGTCTCACTTAGCTATGGACCCTGTGAGTACCAATCCCCAGTCAGGGTAGATGAGCCCAATGATAAAATATTGGCATGTCTGTTATGAAAACAACCAACGACTTTCTGATTGAATTTAAGGCCCACTCACACAAGAGAACCCATGTCTGGTACTATAAATTCAGTTATTAGTAAAGGCCTAAATCCTGAGGAAGATATAGGCCCTAGTGGAAGTCATAATGTTAGTTTGCTAAATATGCATGATGTGTATGCCAAATTACCTTCTAATTAACTATGTTATGCCTTTAATGTTGGGCTGCTGTAAAGTTTGGAAAGAGAAGCTTCTTTTGAAGCTGTTAGATCTTTTGCAATGGTCAACAGTGACCATAAAGATTCAAAACTAGTCAAAATGCAAAATAAATTACTGTTTCATATCAACCCATAAATAAGTCAACTATATAAACTTTTCTGTGGTTCAAGAAAAATTATAGGAGAGGCAGAAAGAATGTAAGAACTGATGGAAAAAGAGGTTGTGGAACACTGACATCAGGTCATGACATGACTGTCATGCCCTTAAACCCAGTAGCAGAGATTTACTGCATAAGATCTTCACAAGTTTAGGCTTTTGAATAGTATGCCATGGGCTCATGGGGGTCCCGACTGCTAACTAAAAATATGTTGATAGTGAACTGTTGATGAAGGAGAAGAGAGTCTTCAGTGCTGTAGCCCTTGGTACATTCCTCATGCTACTGTAAATGATTCCAGTAAAACTCACGGGACAAAAGAAAAAAATGTAAAGAAAAAAAAGAAAGAAAAGAGAGAGAACAGAGGCACACACACACATACAGATAGAGATAGAAATAAATAGATAGATAGATAGATAGATAGATAGATAGATAGATGATAGAGAGAGAGAGCAAAAACCAACCAAAAAACAAAAATTCCAAAAACCCACATAATATGACAGTAGAAGCTGGATAGTTGTAAAGAAAAACGTATGAATAAGAATAGCGGGGTCCAAGAGAGGGTATTGGGGTGAACATCATTGAAATACATTATATACACATTTGAAAAAGTCATAATAAAGTCTATTCTTATGTGTGATTAATATATTATAATAAAAACTTTAAAAGGAATTCTAGAGCATTGCACCTCATTGTGAATAATTCTAGTAATGTTTCCCATGAAAAATTAGAGAGTTTATTCATTTTTTTGCAAACTTCAAAGCTTTCATTTTTTTATAAATTCCCTCTTGTGGAAGCTTTTACATGGTATGTTTATTTTCACATCTGCTATCTAACTGTCCATATATAGTCAATAAAACTACATAATACAAAGTTATATACATCTTCAAGAACTCTGTAGGATTTGTCTTCTGTCCATGGAGCCCTTTATGATTTAGATTCTCCTACACATTTTATTAACAGGAACATCACTTGCGTACAATGTGCAAAGATCATTCACTGCCTAGATATGACATCCATTAGGCTCTCACTATTAAGTGAAAATGATATAAACTATTATTCTTCACTCAGAAAACTACCATCTTAAAAACTAGAAGTTAGCAAAAAAAAGTATTTCAGATCTTAAAATGTATGCTAACAGAAATGTTTCAATGAAATATGTAGGACTGTGAGTATACCTCTTAAAAATGACAATTTAAGAAGCGCTCTAATTTCAATTTTATTTTTTTTTTATATTTTGTTAACCCAAAGGCACAAAATATTTAACCCACTTGTTAGTGGCTTTTTTCTACTACAATGTATTAGCATGAATGAATTTGGTGATGATTAAAGAAAAGCTCATCAACAAAATAAAATAAATCATGAAAACTAAAGATATGGCTGTGGTTAAGGACACTTCCTGCTCATTGAGAGGACCCTACTTTGCTTCTCAACTTGGATGTCTGGAAGCTCCCAACTGCCTGTGACCTTAGATCCATGGTATCTTTCACTCTCTTCTGGCCTCTGTGGACATCTTTACATAGGTGGATACATTCACATGCACACAAACACACACACACACACACACACACACACACACACACACACACACACA
>CAJQZJ010001969.1:12344874-12370792 GCA_907164525.1 Lophiomys imhausi
ACACACACACACACACACACACACACACACACACACACACACACACACGAGAGAGAGAGAGAGAGAGAGAGGAAGAGGGAGAGAGAAATAAAAGTAAAAACCTTTCAAATATTTTAAGCATTAACTTCAGTAAGAAGGGCACTTTAATTATAATCCAATTAATCTACTTAAAGGACACAAGAAACTCTTAAATTTATATGTAATGAGAAAATAAATTCTATTGGACATAGTTACTTTGTGGTACTCTTCCTGAGAGTCAGTATACCAAACACAGATTAATTTTTGAAATCTCGCTTTGATTCCATTGGTGTATCTGTCCTCTAGTAGTATTTTACTGACTTTATTGCTACTATTTTAAGTATTAGGTTTTGAAACTCACAAGTGTATCTTTTTTTAATATTCTTGTGACAGAGGATCTACCACATTCTTTTCATAATTCCCTTTATCATCTAATGCCTAGTGAATTTTACAAATAATATTTCTTTACTGAGGAGATGAAATAGATGATATATGAATTAGGCCTGTTAGCCTAAGAAAAGCATTTGAGCAACCATGAAAGTTTCTCATTCTTTAGCTTTTTGTCTTTGGTCTGAATTGAACTCCTTAGGATTGGAGTTTATGAAGAATCAAAAATTAATGCTGACAACTATGAGAAGCAAAGATAGTATAAATAACAAAGTCATTGGAAACAAATTCTATTTAAAGAATATGACGTTTGTAAAACTTTAGTAATATACTCACTCTAATAAAATAAAATACTACTCACCAGCATTTGAAAATCACTCTTATTGTGTTTGGCTCCTATTTCTGAATTCAATAACAAATTTCTCACATAAAATTAACATATTTGCTTTATAAACTAAGCAAAACTCAAAACAAAGTACTATCAAATTTCAAAAAAAAAAGTCATTTGAGCATGTTTTTCTAAGTGTTAATCTTATCATCCCCTGAGTTTGTCTTGCCTCATATATTAGTTACCACATATCCTGTCCCCAGAATTTACCTGCATTTGGACTGCCACTAAACTTTCATAAACTTCTTGGAAACCATTCAGCGTATAGTTATCTACAGTCAACATAGGCTCAATTTCACATTAAATTTAGCTCTGTGCTTTTCTCAGCCAAAGACAGTGTTCTTGGCATCAATACAATTAAAATGAAATCTTCAAACATGATTACAGAAAGTAGAGACTGTTGGGGAAGGTCTAATACATTACATCTGATAGGCTGATTTCAATGCTGAGCTCTGGTTACCACCCCTTCTGAGGCATTCTCTTGATTGGTTAATAAAAGTCATTGATGGCCAATTAGCTAGACAGAAAGAGTATAGGAAGGTGGGACTTCCTGAGATGGAAACAGGAACCCTGCCTTTTACACAGAGAAATTTCTCTTTCCGCCAAGAGACATGGAAGCAGATAGATGTGTTTGAGAACTCTGGAAGGTAATAACAGGCCACATGGTGGTTTGGCATTAAATGGTCTGGGTTAATTTAGGGTAGCTAGTTGACAGTCTGCCGAGCTAAGGGATAAACATTGAAACATTCAAAGGTTTTGGTGTATTTAATTATTGGGGAAGGACTGTGATGGCTCATAGGCTGCCAGTCCAAGCAATCCAGGGCCATCGACCTCCTGCTAAATCCCAGCAACTGTCCCTCCAGGTCATCAGCAATTCTGCTGATCTAATATAATAGTATATTGTTATTAATAAGTATCTGGTAGCTACCCCGGCAACTTTGCCATGAGACTGCATACATACAGGATTCTAAGGCAAGTCAGGCTTGCCTACTCTCTGTCAGGCTGCCAGCTGTTCTGCTGGCCTAATATAACAACTTACCATTATTAATGATGATATTAGTTAACAGAGTGTGAATTGCAGGAGGTGAAGACCACCTTTGTTCCAGGGCTTTTTCCCCAAGACAAATCGGGCTGCCAGTTAAGACAAGTCAGGCCACCAGTTAAGGCAAGTCAGGCTGCTGGTTGATATCCCGCCAGGCCTCTGGCTACCCTGCTGGCCTAATCTTACAGTTTATACTTATTAATAAATACAATTGATAATTAAATTGCAGTTCCAAGAGAAAGTGGTGTGTTAATTTTGTTTTGTTTTTTCTTATAACATGAAACCATATATCCTAAAATTATCATAGATAATTTGAGAATCTTCATGAATATTTACACAAATCCTCAGTAATCTATTGACTCTTGGTGAGAATTAGTTGATTACTATTTCAATATGAAAAGCTAAGAAAAACAAAACATTAAAAAAATGTAAGCTAATCAATAGAAAGCCACATTAATAACCAAGAATGTTATAACTCTCATTACTACTATTCCATCAGGACCTGAAAATATAATTGGCAATACTTACAAGATTATTGTTACTGTTATCAAGTAGTTGTCCATTTTATATATTAAGAATTGTCTAATTAAGCTATCATAGGCATTAATACTGTGCCTCTTCAAGCCAGTTTGACTTCAGTTGATGAGAGCAATCTAATGTCCATTTGTCCATACATTAATACATGGCTACAATAAAACTACACTGAAGATTTTTTCTGAAAGCCTATCTACATAGCCTTCTGTACTTCAAATTGAAGTACTTCTAAAGCTACTTTTCATTTAAAACCTATTTCTCACATCTCACAAGATTTATCATCTAGCAGCAAATTTCCTTTTCTCAAATATGTTTAGAAATAGAAAAAAAGCACAAAGAAAATAGTTAATACATTTCAATCTCATTTTTTTGATCCATTCTTTACCCATTCGCCACTGGATTTTGCAAATTTTCTTTAAGATCTATAGGTCATTATAGATTTAAGGGACATATCATATTGTGTGTGACATTTGAAAGTCTGTAATCAGTTGAAAGATTAATGCAGTGTTTTATAACATGGTAAAGAGATAAAAATTGCAAACTCCAGAATTACCACTTTCTTATTAGTCAGAAAATAAAGATCCTTCAGACATTTTACATCCTGTATTATGCCTGTCTTTTATCACTAGACCTAACCAAATGGCATACAATTCTCAGTAATAGTTTATGTTTTTACATATATCTGTATTTGGATCGTTTTAGTCCTTTAATTTTTGTGACAAATGGATTAGATATTAGAGTTCATCTAAATATAATTACTTAGAGAAATAACCCCACTCCAGACATTGAATATTTTCTTTCATTTGTGTTTTTGCTTTATAAAAACAGAACAATGAGAAGTCTAATCACAGTATATTTACCTTTTAAATATCCCATTTAATTATATAATTCTGATTAATCAAAAGAGAAAAGATGATTGAAGGTATTCAGAAGAATTTTTCATGATAAGTTTTTATTATAGGATGAGCTGAAATTCTTTTAAGATGAGCATTCATGATTGGTTTTGAATTATGATATTGTACATCTATTAATTTTACCTCAATAGAGAAGAGGTCATAGAAGGACTTTTACTTTTTACTATAAAGGCTGCATTTTTTTTTACATCAGTATCATGTTTTCTTATCAAGTGGTCAATCAGAAAAAGCTATCTGTTGATATTGTACCTGTTCATGTTAAGAAAGATACAAATTAAAGGGTACTGACTTGATTATGCTCATCCAATTCCAGCTCAGGAAAATGTCACAAGACATCAAATGTGCTGTAAATGGGCTTCCTCTCAGGCCATTGCATCAGCAGAAGGAAACTACAATAACTGTGTTATCTGACTAATTAATTTGACCCATTTCTTCTTGTTTTCTTCGTGACTTGTCCACCAGTACAATTATATTTATCATTAAGAAACTAAATAATAATCTGATGAATAAGCTTATGGAGTTGACAAGCAGAAGTGACTTTTTAAAAAATGGAGGAAAATACTTTACTCAAAATTGAAGGTTCCATGTAAACTGGAAATATTGAGACTGGAGAATTGAAGCTTAGTGATAAAAAAAAAAAAAAGGAAGCAACCAGTTAATCAA
Source organism: Lophiomys imhausi (assembly GCA_907164525.1). Lineage (NCBI taxonomy): Eukaryota > Metazoa > Chordata > Mammalia > Rodentia > Muridae > Lophiomys > Lophiomys imhausi. Next base: position 12,348,821 of record CAJQZJ010001969.1, read on the forward strand.
TGGGATTGAATTGAAGACCCAGAAATAAACCCACACACCTATGGTCACTTAATTTTTGACAAAGAAGCAAAAACCATACAATGGAAAAAGGACAGCCTCTTCAACAAATGGTGTTGGTCTAACTGGATGTCAATAAGTACAAGAATGTGAATAGACCCATACTTATCACACTGCACAAAATGTAAAGTCTAAGTATATCAAAGACCTCAACATAAAACTGGACACACTAAAATTACTAGAAGAGAAAGTGGGGAAAAGCATAAAACTCATTGTCACAAGTGACAACTTCCTGAACAGAACACCAATAGCTTAGGCTCTAAAACAAATAATCAATAAATGGGAGGTTATGAAATTGAAAATCTTCTTTAAAGCAAAGGACACTGTCCTTAGAACAAAATGGCAGCCTACAGACTAGGAAAAGATCTTCACCAACCTGACATCTGACAGATGGCTGATATCCAAAATATATATAGAACTCAAGAAATTAAATACCAAAAAAATCAAATAACCCAATCAAAAAATGGGGTATAGAGCTAAACCAAGAATTCACAAAAGAGAAATTTCTAAAGGCCAAGAGGCACTTGAAGAAATATACATCTTTGGTCATCAGGGAAATGCAAGTCAAAACAATTCTGAGGTTCCATCTCACATCTGTCAGAATGACTAAGATCAAAAACTCAAATGATAGCATATGTTGGCATGGATGTGGAGAAAGAGGAACATACCTTCATTTCTAGTGGGCTTGGAAACTTGTATAACCACTTTGGAAATTAATCTGGAGATATGTTAGAAACTTGGGAATAATACTACCTCAAGACCCAGCCATACCCCTCCTGGAATATGTATCTGAAATATTCTTCATCAAACCACATGGACATTGCATTAACAATGTTCATAGCAGCTTTATTTGTAATAGCCAGAAAATGGTAACAACACAGATGTCCTTCAACTGAAGAATGGATTAAAAAAAAACCAAAACTGTGGTACATTTACACAGTGGAATACTACACAGCTATCAGAAACAAGGAAATTATGGAATTCAAAACAAAATGGATGGATCTAGAAAAACTCATTCTAAGTAAACTAAGTCCCTTAAAGATAAACCTGGTATGTATTCACTTATAAGTGAATATTAACCATATATCACAAGACAACCATTCTACAGCCCACAGACCCAAACAGATAGGAACCTAGCATAACTATCCTAGGAAAAACTCGACCCAGCAGAGAGTCATAAAATCTGTTACAGGTCAGTGGAAAATCTTACCCTATATGTGGTCCCATATCAATCCCCAGTATTAGAGAAAGCTCTTATCCCACACATGAATGAATGATGGACAGAGGGATTATGGTATGTGAAGGCCTATCTCATCTGAGGAGAAAGAGAGTACCTAGAAGGGGATTAGTGAGGGAGGGAAGGAGGAAGGGAAGGAGAGAAGAAGAGTGGGAGGTTTGGTAGGAGGGAGGGAGGGATGGACGTGGGTGGGGGGAGAAAAGAAACTATGTTCAAGAGGTAACTTGAAAAAACAATTTTTTGTACTTTAAAAAAATTATTTATTAGCCGGGCGGTGGTGGCGCACGCCTTTAATCCCAGCACTTGGGAGGCAGAGGCAGGCGGATCTTTGTGAGTTCGAGGCCAGCCTGGTCTACAAAGCGAGTCCAGGACAGCCAGAGATATTCAGAGAAACCCTGTCTCGAAAAACCAAAAAAAAAAAAAAAAAAAAATTATTTATTTATTCCTTCAGGTTACATCTCCATCATAGTGTCCTCTTTCCATCCCTCCCAGTCCCACACTCACACCCTCTACCCCTTTATCCTTCATTCCCACTCCTCTGGAGTGGAGTGTCCCTACATAACAGATCCCTGTGCCAGTTGAGCAATCATATGAGGGCCAAGAGCCTCCTTATACACTGAGGGCCCACAAGGCAGCACCACCAGGGAAAAAAAAAAGTCTATTTTCATGTTCCTTTTGGTGCGTTGGTTGTAGTATAGATATCCTGTACTATAAGGTTAAAATCCGACTATAAGTGAATAGATGCCATGTGCATCCTTCTGAGTCTGGGTTAGCTTACTCAGGATGAGCTTCTCTAGTTCCATCCATTTGGCTGCAAATTACATAAGTTCATTGGTTCTGATAGCTGAGTAGTATCCCATTGTGTAGATGTACCATAGATTTTTAATCCTTTCTACAGTTGAGGGACATCTGGGTTGTTTCCAGTTTCTAGCTATTACAAATAAGGCAGCTATGAACAAAGATGAGGAAACTTCCTTGTGATTTGGTGAGGAATCATTTGGCTGTATACCCAGAAGTGGTATGATTGGGTCCTGAGGCAGAGCTATTCCAAGTTTTCTAAGATATCACCAGACTGACCTCCAAAGTGGTTGCACAAGCCTTCACTCCCACCAGCAATGGAGGAGGGTTCCCATTTCTCCACACCCTCACCAGCATGTGCTGTCATCTGAGCTTTTGATCTTAGCCATTCTGACAGGTGTGAGATGGAATCTTAGAGTCGTCTTGAGTTGCATTTATCTGATGGTTAAGGATGCTGAGCATTTCTTCACGTGTCTCTCAGCCATTAGGAATTCCTCCTTTGTGAATTCTCTTTTCCCCATCATTTGATTGGATTATTTGGTTTCTTGGCATTTAATTTCTTGAGTTCTTTGTAAATGTTATATATTAGCCCTCTGTCAGACGTGGGATTGGTGAAGATTTTTTCCCAATCTTTAGGCACAGTTTTGTTCCAATGACAGTGTCTTTTGCCTTACAGAAGCTTTTCAGTTACATGAGCTCCCATTTATTGATTGTTGGTCTTAGGTCCTGAGCTGTTGGTGTTATGTTCAGGAAGTTGTCACCTGTGCAAATGAGATAAGGGTTTTTCCGACTTTCTCTTCTAGTAGATGTAATGTGTCCGGCCTTATGTTAAGGTCTTTAATCCACTTGGACTTAAGTTTTCTACAAGGTGATAAGTATGGGTCTAATTTCATTCTTTTACATGTGGACATCCAGTTGGACCAGCACCATTTGTTGAAGATTCTGTCCTTTTTCTATTGTGTGGTTTTGGCTTCTTCGTTAAAAATTTGGTGAACATAAGTGTATGGGTTTATTTCTGGGTCTTCAATTTGATTACATCGATGTAGTGGTCTGTTTCTATACCAACCATGCTGTTTTTATTACTATTGCTCTGTAGTTCAGCTTGAAATCTGGGATGGTGATACCTCCAGGTTTTTTTTTTTTATTATACAGGATTGATTTAGCTATTCTTGGTTTTTTGTTTTTCCATATGAAATTGAGAATAGCTTTTTCTAGGTCTATAAAGAATTGTGTTGGTATTTTGATAGGAGTTCCATTGAATCTGTGTATTGCTTTTGGTAGGATGGCCATTTTTACTATGTTGATCCTACCTATCCATGAGCATGGGAGATCTTTCCATCTTCTAAAGGCCTCTTCAATTTCTTTCTTCAAGGGCTTGAAATTTTTGTTGTGCAGGACCTTTACTTGCTTGGTTAGAGTTGCCCCCAGCTATTTTATATTGTTTTTGTCTATTATGAAGGGAGTTGTTTCCTGATTTCTTTTTCAGCCCATCATATATTTGTTGTATAAAGGAGGGCTTCTGATTTTTTTAAATTAATTTTGTATCCAGCCACCTTGCTGAAGGTGTTTATCAGCTGTAAGTGTTCTATGGTTGAATTTTTGGGTCGCTTATGTATACTATCATATCATCTGCAAATAGGGATAATTTGACTTCTTCTTTTCCAATTTGTATCTGCTTGATCTCCTTCAGTTGTCTTATTGGTCTCACAAGAACTTCAAGTACAATATTGAAGAGATATGGTGACAGTGGACATCCTTGTCTTGTCCCTGAGTTTGGAGAAAATGCTTCAAGTTTCTCTTCAATTAATTTAATATTGGCTACTGTCTTACTGTATATTGCCTTTATTACTTCTAGGAGTGGTTCTTGTATGCCCATTCTCCCCAGAACTTTTAGCATGAAGGGGTGTTGGATTTTGTCAAATGATTTTTCAGCATCTAGCGAGATTATCATGTGGTTTTTTTCTTTCATCTTGTTTATATGGTGAATTACGTTGATGGATTTTCATATGTTGAATCAACCCTGCATTCCTGGGATGAAGCCTACTTGATCATGGTGTATGATACTTTTGTTCTGTTCTTCAATTCCGTTTGCCAGTATTTTATTAAGTATTTTTGCATCTATGTTCATGAGGGAGATTGGTCTGAAATTCTCTCTCTTTGTTGAGTCTTTGTGTGGTTTAGGAATCAGGGTGACTGTGGCTCATAGAATGAGTGTGGTAGTGTTCTTTCTGATTCTATTTTGTGAAAGTGATTGAAGAGTATTGAAATTAGCTCTTCTTTGAAGGTCTGGTAGAATTCTGTGCTGAAACCATCCTGTCCTGGGATTTTTTTTTTTTTTTTTGGAAATTTTTAGTGACTGTTTCTATTTCCTTAAAGGTTACAGGGTTGTTTAGTCTATTAAACTGATCTCGATTTAGCTTCACTTTTTAGAACCTATCAAGAAAATTTTCCACTTCCCTTAAGTTTTCAAATTTGGTGGACTATAGATTTTTAAGGTAGGACCTAAATATTCTCTGGATTTCCTCAATGTCTGCTGTTATTTCTCCATTTCATTTCTGATTTTGTTGATTTGGGTTTTTTTTTTTCCTCTGCCTTTTAGTTAATTTGGCTAAGAGTTTGTCTATTTTGTTGATTTTCTCAAGGAAATAACTCTTGGTTTCATTGATTCTTTGTATCATTTTTTTGTTGTTGTTGATGTTTCTAAGTTGCTGATTTCAGCCCTAATTTTGATGATTTCCTGCCTTCTGCTCCTCTTGGGAGTGTTTGCTTCTCTTTTTTTCAATTCATCCAGTTTAGCTGTTAATTCGCTAATATGAGCTGTCACAATTTTCTTTTTGAATGCACTTAGTGCTATGAACTTTCCTAATAGCACAGCTTTCATTATGTCCCGTAGGTTTGGGTATTTTGTGCCTTCATTTTCGTTGGTTTTTAAGAAGTCTTTGATTGCCTTCTCTATTTCTTCCCTGACCCAGTAGTCATCCAGTAAAGAGTTGTTCAATTTCCATGTGTGTGTAGACTTTCTGTTGTTTCTGTTGTTGTTGAAGTCCAGCTTTATTCCATGATGGTCTGATAAGATACAAGGGGTTATTTCACTTTTCTTGTATCTGTTGAGACTATCTTTGTGTCTGACTATATGGTCGATTTTGTAGATAGTTCCGTGCGCTGCTGAGAAGAAGGTATATTTTTTGTGTTTGGGGGTAAGATTCTGTAGATATTGGTTAGGACCATTTGGTTCATGAGCTCTGTTAGACTCATTATTTCTCTATTTGGCCTCTGTCTTGATGATCTGTCCATTGTTGTGAGTAGGGTGTTGAAGTTTCCCACTACCAATGTGTGGGGATTGATGTGTGATTTAAGTTTTAGAGGAGTTTCTTTTACAAATGTAGGTGCCTTTGTATTTGGGGCATAGATGTTCAATACTGAGATGTCCCCTTGATGAATATTTCCTTTAATGAGTATGTAATGCCCTTCTCTGTCTTTTTTTTTTATTAACTTCAATTGGAAGTCTTTTTTATTTGATATTTTAGATGGCTAATCCAGATTGCTTCCTGGGTCCATTTGCTTGGAAAACTTTTTCCCAGCCCTTTACTCTGAGGTATCTTTGTTAGTGAGATGTGCTTCTTGTATGCAGCAAAATGATGGGTCTTGCTTTCGGTTCTAATCTGTAAGCCTGTGTCTTTTTATTGGGGATTTGAGTCCATACATGTTCATGGATATTAGTGACCAGAGGTTGTTATTTCCCATTATTTTGGTGTAGGTGGTGGTTTTGTGTTTCTTTTGGTTTAGTTGCCATGGAGTTTTCCATTTCCTCTGTTTTCTTGGGTGTAGTTATCTTCTCTGGGTTGGAATTTTCATTCTAGTATCTTCTGTAGGGCTGGATTTGTGGGTAGATATTATTTAAATTTGATTTTGTCATGGAATATCTTGTTTTCTCCATCTATGTTGAGAGTTTTGCTGGGTATAATAGTCTGGCTGGGCACCTATGTTCTCTCAGGGCTTATAGAACATCTGTCTAGGCTCTTCTGGCTTTTAAAGTTTCTGAGGAGAAGTCAGGTGTAATTGTGATGGGTCTGCTGTTATATGTTACTTGACCTTTTTCTCTTATGGGTTTTAATATTCTTTCTTTGTTCTGTACATTTGGAGTTTCAATTATTATGTGGTGAGAGGAGTTTCTTTTCTGATCTAATCTGTTTGGTGTTCTGTAAGCCTCTTGGAATTTGATTGGCATCTCTTTCATTAGGTTTGGGAAGTTTTCTTCTATGATTTTGTTGAAGATATTTCCTGGACCTTGGAGTCTGGAGTCTTCTCTTTCCTCTATGCCTATAATTCTTAGGTTTCATCTTTTCATTGAGTCCTTGATTTCTTGGATTTTATGGGTGAGAACTTTTTTAGCTTTCTCATTTTCTTTGGTTGTTGTACTGATTTATTCCATCGAATCTTCCATGCCTGAGATCCTGTCTTCCATCTCTTTTATCCTATTTTGATACTCATGTGTGTAGATCCCATTCTTTTCCCTTGATTCTCCACTTCCACTCTTATCTCTGAATGTCATTTCTTTATTGCTTCCATTTCCAATTTCATGACTTGAAAGATTTTATTTGTTTTATACATTTCCTGCTCCAATTTGCTTGTCTTTGCCTGGAAATCTTTCATATCTTTTAAATCCTTCATTGCCATTTCTCTTTCCTATTTCTGTTGAGCCACTTTGGCTTGGAGCTCTCTAATGGTATTCTCCATTTCTTCCACTCATAAAATTGTGGACTCTTTGAATTCTTTCATAGATTTAAATTATTCTTGAAAAGTCTCTATCACTTTGCAGAATGTAGAATTGTCATCGTTTTCATGTGTTTCAGCTGTGGTGAAGTGGTCAGGGCTTGCTGTACTGGCATAGCTGCATTTTGTTGGAGTCATATATCCGTGAATATTGTTGGTTCTGTTTTTTTGCTGCCCTTTAGCCATCTGGCTGTTCTTAGCTGTTTGTTCCTGCTGCCTTCTGGGCTTTGTGCCAAGCGGGGCACTTTGGTGTAGCAGTTGTATCACTTGGTGATCTGTAGCTTTGCACAGGCTGGATGGAGCCTTGTGTGGACATTCTAATGTGTCTCCCAGAGCTTGCCCCTTCCTGTTTTGTCCCAACTGGGGACTCAAGTGAGGGGCTGTGGTGGGATGTGTTCCTGTAGGTTCCTGGGATCCAACTGGTCTTCATATAGGTGACAGTGCAGGTTGGCAGGCCATACACTGTTGGGTGGTGTTGTAGCTTCCCTGAAGCTTATGTGTTTGTGGTCCTCCCCAGCTGCTCAGGGTGTTCTCAGGGTCAATGTGCATCTAATAGCCAGAAGCACTGTGAGATGGTGCAGCCCACTCCCAGGCAATGAGGAATGGCCTGGGATTGTTTAACTGCTCATAAGTCAGAGCTCTCTGTGTTGCACACTGGTTATTCAGCATATAGTGGCTCTGCTGGCATTGTCCTATGTGTCCAGGCACAGATGCTGTGGACTCTGGAGGTCCCAAGTTTGGGGGTTGAGTCCGCCAGCTGAAGTCCTGAAAGGGTCCAACTCAGACAGGGAGGGAGTACAGCAGTGTCCCCCAGGACAAAACCTCACTGTTTCAGTGGTGGAACTATATATGCTGAAGATCTAGCTTCCTGCCAGAAGGGCCAGTACACTCCACCTATGTCTGTCTGGAGCTGACTTTGGATACTGGTAATTGGGGCCACTCTCTTCTATGCTCTGGTGCACTGCAGTGGAGTTGCAACATAACCTCCTGCTGGAAGTGTATCTCACTTTTCTGTCCAGCTGCAGTGTTCTTCACAGTGACCACAAATCCAATAGAGGGGCCTGTATGTATGTCTAACACCCCTCTGGGGAAGCACAAATATGCTTGCACTTTCCAATATGCCGCTGTGGATTCGGCGCTGCGCTGCTGCGCAGCCGCTAGGATTGTGCTGTGGTTCCACTCAGAGAACATCCTACTCCCACCACTCCACCAACCCTTCACTAAATAGCCAGAATGCTTGCATGGTATCTGAGAGCCCAGGAGGCTGGTGAGTAACCCTGTCTGGGGTTTGGAACTGCCTGCTGGGTATTTGAGTGGCTCTTACCCTGTCCCTCTCCTGGTCATGATTCCTGATTCCCGGATCCAGTGACTTCCATGGTCTGTTTTGCTGAATGTCTGACAGAGGGGAGGAGAGTCCTGCCCAGGGACTTTTAATGGTCCCTGGGTCACTGTGTGAAACCCAGTGGGTTCGCACCACTCAGATTATTGCTCAGCGTCTTATAACTCTGTGGCTTTATAGCTGCTTTCTACAATTCAAAATGCACCTGTGAGGGTTGCTGCCTACTTGGAATCCAAAAAAAAAAAACAAATTTTTTTTAAAAAGGGGGGGGCAACTAAGCTTAAAAAATTATAAGAAAAATAAAATATAAAATTTCCCAATGATAATTTACCAAAGGCATACTTGTCCTACTGGCATGAAAAAAAAAGAGGGGTCTTAATTTCAGGTTAGAAAGTAGACTGCAGGGTGCCACATAGCTCACACACTCTTGGATATCAGCTCATAAAGTTTGTTTCCGATATATAAAGAACATTTTCATTCTTTGGCTTTAAAAGAGAAGTTAAGTGGCTTAAAAGTTGTAAGTAAATTCAGGGTTATCACAGTTCAACCTGGTTTTCTAAACCTCTAACAGCTGAAGTAATTAGGAGCTAAGGTAAAATACTTGAGTAGGGCAGTGTTAGCCAATGCCTTTAACTCCAGCAGAGACAGGAGGATAACTATAGAGTTAATTGTCTTTTAAATTCTAGAGTTACAAAGAACAGCGTGGTGATGGTGCCCACTCTAAATCTCATCACGTGAGAGTCATACACCCTTAATCCCAATACAATGGAGACAGAAACATGTAGATTTCTGAGTTCAAGCCCAGCGTGACACAGAGTAAACTCCAAATAGAGAAAAACATAGGTCCAGGGGTGGTGGTGTACACCTTTAATCCCAACAATTGGGAGTCACATGCCTTTGATCCCAATACTTGGAAGGCAGAGGCAGGCACATAGGATTTACAATGATTTAAGTTTAAAAACTACTTGCAAAAGGCATGCAGAAATCCAAAGTGATTTTTTTTGTGATTCAAAATATATACACTTAAAGGTATGTTTAGTACCAAAATATCAAAAGAATTTTTTATCTCAATTGAAAAATAATATTTTCATATTGTCAAAAAAACCAATTTTCTCTAGGAAAGATATTACCTCTCCCTCCGCCAAAAAATTATTAGTGCCACAGAGTCAGGATTAGGACTCTCATCTTTCCAGGAAATTAAAAGCATCCATCTAAGGAGTCTAGGGACAACTAGAAAACTGAAGCCTCTGAAGAAAAAGGAATAAACACCAAAGAAGATGAGTAGCCCAGATGATCCAGCCTCACAGAGTTCTTCAATAGCTGTTTCCTCAAAAATCTACAACCAGAACAACTCAAAATGGCTATCTAAGATGGTTCGCCCCACAGACTGTTCCAGCCAGGACTTCAGTAAAACCCTGAATTTCAACCTCTGACTACAAACTTCTTAGGACATTTAAATGGCTGCGGACAAAAAGACTGAACATCAAATGTTACTATTAGCTTGCTTAACCATTTTTCCATTCTTATTTAGGTCTCAAACAGGTCTCCTACCTCCCATATCAGCAGGAGGTAATTTTAAGAGAAAAATGTCCCATTCCAAGAAGGCGGGGTGGGTCATTTTTTAAAATTAATTAATTATTTTTTATTTATCCCCCCTTTGGTCATTTGATGGGTTATAGATGTTTCTTGATTTAGGGGGATTGGTTACAAGTTGTTAGATGGTCTTGTTAAATAGGTTTTCGAGGTTAGGTCCAGGGATTTCTCTCTTTTTCTTTTCTTTATCCTTCCTTCTCTCCTATGTACAGGGGAAGGGGGAGACTTTTAAAAAATGGGATATAGACATAATATTGGAATGATTAAGAAAAAGGGATATTTTTGAATGTGGTCTCATATATTTGTCTATTGATACAAAATGAAGATTGTCTTTGGCTACATTGGTATCGATCTTTGTATATTGATACAAAATGAAAATTATACTTGGCTACATCAGTATTGATCTTTGTATATTGATACAAAATTAAGGTTAACCCCTTTTAATGTATTGTACCAAGGTAATGCTTAAAAATGCATTATGAAGTTTTGGCCCATTGATAGCAACTGTAACAAACTGTTTAGGATAATTAAGAGATGCAAACTAATAGTCATTCAAACACATCATTTGGTTAGGTACTAGTATAGTTTATCATAGATGTTTTCTAAGTTAACCTGAAATCAAGTTGCTAAGGGACAAGCAACATTTGCTTATCCAAATATATGGAGATAGATAGGTGGTCTTCAAAAACTTCAAGAGATTTATAGAATTTGACATTCAAATAAGGTTTCTTAACTTAAGATATTTTGATATTGAGACATGTCAGCTCCTGACACACCCACTTTTCTACTCCAAGTAGAGGATGAGCATCGAAGAATCTCCATTTGGAGATGGCTACATTAGTGGCAAGCCTGTCACTGGGCAAGAAAAATCCCTTGTTTCAACAGTAGACAAAATGCTGTCCAAAATGAACAAAATATGGAAGCAGGTAAACTTGACAGCCAAACTCTGTCAAGACAGGAGAGGCAAGTCCTTCAAAATCCTGCTTTACAATTAATGTCTGTCAGAGATACTGGGCCAAGAGGCTGAAGATAGATGCTCTAATGTATGGAGAGAAATTGGTTACTGTCCAGGTAGCCAGTTGTCTGTAATTTCCTAGTTTTGGAAGCTGCTAGCTCTGCAATTCCTGTATAATCAGATATATTTATCCTTCTCAGGTCTCTGATGTGCTTGAAGACCTGTAGGTATAGTCTCATAGTTAAATTTTAAGCTGTTTAGGAATTAAAAAGATGTTCTAGGTCTAAAAAATATGTTTTTAAGTTATTAATTCAAGTTAGGATGGAAAATGAGTTAGTTATAGAACTTTAAACCCTTTGAGATAGATAATAGAATATTAATACCAGTTGTCAAATATTTATGGACTGATATTGGGAATGTATGTTATACCTTATAATTTTCATAATTGTGACCTAATTATTCAAATAAAACAATTATGAGTTCTGGGAGAAGGGGGAGAAGATGGGAACATGAAGCTGGGAGGGTGGAGTTCTAAAATATATCACCTATATATGGTCAATATTATAATATCCATCATTCAAAGTGAGAAAATAAAATCAATTAAATTTTAATTTAAAAAAGTTAATATTTTTTAAAATATTTAATTTTTAATTAAAAAATTTAAAAGCTAAAAAAATAAGAATAAGGGTATACATCTTCAACAAATGGTGCTGGTCCAACTGGATATCCACATGTAAAAGATGAAATTAGACCCACACTTATCACCTTGTACAAAACTTGAATCCAAGTGTATCAAAGACCTTAACATAAGGCCAGACACACTAAATCTACAAGAAAGGGAAGTGGGGAAAACCCTCGAACTCATTGGCACAGGTGACAACTTCCTGAACAGAACACCAACAGCTCAGGATCTAAAACCAACAATCAATAAATGGGACCTCAGGAAACTGAAAAGCTTCTGTAAGGCAAAAGACACTGTCATTCAAACAAAACGGCAGCCCACAGATTGGGAAAAAATCTTCACCAACCCCACATCTGACAGAGGGCTAATATTTTACAAAGAACTCAAGAAATTAAATGCCAAGAAACCAAATAATCCAATCAAAAGATGGGGAACAGAACTAAACAGAGAATTCACAAGGTAGAAATTCCTAATGGCTGAGAGACACTTGAAGAAATGCTCAGCATCCTTAATCATCAGAGAAATGCAACTCCAAAAGACTCTAAGATTCCATCTCACACCTGTCAGAATGGCTAAGATCAAAACCTCAAATGACAGCACATGCTGGCAAGGGTGTGGAGAAAGGGGAACCCTACTCCATTGCTGGTGGGAGTGCAGGCTTGTCCAACCACTATGAAGGTCAGTCTGGCGATATCTTAGAAAACTTGGAATAGCTCTGCCTTGGGACCCAGCCATACCACTTCTGGGTATACATCCGAATGATTCCTCATGGACTCACAAGGAAGTTTCCTCATCTATGTTTATAGCAGCCTTATTTGTAATAGCTAGAAACTGGAAACAATCCAGATGTCCCTCAACTGAAGAATGGTTTAAAAAACTGTGGTACATCTACACAATGAAATACTACTCGACTCTCAGAAATAATGAAATCATGCAATTTGCAGCCAAATGGATGGAACTAGAGAAGCTCATCCTGAGTGAGCTAACTCAGACCCAGAAGGATGGACATGGCATCTATTCACTTATAGTCGGATTTTAGCTATATTATACAGACTAACTATACTACAATGAATGCACCAAAGGGAATATGAACATAGACTTTTTTCCTGTCAGTGAGACACTTTGCCCTAGTGGTGCTGCTTTATATGCCCCTAGTGTATGAGGAGGCTCTTGACCCTCATATGACTGATGAACTGAGGCATGGTACTGTTATGTAGGGACACTCCACTCCAGAAGAGTGGGATGAAAAGGATAGGAAGTAGAGGGTGGGAGGGCGGAACTAGGAGGGGTGGAAAGAGGACACTATGATGGAGATGTAACCTGAAGTAATAAAAAAAAGTTAAATGGAAAAAAATAAAAATGAAAACAAGAATAAGGGTATAGCTGAAACTAAAGAATATGAAAAGATCCTTACATTTTTATTAAAATTACTTCAAGACCTACTAGCAACCTTAAGGAATGTCAGGTGTATGGAGATTAGACAAACCCTCAAACATACTAGTTTTTAAATATTAGTAGTCAAAACACTTCATGCACATGCTGATCTGGCAGCACATCTGCTCTCATTTGAGGATTGGCTATTCAACTGACAATATAATCCCTGCTTAAGGCTCATTAAAATACAGTTCATACAGTGCAAAGCAATGGGCAGAGTACATCCTCTGGCTGCCAATCATGTACTCTTTTCCAAAACTGGGTCTAAAAGTTTTTAGCAGTCAACAGAATTTCTGGTATCCTTTTTATTTTTTGTTTTAAGCTTACCCAGGATTTAAAGTTAAAAATTCTCAAACTGTGTATATATATATTTGTTCTTTCAGAATTTAAAGAAAAATTGAGTTGTACTTCTTTTACAGAGTCTATCTCAGAATAATAAACAGTTTGCTTAATGGCGTACTTTTGTTTTACATTATTAATACATATGACTAGAAACAAGTAGAAAAATTAAAAGTAGGTATTTCTTATGTAAGCATAAAGATGATATTAAGTGCACTTTATCGGCCTTTAATTAGTAGATGTAATAGAATTCCATGGTTTTAGATAGTAGCTCAGAACTTTACTGTTTAAACATGTTCTGTGATTTTGATATCACCTATATATAGTCGATATTCTAATATCCATCATTCTAAGTGAGTAATTACCTCTTAAACAAAAGGCTCTAAGCAATTAAAAGAAAGATATCATCACCTAAAAGAACTAACCAAATACATAAAATTAAACTACCATATTTGTTGTGGCTTTATTCTTTTGAAACAGTACCTCATAGCGTGACCCATGCTGACCTAAAAGCTATGATTCTCCTGATTCAGCCTCTCAAGTGCTGAAATTATAGATCCAAGCAAAATGTTCTAAAAACTTTTCAATCTTTGATCCAGAGACCAAATTCTGTCTGACATAAAGTGTACCTTTTCACAGAGTTAATATACTCTCTATATTAATGATGATTTAGATTGTTTTTCATAGTTCAAGGTGGGGTTAATTAATAAGGCATTTATTCAAATTACAAAAAACAAAACAATCATATTGTGTTGTTTTTTTTAAATGTTTATTTATTACTTCAAGTTACATCTTCATTACAGTGCCCTATATTGTGCTATTTTTAGGAACCATATAAACCAAACACTTTAGCCTGATTCATGAGCTTTAGACAACATTACATACATAACTTTTGGAATCCAATGCACAATGCAAATGTATTAGGAACCTGAAATTATATTTTATAGCTAACTCTTGTTTATACTGAGAACCTTAAAACCACTTACAGATACAATAGAAAGTACACGAGAGCTAAAAGGGTTGAGATGTTGTTTGCTTTATTTGGAATGCACAACATTCATACATGTGCCATTTTTGTTAGACTTTAAAGGAAGAATAAAACAGATTAGCAATAAAAAATAACATAGATATAAAAAAGAAGTTGGGAGGGAGACCAGTCCAGAGGAAGCCAGATGTGAGATATGTATGATATTTTCAAAGAATAAATTAAAAAAAATTAAAAATACCACCAGGACTAAACTCTAAATAAATTTTACATTTTCTAACTAGACCAAAAAAAAAAAAAAAAACTAATGTTGCCTAGCAAACAAGGCACCATATCAATAGACATCTGTCCTTTTAAAGTATTAGATCTTTATTTAAACACTAAAATATTTCAAATTAAACTCTGCGTGTTTTATAAGCACTTTGAAAAACTAAGTGTACAAGGTAAATAAATCTTAACTTCAGATTTTCCATAAAAATTTGGTTGAAAACCTATATAGGGATCTATAAAATGGCACATTTTGAAGCAATTTGATATGTTTTGCTTAAAGGTGTTTTTTTTATTATTTGTATAGATGTGAAAATGTCACATGAAATCCATTTTATTTTACTCTAGCCTTAAAAAATTAACAATGAGTTAAATAAATTGTTTTAATAAATGCTACTATACTAAGAAAACAAATGTGGTGTTTTCTCTTTTAATTTAAAGGATCTTACAGCATATGTTGTGACTAAAAGGAGTTCTAAGGCTTCTGATTCTGCCCATATTCCTGTTCAAGGACATGAGAATCTGAGCAGTCAGTCCACCAGTCAGTAATGGCTTTTCCTTTGGAGACAGCATGCCATTCAGCCCCCTCCAAACCCTGCCACCCTCTCTAGGGATAGAACGTCTAGACATCCTAGATGTCTGGATTCTCCAGACCTGGAGTGTATCTTCGCCTCCTAAGACACTATAGGACTTCAGACTTCTAAAGCTTGTTTAGGCAAGTAACACAACTCAGGCTCTTAGCAATGCAAATAATATAGTTAAGATCCTTGTTTTCCTTCTTTCTGAAGTATATTTTAGTGAGGACATACAAAACACAAGTCATTAAAAAAATTTTTTTAATGAGATTTAGGTCCCAAGAGGAGGCTAGGTTAGGAACAGGATATTCATGGGCCTCCTCTGAAATCATCATTTCCCCCTAAGACTCTATGAAGCAGCTCTGCGACATTTTGTTTTAATTATGTCTAATTGCACAACAGGCAGGAGGCAGATACATGGAGAAAAGGGACCATCTCCACCATGAAACTGCTCACCGGGTCATCATGTAGATCAAAGCTCAGTGTGTTTGTGATGCATAAAACTGGAATGGAATGTTATGGCAAAACAGAGCAATTATATGAGCAATGTAAAATTTCAAATCTACCAATGAACTTTTTAATGTATAAACATATGCAGATGTCACACACAAAATTAACAAAATTATATACTGGTCTTTTAGTGGAAATGTGCTGTGAATATTCCACCTTGTCAAATCACTAGCCACAAAACTGTTTGATGATCAAATAAGGGTCATCAATCCTATGACTGTGCACAACCCATATTGCACATCTGTAGACTGATGAGTCTACCAAAGCATTTGAATCCCAGACAAATCTCCTAGAGAAATTCAGATGTGTCTATCCTATAGTATTACCTTAATTTGCTCTGTTATTATAAAGAAAGTTAGAACATTATTAGGCAACCCTACATAGTTGTTCATGACTAAACTAATTCTAAACTCTAAAACTACTAAATAATACTTTGGTGAATGTGAGCATACATACACATGTACATACGTAAATACTTGATTTTTATTTTTTAAATGTTTTTTATAATCCAACATGATTTTATTATTTAAATTTTTAACCTTTAGTGTAATGATTTTAGTTTTTTACTTTACAGAATTTTAAAGAAAATTTTGCCAAAATTAAAATACAGAAAGGACGTTTCACTTGCAATTTACTTCAATGGGTAAATTAGCTTGGAAGGGCAGTTGCTCTGTAATTTTATCATATAATTTGCATTCACACTATTTTATTTCCATCAATAAACATGTAATGTCTCATTAGTCCAGCCTTATTTGATGATGCTCAGTAAAATTTTACAGCTATCTTTTTAGCATAACCACTGCCACCTGTTGCAGTAGACTAAGTGTGTTCTTCCAAATGGATGGCAAAGCGAATATCTGTGCCCAATTGTCCAGTAGAAAGCTCTTGTCCACAGCTCTAGCTGTGGACTGTATAGGAGGTTTGTTTGTATTACTTGAAAATTTCTGCTGTCTGTGGGAGATAGAAACAGCTCCTGGCAAGGCCAGCCTCTATCCAGGGAGCTTTAGAACAATGTCAACTAGGGTTGTGTTCTGTTTTGTTTTGTTTTTCATATTTGTTATGTCAGCAGGGATCAACCTACTACTCTGAATAGGTCATCTTTCTTTAGGATAAGATCCTAGCAGCAAATCATCCCCTTGAAAATCAAATATGTTTTCAAAAGCTACTAATTCTAAGTCATTAGTAAGTATTCTTTTGTGTATGAAAACACATTATAAGCTTCTGGTCAAAGATTCCAGCCTCTAGGAAGTCAGGGAAGGTTATGCAACATGTAGAGTTAGAAACAAGGTTGTGCTGGATACTGATCTCATGTGCCATAAAATTTCAGTGAGTCACTCAGAACCTTTAAAATCACAAGTGACTAACACTGAGTTTTCAGGGTTTGCTCCAATTTTCACTTTCCTCTGAAAACTCCATAAACTATCCTTGAGTCATACATCAACATTCCGTTCCACTCACACTTCGATATCTGTCATGTCCAATCAGGCTTCCATCCTGTGTCTGAGTGTGTAGTCTGTCTCCTTGATTAAACAGCACTTCCCCAGAAAGAACAACTGCACCCTTTCTTCTCTCACATCTACCAGCTCAGCATCTTGCACATAAAATGATCTCAATAAATACTTGTTAAATCAATTCAGCATCTCTATTTTCTTTCCACACAGTTAATTATTAATATTGTTGTTACTCTACTTTCAACGAAGACAGTTAACTGATGCCATATTAATGGGACAAAAAGCTAGTTTATTTTGCAACTACTTAGATAGTCTACAGTTTATGGATAAGTTTGCAGAAGTATAAGAACTAAAAGCTAACTTTCAGACAGATGTATAATGACTTCCCTAGACGTTTCTTGCTAAATTCATTGCTGAGTAAAAGAGACAGTATTATTTAAAAATTGAAAAATATTTTAGATCCATCAGTTTAGCAAAAAAGTAAAACAAATTTTTTTAAAAATAATATCAACCCAAATACACAACAAAATTCATTTTCAGGGCCTGCAAGATGACTCAGCAGGAAAAGTCACTTGCCATCAAGCCTGACAGACTGAATTTGATCCCTGATCCACATGGTAGAAGGAAAGAACTGAGAACCCACTACTGACAAATTGTCCACTGATGTCCACATGCCATGTAGTTTTCCTTCAAAATAAATTAATAAAAATTAAAATAATGATAGCAAAAATTATTTTGCAAAAGAAAAATTGGATAAAGTTGTTTTTTCCATAGATCAAGAGTTCAATGTTTTCCACAGAAAAACTAAGAACTAAAACCAAGGCATTACTGTAAAGTGTCTTAATATTAGCCATTAATTGGTACAATTATATCTTCAGCACTCTATTGCAGTATTATACACGCTTAATATATCTTCAAATTTACCATGTTACATTATCTTAGCTGACAAGTGACTCAAAATGTTAAGCATCCAAGTGCCTAATGCATGCTTAACAAGAGCCAGCTGCTTGTATTTAAGACAACCTTGCTGAGGCATGTCTACCTACCTTGACTCCAACCATCAAAACTACATACTGTTTTTGATATATTGACAGAACATCGCAATTATCATAACATCTAATTTTAGGATATTGCCCTCATTTCAAAAATCTATATTAATTAGGAATTCCTTATCCTACCTACGATGAGCATTTTATATAATGTGATAATAAAACATATGCATCTTGATACATGAGCTTTTCCACTTTCCACGAGTATCAGTGCAGTAGCATGTTTCGGTGTTTGAGCTATGGTTGTGGCTAAATGACTCCCTTGTGTGGTCACACTGATTTCTGCTTCCCTATGCATCATCCCAAAGAATGTTTGATATAATTTCCAATTTGGGGCTATAGTGAAAAATTGGGCTTTAAAACCATTGCATATATGTTCTATTTGTCTTTTATAGGTCTGAGGAATAAAATTACTCTATAATACAACACATTTATATTTAATACTTTGAGAATGTACTAAACTGTGTACCAAAGCATTCAAACCATTTTTCATTTCCAGCAGCAATGAGTAAGAGGGCTCATTTCTCTTTATTCTTGACATTGTTTTCTGCTTTTTATATTGTCATTGTAGGAAGAGGTATTTAATTGTGGCTTCAATTTACAAATACCTAAGGACTGAAGATGTTGAACATCTTTTTCAAACACATGTCTGGCTGTTTTACTATTTTACTATTTTACAGAAGTGCTAATAGAACCAGTTTTTTTCATATTATAAAGTTTTAAGATGCTTTTATGAATTCTGTATACAAGTCCCTTTTCAAATAAGTGAACGACAAACATAATATTCCCATGTATTACATTAATGCTGATCTTCACGTCACAAAAACTTCTGATATTCATGAATTAAGGTTTATCACTTTTGTTTTTTTTGTTTTTCCTATAGAATTAGGCTTTGGAGATTTGACAAAACAAACAAACAAACGAATAAACAAAAACATGGATATCTACTTCTATGGCTCATTCTGAATCACTTACACTTATCCTCAAATTTGATAATCAGTTTGTCAACTTATGAAAGAAACCTGATAGAATTCTAACAGACAGTGTTTTCAGGCCATAAATAAAACTCAAGAATATTCACATTTTAAAAGGAACTATTTTTGGATCTATAAAGAGATCTCTTGATTTAGGTAGAACTTAAGTTCTATCAACAATCTTTTCCAGTTTTCAATGTAAAATTTTCACTACATTTATTAAAATTTATTCCTACTTTTAAAAATTATTCTTGGTGTTTTTGTAAATATGTCTGTATTTTAATTTAATCATCCAGTTGTCCATTGAAAAGCATACATAAGTATCACTTATTTCGATAACACTCATATTTTAAAAACTTTTAACACATTTATTATCTTCAATTATGTATTTGGGAATATAGATCCCTTAATGTTTTTTATCTGCTGGCTCATATCATCTGTGAACATAGAGAGTCTTACTTCTTCTGTTCTGATATGAATGATTTTTGTTTTTCTTTTGTATGTTATTACTTGTTGTGACTGAGTGTTTTTCCACCCATGTCCCAATTCCTGGAAGTGATGACACTGAGACTTTTGTTATTATTTACAAATACCTAGGCCACATAGCTAGTGAGGCTACCTGACTAGCTCATAACTCAATTGTCCCATTATTCTATTCTATGAATGTTACATGGCTAGTTACCTCTCCTAAGTTTCATGCAACCATCTTTCTCTGTGTCAGGGCAAATCTCCTCCCACACCTGACTTTATCCCAGAATCCTTTCTCTCTACCAGAACTCCAGTGTAAGTTACTTACTGCCTAAGCTAATAGGCCAACTATTTATTGACAGATGATGCTTCCATACAGTATACAAGAGATTCCTTCTACAACTTGTTTCTTCTCAAACCCTATGTGTTTTATTGTACTGATGAGTATCCCACCTTGATAAGACATAAAAACAACTATTTACAACCAGTTAGCAAAAATCCACTAAATTAGAAACAATTTTTCTCAACTATACCAAAACAGATCCATGTATGAAAAATATTTGAAAAGCATGTTACCAAAAAATAAATATGCATCTTAAGTTTAACAAATTTCCAACTACAAGAAGTATAGGCACAGAAAGAATCCAAACTTTGAGTTAAAGGTTATATATGACAGATAATTCCTTATAAATATTCAAACCCATGTAACCTTATAAAAGCAAATAAAAACTATAATGGAACACATTTATAAAGATTTATTTTTATTAATTTTATTTATATATAAGTGTATGAATGAATGCCATACATGTTTTGGTACCAGGGGGTCAAAAAAGAGCATTAGATCCCTTGGAACTACAGTTATAAGCAGTTATGAACCACCATGTGTGTTATTGAACTAAGTTCAGGCTGTCCGCAAAGGCTCTTAACCACTTAACCATCTCTCCAGACACTGAAAGAAAATAATGGGATATGTTTTTAAAGTCATGATATTGACAAAGACTTACATATCATAAATATATAAATACATGGATTAAATGGAGTGGACAAGCATTAAGAGACAGCACTGAGGACTAAGTTGAGACCTTTGGCAAAAACTTTGGAAAATGATAAGATATCAGCAGTCTAAGAACAGGTGTGTGTATTCATTACAACTTGCAAATTTCTCAACATCCTGAGAAAATGTTTCCATTAGAAGAAAAAAAAAGAAAAAATTAACAGGATAATTAACAGGGTAAGAAAACAGAATGATCCTAGTAGGCTTGTAGATAGAATAGATGGGTATACATTTTGTTCTTTGAATAATATATATATATATGACAAAAATAAAATTAATTCTATGTTCAACTGTGGAGTGAATTTTAATTATTATGGTAAAGTAAGTGTATAAATCACATAAGAATAAGTAATGAAATTTCAGAAAATTTTCTAAAAAGTAAATGAAAAAATATATTATTTAAGGATACATGTATATATTTTAAATATATAATATTAAAGCCAGGAAATGATGAGCACAAACTTCAAGAAAATTGCTAGAAACATAAGTAATGTTCAATTTTTAAGCTAGTTGGTGATTTTTCTCAAGTAAATAATTCAAGAATTTATTTTAATAACATATAACATTATGACTCCTGATATAAATTGTTTACATGAAACATTTTATCATTTATAGACAGAAATTAATAAAAATATATCTCAATTTAATAACCAAAAATTTCACTTTAAATTCACCATGTAGATATTCTTCCACAGTCAGTATCATTCAAATGTCTCAGTCTTCTCAGCCCACACCTGTGTAGAAGTGGAGCATAATGGGACCTCACACGCCATGATCAAGGTTTAAAGTCTAAGTCAGAAGTTAATGCGTAGAAAACATCTCCAAACCATCTAGTCATTCCCCATCTTTTGCCAACTGGTTGGGAGGATTTAAAAGGAACAAATTACACATGTGAATAAAGAAAAAGTTGATACAAAAACATTCGTGGCTTAGGAAATTTGAGCAAACCTTTTATTCATTTATTTTTCTATCTGTATTTCTATCCTGGTTTCTTTTCTGTAGCTGGGATAAAACACATATAGGCCCAAAGTAACATAGATTCACTAGACAGGTTACAGGCCATCGTCGAGCGATGATAGAAACCATGGAGAACTAATTGCTTGCTGTCTCAATTTCAGGCTTATTATGTTCATCTCTCTTATACAGCCCAGGACCTCTCACCCAGCGATGATGAGATGGTGATGTGTAACGTGGGCTGGGCCCTCCTACATTAAGTAGCAGTCAATACATTGCCCCGTAGTCAGGCCTACAAGCCAATCTTATCTAAGCAATTCCTCAATGAAGTCTTTTCTCTCAAATAATGTGAAGATATGTCATGTTGATAATTAAAGGCAACTGGATCATAAAACAACTTTCTTTCATTCTCTCTCTCTATCTATCTATCGTCTATCTATCTATCTATCTATCTATCTATCTATCTATCTATCTATCT
>CAJQZJ010001969.1:12370802-12424434 GCA_907164525.1 Lophiomys imhausi
TCTATCTATCTATCTATCTATCTATCTATCTATCTATCTATCTATCTATCTCTTCCACCACCATGTGTGTGACCTAGCTCCCAATTCATATAAAGAATCTTGGAATATTATCATTGCAGATATCATGTTTTAGTCAGTCCATGAAACCATTGTCCCAAATAAAATCAGTGTGATTAAGCTTCAAATAAAATGCCTTCTTAGACTGGGATTTTTTTATATGAAAATTCCTCTAAATTAATTCATAGTTTAGGTATTTTGAAGGTATGTCAGCCATTCATTATATAGTAAGCAGAAAACCTTAAAACCCCTGTCGTGAAAGTTTAATCAGACAGTACAAACAATCTGTATTCACCTTCTGTGTTTTCCCTTCCCCCACCCGAAATCATTCTTTTAGTATGCTACCCTTGCAGACAATGTAAATATATTTCAGTGAGTACATAAAACTATTACAAAAAATGTTTCTTGTGTAGGTTTCCCATTTTATATGATAAATTTTAACTAAATCAGCTTTAATTTAATATGTGGTTTTTTTTCTATACTTCTCTCCTCTATGACATATCACCACTACCCTTTTCCCTTCCAAAGTCTGATAACCTGTCAATCAGCTACTGTCTGAATAGACTTCAGTCTCGAGCTTTGAGTCATCTTCCTTGTTTTTAAACTTTGTCCAGAGAAGTCTCAAGAAGGATTACACTTTTAATACATGGGTTATACCTCTTTTTAAAAAACAGTCATTTGAAAATACAATTTCACAAGATGCAGAGGGGATTTTTCACTTTACAAAGAATATGCTTAAATATGGAGATTTTCCTACAGTATTTAAAATGTTAATTAATTAACAGACAATTTGTCTGTCAGTTTCGAAATCCAGCTCCACCAGTACATTTGTGGAAACTTTACCCATCAAGCCAATTTCCCAGCCGTCATTTTTAATTCCTAGAAATGGTGACTGTTTCAAATCTAGAAGAGACGACTTTTTTAAATCACACCTGTTTTCTATTTCTACACACAGACCAGAACACTGTCACTTGAACTTATCTCTTATATATAATTTTGCCAATGACAGTATTTACAACCACAAAGAATTCTATTATTAAGCTCTCTTTCCCAAAAGCTGTGCATTTTTGTTTTTCCTCTGAATAGTGACGGTGTTTCTTCTAATTTCCCCCAACTTCATATATTGTGGATCAACACGCATTGAGCCTTGCTATGTACCTGATGCTCATGTTGCCTGTGTTTTAGATTTTTCATTACAGTAACATCCCATTCTTAGTTCCAAGTTCATCAGCTGTTAGCGGGTTCTTACTGTTGTATTTTGAGGAACTTATTGCCTTGTGATTATATAAATTCACTTTCTTCTACTACAAAAAGTTTTATAAAACTGTCCTTTAGAAGTCCACTCAGGCAAACAGATAATACTCAGTAGAATTATATGTAGCACTCTGTATTTTTCACAGACTAGTGGCCATCACTGCTAACAGTTCTGGATAACCCCTGGGGTTAGAAAATTTAAAAGACCAAATGAAACAATTGGTAAGCATGCAGTTTCAGACAGAATGAGAGTCTCAATTTCTCAACAAAGTTGATATGCTATATAATGTTCTCTTTCTCCTCTCAACAATATTCCTCATAAGCTGTAATGTGTTTTTACACCTCCAGAGCTGAAGTTACAGTTGGTAGTTGTCAATTGGAGCCTGCTAGTATGCAAAGTCAAGAGGCCTCTCTAGAATTGAATGCAAGAGTTTAGTTTCATAAGCACTCTACTGTACTGCCTAGTGTTGAAATTACATTAGGGAAATAAGTGTGGAGTAGGGGGTTATCTGTGTTGTGTTCATTACAATTGAAAGAAAGAGTTTGAAAGAAATTTCCATAAGAATCTAAATATTGTATAGTTTGATATTATGCAGCCCTCAAGCTTAACATCTATTTTATGTGGATGCATCTTAAGAGATAATAATCAAAGGATAGCCTCCATGCACACTGAAGAACCACCATAATAAAATTCATGAATAACATTCACAGACAATTTCTGTTTTGAAAGTCAAAAGCACTCAGGTTTTGAAACATCACATGAATCAATAAATGATAGGATAATAAGATATTTACTTAACCTAAGGACATACTACAACATGCCATGTAAAAATGAATATATAATTTTAGACATTAATATATTTCAATTCACTGTTTTGTTCTAACAATCAAGTACTCCATATGCAATTAAAATATGTATTTATGTTGGAAGAAGTACTTACATTGTAAGGGTGATGGTATTGAAAATTCAATTAAACTATCAACAAACTAATTAACAAATAGCTTGTCCGGTTGTGCAGGCTAGTTATAAAATGTAATCTTCAACTTACTATGGTAAGTACATCAAAGATAGTCATCTTCAAAGTATTTTATTGCTTTTAAGAAAAAGTCAATTTATTCCCAATTTTACTCTGATAAAGACATTAACAAAACTACATAGGTCAACATGAAGATAAAGACCAGATGCTCAGAACTTTAGAAATTTTGCCTGGTTTATTAAAATGATACTAAAATTTTAATGCACTTCTCTATTTTGTAACTAAATACACAAAACATGTATTTTTTTTACATATCTAGGCTCCACATTTATTTCCATTTCAAACCCAAAAGATTGAACTGACACTTAAAAGTATACTATTTTAAATATTTGTTACTCAGTATTATACCAAAAATCTGTAAACCCTGAAAAGAGTCACATTACCCCTAAGAAAGAGAATTATAGAATTATAGTGTTTGGGCTAAGATTTTGAGGAACTCTGCAACAATTATCCAACACAATCTCTGACTTCACATATTATATATAAAACTGCTTATAAAAAAATTGGGCATTATTTTGGTCATTAGAGTGGGTGTTCAGAAGTGAATGGGAAAAGTAATTTTACATTTTAGTTCACCATAGGAAAAGATATTCAGAAGAAAAATATTTCTAGAACTTAGTTGTAAATTCCTGTTTTTAAAATGCCCAATGAGAGCACAAAGTAAAGTTTTGTAGCCACAGTTAACAAACAAAGCAGAGAAGCAAGCAGGAAGCTCCTCACTGCTGGTTTTGCTTTTGGCAGTAGGAGTAGTTACAAAGGCAAAGCTTTCCATTAAATACAGAGTCAAACTACTCAGTCTTAGGAAAGGCTTGGGGCATGGGAGGAAGCAAATTCCTCAAATTCCTGAGTGTGGGAGAGGAAAGAACTGTGGTCACCTTCTAAACCCACCTAGATGCTAAGACCAGGAATCCTGCCACTTGGTCATTCTGACAGCCAGAATGTTTAGCTATTTCTCCTTGGGGTTTCCTGTCCAATGAGTCCTTGGGCTCACTAAAGGGTCTTTACTAGCTCACATCTGGTGTTTTGGATTTGTACTAATGACAAGGGAAAAGTGAAGTAGATTTGACAAAATTGAAATTTGTCTCTATATGTTTTTGTTTTGTTTTTTGTTTGTGTTTTGTTTTCCCTTAGTCTGAGTTTCCTTGAAGACAGAGCCACAGGAAAGGGCTAAGGAAGCAAGTGAATATGATCTCAGGAAGTTAGTGGTGAGGGGAGTTTAACTGTAAAGCAACACCCCATAAAAATAAGAATGCATTGCTTTTCAGGTTTCCACACTGACCTTATAGAAAGAACACTGTGAAGGTTTTGAAATGTCTGTCACAACTTGGAGCCAAGGCGACCATAGACAAGAGGATTTTTCCAATAGTTTGTGTTCCCTGTTTATCAAGAATATCACCATATGTATTGACATTCCACTCCTTTTTATTTCTTCAGGAGCACCCATAGAGCCCCTTTAAAACTTCCAAGTTAGATCCTCAGGAGTTCCAGGAGAGACAAATTTTGCTCCTGAGAAGAAACTGTCATGAGCTTAATTTGCCAAAAACATAGACACACGCATTTGACTTTTTCCAGAATGTCAGAATTTAGGGAACAGCAAGGAACTCAAAAGCTATGTTGTATTGTTAGCTTCAACTTGACAAGAAGTCAAAATTTCCATTGATACTAACTATTGGCAACCATGTCACTTTACTAGAATCTGACTGTAAATATTAATTTTTAAATCACATATTACATATCACATAATAAATGCTCTATCTGTATGTGTATCTATATGTGTGTGTGTGTGTGTGTGTGTGTGTGTGTGTGTGTGTGTGTGTAGATTACAAAATAACTACAAAAGAGTCAAAGATGCTGAAAAAGGTCTTTCTGGAGGTAGAAACTCTTGAATGAGACATAGAATCTATGAAGGGAGAGGTGGGGACAATAAGCCTTACTATGGGGCTGCTGATTGTAGGGGCAGCTATCCAGCCAAACCACAATGTCAAAGGTTTTAGCCAAGTCATTAGCTTGAGTCAAACTAAAAATATGAAGTGTGAGGCCATGGAGAGCTGCTTGATCTGAGGATAAATGAGCTATCATGAGTAGCCTGTGTCAGCTGGAGAAACAGAACTGACATAAAACCCTTGGGACTTCTGGGAATCTCTGACTGTTGGTTCCATGATGCATATGCAAAGTCTGGTGGTAGATTGGTAAGGACCACACAATCACACTAGTAAGTGTCCAAGTGGAACTGTGCCACCCTCCTCAATCTAGTATATTCAATAAGTTCATAGGCACATTTTTCCTGGTGATTTTAATAGACCCATGAACTCATTGATCCCAGTTTTCTTTGATAAACTTGTAGTGGGGTACCAATATTACTTTTGAGGGGAAGTAAGTATGAGTCTGTGCCTTGCAGGTGGTCCTTGGTAGATAGTATTTATATGCACAAAACATGTCATCCAGCCTCTGAACTTATACTCAAAATGGGGTTAAATCCTGCTAATAAAACAAATTCCTGGGCAAGACAGGGCATGAAAACCATTATGTTGCACAGTACCAAATAACTTAGAGCAGGGGAAAGTATGATCTTGTCAGACACAGTCAAATTATATCCATGTAAGGATGAAGATCCTTTAAGAGACAGGTCAACACTGCAAGGAATGTAGAATGACAGGTAGCCAAGGGAATTTGAATTGATGCCTAGAGGGATCCCCATATTTTGACATATATTAAATACTTCACTGACATGAACATACTAAGAATAGGAATGGAAGAAATCTAAAGGGTAGAGGTTACAGGACTGTTTTCTGAATATAATTTAATTGGCTTGCCACCAACTCAACAAAAATATTTCACTCCACATGTGTTAGGTAGTACCTAAACAGGCCTTGATGAATTCTTATACATCCCTCCTTAGTGTTCAATATGTGCAATGTTTAAGTCTTTGAACTTCAAAGATAAATATTCCCAAACAAAAATATCCTTACTAAATATAATTATTAAACAAATCATTTTGCATCAATTTGTGGCCCAGTTATTTGAAAAGTGAAGGACTCCCCTGCCTGCCCCTGTTCCATCCCATCCCAGCACTTCATGTTGCATCAGGTCTAAGCACATCCTCTTCCACTGAGTTCACACAAGGCAGTCCAGATCAGGGAAAGTGATCCAACAACAGGCAACAGAGTCCATGTCAGGAACAACCCCAGGTCAGTTTCTAGGGGATCCATATGAAGACCAAGTTGTCCATCAGTTCCATAAGTGTGGGGGCCCTAGGTTCAGTCCATGCATGCTCTTAGGTTGATGGTTCAGCCTCTGTGAGCCCACATGGGCCTAGATTAGTTGACACTGTTGATGTTATTGTGGAGTTCAAGTCATTTTCTGGTTCCTCTATCCTTCCCCCAACTCTTCAACAAGATTCTCAGATCTCCTTCTAATGTTTCGCTATGGATTTCAGCATGTGCTTCAATCTGCTGCTGGGTAGAGACTTCAGAGGACAGTTTGGCAGCATATCATTGAAAGTGTCAGGGGTTGACTCTCTCCTATGGGGTGAGTCACAAGTTGGGCAAGTCATTGGTTCACCATTTCCCTAAACTCTGCTACATCTTTATCCCTGTATATCTTGTAGGCAGGGTAAATTTTGGGTCAAAAGTTTTGTTGGCGGGTTGGTGTCCCCCTTGCACCATTGGAAGTTCTGCCTGGCTATAGGAGGTGAGGACTTCAGTTTCCATATACCTTGCTGCTAAGAGTCTCAGCTAGATTCACCCCATCTCCTCCAAGGACTCAACCTCATTACAGGTCTCCAGCTTGTCCCAGAGATACTTCCCCATCAGTTTCCCTTCTCTCTCCCAGCCCTACCATCTACCACCTCAGGTTCTCTACATCTGATCCCCACCCTCTTTCCCCTCCTCACCCCCTTTCCCACTCAGTTCCCTTTCTTCATCTACTTTGGATGTCTATTTTATTTCCCTTTCTTAGAGGTATTCAAACTTCCTCCCTTGGGCCCTCCTTGTTACTTACTTCTTTGGGTCTGTGGATTGTAGTATGATTATCCTGTACTATATGGCTAATATCCATTTATTAGTAAGTACATACCATGTGTGTCTTTCTGGGTCTGGGTTACCTCACTTAGGATGATCTTTTCTAGTTCCATTCATTTGTCTGCAAATTTCATGGTTTCCTTGTTTTAAATACCTGAATAGTATTCTACTGTGTAAATGTGCCATATTTTCTTTATTCATTCTTTAGTTGAGGGACATCTAGAATATTCCCAGGTTCTGTCTATTATGAATAAGGTTGCTATGAACATAGAAGGGGAGGGTAGAATAGAGGAAGAGGGTGGGAGGGTGGGACTTGGAGGAAAACAGGGAGAGGGCTGCAATCAAGATGTAAAGTGAATAAGAAAAAAATAATAATAGCCTAAGGATCTAAAAATTGTTTTTCAAGAGTGTTTTAAATGGAGATCTTTCCTCTAAATAAACAGTATAAATATCCCTAAAAGAGAAAGAAACAAAAGTGAAGCCCACATGCTGCGAATGCCATAGACTTTGCATTTCTCCTGCCTGCTGTGATGGAAAGAACAGTCAACTGGATTTCCAAAGCCACACTTCTGAAATGTAATCTTGTTACCCTATTATTGTATAACTTGGGACAGCTTTTTGTGTCTGACCTTTGTATATGAAACTCAACTAAAGAAAACTTGCAGGAGATTAATACTGGATTAATATGGGATCAAACAAGATAATGTATTAGAAGACAATGCTCCCATTGCTATTCTAACTTAGTTTCTACTCTAGTTTTATTTCTGCTGTTGTGGTGAAACAACTACCAAAAGGAAAATGGGAAAGAATGTTTTTTTGACTTATAATTCCAGGTTTCAGCTCATCACTGAAGGAAGTCAAGACAGGAACTTGAAGACAGGCTGATTCTATTGCAATAATATTTCCTTTAACCAACGAGCTTGTTTTGTAGTCAATGAAATTTAGCAGGAAAACTGAGAATGCTATGTGTTCACCAACTTATTATACTCAGCTAGCTTTCTTATACAGTTCAGAACTACCTGCCTAAGGATGGATTGCCCACTGTGTATTGGGCACTCTAGCATCAGTTAACACTCAAGATAATTCCTGGTGGCCCAGATAGCTCAGCCAGTAAAGCTCTCAGAATTGAAACAGTAAAAAGTTGACAGTCAAAGGTAAACAGACTGTTCTTGGTGGCTTTACTCATACTTCAAAGATTTCAGAGATCATGCAAACTCACTGCATAGTCTAAGGAACCAGTTCAGTGCACATTCTCAACACTGCTTCCTCTGACTACTGCACTAACTCCTGCATTCCTGGTCCCAAACAACTTAGCCTGGTCCACTTTAGTCCTTTGGTTCTACAAGGAGCTTCTCAATGTACATCACTTATGGCACTCATTTAATGTTTCCTATTGCATTGATCATTCTTTTCTAAAAATACAACCCTCTACTATATTCTTATGTAACTCTTTAGAAAAACTATATAATATTTAATCTATTGCCTTATCATGTTTTTTCTCTCTTTACCTTTTTATTTTTTATTCATTGAAGGATAATAATCAATAAAAGTTAAATACAATATAATAAAATAAAAAGCAGAATTTGACAAAAGAAACAAAGGAGAAAGAGCCCAAGATATGGTACAAAAAAAAGAGAGACACAATTGTTCACACACTCAGGAATAAAAATACAAACATCAAACAAACAAGGAACCCACTAAACTGCAAGCCATAATGTATAGGCAAAGAACTTGGAGCAGACCTCTGCAGACCCTGTACATACTGCCTCAGTCTCTGAGTTCATATGAGCTTCGATCATGTTGATTCAGTACACTTTTTTTTTTTTTTTCTTGTTCTCCATCCCTTCGGGCATTTACACTCTTTCTGCCTTCTCATTCACAGAGTTCCCTGATAGGGATCAGGGGATTTCATAGGAAAATATCATTTTGGGTGAATGATTAAAGGTTTCTCACTTTCTACTTAATGTCGATCTGTGGGTCTCTGCATTCATTCCCATCTGATGCAGGAGAAACCTTTGATGATGTCTGAGTAAGACACTGATCTATGAATACAGCAGAATGCCATTAGAAGTCATTTATTGCTGTTTTTTTTTTAAATAAGAATATTTGATTTTACCCTAGGTCTCTGATTTTTGGTCACCAAAGCAGTGTCAAGTATGGGTTCCATCTTGAGGACTGGGCCTTGAGTCAAATCAGTTATTGGTTGGTTACTCTCACCAGCTTTGTGCCACCATTGCATAAGCATATCTTCCAGACAGTACACCATTGTAAATCAAAAGTTTTGTGGCTAGGTTGTTGTTCATATTTCTCTTTTGATAGTGTACACAGTACCTTCCTATACCAAAGATGGTAGAGCATTAGGATGAAGGTACCAGCTGTACTTCTCCATGTTTGTTAAGTGAGTAGTGTAGATATCTTCAGCAACATCTTACAGCATAAGGCCTTGCTGTAAGTTTGTGGAGAATAACATTGTCTTGGCAATAGTTTTTGTTGTTTGGGTGTTCTCATAAGAAATAGGTAGGCTATATGCCTGCCAAACTCCTTCACTATCTCACAATTTCAGAGCACCCCACCAGGCCTTTTTGGCCCATGCCCCTCTAGCTGCTGTGTCCTAGCCAACAACTGGGGCAAAGTCTCCCTAGTATACCAGAGACCAAGCAGACTAGAAGAAATCCAAGTAGGCTGCTTGCCAGCCAAACTCCCCCACTCTCTCACTATCTCGGCATCGCCCCACCCTAACACCAGTCCTGAGCTCTCTGGTTGTCTTTCCCCTGCTCCCTGCCTTCAAAGGGGTGAAGAAACACTGCTCTATCAGAACCCACATGGACTGAAAAAAATCACAGGCCCCACATTCCAAAAGACCAGAAAGGAAACAAAAACCAAATAACAAACACCCAGCAAACAAAAACATATTCAGAAATTTGTACCTAGATCTTTAAGTAACCCAAATCCAGATGTCTAGAGGCCACTGTAAGAATATAAGAAATGACTTCCGGTAGCGGGTTACATAGCAACACCACTGCAGTGTCCCAGAACTTGGAAGACAGTGGGTCCAATTGCCAGTATCCAAGGACAGCTCCAGTCAGACATAGGAGCCATGAGATCAGAGCAGGCAGAAAGGCAGGCAGGGTTGGAAGGTGGCTTGAATCTCCACAGGGTGCAGGCCCTGGGCAGGGTGTGGGGTTAATATAGGACTCCTTTGCTAGTACTGGCTCTTCCAGCAGGAAACCAGATCTTCAGCATATATAGTTCCACACCTGGAGCAGTGAGGTCTTGGTCTGGGTGCGCTGCTGAGTGATTCAGACTAAAAGGCTTAGTGCTTAGGGCAGAGAGGTGCCCTGGGTACCATCTAGACAGGCACTAGCCCATCTGGGCCAGCCCAGGAGGGACAACAAACAACTCAGTACTGGAAATATAGACACTGACGGATCGGGGTCACCACTGAGCGACCACTGAGCGCCTCCAACCAGTAAACTGTACTCCCTCCCTGTTGGATCCTTTCAGGACTCCAGCTGGCAGTCTCAACACCTAAACTTAGGACCTCCAGAGTCCACAGCATCTGTGCCTGCAGACCCAGGAGCATACCAGCAGAGCTGCTACATGCTGAATACACAGACTGCAACACAGAGAGCTCTGACTCGGGAGCAGTGAAACAATCCCAGGCCATTCCTCATTGCCTAGGAGTGGTCTTTACCAGCTCACAGTACTTCTGGCTATTAGATGCACATTGGTCCTGAGAACACCCTGAGAGCAGCTTTGGAGGACCACGAACACAGTCTGACAAGTAATTTGCAGGGTAGCTACAGCCCCAGCCAACAGTCTGTGGCCTGCCAACTTGCACTGTCATCTATATGAAGATCAGTTGGATCCCAGGAACCTACAGGAACACATCTCACCACAACCCCTCACCTGAGTCCCCAACTGGGACAAAACAGGAAGGGGTGAGCTCTGGGAGACACACTGAGAACAAACCTCCACACAAGGCCCATCCAGCCTGTGGAAAGCTACAGATCACCAAGCTATATGACTTCTACACCAAAGCAGCTCTCTTGGCACCAAGGTGAGAAGGCATCAGGAACAAACAGCTAAGAACAATCAAATGGCAAAAGATCAGTGAAAGAACAGATCCAACAAAAGTCAGGAAATATGACTCCAACAAAATGCAGCTATGCTAGTATAGGAAGCCCTGACCACTTCACCACAGCTGAAACACATGAATATGATGACAAATCTATGTTCTGGAAAATGATAGAGTCCATTCAAGAAGAATTTAAATATCTGAAAGAATTCAAAAATTCCACAATTTTACAATGCAAAAGCAATGGAGAATACCATTATAGATCTCCAAGCCAAAGTGGCTCAACTTGAACAGGAAAGAGAAAAGGCAACAAGCAAATTGGAGCAGGAAACATATAAAACTAATACAATGTTTCAAGACAAGAAATTGGAAGTATAAGCAATAAAGGAAACACAGACAGAGATGAGAGTGAAAGTGAAGAATCAAGGGAAGAGAATAGGAACTACAGATATGTGTATCAAAATAGGATACAATAGATGGAAGACAGGATCTGAGACGTGGAAGATTTGATGGAAGAAATCAGTACAACAACCAAAGAAAATGAGAAATCTAAAAAAGTTCTCACCCATAAAATCCAAGAAATCAAGGACTCAATGAAAAGATGGAACCTAAGAATAGGCAAAGAGGAAAGAGAAGACTCCCGACTCCAAGGTCCAGGAAAAATATTCAACAAAATCATAGAAGAAAACTTACCAAACCTAAAGAAAGAGATGTCAATAAA
This sequence comes from Lophiomys imhausi, assembly GCA_907164525.1. Taxonomy (NCBI): domain Eukaryota; kingdom Metazoa; phylum Chordata; class Mammalia; order Rodentia; family Muridae; genus Lophiomys; species Lophiomys imhausi. The sequence continues at coordinate 12,381,969 of CAJQZJ010001969.1, forward strand.
AATCCAAGAGGCTTACAGAACACCAAACAGATTAGATCAGAAAAGAAGCTCCTCTTGCCACATAATAATTGAAACTCCAAATGTACAGAACAAAGAAAGAATATTAAAAGCTGTAAGAGAAAAAGGTCAAGTAACATATAATGGCAGACCAAACAGAATTACACATGACTTCTCCTCAGAAACATTAAAAGCCAGAAGGGCCTGGGAAGATGTCCTACAAGCCCTGAGACAACATAGGTGCCGAGCCAGACTACTATACCCAGCAAATTCTCTGTCAACGGAGATGGAAACAACAAGATATTCCATGACAAAATCAAATTTAAAAGAGTATCTACCCAAAAATGCAGCCCTACAGAAGATCCTAGAAGGAAAATTCCAACCCAGAGAAGATAACTCATCGATCTCCACACATTAATAGTGGGGGACTTCAACACCCCACTCACAACAATGGACAGGTCATCCAGATAGAAACCAAACAGGGAAATAATGAGTCTAACAGAGCTCATGAACCAAATGGACCTAACAGATATCTACAGAACGTTTCACCCAAAAACAAAAGAATACACCTTCTTCTCAGCACCGCACAGAACCTTCTCCAAAATCGACCATAGAGTCAGACACAAAGATAGCCTCAACAGATACAAGAAAATTGAAATAACCCCTTGTATCTTATCAGACCACCATGGAATAAAGCTGGACTTCAACAACAACAGAAACAACAGAAAGTCTACACACACATGGAAATTGAACAACTCTTTACTGGATGACTACTGGGTCAGGGAAGAAATATAGAAGGAAACAAGACTTCAAACTTAGGGCTGAAATCAACAACTTAGAAACAAAAAGAATGATACAAAGAAACAATGAAACCAAGACTTGGTTCTTTGAGGAAATCAACAAAATTAATAAACCCTTAGCCAAATTAACTAAAAGGCAGAGGAAAAAACTCAAATCAACAAAATCAGAAATGAAAATAGAGAAATAACAACAGATATTGAGGAAATCCAGAGAATCATTAGGTCCTATTAAAAAATTTATACTCCTCCAAATTTGAAAACCTAAGCAAAATGGACAATTTTCTTGATAGATTCCACCTACCAAAGCTAAATCAAGATCAGGTTAACAGATTTAACAGCCTTATAAACCTGAAAGAAATAGAAACTATCATTAAAAATCTCCTAACCAAAAAAAGTCCAGGGCCAGCACAGAATTCTACCAGACCTTCAAAGAAGAGCTAATACCAATACTCTTCAAACTCTTTCACAAAATAGAATCAGTAAGAACACTGCCAACTCATTCTATGAGGCCACGATCACCTCGATTCCTAAACCACAGAAAGACCCAACAAAGAAAGAGAGGATCAGACCAATCTCCCTCATGAACATAGATGCAAAAATACTTAATAAAATACTGGCAAATCGAATCCAAGAACACATTGAAAGTGTCATACATCATGATCAAGTAGGCTTCATCCCAGGAATGCAGGGATGGTTCAACATACAAAAATCCATCAACGTAATTCACCATAAAAACATGTTGAAAGAAAAAAAACCACATCATAATCTCGGTAGATGCTAAAAAAGCATTTGACAAAATGCACCACTGCTTCATACTAAAAGTCCTGGAGTGAACAGGTATACAAGCACCATACCTAGAAATAATAAAGGCAATATACAGTAAGCCAGTAGCCAACATCAAATTAAATGGAGAGGAACTTAAGGCATTTCCTCTAAACTCAGGGACAAGACAAGGATGTCCACTTTCGCCATATCTCTTCAACATAGTACTTGAAGTTCTTGCTAGAGAAATAAGACAGCTAAAGGAGATCAAGGGGATACAAATTGGAAATGAAGAAGTCAAATTATCCCTATTTTCAGACAATATAAAGGAATACATAAGCAACTCCAAAAATTCCACCAGAGAACTCTTACAGCTGATAAACACCTTCAGCAAGGTGGCTGGATACAAAATTAATTCAAAAAAATCAAAAGCCCTCTTTATGCAACAAATAAACGGGCTGAGAAAGAATCATGGAAACAACACCTTCACAATAGTCACAAACAATACAAAATACCTGGGGGTAACTCTAACTAAGCAGGTAAAAGACCTGTACGAGAAGAACTTCAAGTCGTTGAAGAAAGAAATTGAAGAGGTCATCAGAAGATGGAAAGATCTCCCATGCTCATGGATAGGTAGGATCAACATAACAAAAATGTCCATCCTATCAAAAGCAATATACAGATTCAATGCAATTCCTATCAAAATACCAACACAATTCTTTATAGACCTGGAAAAGCTATTCTCTACTTCATATAGAATAACAAAAAACCAAAAAAAGCTAAATTAATCCTGTACAATAAAAAAAAAAAAACATCTGTAGGTGTCACCATCACAGATTTCAAGCTGTGATTCAGAGCAATAGTAATAAAAACAGCATGGTACTGGTGTAGAAACAGACCAGTGGATCAATGGAATCAAATTGAAGACCCAGAAATGGACCCACACACCTATGGTCACCTAATCTTTGACAAAGAAGCCAAAGCCATTCAATGGAAAAAGGACAACATCTTCAATAAATGGTGCTGATCCAACTGGATGTCCACTTGTAAAAGAATGAAATTAGACCCACACTTATCACCTTGTACAAAACGTAAATCCAAGTGGATCAAAGACCTTAACATAAGGCCTGACACACTAAATCTACCAGAAGAGAAAGCGCAGAAAACCCTCGAACTCATTGGCACAGGTGACAACTTCCTGAACAGAACACCAACAGCTCAGGATCTAAGACCAACAATCAGTAAATGGGACCTCATGAGACTGAAAAGCTTCTGTAAGGCAAAAGGCACTGTCATTCGAAAAAAAGAGTAGCCCTAAAGATTGGGAAAAAATCTTCACCAACCCCACATATGACAGAAGGATAATATGCATAATTTACAAAGAACTCAAGAAATTAAATGCCAAGAAACCAAATAATCCAATCAAAAGATGGGGAACAGAACTAAACAGAGAATTCACAAGGTAGAAATTCCTAATGGCTGAGAGACACTTGAAGAAATGCTCAGCATCCTTAATCATCAGAGAAATGCAAGTCAAGATCAACCCTGAGATTCCATCTCACACCTGTCAGAATGGCTAAGATCAAAAGCTCAAATGACAACACATGCTGGCGAGGGTGTGGAGAAAGGGACACTCTCTTCCATTGCTGGTGGGAGTGAAGGCTTGTGCAACCACTATGGAGGTCAGTCTGGTGATATCTTAGAAAACTTGGAATAGCTCTGCCTTGGGACCCAGCCATACCACTTCTGGGTATACATCCAAATGATTCCTCATGAAATCACAAGGAAGTTTCCTCATCTATGTTCATAGCAGCCTTATTTGTAATAGCTAGAAACTGGAAACAACCCAGATGACCCTCAACCAAATAATGGATTAAAAAGCTCTGGTTCATCTACATGATGGAATATTACTCAGCTATCAGAAACAACGAAATCATGCAATTTGCAGCCAAATGGATGGAACTAGAGAAAATCCATCCAGAGTGAGCTAACCCAGACTCAGAAGAATGCACATGGCATCTATTCACTTATAGTCAGATTTTAGTCATACATACAGGATAACTGTACTACAATGAATGCACCAAACATGAACATAGACTTTTTTTCCTGTCAGTGGGACACTTTGCTCTAGTGGTGCTGCCTTGTATGCCCCCAGTGTATGAGGAGGCTCTTGCTCCTCTTATGACTGCTGAACTGGGGCAGGGGAGTCTTATGTAGGGACATTCCACTCCAGATGGGATGGAAGGGATAGGGAGTAGAGGGTGAGAGGCCGGGACTGGGAGGGGTGGAAAGAGGACACTACAATGGAGATATAACCTGAAGTAAAAAACAAATAAATAAATTAATTAAAAAAAGAATACCAGAAACATCATCCAACACACAAGGTTACTACCATCTAATGGGGTGATACAAGAAAATTGAAATAACTCCCAATATATTATCAGCCCACCATAAATTAAAGTGGGTTTCAACAACAGATACTACAGAAACCCTACAAGTCATGGAAACTGAATATCACTTTACTGAATGACGACTGGATCAAGGAAGAAATAAAGAAAGATGTTAAAGACTTCCTAGAATTCAACAAAAATGAATAAACAGCATATCAAAATTATGGACACAATGAAAGTAGTGGTAAGGGGAAAGTTTATAGTATTAAGTGTTTTTATAAAGAAATTAGAGAGGTTTCATACTAACAACTTAACAGCATACCTGAAAGCTCTAGAGCAAAAACAAGCAAACACAAGTCTATCCAAGTCTACCCAAAATGTGTAGACTAAAGGAAATAATCAGTCTCTCTGCAGAAATCAACAAAGAGAAAAAGAGAATAAAACAAAGAATTAACAAAATATAGTTGATTCTTTGTGAAAAATCATCAAGATAGACAAACCCTAGGCCACACTAACTGCAAGACAGAGAAAGACTATCCAAATTAACAAAATCGGAAATGAACAGGTGTCATAACAACAGACACAAGAAAATCCAAAGAACCATTACGTTGTACTTCAAAAATCTGAACTCCACAAAATTGGAAAATCTGAAAGAAATGGACATTTTTCTTGATAAATACCCTTTATCAAAATTAAATTAAAATCATATAAACAATTTAAATGGACTTATAACCCCTATGGAAGTAGAAGCAGTCATTTAAAGTCTCCCAATCGAAGGACAAAGGCCAGGGCCAAATGGTTTTATGGTAGAATTCTACCATATCTTCAAACAAGAGGTAAGACAAATACTCCTCCTATTATTCCACAAAATTGAAACAAAAGGAACATTGGCAAATTCATTATGAGGCCACAGTCACTCTGATGCCTAAACCACCTAGACTCAACAAAGAACAAGAATTATAGACCAATTTAGCTCATGAACATTGATGCAAAAAATATTCAATAAAACACCCACAAACCGAATTCAAGAACAAATTGAAAAGATCATCCATCATGCTCAAGAAGGCTTCATCGCAGGCATGCCTGGGAAAACGGATGCCTCAGTCAAAGGATCCATTAACATTAACAAAGAATATTAAATCTAATAAAATCCTGATACACAAAAATCCAGGAAAACTAGGACACTATGAGAAAATAAAGTCTAAGAATAGTAGGAATAGCAGAAGGAGAAGAAACCCAGGACAGAGGTATAGAAAATATTTTAATAAAATCATAGAAGAAAAATTCCCAAACATAAAAACACAGATAATTATCAAAGTACAAGAAGCATGCAGAACACCAAATAGACTAGATCAGTTAGATAGTCCCCAGAGCACATAACAAACAAACACTAAATATACGCAACAACAACAACAACAACATCAACAACAAAAAGATTATTAAAACCCGCAAGAGAAAAAGATCAAGTAACATATAAAGGTAAGAAAATCTCAACCTAAGCAGGTTAACAACACCTAGGAAAACACAAGTAATAAATAATTCCAGACCAACAAATCATAAGAAGGGACACACACACACACACACACACACACACACTCAAACTACAACAACAAAATAACAGGAATCAATTAACACTGTTCATTGATAACTTCCACCATCAATGAATGACATCACCAACAATACCCCAGTTGGTCTCAATTCCCCAATAAAAAAGACACAGACCGAGAGAATGGTTGCAAAACCAGGATCTATACCTCAGCTGCATCTAAGAAATACACCTTAACAACAAGGATAGATATCACCTCAGGTAAAAAGGTTTGAAAAAGATATTGCAAGAAAGTGAACCTTTAAAAAAAACTGTTGAGGCTAATTTTAATATTTGACAAAGATAATCTTCAAACCAAAACTAAGAAGAATAAATAGGGAAGGATACTACATTATCATCAAAAGGAAAATTGACAAAGAGGACATTGAATTTCTTTACATCTATACACTGAACACCAGGCACCCAAGTTTGTCAAAGAAATACTACTACAGATTCAATTACCTATTGATCCTCACATACTGATAACAGGAGACTTCAATACCCACTTCTAGCCCATTGGAAGATCATTCATTCATACAAAAAGTAGAGAAATGTTAGAGCTAACTAATGTTATAAATTAATGGACCTAACAGATATTTACTGAACTACAAAAAAATAGCTTCATATCAGAACCTCATGTTACCTTCTCCCAAATTGATCACATACTTACACACAATGCAATTGTCAACAGAAAATTGCAGTAACACTCTGCTTCTTGTCTGACCACCAGAGATTAAAGCTGGATATCAACAACAACAAAAACAACAGAAAGTTCCAATTATCTTTTCACTGAAGCTTTCAGTGTGCCTTCTCGAGTATCATTGTAAGGTTTTCAGGGAGCAAGAGAAGGAATAAATGTTGCAGTTAAATTACAATTCCAAAAATAAAATCCAATTAATAATAAAAATGTTTCTCACAACTAAATTTGTATCTTAAGGTTCTATTTAGAGACAGACAGAGAGAGAGAGAGAATGAAAATGATGCTAACCATTATAATTGAAGTACAAAATGCTGCTTAGTTTTATACAAAGTTTGTGAAAGAGATTTTTCACTCTGAATTCAGTGACTATTATCATATAATCATGACTATGTACCTGATTGAAAATAAATTGACTATTTAGAAATTGGCAAGCTGAAACTCTTTAGCATCTAAAACATTATAGCATGCACAGAGCCAGTCAGAGCTAAATGATTCCTATTTCTTGGAAACAAATCTGATGATAGGATTCATATCTAAAAGTACTACAATCATGATGTCTCATTGCTTCTGCCGTTCTTCTTATGGATAAGTGGCTTTTGGAAAGATGTTTAGAAAGTATATATTACTACTAAACTTCGTTAAATAGCAACAGTCATCTTGATTCTAAAATTTTTTTATCAAATATATCTTCAACAACAAACTTTTATGGTGTGGGATATATAGAAACACAGAATAGCAATGGGTGTCTATAATATCAGAGATTTTTGTTGTTTTTTTTTTCAGAACTTCTGTCCCTAAAATCAAGGTGATTGGTGCTATTTGAAGAAAGTACAAAACTTAAGACCAAGTGGATCAAAACCTTAATATAAAGCCTGACACACTGAATCTAATAGAAGAGAAAGTGGGAAAAGCCCAGGTGACAACTTCCTGAACACCAATAGCTCAGGCTCTAATACCAACAATCAATAAATGGGACCTCATGAAACTGAAAAGCTTCTGTAAGGTAAAGGACACTGTCATTTGAACAAAACAGCAACCTACAGATTGGGGAAAGATCTTCACCAACCCCACATCCAACAGAGGGCTAATATCCAAATTTTATAAACAACTCAAGAAATTAAACACCAAGAAACAAATAACCCAATCAAAAAATGGAGAACAGAGATAAATTGAGAATTCACAAAGGAGGAACCTCTAATGTCTGAGAGACACTTGAAGAAATGTTCAACATCCTTAAGCATCAGAAATGCAACTTAAGAAGACTCAGATATTCCATCTCATACCTGTCAAAATGGCTAAAATAAAAAATTCAAATGACAGCACATGCTGACAAGGTTGTGGAAAAAGGAGAACACTCCTCCATTGTTGGTGGGAGGGCAAACTTGTACAACTACTGTGGAAACCAGTCTGGTAATATCTTAGACAATTTGGAATAGTTCTACCTCAAGACCCAGCCATTACAGTCCTGGTCATACATCTAGAAGTTTCCTCACCAAACCATAAGGACATCTCTTCAACTATGTTTATAGCAGCATAATTTGTAATAGCTAGAAACTGGAAATAACCCAGATGTCCCTCTGAAGAATGGATAAAAAGCTACGGTACATTTACACAATGGAATACTACTCAGCTATCAGAAACAATGAAATCATGCAAATTGCCACAAAATGGATGGAACTAGAACAGCTCATCCTGAATGAGCTAACCCAGACCAAGAAAGATCCACATGGCACGCATTCCCTTATAACTGGATTTTAGCCATTTATAGGTCAGGATAATTATCCCACAACCAACAGACTGAAAGGAACAGGAAGTTTGTTATTTGTTAGTAGGATACTTTGCCCTAGTGGAGCTACCATGTAGGCCGCCAGTGCATGAGGAAGCTCTTACTTAGCCCTCATATGACTGATGAAATGAGGGGGCTGAGATGTGGGGGCTCCCCACACCGGAGGAGTAGGATAGGTGGGAGAGGAGGGCAGAGGGTGGTAGGATTTGACCAAGAAGGGTGGACGGATGGGGCTGTAATGGAGATGTAACTTGAAGTAACAAACAAACATAATTTAAAAAAGAAAACCAAAAAAGAGAGATATATTTGAACATTGTATGAGTTAATAATTTAAAAATAAAAAGTAAGAAAAAAGTAGCAGAAAGGTTTACATATGGCACCTGAAGAGACAAGTTTGTAATTTTGATTAACTGAACTAAACCAGATAAGGCCAGTACAGTTACATTATATTCATTCATTTTTATTTTTCTACTCATTTAGTGAGAGAAGGGGGAGAGAAAAAGAAAGAGAGAGGGAACATCTGTGGATGACAGAGGAATACTTTTCAGAGTCAATTCTTTCCTCCCACTATGTGGGTACCATAATTTGAAGTAGGTTGTCCGGTTTGGTACTAAAGAAATTTCCCATTTAAATCACTTAAAATCGATACTGAACTGAAAAAAAAATCAATATTCATCATTTAAATATTAAAAAGTAATCCATATTAAATAAAGTGAAGAGGAAAATTAATGAAGAATTGTAGTCTCAAAATCTACTAAGAATGGACTATACATTATCAATAAGATAGGGAGGCCATTATGAACTTGACATTCCTGGGGTAGATCATGATAGAGAAATTGACATAAATGGTGGTGAGGATGCTGTTGGTGGTGATGGTGTTGGTGGTGATGGTGGTCATGGTGACAGTGGCAGTGGTTTACCTGTTCCTAAAAATTCCAGATGTCTTTAAACATTATTCTTAAATAAAGAACATATTTTAGAGGTCAAAGCCACTGATGATACCTAAGTAAACAGAGGGTTGATGAACAATAACAGCAACCGTAATAGCAAAGTCGCTTGCGTGTTAAATCCAGTGCTTCATATTTCTTACCTATTATTTTTGTATGGAAAGCAAGTATTAGGGCAATAATATGCTATTAAAGATTTATCACAGTACATAAGCTTTTGTATTATAATCTTCAAAAAGATATCTTAGTTACAGAATGCTTGTTTTCAGAAACCAGGACTTTTATGTTTGTGACTAAATCTATATTTGAAAAGAGTTAAGAACTAAATTCAACATTACTATCCAAAACAAGAACAGCAGATTTCCATACTACTTAGAGACGAAAAATATACAGTTATCTCTCAGTAAAATACCAGCCCAATTCAGATTTACTTATTAAGTGATACATAACTACAGGATGGACTTTCTCAAAATTACTAGCAAATTGTTATTAGCAATCAAAGAAAAGGAAACAGAAGAACTAGGAAAAGTCATCATACAAAACACAAAGAAAAAAGCAAGGACAGTTTGCATTTAATTTATCTTTTTTAAAATAGTTCTGAGAATAATTGTAAGTATTATCAATAAAATACATTATTGGTAAGTAAACAAGTATAACAATAAGATTTTGGGTTAAAAATGACTCAATGACAACTTTTGATTTTCCTTTAATAATGCTGATGTATAACAGGATCTATTATTTTTAGAAATTCTATAAAGTACTAATGATACATATAAGCAACCTAGTTCCAGTATACAATTCTATTATAATTTACCCCAGGTTTTCCTATCTATTACCACTGTGTTTATTAGTCATATTAGATTTATCCCTTTTCATTACTCCAACCTACTTCATTTATAACAAAAACTCATTTATATCTAACACTGTAGTTTAGGTTCCCCTTGAAGGCCCTCAGGAACAATTGTCCACAGGATAGAACTATTCTGCCATCCTGGATGTTTAACAAGACACATGACCAGAATATCAATCAATCACCAAATTAGTATTGAGACTTTTCAGGGAAGTCAGCTTAGCAATAGTCCCCATAGTGCTAATCTCTAGACACACTATCTATCTAAACAGCAAATATTTGCTATGCCATATTGCTTGTTTACAGAATCAAATACACATTGAATTCTTTAATTCTATTTTGTTTCCTAGAATGCGTTTAAATTAGGGAAATCTGAATTAAGATGATATGTGGCTGGTCAGGAATGAAGATAACAGAAGTAGTGGACCAAACACTGAAGCAATTTGAGCAACAACTGCTGATGTCAGTTTCATTTGCTTGTTCTTTTAAGGCCCCCGTCCACTCCTGTTTTAAAATGTTTTCCTTGGGCCTTCATTATGTTCCTCAGAAGACTATTTCACACTCTATTAGTCACAGTCAATTTTATCGCATCACTTTCTGAATTACACACACTGTTCTTGACGCCTCTTCAAGCACATCTCTTCCTTCTTGGTATTTAATAAACTGTCGCCTGGCACTTCAATTAGGGATCATTTGACCCTTTATGTCACTGTCATCTTAAGTGGAAAATTTTTACTTGCCAGTTCCACATTCCAGGCTGAATGTTTGAAGGTGAGGTGGTGAGTTACACAACTATTCTGTGTCTGAAATATTGCTCACATCTTGGAAATGAGACCAGAATATGGGACACTCCTCTTTCAGTGCTGGACAGTTGCTGACTCTACTGAAAGATTGGTTGAAAGACAAAGACTCTATTTTGAAAGATCACAATGCATCTTGTCTGTTGTGTAAATTTTCATACTTTGTAAATTTTTCATTTATAGATTATGCATAGTAAAGGTGAAAATATTTTCTGGCTTTCAGGACAAAAAAAATCCAAAGATACATGAACTACAAAATATTAAAGACTTCATATAAAATTAAGTGATGCCAGGCAGTGGTGGCACACATATTTAATACTAGCACTTGGAATGCAGAGGCAGGTGGATCCCTGAGTTTGAAGTCAGTCTGGTCTACACAGCAAGTTCTAGCACAAGCTGGGCTACACAGAGAAAACCTGTCTGGAAAAACAAAACAAAAGACATACCCTAATGTTTTTGATAAGTACCTACAAATACCTATTTTTTGTTTTAAATATTTTTATTTATTTTAAAAATTTTCACTTATGTATAGTGTAGATCTTAAATATATGTACCTTCCATTTCCTTCCTTGCTAACTCTACCAGGTTCTCCCCAGAATATCTCCCTCCCAATTTCATTTCCTTTTTTGATGTGTCTATTTTTAATAATCTACTGAGTCCAATCAGTGCTGCCCACATGTGTATGAGTGTGGAGTCACGTACTAGGGCATGAGCAGCATTTTGGAAGCCATCCTATAAAGAAAAGTAACTCTAACTCTCCCAGTGGTCATGAGCTTCCAGTAGATCCTCAGCTATGGGTGGTACCTCAGAAATCACCTCTCCACACTCAAATTTTTAACTGGCTTACTCTTGTTTTTGTTTTGTTTTGTTTTGTCTTTCAACATTTATTTATTTCAAGTTACATTTCAATCAAAATCCCCTCTCTCCTACCTCTCCCAGTCCCACCCTCTTATTCTCTTCCCTCTCTCCTTCCTATCTGCTTTTTAAAATTTTGAGGTATCTCTTTTTACCCCCAATAGCTCCCCATTTTAGTCCAATAAAAGGCAATTTTTCTTGTAACAATAAATACAATACAAAATAATGAGAACAATTAGGCCACAATTATGAAAATTATAAGGTATAACATACATTCCCAATGTCCAGTCTGTATGTATTTGGCAACTGATAATAATATTCCATTATCTATCTATCTCAAAGAATTTAAAGTTCTATACCTAACTCAGTTGCCATCCTAACTTGAATTAACAACTTAAAGACATCTTCTTTGACCTGGAACATCCTCTTAATTCCTAAACAACTTAAAACTTAACTGTGAGACTTTAACTATCTAGTCTTCAACTACATGAGAGACCTGAGAAGGATAAATATATCTGATTATACAGGAAGTGCCAGCACTTCCAAAACTAAGAAATGACAGACAACTGGCTGCCTGGATAGTCCCCAATTTCTCTCTATGTTGTAGCATCTATTCAGCCTATTGGCCCAGTATCTCTGACAGACACTAATTGTAAAGCAGCATTTATGAAGGACTTGCCTACCCTCTCTTGACAGAGCTAGGTTGTCGACTGACCTGCTTCCAAGTTTTGTCCTTTTTGCACATCATTCTGCCTAGAGTTGAAGCAAGGGCTATTCTTTGCCCAGTGACATGCTTGCCATTAATGCAGCCATCTCCAAATGGAGATTCTTCAATGCTCATCCTCTACTTGGAGGATAATGGGGGTGATGTCAGGATCTGAAGTTTTGTGTTCAAAACCACAACTGCCATTATTTGTGCAACAGCTATATATTATCCAGAGAATAGCATTTCATAGCATTCCTCAACAGTCTCTGATTTATACTCTTTTTCCACTTCCTTTCTCCTTAATGTTTCCTGAACCTTGGAAGGAGAAGGTTGATAAAGATATCCCATTTAAGGTGCATTACCATCAGTGTCTTATTCTCAGCACTTTGAGTGGTAATGAATTTGCATGAATCACTAACCATTGTAAAAAGAAGCTTTTCTGACCAAGATAGAGAGCAGCATATATGTATATACATACATACATACATAATAACAACAATTTAGAAGGCAGTTTTATAATACGATCATTGAGAAAAATAGTATCTATAGGTTCTTCTGTTTAGCCTATGACTTCCTTAACCTTGGGTTCTCAACATGTTTACAGTATCAGGCATGAATTACAAAGTATAGAGCAGACATCAAATCTGATTCATAAAATGTCTTCTCAGACCATAAAAAAATCTTGCCATGATTAGATTAGTGGGCACAACTCACCTGGTTAAAATATATTGTAGTATGTAGGTCCTAGTGCTGGGAAAGACCACTGATGTCTTTTCTCCCCAGTGGCCTTCATAGCACCTTGGAAGGTGCTATGTAGATAATTGGCAGAGAAAGTTTCCTGGTCCTTTCAAGATGGATTTCTCTATTTTTTGAAACCAAAATGTTGTGTCCTTCTGCAATAAAGCCTTACCATCTAGTCATGTTAGACAAATGAGATCAATGAAAATATTCCATTTTGTTTTGGGTGACCCTTGGGCCTGTCTGACTTGTAGTGAAGAACTCAAAGTGAAGTAACCTGTTCTTGGTGCTAAGATTTTCAGTGAATAACCCAATTCATCTAGTATTAAAATTGTTCACTAATGTGGATTGCCTGTATGTTCAAAGTCCTTTTCTTCTTTTGTTTTGAATTAATTTACAAACCAATGGTATTTCATGAGATTTCTTTATGCATGTGAGACAGCAATGATGTCTAGAATACTATTCATTAATTAGTGAAGAAGTAGAACTCTGGACATATATTTACCTTTTATTGCCGAGGCATGATTTTACTCTTTCTAAAGTAATTTAACCTATATAATGTTTAAGTCCTTTCAAGTAATATGCATAATAAGTTTAAAACACAAAACTATAGGGATTCTTAATTAGAAAATCAAGCACAAGAGTAATATTTATTTTCAATTATTAATATTGCAGTAGGGCTTCCCTGGGATACAGTACTTCTGACTGAGAAGTGCAAACCTCATCTGTGATTCCCAGGAAACTATAGGATTATACTTTAAACCCAGACCTGACCACAGGTTTTGGGAACAGATGAACACCTCACCAGCTCTAGCCTACAGTCTGTGACCTGTCAACCCTTACTGACCATAATACGAAGACCAGTCATATCTCAGGATCTTGCAGATCAGAATAACACACCCCAACCCAATGCCTGATCTGAGTTCCCCGTTAGGACACAACAGGAAGGGGTAAGCTGAGAGTGCCTCACTGTTATCCAGGTTCCACCACAAAACACCAACCAGTTTGTGGGGAGGTATGAAACACCAACATCATGTGGCCTCCACACGAAAGCTCTTTCTTTGGTATCAAATCCATAGGGAACCAGGAACAATCACCTAAAGACAACAAGATGGCTAAAGACCAGCTAAAGAACAAAACCAACAAAAGTCAGGGAAATATGACTCCAGCAAAACTCAACTATGCTAATACAGCAAGCCCTGACCATCCCACAACAGAAGAAACACAAGGAAATGATAACAAATCTATACTTATGAAAATGACTTAAAAGAAGGACTTAAAAGAGGACTTATGAAAGAAGGACTTAAAGAGGACTTATGAAAATGACTTAAAAGAAGGACTTAAAATAAGGACTTAAAAGAGGACATAAAAGAAGAAAATAAATCCTTTAAAGAATTTAAAGAAATCACAATCCTACAAATGAAAGCAATGGAGAACTTCATTAAAGACATCCAGAAAATCTCAATCAACAAGAGAAGGGAAGGAACAAAGTTAAAGAAATACAGACAAAGACAATCAAACTGGAGAATGAAAAGGATAAAAAGGTTCAAGACCTAAAATTGAAAGTAGAACCAATAAAGAAAACACAAGTAGGGATCATCTTAAAGGTAGAAAATTTAGGAAAGAGAACAGAAACTACAGACTGGAGTATCACCAATAGGATACAAGAGAGGGAAAACAGAATCTCAGGTGTGGAATACTAGGTTGAATAAATCAGTACAACAGCCTCCCCCCCCCCAAAAAAAAAAGAGAAATCTAAAAAAAAAAATCTCATCCATAGCATCTACGAAATCATGGAGTCAATTAAAGGACAGAACCTAAGAATTATAGGAATAGATGAAAGAGAAGACTCCTGACACCAAAGATCAGGAAACATTTTCAGCAATATCATAGAAGAAAATTTCCTGAACCTAAAGAAAGAGATGCCAGTAAAAGTCCATACAGAAGGCTTACAGAACACCAAATAGACTAGACCAGAAAAGAAATTCCTCCTGTAACATAATAATCTTAACTCCAAATATGTAGAATAAAGAATGTTAAAGGATGTAAGAGAAAAAAGCCAAGTGACATACAAAGGCAGGCCCATCAGAGCCACAGCTGACTTCTCCTCAGAAACTTTAAAAGCCAAAAGGGCCTGGGCAGACATACTACAAACCCTAAGACATCACAGGTAACAGCCCAAACTACTATACCCAGCAAAACTTTCAATATCCATAGAGGGAGAAAATAAGATATTCCATGACAAACCCAAATTTAAAAAATATCTATCCACAAATTTAGCCCTTCAGAAGATTCTAGAAGGCAAACTCCAGCCCAGAGAAGATAACTGTACCTAACAAAACATAGGAATCAAATAACTCCACTGCATCAAAACCAAAAGAAACACAGAAACACACTACTACCACCTACATGAAACTAACAGGAAATAACAATCAATGGTCATTAATATCTCTCAACATCAATGGACTCAACTTTCCAATAAAAAGGCACAGGTTTGCATGGTGGATTTGGAAACAAGACCCATCATTCTGGTGTATACAAGAAATGTACCTCACCAACACAGACAGGCGTTATCTCAGAGTGAAGGACTTGAATAAGGTCGTCCAAACAAATGGTCATAATAAGCAAGCTGGAGTATCCATCCTAATACCAATAAAATAGACTTTCAAGCAAAATTAATGAAAAAAGATAGGGAAGGACACTACATACTCATCAAAGGAAAAATTTAACAAAATGTCATCTAAATATTGAGCATCTATGTCCCAAATGTAAGGGCATACACATTTGTGAAAGAAGTATTATAAAGCTTAAACTACACACTGATCCCCACACATTAATAATAGAAGATTTCAACACCCCACTCACACCAACAGACAGGTCATCAAGACAGAAATCAGAGATATAATGAAACTAACAGAAGTCATGAACCAAATGGACCTAACAGATATTTACAGGATGTTTCTCCCACACACAAAAGAATATACCTTCTTCTCAGCACCACATAAAACTTTCTCCAAACTTGACCATATAGTCACTCACAAACAAGCCTCAATCAATAGAAGAAAACTGAAATATCCTTTTGTATCTTATCAGATCACTGTGGATTAAAGCTAGACTTCAACAACAACAGAAATAACAAAAAAGTCTACACATTCATGGAAACTGAACAACTCTCTCCTCAAGGACCACTGGGTCAGGGAACAAACAAAGAAAGAAACCAAAGACTTCCTAAAATTCAACAAAAATGAAGGCACAACATAACAAAACCTATGGGACACAATGAAGCAGTGGTAGGGGGAAAGTTCATAGCACTTAGTCAAAAAGGAATTGGTGAAAGCTCACACTAGCAACTTAACAACATAACTGAAATCCTTAGGGAAAAAAAAAAGAAGCAAAGACTCCCAAGAGGAGAAGATGGCAGGAAATCATCAAAGGCGGGACTGAAATCAATAACTTAGTAACAAAAAGAACAGTACAAATAATCGATGAAACTGAGAGTTAGTTCTTTGACAAAATCAACAAAATATGTAACCCTTTCGCCAAACTAAATAAAAGGCAGAGGGAAAGTATCCAATCAACAAAATCAAAAATGAAAAGGGGGGCATAACAACAGAAATGGAGGAAATCCAAAGAAACATTAGATCTTACTTTAAAAACCTGTACTCTGCAAATTTGGAAAACCTAAATGAAATGGACAGTTTCCTTGATATATTATATGTACCAAGGTTAAATAAGGTAAACAAGTTAAACAGTCCCATAACCCCTAAGGAAATAGAGCAGCCATTAAAATCCTCCCAACCAATAAAAGCTCAGGGCCAAATGGTTACAGCACAGAATTTAACTACACCTTCAAATAAAAGTTAATATCAAAACTCTTCAATCTCTCCCACAAAATAGAAACATAAAAAACACTGCCAAACTCATTCTATGAGTCCATAATCACCCTGATAACTAAACCACATGAAGACTCAACAAAGTAAGAGAATTTCAGACTAATCTCCCTTATGAATATAGATGCAAAGATATTCAATAAAGTACTCTTGAAACAACTCCAAGTATCATACACCATGATCAAGTAGGCTTCATCCCAGGGATGCAGAGGTGTTTCACATACAAAAATCCATCAATGTAATCCACCATATATACAAGCTGAAAGAAAAATCACATGATCATCCCACTGGATATCAAAAAAGCATTTGACAAAATTCAATAGCCTTCATGCTAAATGTCTTGGAGAGATCTGGCATACAAGGACCATACCTAAACATAATAAAGGCGATATATAGCAAGCCAGTAGCCAACATCAAATTAAATGGAGAGAAACTTAAAGCATTTTCACTAAAATCAGGGACAAAGCAAGGCTGCCTACTCTCTCCATAGCTCTTCAACATAGTACTTGAAATTATAGCCAGAGCAATAAGAAACTAAAAGACATTAAGGGGAAATAAATTGGAAAGGAAGAAGTCAAAATGTCCCTATTTGCAGATGATATGATAGTACACATAAGTGACCCCAAAAATTCTACAAGAGAACTCCTACAGCTGATAAACACCTCCAGCAAGGTGGCTGGATACCAAATTAACTCTAAAACTCAGTAGCCCTTCTTTACAGGAAAGATAAATGGACTGTACAGAAATTAGGGAAACAACACCCTTCATAATAGCCACAAATAATATAAAATACCTGGGGTAACTCTAACCAAGCAAGTGAAAGACTGTGGGGGCTTATGGACCATGCATTTCCATGCCGCTAAGGGTTGTGTACTATGCCCTCATGGGACCTGACTAACTGGGTTGAGATTAAGCCAAATCCAGGCCAGAACTGAGGTTGCCAGGCAGGTGACAATGTTCTCTCCCTGGTTTCACCACTAGCCCTAAGGGCATATAAACAACCTGAGCTCTGGTTACAGTCATGTAAACAGGCCTCTGTTATCTTTCTGGGTCTGGATTAGTTTACTCCGGATGAGCTTTTCTAGTTTCATCCTTTTGGTTGAAAATTGCATGATTTCCTTGTTTCTGTAGCTGAGTAGTATTACATTGTATAAATGTAACACAGGTTTTTTGGGGTTTTGTTGTTGTTGTTGTTTGTTTTTAGTCATTCTTCCAGTTTCTAGATATGTTAAATAAAGCTGCTATGAGCATAGTTGAGCCAGTGTTCTTACAGTTTGGTGAAGAATCTTTTGGATATATATATCCAGGAACAAAATAACTAAATCAATCCTGTTGTGTAGAAAATGCTTATGTTAAATGCTTGAACATTTGGAGTACTTAGCGCAGTTTTCCTTTGGCAAAGGGGAGTTGTGCCCTCTATTTCTGTGTTAACTTTTCAATCATAAAGGGTGAACTTGACTCTACTTTGTGTATCCTAACTAAAGTCAGCAAAGAAAAAAAAGCCTGATGTTCTAAAAAGTGATATAACATCACTAAGTATAAAAGCATTCCCAAGACAACACAGGAAGCTATTTTACATGACTTTGCATGCACTGTTTAATGCAGCTCCCAAAAGTGACATATTCAAAACCCTTTTACAGACCTTGTCCTCAGATAGACTTTCTCAGTCATACACAAGGCAGTCTTTCCAGTAATAATGTTAAATAGCTTCTCACTTTTATGAAAAAAAGATGTGCATCTAATTCAGCATCAAACTATAGGCTGTTACCTATACCAGCTTGACCATGTCCCTTCCAACTTGTACGTTTAAAGAGATTCTATCACATAAATTGTACAGAATACAAATATTATTAACATGTAGAAAGAGGTAAATAATTAAGTACGAATTGTAGTATCACAAAGCAGATTAAGAATTACTCCTTGTATTTACTACTAAAACATCAAGTATAAAAGTGTTATCACACATAGAAGGAAATATGATTGGCAAAATAATTGGAAAAATATCATATTTTAAATAATTAAAATATCTATCCATATCTCTTGGAGTAGACTTCAATATAGGAGTTTGTTTTTATAAGAAAAGTTGTTTCACTGGTTTAAAATGTGTGCATATATTAATTGATGATATTCATGTTGCCTTTGGCACCTTAAATAAATTTGGCTGTATTTGGATTGTTTGTCTGGAAAAAAAAAAAAAAAAGGAATGCCATTGATTTGATTTTTGCTGGGCTGATGCTTTGGAGAAATCATTTCCAGATGCCTGGAGATATAAAATACACTGAAACATATTATCCTAATTCCATTTCAAAGATAGATGGATCAAAAGTAAATAGAAGCCATTTCTTTCATCCACTTTCTCGATGCCAACTAATCAGCCAAACCCACAAGAATGAGGCTCATAATTAATAAAGCCTTTAGAAATAATGCTGCAAATAAGACTTTGCTCATTCTCAAATCTCTGAGTTATTGGATTCTTGTGACTAAACACTCTACCCAGCTAGCTTAATAACATTCTAGGACCTGAATTATCTCATGCAGATGATTTAACACACAGATGGCAATTTTCTTCAAGCAACATAAATGTAGTTAAATTTTTTGCTAGGAATGTTTGAAAATCTCCTTCTTTCTGTATGCTACAAATATCCATGTTGCAGTGAGTCGGCTAATGATATCAGATAATAGCAGGATTCATCTTATTTAAGGTGCAGTTGAAAAATATAAAAAGAAATAGATGTTTGACTTGAAAATTGTATAAACTGAGAAAAGGAAGTGAGTCTTAGAGTTCTGAGTTGGCTAAGCAAGTCCTTTATCCTTGGTAAGACTTATTATCCCTTTTTAGCAGGGAGATGCATACACATAAAATTATGTCCAAGTCATATATACACAATTTATCTTTCACAAAATAAATATACAAATATATTACCACAACTTTCAAAGAAAGTGTTATGAAAATCATACTAGGAGCTACTAAATAATGTGTGTTCTTCTATCCCAAATATAACTAACTGCCTACATTTCCATTAGTCTTGAGCAACATTTCCTGTTTTGGAACAAAAAAAAAAAAAGACATGAAACATTCAGTATGTTGTTGGCTGCCTTCTTTTACTCAATATGTGTGTGGAAAACTTTTTCTATTATTTTATCAATAAGCATTCTTTATTTATTATAATACAGTGTTCTATGATATAACTATACCACACATGACAGACATTTGGAAAATTCTTACTTTCAGGTTATTAAAAGTAATATTGCAAATACATGCAGATAGACCACATCAAGCTTACAGATTTCTTTGAATCAAAAGCAGCAAACACTAAACAGATGACCTATGAAAGGGGAGGGAACAATTCCAATTCACACATTTAGTGAAATCTTAAAATCTGGAACTTATAAAACATTAATATTGAGAAGTTACCTATTTCTCATGGGAACAAATGAACAAAATGATATGATTGATGAGCTGGCAAAGTATGTGAAGAGAAAAAGCTCCTGGAGAAGATTTTAATATCACTAAACATGAGAGAAATCAAGACCAAAACTATAATATCAGATACTGTTCATTAAGGTAGCCACGGCTAAAGCTGTTGAAACAAAATAGAAAATATAAGCTGTTGGCAAGGATGTGAAGAAACTGGAACCTTGTACTGTTGATAGGAATATAAAATGGTGCAGGTGTTATGGAAAAACCATAGAAATTTATCAAAAATTAAATTTGTTGGCATATCACCCCCCCAATTGAATCCATTTCTCAAAGAAAAGTTTACATGTTTGCCCTCATCATAGCATCATTCACAATATCTGAGGAATATTATGGGCAGCTGAATGGACAAAGTAAATATGGCATACATATACTAATAGAATTCTACACAACCTTAGGAAATAAAAAGACTGCATCATATCTCGAGCATACCTCTGTGACATTAGCCTAAGCAAATTAATCCAATCCCAAAAGAGCAAACACTTTCTCAGTCTGTTCATACAAAGTTCATAAAGCAGCAGTCCTCACACTACGGGTCCTAACTATTTTGGCAAACCTCTATCTACAAAAATATTTACAATTCACAACAGTAGCAAAATTGCAGTTATGAAATAGTAACAAAATAATTTTATACTAAAGGGTCACAGCATTAGGAAGGTTGAGAACCACTGCAAGGCATTCAGAAACAGATATAGACTTATAATGTGTCAATTGCTTTAGAGTTAAATATTCATCGTAAATTGAGTCATTTTATTTGTATGTACTTATTCCTGTATTTTATTCTATTAGATTATCTATCAGCCAATTTTGTATCTAGCATTACAATAAATTTTTATATTTAATTTTTACATATTAGGATTATTCTGGCTATGTGAGTCTTCTACATAAAATTAATTATGTAAATTTACATGAACATAACTAATAACATTTTAGTTGACATTATACTTACCCTTTACATTTCCCACCAAATCAAAGTGCAGTAGAAAATAATATCTTTTAAATTTACTGAAAAGACACAAATTTTTAAATAAGAGTTCACTGTTGTCCTTATATGTTATTCAAAGAATGAATTCCAATCACAGACAATGTCATGAAGAGATACCACCAAGAACCATGTTTCTCTTCCTCTAGGGAAGATAAATATTCATTCCCATCACCATGATTTGTTCCTCACTGTCCTTGGTGAACAATAAAGTTCTTTACAGTTCAAAGAGAGCCATCAGACTCACCAGATCTAGACTGGCCCCATATATGCCATTCTAAGGAACAAAATACAGAAACTCACTGGCCTTCAGTGGATTTCATTCCTCTCAAGAGAAAAATTAGATAAGTAAACTCTATTGATCTTAAAATCATTTTCTTCTGTAAGATGATCTATTCTTTTAAAAGAACATATAACTTTAGAAAAATATTTTGCATTTAAACTGTATGAATAAGGAGCTGTCCATGTCTCTCACACATACAGAAAATCATACATGACAATGTTTCTTTCTAAAGAAAATGTGAAAATCAGCATGAACTTCGAGGTGGACAAGCTACACCCAGTGAGTCCACTCAGGTCACAGTGAATACAAAATATTTAAGTACCTCAGCAGTCTCACGAATGTGAGTTTCTGGTGAATGATGTTCCTCTCACTTTGACTTCTTCACATTCTACGTGCATGTTAGATTTCCAATCAAACTTCACTGAATGCATCCTTATCTGGAAAGCAAGGCTAAGAAGTAGTGTTCTCCTACAAACACATGGAAATCTATACTTGAAGAAAATGCCTAACATCTATTAAAGAAAAAGCAACAAAAAGAAAATGCATTATCAACAAAATCCATGTAAATATTTACTATATAATACAAGAACATTTGGGAACCTCAATGTTACAGAAATGAACTTTTCTGATTTCTATGAGTAGAGTCATCTTTAATTTATAGGACACTATGTTAGAGGGGCTCTACGTAAAATGAGACATACATTTTCCTAATGTGAAGTGCCTAATGTGAACTGCACACACAATGTCCTTGTGCATAACAGTAATTGGCTGTGATTATTATATCCTTCTGGTAAAACTACATTAGTTATGATCCTAGACACTGTACACAGGGCTTTGATGAAGAATTAACACACCACAATAATTGTTCAAAGGTTCTGTTAAGTATCGTCATGCTTCCTACATCAAGCATCACCAATGTTATAATTTGCACTGATAAAGCTGCACTCTAATAACTTGGGGGAATGTTACAGCATATGGTGACAGATGCCAAGGGCATACTAATTAATGAGAAAATTAGCTCATAGATGTTAGTTCATCAAAATGCATTTGCAGCCAATGCTTGAAGTGTAACTCCAAATCCAATTTAAAATGCTAAGGTTAATGCAGAGCAAAATTTTATATTAGTCCATCCAAGTGACACACACAAACAAAATAATTATGGTACTTTGAACCAATAGGGTATATAAAATACGGTGCTTCCATATTGCGTATTCTTGTTTCAAGTAAAAAACAAAGCAGTGATAAAAGGTACCTCATTGGCCTTGAACAAATGTCTGTGTCAAAAATCATTCCATTTACTACTCCCAAGAATACAACAGGAGTTTTAATGTGGGCAGAAATTAGAAACTGAACATGCCCCAGGACTGGTTTCTTTTTGCTTCATCTCTTTAAGCTAGCTAGAATTGAAGCATCTGCCCAGTAGAAGATTACAATGTTTATTCAAGACATCTTGCTTCTTGGTCAATCCAGGTTTCTTAGGTATGGGCTTTATAATTTTACATTGGCATATGTTAAAAAGCATAATTTCTGGAGACAGATTGCATGTAGACAAATTCAATGTGACCACTGTGAGTTGAGGTCCTAGGGGTGATTACTCATGTCTGTGAGTTTCTTGTTTCATTTGTAGTAAGAATCACTACAGTAGCTACTTCAAAGAGTTGTTGGAAGAGTTTGTTGAAATCTCCCATGTGAAGCAATTACCACAAAGTCTGCCACAAAAAGAACTATTTTAAAAATGTGATAATCTATTGTAATTATTGTTTCAGCATCCAGGGGAGATGATTATTACTGTCACTATTATTATTGATGAAGAAATTACAAGAATAGAGTTTTAAATGACTTCACAGAGATCAAAAGCAGTGACATAACATTATTGCAGGCCCCTGAGATCCAAACTCCAAGTTCTTCACTGCCCCTGTCACTTAGAGGAAGAAAAAGAAAACTAGTTGGCTTTATTTGATGGAATATGCTATGCTTAGTCACTATTTTTAGAGCTACCTTTATTCTGTTTAGGCATAATTGAAATATCTCCAAGATAAACACTTTAGTATCCCTGGTATGTTGCCCCACATTTTAACACAGATGTGTATTTTTGACAGGCTGTGTTGTTCATTAAAACAATGAAAGTGGCTGTAGGAAAAATGAAGAAACACAACTTGTTCCACTCTTTGTGGAAAAGCTTACGTCATGCAGGATGCTAGGAAACTTAAGCAAAATGGTTGAAGTACCTATACTCGGAGGTAAAATACAAGTTATTAAAAAGAATACTGAGAAACAAAATAATCCAGTAACAAAAGTGGGGAACAGAGCTAAACTGAGAATTCATAAAAGAGGAATCTCTAATGTCCTAGAGACACTTGAAGAAATGCTCAACATCTTTAATCATAAGGCAAATACAACTTAAAATGACTCTGAGATTCCATCTCACACCTGGCAGAAAAGCTAAAATCAAAAACTCAAATGACAGCACATGTTGGTGAGGGTGTAGAGAAAGGGGAACCCTCCTCCATTGCTGGTAGGAGTGCAAACTTGTACAACATCTGTGGAGATCAGTCTGGCGATATCTTAGAAAACTTGGAATGAATAGCACTATCTCAAGACCCAGCCATACCATTCCTGGGTATATATCCAAACGATTTTACACCAAACCACAAGGGCACCTCCTCAACTATGTTCATAACAGCTTCATTTGTAATGAGAGATGTTCTTTTAATAGAAATGCTGACACTGTCAATACTGCTCACCAGGAAAAAGAAAAAAAGAGTTATAGTCCCCAGAGAAATAGATTCTGAGGCATGTTGGGAGGGATTCTTCTGAGAATAGTCTTGAAATCTGAAAGCCTGGAGCCTAAATGACCTACATAAACTGATACCTTATAAGGGTGTGTCCAATATATAAATACCAAGTTATGACCATTCATTAAAATAGAACTATGTTATTCTTGTTTAAAACATACAAATCATTATCAGATTTCATTGACTCTTCAATGATCCTATAAAGAGTAGCTTGAACTTTAAAAAGCAAATCTAATTTTGGGCAGTCGTTGCTTTTGATTAAATTGCCAGTTTTCAGAATGCATTTTTATTATCTGAAATCCATTGAAAATTTTATATCTCAATATGATTCCTCTATATTTTATTTTTTTTTACAATTTGTGTAAAAACCCACTAGGATATTTTTATAAAATATTTTAAGTGCCAAGTAACCTATGAACTAGCTAGATTAAATTAATGGAAAAATTAATTCTGTATTTCAATAATGTAGTTTTATTACATTCTAGTGTAGAAAAAAATCTAATTAACTTCCAACTATAACAACAACAAAATCTACACATGAAAAATCTGTTTGAATGCTCAATGAGGACAGATATTTAAGAACATCTGGCTCAATTTCTGGTCTTCTCAACCAAAAGGAAATATTATGAGACTTTTACATAAGAGCCAAATTCATGAAGCTCATTTCAGTCTCCAGAACTTAATATAGATTTAATGTAATTGCACAGTTACTGTTGGTTCTCTTACTTGAGAAACTGTGATATTAGTGTTTTTCCTCAGTCTAAGAATTGCATAGTGTTTTCTATATTCCCGAAATATGTATTCCTTGCAAATAATTAAACTAGCTGTATCACAGCAATTAAAATGATACTCATTTCTTCCCTATGTAAAATACTCTCTGGCGCAGCAAGATGGCTGACTGTGTAAGGGAGCTTGCTATACAAGCTGACAACTTGAGTTCAATCCTCCAAACCTACAGTGGAAGAAGAGGACTGTGTCCCTGAAAACTGTCCTCTGAACACCACACGAATCCTATAGAGATGTATGCCCACATATGCACCTTAAATATATGCAATAATGAGGAAAAATGTAAAAGTAAATAATAAAATACCTAGAGTATCTTTCTGTAATTCAAAACCATCTTTAGAGCTGAAAAACTGTATGGGTTCTGAGAACAAGATTACAAATGTTGACTGCTGGATAATTTATCATTAAGCTTTAAAGAAGGAGAAACAATCATTTTGAGGAAATGCAATTGATTTGAGTATCTTTGATGCAGCCCCTTACAGAGCAGCCATTTAGTGATTTGTTGTCAAGTACTTAACCTGCACCTGAGTGATGCAGTTGGCCTGTTACCTGGGATATTCCTGCAGCTGGTATTTGCTGTGCTTTCCTGATACTGACGCCACACCTACTTGTTGTTCTTAGTCTATATAAGAAGCTGAACCTTCAGTAAAGTTTGACACCTTGATCAGATCTGACTTGACTTGGTGTCCCTCTCTGTGTTCTTTGTCTCTCCAATTCCCAGCCCCCTGTACAAGCGGTACAGTCAGTGGTCACAGACCATATCAACATATATAGAGAGACTATTATCAAGGAAATGCATTTGGTAGTTAGGGAAGCAGACACCTTCATTCCTTACCCATACAGTGAGTATGTACTACTCTCTTATATACAAAAGTGCAACAGAAGGCAATCAGGTCTGGGTACTATCTTCAGTGTAAGCAAAGACGAAGTCTCCAATCTTACCACTTACATCAAAGCACATTGCTCACATCTACAACCCATCAGGGGGAAGAATGCTGGCAGCCATCTTAGATTCTATATTAGAATTTTACCTCTGCCTCTAGGAAATCCTATTTATGTAAAAGGATCTAAGTGTTTTGATTGTTTATCACCAGACACAATGCCATACCACAATACCAAAGAGAAAACAGATGACAGCAGAGGTTTTGTAAATAGTCAGTAACCTGGTAAACTAAAGAATAGTCAACTGTTACTGGAGTTCACAATTAGGAATATTATAGCCTAAATCTAAACATGAGATGTTTCATGTGATTTATGGAAACTTTTATAATCTCTTTTCTAGAGGTCTTCCATTGGGGATTATCTTTACCGACATGAATTTTTCTAAATTAAATTAAGGTCACCAGACACTACAATCTTAAATAAATTTCATACATATAAGAAGATTACTACTTGGTAGGAAAATGTAGCATATAAGACAAAACAAAGTAAGGATAGATAGCAACACACAATTATGGATTAAAAGGAAATATCAAAACAAAAGAAAACAAAACAAAAAAACCTGTTGTTCTTGGAGGAACATCTCACTAAATTGGAGATGATATCCTTTCAGGAAGAAAGGGATGCCCAGACACTGACTACACTGAATCCTTTCAATATTTAAATCTAACATTTCTCATTTTCTAATGTTTTCCTTTGATGTTAACATTTGTTGTTTCTTGTCACTTTGGAAACAGTATATGCATATTTTTATTTTCTTGCCAATTTTGATCAAGAATTTTCTTTTAATAGGATTTATTTTATTCTTCCAAGGTGCTTGCTAGCCTATCATCTATTTCTCTTCCAGAACTGTCAAACATTTATTTGCTGTTTTCTTCTTTTTTAAATATTTATTTATTGCTTCAGGTTACATCTCCATCACAGTGTCCTCTTTCCTCCCCTCCCAGTCCTGCCCTCCCACCCTCTACCCCCTATACCTTCCATTCTACTCCTCTGGAGTGGAGTGTCCCTACATAACAGTCCCCGCCCCAGTTCAGCAGTCATATGAGGGCCAAGAGCCTCCTCATACACTGGGGGCCTACAAGGCAGCACCACTAGGGCAAAGTGTCTCATTGACAGGAAATAAAGTCTATGTTCGTGTTCCCTTTGGTGCATTGGTTGTAGTATAGTTATCCTGTACTAAATAGCAAAAATCTGACTATAAGTGAATAGATGTCATGTGCATCCTTCTGAGTCTGGGTTAGCTCACTCTAGATGAGCTTCTCTACTTCCATCCATTTGGCTACAAATTGCATGATTTTGTTGTTTCTGAAGGCTGAGTAGTTTTCCATGGTGTAGATTTACCACAGTATTTAATCTGTTCCTCGGTTGAGGGACATCTGGATTTTTTCCAGTTTCTACCTATTACAAATAAGGCTGCTATGAACATAGATGAGGAAACTTCCTTGTGATTTGGTGAGGAATCATTTGGATGTATACCCAGAAGTGGTATGGCTAGGTCCTGAGGCAGAGCTATTCCAAGTTTTCTAAGATCTCACCAGACTGACCTCCATAGCGGGGGTCATAGCACAAGCCTACACTCCCACCAGCAATGGAGGACAGTCCCCCTTTCTCCACAACCTCACCAGCATATGCTGTCATTTGGGCTTTTGATCTTAGCCATTCTGACAGGTGTGAGATGGAATCTCAGAGTATTCTTGAGTTTCATTTCTCTGATGATTAAGGATGCTGAGCCACCACAATTCTTTATAGACCTGGAAAAAGCAATTCTCAACTTCATATGGAATAACAAAAAACACATAATAGCTAAATCAATCCTGTACAATAAAAAAAAATCATCTGGAGGTATCACCATCAGATTTCAAGCTGTACTACAGAGCAATAGTAATAAAAACAGCATGGTACTGGTATAAAAACAAACCAGTGGATCAATGGAATCTAATTGAAGACCCAGAAATGAACCCACACACCTATGGTCACTTAATTTTTGACAAAGAAGCCAAAACCATACAATGGTAAAAGGACAGCATCTTCAACAAATGGTCCAACTGGATGTCGACATGTAAAAGAATGAAATTAGACCCATATTTATCACCTTGTACAAAACTTAAGTCCAAGTGGATCAAAGACCTTACCATAAGTCCTCACACACTAAATCTATTAAAAGAGAAAGTGGGGAAAATCCTTGAACTCATCGGCACAGGTGACAACTTCCTGAACAGAACACCAACAACTCAGGATATAAGACCAACAATCAATAGATGGGACCTCATGATACTGAAAACCTTCTGTAAAGCAAAAGACACTGTCATTCGAACAAAATGGCAGCCTACAGATTGGTAAAAACATCTTCACCAACCCCACATCTGACAGAGGGCTAATATCCAAAATCTACAAAGAACTCAAGAAATTAAATGCCAAGAAACCACATAATCCAATCAAAAAAAAGGGGAACAGAGCTAAACAGAGAATTCACAAAGGAAGAATGCCTAATGGTTGAGAGACACTTGAAGAAATACTGGTTTCTTTTTTATCTTTTTTTTTTTAATTCTAGTTTTAAATTGATATTTAAGATTTTGTACTTTCTTTCTTTCTGAATGATGCATCAAATATTTTTAAGTCTTGTCTTACTCCAAACTATTGCTTTACTTCTCCTTTTTTACAGCTGCCTATGAATTCTTTTTTCTGTTTGTTAATTTCATATTTGATGACCCATTATTTCCTGAACAACAATCTCATTCGAATTATTATAATCTTCTTTACTATAATTGGATGTGGTAATTTTCTACAATCATTTTATACTGTTTATGTTTTAGCAATATAAGTTTCTTATGTTAATAAACAAAAAATCTGGGCCAGACCAGCTTCCCTATGTTAGTAGTGTTTAATTTTACTTTGGTGGTGTTAATACTTCAGTAACATTTTTTGGCACTGGTGACAGATGCTTTCTTGCGTCTCTTGCTTCCAGTTTTCAGGGCATGTTTCCTACTTTACTTCTTCCATTGTGGCTTGCCTGGATTGTGCTGTCACAGAGATTGGCATGGGATTGGTGAAGACGGCATCATCTTCAATGCCCGGAAATCTCAAACTTGTGATGATACATCTCAACCTGAGATGGTACGTATAGAACAGCTCCCTCTCTTTTCTGTGCCTGGCTAAGAGCATGGTAACCAAGGAAACGTTCATAGTGACCACAGGTAGCTGGTCATGCATGTATGCAGCCCTTGGGACTCTTCACCATGTAAAGAGCATCTTAGCCTCAGCCAATAGAATGCATTCAACCCTGAAATCCCTTCCCACTTCCCACAGTTCATAAACCTTCATTCATCCTGGAATAAAGGTATACCTAAGCTGATTCACTAAATACTGTCTGAACTATTTTGATGTCATCTGAAAGAACTGTAACTCGAAAATCATTGGGAAAATCTCTCTCCAATCTCTGCACCTCCCCACTGGACTGTAATCCTGAAGAACCAATACCCATTCTGTATTCCACACAGTCCTATCTGGCATGATGTAATGGTGGCATCCAGAACACCCCAAGAAGAGAAATAAACCTGGAATCAAAGCTTCTCTCTCCTGGTTTGATATTCAGTGGCATAGATATCCTGAGGGATGGAGTGGAATGACTTCCCTCTAGTCAGATGCCAGTCCTAGCAATATTTCTGTTTTGCTGGTAACAGTACTAGAAATTCACCAGTTGGTATGACAGTGCTAACTGGCATTTTGTCGGGATCTTTAATCATCTAGGGGATGGCACTCTGGGCATGTCTGTAGGAGATATCTTGATTGAATTTATTGAGGTGGGAAGATCCATGTGCTTTAGGTAGGACTATTCATTCACTGGAGTCTTGAAGCATAATGGAACTGAGAAAGGAAACTGAAGGGCACGCATTCCTTACTCTCTGTTTCTGATTAGGAGAACAACTGCTTCAAGATCCTGACTGTGTGACTTCCCTACCACAATACACCATACGCTGTAATGGTGAAACAAAGCAAAGCCTTTCACCTTTAAGTTGCCTTCATCTGGGTGTTTTGCCACAGCAACAAAAAGACTAAGACAGTTGAGACTACTTTCTCAGGGTAACCAGTAACACCTCAGTTTTCCATAGTCTTTGTACATGCATTCATTCCTAAACTGAAGTCTTTATTACCCATTACAGGATAGACTACCTTTCTATTTTTGCCTCACTGAAATCTCTGTATGAACTAGGATAAGGAGACTCATATTTTGAGATCTGTTTTCTTTCTTGAGCGTCCCCTTGCACAGTTGTTAAACAAATGTGAATTCCTGCTATCAGTGAGTGAAATGATATGCTTATGGTTTGGGTTCTTAAGACTATAAAATGGTTTTTATACCTATTTCACTCTTTAAAAATATTTTAGCCTATATGTTACCTCTTTTTGCTTTTTAGGAAACTAGAGGCTATAAATCTAAACTACAAATGCTAAATTTCCTGTATGTGTTTTAGTTTTATCATATAAACATGCCAGACTAACTTTATAGCCTCCTTTCATTTCTTCCTATAGTTCTCTTGTCAGTATTTGAGTGTCTGTGAAGATGTATATACAGGTAAAAAAGACCACTAATATTAGAAAAAGTAATTAGGATTAATAAGGAAAATTGTTATCTATATTTTCACAGCTTAATCCTTTTCCTGTGGCTGATACAATGTACCAAAAGACAAAGTATGCAAAGGTAAAATTTTTCTCCATTGAGAGGGAAAAAATATGGTATCTAAGGGACTGATGTTTCTATTAACAGCCAAGAGGACCTCACTGTAACTACCAAAGATAAACCCATTCTCTTCATCATGCTAATATACTATCATTACTTTTTGAAACAATTGTCTGGCAAACCACTTCATGAATAAAAGAAACCAAAACCGAACTAAAAGTTTGCACTAGTTTTGAAGAACAGTATATGTTCACATTATTATACATTCCATGTTGAAGGAATTAGCTTCAGTGCACTAAACATATATTGTACATTTAAAAATATCATAGCTGATACTGATTATGTCCCTAAATTTTCAAAATACATGTCTCTAAAGGCAGATTACATGTGAACAAATTTTTGCATGAAAAATGAACTCTACTAAGCATCATTCCTAAGCAGATATAACATTTCAGATGCCATAGTATAATAAACATTTTCTTGATTTATAGGATCATTGTGAATGAAAGTCAATAATATTGCTTGCTTTTCGTGATGTCTTTGCAAGAATGGTTAAAGCTTCTATAAAGAGTTCAGAATGTCCTCATTCTGAGGAAAGCAAAATGTGTTTCACACACTGGTATCTTTGCCATCTCTCTCCACTGTGTTTCTTCTATGCTCATTATTTATGTTTTGTTTGTGCTACAAAGAGAGTATATCTCCTTTGCCAGTCACTTTCATCATCAGTAAGATGTCCTGAAGGAACTGAAGTTTAGCATCTAATCATATTGGTAAGTACAATATTAATACATTTTATTTCCATCACATTAGTACATTTAGGAAATGTATTAATCATTTGATGATAAAATTATCAGCAAGCTTTTTTAAATAAGTTTCTGTGCTGGTTAGTTTTTGTCAACTTGACACAGGCTAGGGTCATGTGAAGAGAGATACTGAGGAAATAACTGTATAAGATTGGACTATAACCAAGTCTGTGGAGCATTTTCTTAATTAATGGTTGATGTGGGAGAACCCAGACACTGCAGTCAAGGCCCCATCTGGACAGTACATTCTGGGTTGAGTAAGAAATCAAGTTTTGCAAGCCATGATGAGTAAGCTAGTAAGTAGTGTTTCTGCATGGTCTCTGTCAGTTCCTGTCTAGAGGTTCCCACATTCAGTTCCTTCTCTGACTTTCAGGAATAATTATCTGCAACATGGGAGATGCAAGATAAAACAAACCCTTTCCTCCCCAAGACACTTTTAGTTACGGTGTTTATTACAGCAATAGAGAGTGAAACTAAGGCAGCATCCCAGTTATGACACATTAATCAAAGAAGGATGGCCTCTGAGGGATTTTTACATGGACACCCTGTTAATTCTAATGCAAGTATAATGGAGTCTCTTGGAGTTTTCTTGAAAGAAATAAGTTGAAAATTTCAATTTTTTTCAGTAAAATATTTTCCAAATTAATAATTTCCAGGGGACTATGTTTAACAGTAATCCATAATATAGATTCTGAATTACAGAATCAAAGACAAAACCTATGAGTTATTTAGCAACAATTCATTTATACAAAATGTTTAATGACACTGGTTTTTTAAATCTTGTATCAAAACAGAAGTTGTAAGATAACAGAAAGTTTGCTGTCAAGCTGAAATTCACCCAGTCACTTTATAATCTGCACCAGCTGACTTCGTGCAAATGTACTCCCTGTCTGTTCATGCACTGTGTTTCTCAGGGTTGTACTGTTTGAATTGCAAGTTTTGGGAAACAAAGACATGTGCCTGGGCTTTAACATCTCCCCCGGAGTCTGTACCCTTCTGTCTATCTAAATAAAATCTTCTGCTTTTGTCTCTTTATTATATCATTGATAAAGCCCTAATGATTTCTGATTACATTAAGGTACATAGCTGAAAGAACATCCATTCTATTATGCTTTTCCTCAAAACAATCTTTTATGTGTCAAGAGAATTAGAATGTATTTTGCAATTGAATGCTTTTGCAAACAGAAGGATAGAAAGAAAGTAAATTGCCTAATCAAAGGAACAGAGGTTTTCAGGCTCAACACTAAAGTTCTAATGACAGGGTCAGCCCACTAAATTATGGGTTATTTTCTTATTCCATTGCCCAGCTTACCTTTTATTCTGAATTAGTGAACCTGAGAGTCATACTCAGATGAATTCTTTTGTTAGCTGTGCTTCTGGTTGTCCATTGAAAGGACTAAAATGGGTGATAATCTCATACCATTCTGACCAGAAGTCTCTAAATAAGAAGAGTGGCAGGCCAGATTGCATACCCCATGTTCATGAGCACAGCCTCTTCTTAAGATCATTATTCCTGTCCTTTCATTTAGAAATTTAAATTTACCCAAGCCACACTGATGTCAAAGGATAAAAGAAAAACTATAGGAATTCTTATGTTACCTGTTCTTTTATGTGATTGGTTATTTGTCTACATTTTGCAAGAAATTCAGAATATACAACTTTTTGGAAAATATCTAAGAAAAGATCATGTAATGTGGGACTTAGGATGATCATCTTTGTCCAATTGTGTTCTGGGAAACATTACACTATTCCTGCTTATTTCTATGTTTAGAAATATCTTATACTATAGGTCCACATTCAGAGGACAAATCGTATATGGGAGCCTGTTCAAAATTAGCCAATGAAGATATCTAAATGATTACTGATGTAAAAAATATATATATTTATATACATTTATATTTATATGTTTATATTTTACTGATTTAAATTATATGTTATATATATGATAAATTATATATATGTATATATGTACACATATATATTCATGTTGTAGGAAAAGCAAGGAGATATCCAATTTTAAGAGAACAAAATTGATTAAAGATTTTAATTGATTTATAAAGTACTAATTTTGTATATAAAATTTTCATACATCTTTACTAGTCAAATGCTCCTCAGCGTTCCCTCCTCTATCCCTTATGTCCATCCCTGATTAAACCCCATAAATTGCCCATCTTTGTTTTCATATCACATCTGTGCTGCTATTTCCTCTTCCTTAAAGAACCCCCATTCCCAATGGCCTTTTTCTATTTTCCTTATGCAAATGGACTCTGTTAAAAATAAAAATTTAAGAAAGAGATAAAAGAGAAAACTCCTGCTTCTTTGAATCTTGCTGTTCCATAGAGTCAAGGGTTACTAAATAGTCACCCAATGTCAAGTATATGACAGTACCTTATAAGGTCCAGGTAAATGTGGTCCCATAATACTCTCAAAATGATACACTCTTCCTGTTCTTCTTGGTTTCTCACTAAAATAGGTTAAGATAAGATAAGAGCATATTATTGCTGAAAACACCATGCACCTTGGTTACTAGTTGGAACTGAGTTGGAAGCTCCCTCCCTCATAGCTAGTTTTCATTGTTCTGGGAGGCCATGAAAACAACCAAGGGGAAAAGGCATCAGTAACCATGTTCCAGTTTGAAAAATGATCTATAATACCAGGGTATCATTTAAGGTAATCCCACATGTGAAATACTGAAACAACTGTTTATGGGAGTAATCAATCACCATCTGATTAGATGTGAAGCCTGTTGCACAAGAGGGAATTCATGTCTTAGGAATTTGGGACAAACTCATTATTGTTTATTTAAATGGTCATGGTATCAAACTCCCCTTTTAAAATTTATTTGTTTATTTTAAATTGCAATCACAACCCCCTCGCTCCCCTCCTCCCAGTCCCACTGTCCCACACATTTCTTCTGTATCCCACCCACCCGGCATCAACCCACTCTGGCTTATCAAATTGCATCAGTAATAAGTGCCTTCTCTTCAGCTGAGGTAAGACAAAGCAGTTCTAATGGGAAATTGGGATCCAGAGGGAAGCAACTGAGTACAAGTCAGAGATTGTACCCACTCCAATTGTTAGGGTATCTACTTGAGCACTAAACAGCCCATCAGCTTCATATGTGTAGTGGGGCCTAGGATCAGTCTATGCAAGTTCTTTGGTTGGTGGTTCAGTCTCTAAGCGCGCCCCTCTGTCTGAGTTAATTGGCTATGAAAGTCTTCTTGTGGTGTCCTTCCCTCAACCAGTTCCCTCCAACCTTCACCTAACTCTTCCACAAGGCTCCATGAGTTTCACCTAATGTTTGGCTATGGGTCTCTGCATCTGTTTCCATTATCTGCTGGATAAAGCCTCTTAGATGACAGTTATGTTAAGTTCCTGTTCAGCACCCTTTCTGCATTCACTTCCAATGTCTATTTTACCTCCCCTACTTAGAGGTACTCAAGCATCATCCCTTGAGCCCTTCTTGTTACTTAGTTTCTTTGGATCTGTGTATTGTAGCATGGTTATCCTGTACATAATGGCTAATATCTGCTTATGAGTGAGTACATACTATGTGTGTCTTTCTGGGTCTGTGTTACCTCACTCTGCATGATCTTTTCTGGTTCCAACCATTTGCCTGCAAATTTCATGATAGCCTTGTTTCTAATAGCTGAGTAGTATTCCATTGTGTAAATATACCACAATTTCTTTATCCATTCCTCAGTTGAGAGACATCTAGGTTGCTTCCAGTTTCTGGCTATTATGAATAAAGTTGCTATGAACATAGTTGAGGAAATGTCCTTGTGATTTGGTGAAACATATTTTGGGTATATTCTAAATTTTTGAGTTAGAACTATTACCAGTTTTCTAAGAAAGCATCAGATTGATTTCCAAAGTGGTTGTACAAGTTTGCACTTGCACCAGCAATGGAGGAGTATTCCCATTTCTCCATATCCTCACCAGCATATGCAGTGATCTTAGTCATTCTGACAGGTGTAAGAAGGAATCTCATAATGGTTTTGATTTGCATTTCTGGACCTTCAGCATTTCTTTAAGTGCTTCTCAATCATTAGATATTCTTCTGTAGTAAATTGTTAGTTTAGTTCTGTACCCCAATTTTTCATTGGATTATTTGGTTTGTTGGTGCTTAATTTCCTGAGTTCTTTATATATTTTGGATATTAGTCCTCTGTCAGATGTTAGATTAGTGAAGATCTTTTCCCAATCTGTGGATTGTCATTGTGTTCTATTGACAGTGCCCTTGGCCTTACAGAAGCTTTTCACTTTCATGAGGACCCATTTATTAATTATTAATCTTAGTGCCTAAGTTATTGATGTTCTGTTCCAGAAGTAGGAACATTGCCAATCTCATCTATGAAGTTGCAATCACCCTGATACCAAAACCACACAAAGACTCAACAAAGAATTTAAGACCAATTTTCCTTATGGATATTGATGCAAAAATACTAAATAAAATACTTGCATGCAGAATCAAAGAACAGGTCAAAAACATCATCCGCCATCGTCAAGTAGGCTTCATTCCAGTGATGCAGGGATGGTTCAATATGTGAAAATCCATCAATGTAATACATCACATAAACTGAAAGAAAAAAAAAAAAACACCTGATCACCTGATCATCTCACTAGATGCTGAAAAGCCTTTGACAAAGTTCAACACCCCTTCATGATAAAACTATTGGAGAGATCAGGGATACAAGCCCAAACCTAAACATAATAAAAGCAATATACAGCAAGCCAATAGCCTACATCAAATTAAATGGAGAGAACCTTAAAGCAATTCCACTGAAATCAGGGACAACACAAGGCTGTCACTCTCTCTGTATCTAGTCAAAATAGTACTTAATGTTCTAGGTAGAGTAAGAAGACAGCTAAGTATGTGACAGAAGACAGAGTGCTGGCATACTGTTATTGTGTACTGTCTAAAGTTCACCCTTGCATTATTCAAATGCTGATTTCTCTGTCCTACCAGCTGGCTTCTATCCCATGGCTTTGTGATGCTTATTCTAAGAATATCCTGTCTCAGGTTTGGGTAAACACTGCTTATCATTCATTCTCTACCTTGTCATTAAAAAGCTGACGAGCCAACACTGAAAGATAGAGACAATAGGGTGGGACATATGATTCCAGTGAGGGAAGGAGAAAGAGAGAGGAAGTAAAGGATTGACTCATGAGGAGAGGTTCAGGAAGCATCAGGAGAGGAGACCTGGAACAGGAAAGGGCAAAAAAAAGGCAAGTACTATGGGGATTTTGGCTGGGTGGATGTCAGACGAGTTTGGAGGTTTAGGATAGAGAAATAACTGCTCAATATTGTACTCAAGGCTAATTAATTAAATATTAATCTCTCTCTTTCATTTATTGGGGAAATAGCAGATTAAAGAATAACTGATGCCATACTAATTTCCTGCACATTACATTGTAATATATTTTTATATGCAAGATAATATTTACATTACAATAATATTTTACAATAGAGAGAAGGGCTGTGAAGTGCTATTTTCTGGGCATAACGCAACCAGTACAATCATGGCCTCACAGTAATTCAAATTCCTTCAATAAGCTATAAGCCTTAGTTTATCAACAGAGAAACATTTCTGCCTACCATTCCCCACTGAACTGCTAGCTGCTACTGGGCTCTGTAGGACAGGCAGTGATTATTTTCAGTTGCATGTCCACTGAGAAGCCCAATGGATAGCTTCAGTTCCAAGTTCAGACATATGATTCTGCTTAAAATCAGCTGGTCTCAAAAAAGAAGAGAATAGAAAGTCATAAATGTAGGAAAGGACTTTGTAGGGGCAGGTAGCATGGGTAAAAAGGAAAGTAGGAGGCTAAGAGTTACAGGAGTCAGAATGCACTTTACACATGCACAAAATTATCAAAAGAGAATTCAAAAAATATAAAAATAAAATGAATTTAATTAGTAAAGACAGGGTTTTTTCTTTTTTTCTTTTTCCTTAGTTAAAATTTTTGTCTTTTCCCTTTGAATCCATTTAATTTAATATTAAAATAAAAGTAAGAGGGACTTCATTGGTCACTGGGTAGGCTTCAAAATTTCTCTATCTAATTTCCAGGTAGAAAGATTATGGTGACATTTATTTATCAGGACATCTGTGTTGGTTTCCAAGACCCAAATGTGCAATCTCTGGCTGTGTATTTCTGGCCATCATGACATGATGGCGTAATGACCAAGATCTTCCTCCTGATTACTACTTCAGCTCCCTCTATAAAGGTGTACCCACCATTCCAAAGTGATGAGTGGCTCCTCAGAGAACCAATTCAGTTGCGTCAGCCTGCAGATGGAAGAGTGCAGTTGATACACAAAGATATAGAAAATTCTAATAGCTTTTACTTTTGGTTTCTTTTAAATATTTGTTTATAGCAGCACTGTTCATATAAGAATTTTAAATTTTGATGCTGAGCTATGGATACAGCTCACAGGAAATGCAGTTGTGGTCAGTCCCCAACAATACAAAATTCAAATGGAAAGAATCTTGGATGCTATATCTTGAATTTAATGTCTTTAAAACACCATGCAACTAGGTATCATGCCATGTTTGCTTTTTAAGTATACTTTATAATAATCAATGTTACAAGAAAAGAAAAGTCAAGAAAGAAAAGGATAAGAAAAAGATACCTAGGAAGAAGGAAGGAAAAAAAGGAAGGTAGGCAGGAAGAAAGGAAGGAAAGAAGGAGGTAGAGAAGAAAGGATGGAGAGATGAAAATTATTTGAATTCTTATTCCAGCTTTTCCTATAGAACTCATTAATTTCCTTTTGTACTTTTCATAAGACACGGTGCATTGATAGACAAATAACTGAACGTTGGTATTAGATCAAGTCTTTGATCTCAATATGGGTGCTGACAAATTATGTGATGTTGCATAAGCCACTTAACCCAGAAATTCAAAATCAAGTTATAAGGAGGTCCCAACTGATGACTCACACCTGCAGTTCCAGAACTTGGAGGCCGAGGTAGGAGGAGTGCTATAAGTTGGACACGACCTGGGAGTTTATATTATATATAAAACTTGCTGAGTCCATGTTTGTTTTTTGTGTTTATTGTTTCAGGGTTGAGTTTAGGAATGTGTGTTACTTGACTATTGCAGAAGTTCTCAATCTATGGGTCACAGGTCCTCTTCGACCACTGAAAAGCACAGATATTTACATTATGACTCATAACAGTAGCAAAATTAGTTTTGAAGCAGTGATTAAAATATTTTTTATGACTAGGAGTCACCACAACCTGAGGAACTGAATTAAAGGGTTACATCACAGCATTAGGAAGGTTGAGAACTGTATGGATTTTTAAAGAAGCTGTTTGATCTTCTGGATAACTGTATTCCATTAATTTCTCTGTCTTTCTGATAAATCCTTACACCTAACACCTGGCCTAGCAGGTATATTTTCCCATGGAATAAATAACACATAAATGCAACTTAGTCATAACATAGCTATAATTTCAGCAAGATATTTTTGAGATATATTTATGCCATTTGACTCTCTCTTTCTTTTTCATTGTTGGGTTCTAGTGTTGCCTGAATACATACTTTTAGTGGCTATTGCATCTTCCATCTCAGTTATATAACTCTGAACTTATATTGCAACTCAGTTTATTAAGTACCCCTTCAGCTCTTTCTGTATATCCCTACTTTTGTTTAGCATTGTCAAGTTACAGTGAATGAGGTACTTATACTCTTTTTTTTTTTTTTAACAAACTGACATTTGTTTGCAAAGAAAAAAAGACATGAAACGAGTTAAATTGACCTGGATCAGAATCACATAGGGAAAATGCAATTGAGTATGGTAACATGGAAGAGAAGGTATTATCCTTCCTTACTCCATTGCATTGAGTTTCATTGACATCAGATAAGCCTTATCCAGAGCAGTGATACATGTGTGTTAATTAAACATTAGTAATTAAAATAGTGTTTAAATGCATACAGTATAAGAATAAAAATTGCTGTAAAAATCAAGTGAACTATTGATCATTCACACTATTATAAACTGAGTACTAGATGAGGCAAATGTATTTGAGATACAAACTAGTTATTCAACACAAGCCTATCATAATTCCAAAAGGCAAGACCTAGAAAGCATAATTTCAAATATTGCAAAACCAAACAATAACAGCTTCTAAAGTGTATAATCCTAATCAAAATCAAAATCCCCCAAAATGCTAATTCCCATTAGAAACAAACAGACAAACATGCAAAATCAACAGACAAAAACAAAAACAAAAGACACAGAAATAAAACTGCCTAAGAGAGGTAGAGCATATTTCTGCAAAAGGAATTGGCTACAAGTCACAGTAATAATAAATTCTTTTTTAAAATTGTGATGCTTTTCGTCTTGACATCCCTTCGAGCTAATAAAGTCCCTGAAGTTTTAATGAATTAAAGCTGCACTTGTCTGAAGAAGCCAGTGAAGTAACTGGACGGCATTGAACATAATGATTCACGTAGTAGATAGGACCACAGCACAGGGTAATGCTGTCAATTTGCCAGAATTTTCTCTA
The DNA here is from genome assembly GCA_907164525.1 of Lophiomys imhausi. Lineage (NCBI taxonomy): Eukaryota > Metazoa > Chordata > Mammalia > Rodentia > Muridae > Lophiomys > Lophiomys imhausi. The sequence continues at coordinate 12,422,028 of CAJQZJ010001969.1, forward strand.
CCCATTTTGCTTTCTGTGCATGAGTAAAAATGGATTGATTTTCCTATGCCCAAATAAAGGAGTGGGGCAACAAAGATACAAAATGTCAGCTGGGAATGTGCAGGTCAGTGCTTCCTAGAATGTGTGAGACTCTAGGTTCAGTACCAAGAGAAGTAGAAAAAGAAAAAAAATAGAAGAAACTAAGGCAAACTATGCAGTAGAAAACATTGACGACCCCCCCCACACACACACACACAAAGATACTGCAGAGCACAGTAGTTATAACGCACAAAATAACCAACCATGGGCTTCAAAACAGAGCTTTGCTCATCACAAACATGGACTTCCTGAAAGTAACTACCCATAAACTAGCCTAATACTCTTTTTTTCTGTCAAATTTTATTTTGAGTTTTTGTGAAAATTTATCTCCTATTCTTTCTTTTTTGTTTTTGTTTTTGTTTTTTAATTTTTATGATGTTTATTTATTACATCAAGTTACATCTCCATCATAGTGCCTTCTTTTCACCCCTCCCAGTTCTACCCTCCCACCCCCCTCCTCCCTCTCACACCCATCCCACTCCTCTGATGTGGAGTGTCCCTACATAGCAGCCCCTCTCAGTTCAACAGTCATATGAGGGCTAAGAGCTCCCTCTTGCACTGGGGTCCTACACGGTAGCACCCCTAGGGCAAATTGTCCCATTGGTAGATAACAAAGTCTATGTTCCTGATCTTTTAGTGTGTTGGTTGTAGGATAGTTATCCTGTACTATATGGCTAAAATCCAATTATAAGCGAATAGATGCCATGTGCATCCTTCTGAGTCTGGCTTAACTCACTCAGGATGAGCTTTTCTACTTCCATCCATTTGGCTGCAAATTGCATGATTTCATTGTTTCTGATGGCTGAGTAGTATTCCATTGTGTATGTACCACACACAGTTTTTTTTCTTTCTTTTTTTTTTTTAATCCATTCCTTGGATGAGGGACATCTGGGTTGTTTCCAGTTTCCAGCTATTACAGAAAAGGCTGCTATGAACATAGATGAGGATCATCATCATCATATTCCTCCTCCTTCTCCATCTTTATTTTAGCCCATTGCTTAAAGTCCCAGAGGATATCTTTTTAAAACCCTATATCTTGAGTATTTCATCTCCACATCATGCCAATATTTGGCATAAAAGTTTCCAGATAATTCTAATAATTTTTAAAGAAAAATTTACTCTGTAATTTCTTTGTCATGATTTTGAATTTGTGTGCACATATAACAACACTGAAACTTTATCAATAATTGGAGACCTATAATTTTGTGCTGCTAGACTCTTGAAACATAAAGGTTCTTGATATCTTGGTTATTTTGATGACTGTATGGCAGAGGGGACCCATCACAGTTTTGAGCAATCATACAAAAAATATAGATATTTCAGTTGACTGCAGCTATAAATGACAACATTATTAACCATGGTGATACACATTTATTTTATATTTTGATATTCCTTTCTAAATATATTTGTCTAATGATAAATGTCAGAATCGTGCGAATGTTTTTAGCATATATAAGTGGTTTTAACTGATAAAATAAATGTTATTGTTGCCTATCATGCTGTGGTCAAGCAGTGATTTTTATATATCCTCAAATAAATCTCATCGCAGTAACATTTCTCTTAAAGAACTTTTAATTAACTTTCCTGATTATATTTTCATGATTTTAATTTTGGCAGTTTTCAACTTTAAGGATACCTGTCTTTTAGGATGCGAACATTTAGGATGGAGGCATTAAGAATTAGCTTTAGAGCACTTACCTCTCAATGTAACGTATACTCAAGGTACTAAATCTAACAGTAGTTCACATTAGACTGGGTGGCATGAATATATCTACAGTGACATCACAATTTATTTAAAGATACAAGTCATGCCAACTTCCTCTTTGCTACAGTGACTTCTCATATCTTCCTTTCAAAGCTACTCTAGATTCCCTATATGATTCAACAAGCGATAGTATCATGTTCAGGGCAGTTCTGATTTTTCTATTCCAACAGTTTTACTCTGTACAATCTTAGATAAGTTTCTTACTATTTATCTTTGTATACTCAGGGCACAATAACATCACTTCATGTTGAAGGGGCTGATAGGTTAATATAAGTTAGATTTAGTGAATACCTAAGTTTCTGATACAGTCTCTTAATTCGGGGCATGAAGATCAACTGCTGTGAGCAATTAGCTTATCAGCTTATGGAAGAAGTCAGGTGAAATGAGGGGAGTCTCTTTGGACTGAAAAACAAGGTTGAAGCCAGGTGAAAGAAGGAAAGACTTTATGACCTGGCATTGCTTTCAACTGCTAAGTGGGCAGAGCCCAAATTAAGATGAAGCAGGTGGAACAAGGAGCGATCCTATTTAAGGACAAGTGGATGACGCCAGAGAGCTGCGTGCTAA
>CAJQZJ010001969.1:12429434-12454976 GCA_907164525.1 Lophiomys imhausi
AAATTGTTGGTGTTTGTTATAAGTGAATTTAGTAATAAATAAATAATGGTTTAAAAGTTCGGTTACATCATGTGCAAGGTTGTATTGCTTCCTAAGAAATGATGGGTGCTAATGTATCCATCACATAGTGCCAATTAAATGCATATGAAATCTATGTGATTTCAGGTTTCTTTTTGCAATATTAACACAATTTTCTAAGATATCGCCAGACTGACCTCCATAGTGGTTGCACAAGCCTGCACTCCCACCAGCAATGGAGGAAGGTTCCCCTTTCTCCACATAACACAAATCAAGTCAATATGTTTTTCTATCCTAAACCTGAATTCTAAGAGAAGAGGTAAAAGCCTTGGTATATGTGGAAAAGGTGGTAAGACTCAGGATGGTTACATACTCAATGGTGATACAGTATAGCTTTTATAGGTTATGTTATAAAGATATTTGGAAAGGAACTGTCTATGATTCTAACCAAAAGCAATTTATGAAAAGGGGCATTGATTTGGCTTATACGTTCAGGCCACATTCTTTCACTGAGTGAAGTCAAGGTAGGAACCTAGAGACAAGGACAATGTAGAGGATTTGGAGGAATGCTGCTTACAAACTTTCTTAACTTGTTTGTGTGTGTGTGTGTGTGTGTATGTGTGTGTGTGTGTGTGTGTGTGTGTGTGTGTGTGTGTTTAACCTTTCTATCTTGAGTATTTAATTTCTATATCATGACAATATACAGGTATAAATGGCATATATATACATATGTGTGTGTGTGTGTATATATATATATATATATATATATATATATATATATCCTAGAATAACTGCACATGAATGGTACCATCCACAGTGGCCTGGATCTCCCACATTAATCAAGAAAATAACATGTGCAGTCTGACTGAGAAGAGATATTTTCTCATTTGAAGTTCTCTATTTTCAGATGACTCAATCTTGTATGAGCTTGACAAAAACCTAACTAGCACAGGGGTATAATAATTTGAACAAGGAAAGATCTTTTGTTTATTTTTTGTGAGACACTGGGTTTGCATGTGTGATAGATAGAGGTAGTCTGATTCTTCTTTGGAAGTCCCCATTTCCACATGTACACATAAATACTTACACACACACACACACACACACACACACACACACACACACATACACATTCACAAACATAACTGAAAATAGATGTGGCCCAAACATTTGTTAAAAGCCCCACTCACCAATTTTCTATGACTCCCTCTAATTTCTTTATGGCCTTGAGCAATTCAGGTAGTTTGGTTTTCTCATTTATTAGTTATTTTGGTCACATGACATAAATCTAGGGGTAGACTGCTAGGAGAACTTATTTCTGGAGGTGCAACTTCCCTCTAGCTGAAATGAAACCTATTGCTCAAGCCCCACAGCTAGAACAAACACAGAAACTTAATTTCCAAAGGTGACTCAAGGCAGTGGCTAATTCATTTTCAGATCTGTGGTATTGCAATGTAAAGAAGCTTTCCAAAAACTTAAAATGACCCTCATGAAACTCAGTGTTTTTTATCAAGAAAAAAATATATATTGCCCTTCTGAGGAGACACAGTTGTTTCTGCCTTACACTTTTTAGTTACACAATTTTTCCAGAGGACAGAAATTATAGGATATTTTTTAATCATGGCAAAAATAGCAGCAGCATTTAAAGTAAGTTATTTGTGAAACAGTAAGATGGCATGGATTTGTGGAGAAATAGCTGGAGGATAAAGATATTATTTTTCTGGAGTATCAGCTGAAGCCCATCTGTGCATACTGTCTGCTGATGTCTTAATTTTGAGCCTTACTATCAAAAGCTCCCAGAAAAGGTCATCAAACAAACGCACAGAACCATTTGTTAGAGGGAGAGATTAGGAGCAGTATGCATGAGTCACAGCACTCCTCTCTGCCTCTCCCGAGCAATACAATGTGTAAATTCTTCCAAAAATTATTACGTATAAAAGCAATAAAGTCACTCAACCTAGAAAATGTCTACTCCTTTTTTCCAATTTCTATTAAACTTATTCATCTAGTACTGAGTTTTTCACTTTCAAAGTACAAGCAAAAAGGCCCCTAAAAAGAAATGGAAAAGTGATAAAGATCGACATTATGACAAAGGGAAAAAACATTCACATTTGTTTTTTTTATTTTCTAAGCATTGTCAGTTTTAGTAAACACTAGATAAAAATTATACAGAAGGAAAGGCCCCCAAAAGGGTAACTTTACCTGGTTGGCACACAGATTTCTAGATAAAGAGTTCTTTCATCTGGAATGAGTTTAGCACTCACATGCACAATGCAACAATTAGTGCCTTTACCAGGGGCACTGTCTCTTCAGCCCTCACTAAGATTGCTAATGCCAGAAAATATATACTGCAGACTTGAAACAAAAGACACACAGGAGATCAGGGACAAGGTGAAAGTGCTCCTACCACAATAATTAATGGCACATGGTACGAGTGGAAGACAATCAACTAAGATTACTGTGACTGGAGAGATGGTTTGGTGGTTAAGAGCACGGTTGCAATTGCAAAAGTCTCAGTTTCAGTTCACAGCACCCACAAGGCAGTTCACAACAAACTATGTGCCTTCTGTTCCAGGGAGTCTGATGTCATCTTCTGGCTTCCACGATCACCCACCATTTATATGATGTGCATATACATATGCAGGCAAGCCCTCATACACACACAATACACAGCACACTAAATAAATAAATCCTTAAAGTTTTATAACCATTTTATAATATTTTTAAAGTTAAGCTTTGATCCCAGCACTAGGGGGGCAGAGGTAGGTGGACTCTTGTGAATTCCAGGCCATCTTGTTCTGTATCTCAAGTTCCAGGCCAGCCAGAGCTACATAGTGAGACTCTTTCTCAAAACAAATACACTTATTTACTTTTTAAGTATTTAAAACTTGAAGCCACCTGCAACCTACAAAATTGTCCAAGCTGCTATGCCAAATCTTTTTGCAAAGCATATCGATATTTATTCATTCACATAGTCAGCGTGTGCCCATCATTAGTCTAGAATTAGATATATACATTGAGGTAAAAGAAAGACAACTTCTTGTTCTTGATGTAACTTACATGTTATAAAAGTTTGGTTTTGGTCTATTGAGGCTGATTGAACAAAATGCATAAGACCAGAAAATGCATAAACAAAATAATTATATTAACAGGCAAGGCTAGGAAATCCAAGCTCGGGTTTCAGATTATCTTGTTTATGGCTGGATGGACTGTTCTGTCTTCATGTTCCTGTGTTAGAAGTTACCAGTGTTCCCTTGGATGTCTTATATAATGCCAATAATTTCATTCATAATGGCAGATCTCTCATGACATAGCCATCCCAAAAAGGCCCTACTACTTAATACCATATAGAGAACTGCATTCAAAATACAAACCAGGCACTTAGGGACACATTCCAACCATGATAACCAATCTCCTGTTCTTGTTTCTCTAAAACAAGACATGAATATCCCATACCACTTTCTTCCCAAATCTTAAATTATCTGGAATCAACTCCAAAGTCTTAGCCCAGAGTCTTGCCTCAAAATGATATTAAACATATTTAAACAGGGCTCTAGGTAATATTAATCCTGAGTTAAAATATTCTTCAAATGTGAAACTATAAGATGACCCAAGTTACATGTTTCCAGAATACCACAGTGAGGCCGGCATAAAAGATAGACTTTCTCATTGCAATAGGAGAAATGAGTAAGATTAAAGATATAATAGTTCCTGAGTCCAAAAACCCAACAGGGAAAGCCTGGCTTCTTAAGACTTGAGAAGATATTTTTAAAATTATGAGGCAAGTTAGTATGAAAGCTGAGTTAGATATAGAACTTTAAACTCATGGAGATGGTTAGATAGTAGAATGTTACAGTCAGGTGCCAAATACATATGGACTGGACATTGGGAATGTATGCTAAGCCATATAACTCTTATAATTGTGGCCTATTTATTTCTGTTGTTTTGTATTGTATTTATAGTTATAAGAAAAAGAACCATTTTTGGACTGAAAAGGAGAGCTGTTGGGGGGAAAAAGAAATACCTTAAACTAAAAAAAAAAAAAAGAAGGGAAGAGGATGGGGGGTTGAGGGGGAGGAGGGTGGAAGGGTGGGACTGGAGTGGGGAGTAGGGAGGGGATTGTGATTGAGATGTAACTTGAAGAAATAAAAAATAAATTATTAAAAAAAAAGACTTGAGAACACTCTTATCTGACTCTGTGAGTTACCTTCCCAATTCACTGGGGCAGTGGTTGGGTCCCCAACATCTTAGCCTCCCTCTATGGATTTGTCAATTTGATGATCAGTGCCTACAGTTCTCTGGGCATAGAACTCCAAACTGTTGACTATGATTTAGAAGTCCCAGTAACAGCTCTGATTCAACTGACCACCAAACGCTGTTTCAGTGTTGGCTTTCTACCATGTGAAAGGCTTTTTGCCTAGACTTGAAGCTATATAGGGCATCCTAAGAAATCTAGGTGTGAGTTGATGTTTTTAAATAACTAAAACTCCAGATCCTTGATTTTGTCAATGAAGATCAGGAGCCAGATGCTGGGGTGAAAACCTCCCAGCTCAGAGAGGGAGAGAAAGCACCCAGCTGACCTTACTCCACTGACATTCCAGAAGGAAAAAGCCTACTATCTCATCCAGCTAACTTTCCTACTCTTCTGACACCTCACAAGGAAGAAAACCCCTTTCTCTATCTCCAAGCAGTCTTAAATATCTTCCTCCTCAATGTCCCTTCTTTCTGTTTGCTTATGTTCACTTCCTGTAGGCCGGTTACTTGTTCCACCTGTTGACCTATAGTTGACTTTATTTATCTGTTGGATTAAAGGTATGTGCTATGGCTAAGCCACACTACAAATACTTGTTTACAGTAAACAGATAGCCCTAGGATCATACCTCAATTGGAAACAGATTTTTCCAAATCACAATCTTGGTGTTCGCAATGTGAGCAAATATCCTGCAACAAGGGTTAACCAATCCTCCACGGATCCCACTCTGTGATCCTAGACAGTTGTAGTGTGTAGACAAACACATACTGCCTAGACTGTCAAAAGGAACAGTCACTGATGTCTACACCTCTACATACTGGAACCATATAGGTCATAGGTCAGATAATGACTCTGTTATTATGGTACAGACAGAAAGTTTGTGTAGTACATAGCAAGCAAGTTCCAATTCATGTGAGAAGCCTGAGCCCCACATTTGAAAGTGTTTGTGCTAAGACCCTATAGTGCTAGGGAGTTTCAGAATAAACAATATCAAAGTGGCCTCTGTGGTTACTTTTTTACATCTCCATAAACAGCAGAGAAATGATTCTTATGGACCTTTTAATGGATAGCTTCCTCAAACATGCTATATCATGTGTTATAAGACAGGTAAAGTAGATTGAGTATTTTCCAGATCTTTGAGTTCTGCTTCCCTTTGGCTTATAAATTTTTTCCAGTAAATAAGTTCTTACTTCCTGAATTCATACCACATGAGAAAAGATGTTGTTCCTTTAAACCTTTGTGAATGATTCTTTTCTACCAAGTACTTCATTTCATCATTCACAAGTTCCTTGCTATATAACAACAGTTGCCTTTTGTCTGGTTTTAAGAGTGTTACTCATTTCAATCTGGGACTCCCTCAACATGACCCTTACCCTCCACATTTCTACCAACATCCTATTCAAGAACTTGCAGTAATCCCTAAAGTAGCAGAAGCTTTCTCTTCAGTTTTCCTATTTTTCTGTGCTCTCACTAAAATTGCTTTCACAGCCCATTTCAGCACTACTGGTTCAGCAGCTTCAAAAGCCATCCACTCTTTACCAGTTACTCGACTACAAAGTAATTCCCACATTTTCTGGTGTTTATTACAGAACTTCAGTACCAAATTCATTGTTTGTACTTCAAGTTTCTATTTCTAAAATGCTGCCTTAGACTTGAGTAGCTTATAAACTATAAGAGAAACTTATTATTCAACGTTCTAGGAGTGCAAGATCAAAGTGGACATCATTAGTGTCTAGTGAGGACTCACCCTTTACCTTAAAGACCATGCCTTTATAGGGAACCATTAAAAACCAATCTCATTCATAACAGCAAAGTTCTCATGGCATTGCTCCATCCCCAAGAAAAATTTTAATACCACACTAGGAAGCATTGGTTTACAAATTTGGGGGTATAGATATCAAAGAAGCCACATTCAAACCATAGAAAATGAAATAAGTGATCAATATAAACACATAAAAAGTGAGTAAAACAGAATGCTAGAGGTGACACAAGTTATCATCGATTTCTTCCAAGTCTCTTGATATCTCTTTCTAAAGCTACTAGGACATAATTATGACCTACTTTCTACAAAATTGAATATTCCAGCCCATCAGCTTTGAGAAAAAAAAATGTTCTATGCTATGATCCTGGCACAATCTTTAAATATAACTAACTAATGTATATATTTGCAAACTGTGTACTTCATGTAGTATTTTATGAGACAGGTATATAGATGCTTTTAAATTATATAGTTTGGAATATTCACACATGAGCACTGATAGGCCAGAAAGAGAGGATGTACTGTTCACACTCACATTTGTGTATGAGTGTTTTGCCTACATGCATGTTTGTGCGTTGCATGCATTTCTGGTGCCAATGGAGGACACACATACAAAAAAAAACATTTTCTCCACTGAAACTGGAATTAAAGATAATTTTGAGCTGCATGTGGTTGCTTGGAATTGAACCTGAGCCCTCTGGAAGAGTAGTGAGTACTCTTAACTACTTAGTCATCTCTCAATCCTCCATATCTATTTCTTGCTACTGTAAGCTTATATTTGTCTCAAATTATTCAAACGTTCATTTAAAATTTCAACATATATGAGAAAAAATGCCATATTTATTTCCATTTAACATTTGACTCAAACTAGGAAACTTGAAGTACTTAAACTATTCTGTTAAACCTCCTGCTTTCCCTATAAATTTTCCTCATTTTAGATGAACTCATAAGCATATGACAATATTCTATTCTTGATTTTTAGAACCATGTTTACAATGCTATTAACAACAAAGTACTTTCATATTATATAAGTAAGGCAAAAATAATCTGTGTAGCTTCTGCCTCTTTCATGAGTTTTATGTTACATTTGTTTAATGGAATCTGTTAGTAACTCACCTATTTCTGACTTGCTAGGAAAAAACAGGAATGGGGCAAAGTCTTTTATGGTGTTCCTGTCATCGATTTTATTCTTCTCAATTGCTTGCAGTTGCCTGACCTCATTTTGCCATGTCAATAGTTCTCAGACAACACTTCTGTCTTACATGGATATTTCCAATTTGATTTTTCATATATTAATTTGGCTAGAGGTATTACTCTGAATAGTACCTTCACTGTTTAGGAAGACTATTTTATAACTTCACTCAAGAAGTAGTCAACCAGAAAAGAAAAGGATAAACACAGAAAAATTAAATCTTACATCCTATGTTGGATTGCATACATAGATGAAATGGTTGTAGGAACTGCAGCTGCCCCAGGACATTCCAACCCATTTTAAAATGTAAAAAGTATTGCAAATAATTTAAAAATACTGTGTGAACTATTCATATCCAGTCACCTGAAAATAAAAGTGGCTATAATCCAAGATGAAAAAGAAAAAAGAAAAAAAAACTGCAGTAACACCTATTAGACTACCTCGCTGGACAGGGACTTCTGGCATTTATCTAAATAATCCCCTTTCTCTTCTTGTCTCTTTGAGACTAAGATTATAGGGTTATTTATTCCTACCATCGTAAGGAAGTTAAGATGTTTCTGTGGCTTCCCTGACTGTCCACACTCTTAATATTTCCTTGTTGCATCTGCCTTAACTGCCCCCTAAATTTCACTACAATATTTATTTCTTGCTAATACTTCACTAACAACCAATAAGAGATCAATTCTTGTGGCTGGAAGACTGTTCAGTGGTTAAAAGCATCTGCTGCTCTTCTAGAGGATCAAAGTTGGGCTATCAACACCATGCCAGGCCCCTCACAACTAGCCATAAACCCAGGCCCGTGTGATAAAATGTCTCTGGCCCCCACAACACGTATACTCTTGTGCACATACCTATACACAGAAACAAATACCTACACATAGTTGGAAATAATAAGAATACATATATAAAAAAATCCAAATGTCATTTTTAGGCATAATTACTGAAAAAATAGTTAGACATATTAGAAAATATATATTTTCTCTCTAAATTTCTGGTACATCAGCTACACATTTCAAGTGCAGCCATAGGTACCTTGCAAAGGCAGGAATGTGGAATGTGAAAGCTGACAGATTAAGAAGATCTGTGGCAGGGAATTGATGAGAGCTATGGCAGTACTAATGCTGACACTCCATATGAGAAATTCAAATGTCAAATATCAAAGCTGTACAGGAAATAAATCTTTTTGTGTAAGTAGTTGGTATACTTGATATAGAAGGTAATGAAGGAGTAAGGAATATCAGAACAATCCAGATTAGAATGGAAGTGTCGAAAAAATTTAAGACTCTTTATGTAAGCTATTTTTGGGTGTAAATTGACTAATTCTCTTTCTTTTCTTTTTTTTTTTTTTTTGAGAACCACTGATTTACAAATCAGGGGGTCTAAATTTAGCTCTCTAATGGCCAATCTTCCTTTCCTATACCTTTTGACCTGGTCCAAGGCCCAGAAGTATGTATCACACTGGCTATTCCCTGGAAGATCCTGATTACAGGTGATTCTCCCCATTGGAGTCCATATGCAAACACACAATGGCACTCTTTATGCTCCCTGACTACCAAGTTCTGTTCATGATGTCAAACACATGGCAACACATGTCAGTTCCTCCATCAGTTCAATGCACATCCTACAAAAGGAATGTTGCTAATTCTACATTCTCAAATGACTGTGTACATCTGCTATAATATTTATCTCATATGTTTATGGATTACAAAATCTATCTTCTTCTTCCCTTAATCCTTAGATGAGTGTATAACATCAAATCATAAACACTTATTGGGTTAGTGAGTGGAGGGATGGTTGAACACCTCATTATGGTATGAAAGGATATATGAATCTGTAGAAAGATGGATGGATGGATGGGTGTATTCATGAGTTTATTAGAAGGCCACCTCATTTTTAATGTTTGAATTCTGCACTGGAAAACATAAACATTTATTCTTTAATGTATAAGGGGAAATTTTTTCTGATTTAAATCTATTATATATATATTAAATTAGCATGTATAAGTTGATACTTGCTCCAATAAATTAATTGAGGTATTTCATTACTTGACTTAATTTGAGCAAAATTTTAACAAATTCTCTGAAAATATCTCTCATTAATTGAACTTCATTCACTGAGCTAGTAGAATTCGTGACACAAATAGAAATAGCACAGGCTGAATCCTACCTTTAACTAAATTATGGTTGGAGATGTTTGGGTAATCCGCTAGAACCTTTCTTACAAACTATGTTAACAGTAAACTGCTCGTTGAAATCTTTGCAAAGCCTGGGATATAATATGATGAGTGACTATGTGAAGAAGCATCAAATGACATTCCTCTACACTATATAATACAGGAAAATTTGATGACTAAGGATACTTTCATGAAATTGGCCCACAATTTTCACAATGAACATTCTAAGTCTCAAATGTCTTCAGGCTGACCAAGCCAGCATGATCCCTCTCACTGTAAGTATGTCAATATAACCGCTTATTTTGTTGGGCTTTACAATCTGCTATCTCAGGATTTTTTTGTGGTTGCTAGGCAACCTTAGCAACACTGTGGTGTGCATACTTAAAAAGATGGAGGCAACAAGATGTGTTTGATGGTTTATTTATAGAAATAGAGAAGATTCAGATACAAAATAAAATTGTTTCAGCGTGGTCCTGGAAGTTTGTGTGAGGAATGGATGCTAAGGCCAGGACATTTGTAGGACAATATTAAGTATGAATTATTGCAATCCAATTATCCACTGGGCAAACTAAGCCATCAAGCTATTCAAGTTGTCACAAAATGTTCTGAGGCATTCCATTCGAATCAGGGGAGACTGGATGAAGGGCAGAAGTTTGAATCATAAAATCCTGGCTGCTTCAAGGTAATAGTTACTGATTCCACCATATTTATAGGTCATTAATGGTAAGTGATCCAGAAGAAACGGTGGCATCAAATTGTCCTTGGCCCTTGTCAAAAAGGAAGAAATCATAAGGGATTGTAGTCAGAGACCAAAAGGTAAATCCATTGTCAAAGGGAATTTGTTAGCATAATACAGAAGTAATATATTGCTTATTTCAATAATTTTCCAATGTAATTGATTCCATTGTACTATTTGTGTGGACAATCTATACCATGAAGGACAATAAAATTTGCCTGAATACTATTTAAAGTCACAGAAGGTTAAAATAACTATTTGCACTCTTTTAAAGATTGATTTCATTTTTTATTTATATTTTATTTATAAAGATTTATTTCATTTTATATTATATATAAGATTTATTTCAGTTTATTTATATTTCACTTTATTTATATGCTTGACCCTACATGGATATATATGTACCACATGTGTGCAGGAGTACATGGAAGACAGACAAGGGTGTCAAATCCCCTAAAACCGAAATTACAGCCAGTTGTAACATGTTATATGGATACTGGTAACTGAACCCTGTTCCTCTGCAAAGTTTCATGTGCTCTGAACAGCTGAGCCATCTCTCCAGCACCGATTTTTTTTTCCTTTTGATCACTGGCGGTGAACAGGACATGCCAACATAGTAGGATGCCTTTCACCTGAGTTTTCCTTTCCTTGAAATGTTTCTCTTTCACATGAGACCAAGGTATGGATGGGACTGGAATACCTTTCCTCTGTGTATCTATGAAATGAATCAAGAAAGCACAGTTATTTTCCAAGTTCCCCCTTTTTATCTTTTAAAGAACTTTATTCCTCGGATACTATTTCTGTACAAAGTGCTAAGTGAAATAACATTGTTTACTGATATTGATCATGACTGATGTTTATTGAAGGTACTTCATATTTGAATTTGATACCATTCTAGGTTATTTTTAGTTTTTAGTTTCCAATATAATTAAAAAGTCATCAAATTATGAAGGATCATGTTTCAGTGAAGAGCAGAGAAAGGACTCCTCTGAAGCCTCAGGGAAACAACATAATGCAACAAGGTCACTATTTTATTGCCAAAATATAAAGTATTCTTCCTTTTATTTGTCTGCTATTCTGCTGAAATGCCATTAAATAGTACTTAAATGATTCACAAAATATTTTCTCAGAATCTCTAGAATTGTGTGGTGTACAAAAGTCAGCCACATGTTGACTGTTTTCCTAAGTTTTCTGGTCAAATATTATTTGTTTTAAATTTTATTTATTTATTTTTTATTTCTTCAAGTTACGTCTCAATCGCAACCCCCTCCCTACTCCCCCCTCTGGACCCACCCTCCTACCTTCTTCCCCTTGAATCCCCCCATCCACTTCCTTTTTTTTTTAAAGATATATCTTTTTCCCCCAGCAGCTCCCCCTTTTAGTCCAACAAATGGCTCTTTCTCTTATAACAGCAAATACAGTACAAAACAACAGAAATAATTAGGCCACAATTATGAGAATTGTAAGGATTACCATACATTCCTAATGTCCAGTCCATACATATTTGGCACCTGACTTTAACATTCTACTATCCAACCATCTCCATGAGTTTAAAGTTCTATCAAAAGAAAAGTGAAAGTTTTCTAGACATGATGGGTTGCACCTATAATATCAGCACTTTAGAAGCTGAGGCAGAAGAATTGTGCATTTGTGGACAGCCTGAGGTATATAGTGAGGATACTGTCATAATAAAATAAAATAATGAAAACTTGTTGCAGGAAGTATAGCAGACTACCCCATAGGAAGGAGAGTCTTGAATAGAGACACACAGATTGTCATATAAGAGTTTGAATGTTCATTGCTTTTCCATGGAAGTCCAGGAGATTTTCAATTTCCATTCACTATGTTGTATACAGCTACAAACGTGCCTGTGCTTATGTGAGAGCTCCTTGCTGGGCAGAGTCCCACACTAACACCCCACAATGAGGAGAGAATGAGCATTATTCCCTTTTCTCCATCACACTTGTCACTACCATGCTGGTAGTTTGTCTAAATCAATTTGTGAGCAGCCTCTTTTGCTTGTGTGTTAGCTCGCAAGTGGCTGTTTTAGTGGGAACTGATAGGTTCCCATATCACAAGATGTCAAAAGGGTTAAGAAGTGATTTACAGTGGATGTCAGTGATAGACAAGGCACTTGACAACTTTGGTTTCCATACACAGTTCCAACTTCCCCTGACCAACTCTAGCATCTTTCCTCACAATCATTCTCTGCTCCCTTTCAAAATTCTTTCAACTAATCCTGTATTGTCATCACATTCCCATTTTAATTGCTGACTGTCACAAAAGGGGTGATTTATGGCTATAGAATTCAGTAATGAATTTCAGTTTTTTACAATAAATGTTTAAGAGTGCAGTTATGACTAGATTTGTATCTGAGAACAATAAGTCTTTTTGCATGATTGATTAATTAATTGTTTTTACTAAATATGTCAAACTTCTACATTTGTATATGTACACAATGAATTCTTTAAACTTTTAAGTATATTTATATTTTTAACAAATTTTCTTAATGTAACTACTCAAATAAAGAAATGTACTCAAATCAAATTTCACTAAGTTATAGTATGCTAAATGGAGTAAGAAAATAAATTATTTAAAAATATATCATACTTCTAAATTATGACATTTTTGAGATTATAATATAATTACATCATCTCTCTCTCCTCTTTCCTTTCTCCAAAGCCTTCTCCTTTCTCTCTAGCTCATTACCCTCCTCTTTTTCTTTAGCTTTTGCTGCATACATATCTGTGTGTGTGTGTGTGTGTGTGTGTGTGTGTGTGTGTGTGTGTGTGTGTACATTTAAGAACATAAGAACAACCTGCTCTGTCTGTATGTTACTTCTATGTATCTTTTCAGAGTTAACCATTTGGTATTGGATATTCAATTATTGTACCCCTACCTGAGGAAGATTATCAGTCACTCCTTGTCTTTCTTTCTTTGTGATAGGTTAAGATCCTATGAGTTCAGGATCAGTAAGACAGGGTGGAATGATTGTAAGAGCCAGAGGAACAGGAAGTTTTCTATGAGATTGTATCCCTTCGGAATGTCAGAAGCTTAGGCCCATAAATACTCAGCAACATGGCTGTCTAAAGAAGAACTGAACTAGGATGACACCAACAGACATACCATTGTAGAGAAAGGAAGGAATATAATTCTTAACAACTTATAAAATATATGATCATTTCAGTGATATATTTCTCTTTGAAAGATTATAGCATATAAAATATTTGGGGCAGTATTAAACAACGAATGCATTGCAATATAAGCTTGGAAACAATCATATCTACTTACAACAACAACAACAAAAAAAAAAACCAAAAAGGGTTGAGTTATAGGTAACTCCAGAGCTGGTAAGATAACTCAATGACAGACTGTTCACCATCCCTGTCCAAAGTCCTGGGTTCCTTAGTAACCAAAGAAGAAAAACATCAGTAAAAAAATACATAAACAAGATTAAGTCACAGTCATAAGACTATAAAGAAAAACCAGCATGAGCAAAATTTCATTTTCAAAACATAAATAAATATATATTTCCCAATAAAAGAAATAGGTGAAAACATGATATTAAAACACAATATTTTGATACAATAGTTGCTTGAGCCTGGGTAGCTAAAATAACTAATATTGCATTGTAATGCCTGAAAAGAAGCATATTGTTGATGTTTATTAATCATTGTGTCACACCTCAGAATTAATTTTATCACATCAAAAGACAATCAAAACTAAGAAGTTCTCTTTTGTGCTAATTTTCTGTTTTGTATGATTCACCTATAGAAAAGTTCATCATTTCAGATTAAAATAAACCTTGATTCACAGAAACTGTTCTTAGTTAAATATTAAATAAAATTCAATCCCTCAAAGACAATCCCTTATATCTTTAAGTGTCGTGCAGTAAAAATATATATATATATTTTTTGACACACACACATATATATATATATGTCAATCATCATATAATAGCAATTCTAGTTTTTAACATTCCAGAACTGTTTCAACTGCAGAGAGGGAGGAAAGAGAGGTCAAGTGAGCGAATACAAAGGCAAGCTAAAACTAAGGGTCACTTGAAGAGATCATAGCTAAGCTACAACAGGGTAGATACTTCGCAAAATATATACATGTATGAAAGCCATTTAAATGAAATTTCCACACAGGAGAGATGAAACCCCAACTGGACATCTCTTATCAATAAATGAAGTTTCCAGTGCTGGTAATGGTTACATCTAATAAATTTGTTAGCCAAAGTGGCCCATGGAAATCCCCAAACAGCATAGGCAATATTCTCCACAAATTGATGGTAAAGCTCTATTGTTTAAGACAACACCTACACAATTCACTGACCACTGAGAAATTGAGCTGGTTCTTACCTAGAGCCTTTGCCCATACTGACTGGATCTTGTTTACAGTACTGGAATGTACTCTGCCTGTTACCAAAGGAGAAACATAAACACAAATCCAGCTGTAAAACCTCTAATCTACAATGGTAACCTGTTTGCAAGAAAAACTAGTGTAATGGTGGCACAAAGTTTGTGGGAGTAGTCAGTCAATATCTGATTGGATTTAATGATCACTCCATGAGATGGAACCCATTTTTGATATCACTTTGGTGGCAAATAACTTAAGATATAACAGGCCAGAGACCTAGGGGAAAGATACTACTGTTGTATTAAAGGATGGCAGCAATAACATAACTCCTGGAAACATTCTATTGTGGCTAACACAAAATGAACTCAATGGAATCTTTGAAGGTTCTCTGTCTCATAATTTTTTCATGGCATCTTTCTTTTTAACATTACAGTCCTTTGTGTATATTTTGGCTTCTGATTTTGTGATTTAATAGATTCCCATGTCTGTAAATGTGTGTGTCTCACAGTGTGTTTTTCATGCATTTTCTTTGGCTCTTTTTCTTTGTTTCTTTTGTCTTATTCCAATTTATTTTGTTTATTATTATTATTATTATTATTATTATTATTTAAATCTATGTTTTTTTTCTAATAAGATAGGGGAGGAGAAACCATAATCAGAATATGTTGTATGAAGAATCTATTTTTAATAAAAGAAAATTTTTTTTTAAGATTTATTTATTTATTTTATGTACATGAGAGCTCTATCTGCATGCACACCTGCAGCCAGAAGAGGGCATCAGATCTCAATGTAGATGATTGTGAGCCACCATGTGGTTGCTGGGTATTGAACTCAGGACCTCTGGAAGAGCAGGCAGTGCTCTTAACCGCTGAGCCAACTCTCCAGCCCCCTAATAAAAGAAATTTTAAAAAGTGGTTTTTGCTTTACTTTTTCTACTTTCAATAGACTTGTGAGGTATTTCCCTTCAGCAGTCTGTATTTCCTTCTCTTGTATTTCACACTGTGATGCTGGGAGGAAACAGTATCATAAGGCTACTGTGGACATTATGTGCCAGAATCACCTCCAAACAGTGGTAAGCAATGATTCTGGGATGTAGACATTCAATAGTCACAAACACTGCAATCTACAGAGATTAACTTCTAAGTTCACTGCTTGATGCCACATTTTGAGTGGACGTTCTGTCCTCTCACTCACAGCCACTGACTATAGGTGTAACCTCTTGTCTCTAGGTGACATGGGAGAGAACTTAATGCCATACAGAAACAAACAAAAAAATAATGATCAGCATACTCCAGAGCTTGCAACACATTTACACCATCTGAAATAGTAGGAAACCTCTATTTTGGTAGCAATGCCATTTTGGGTTTAAATACATTGCTATCCTCTTAACGGACTTCAGAATTAATCTTGTGAAAGTGTAACTAGCTCTACATTTGGTGAATAGAATGATATACAAAGGTCCAAGTATTAAATATTTGCTTTCCAGCTAATGACACTACTGGAAACTGCAGTAATCTTTAAAGACTGGACCCTTTTAGGAAGAAGTTTGACTCATGGTATCATGCATTTGGAAGGAATATTGGGACCTCAGTTGCTGTCTTCTGTATTTTTCATGAATATCATTGAGTAAGCAGCTTTGCTCTACCACTTCATTCTTCCTGTTAAGTCTTGACACAGGTTCAAAAGTAGTAAGGAAAATGTCAATGGACTGTGGCATCCAAAAGAATGCATCCAAATAACCCATTCTTCTTCTTTTAAGTTGATTATGTTAGTATTTGTGACAAAACAGAAAGCTGACTAATCGATGGTTAATTGATGAAATATGGTTTTATTCAATATGGTAATATTCTTTCTCTTTGGAGGAGGGAGTTAAATGCAGAAGATATTAATATGATGGGAAAATAATTTCCTTTCGGATGCTACTGTTATTTTATCATTCAGAGAATTTTCCTTAACAGATTTACTACAAATAGTTAATAAGTCTCACTTCCTCAATTTGTAGAGATTCAGTTACTGAAGACAGGTCAGACTTAATCGGTGCTGGAAAGGGCTGTCCCCTGGCTGAAGATGGCTTAAGCCGGAGAGAGTCAAGGAAAGCGTTGAAAACTGTGGTTTGCTTTAGTGGTACAGCACTTGTCTGTTATTCTCAACATACAAGGTTTTATCTTTGGCACCAGTGAAGAAACAAGAAAGTAATAAAAGTGTTCAAAGTATGGAAATTAGCTGATAATGAGAGGCCAGGTTAGCTGTTCAACAGCAGGGCAAATCGAGAAAGTATTAAAAATTCTGATATCAGTCATTCAAACTTACCTGACCACTGAAGCAATGTCTTGCCCTCATTGAAAACTTTTTTCTATAATATATTTTGTTTGTTCTTCTGCTTATTACCACAAGTTTATTTATCCATATTTATATTTCCAGAATTGAAATTATATGAGGCGGGGATATTTTCAATTTAATAAGTGGTCTCCAATTTTAAAATATGGTTTAACCCACATCTATGCTAAACATATGCCTAGTGTTTTATTGAATGGCTGATGTATGTTAGTTTAGGACAATTTAAACTGAGAAAGATCCATTCAGGTGTAAATTGTACCCTAGATAGGGGTATTTCACCTTCATTTGATACTGTTTAACTGCAAAGAGAACATCATTAGCACTTTCTTCAAGGATCTTGTAGTCACTGGTCCCATGTAAATGACAGATGCAGAGACCAGTAATGAACTGGAAACAGATCTGGCAACAAACTTAGTACGGAAAATCTTTGGAAGTGGCAAAGTAACCAATTCTTTGCAGAAGGGAACAGAGATTTCATTTCAAAATGAAGGCAAATAGAAAAAAGGACTCTTATAGAAGAGCTTCATTAATCTTGCTTGAATTCCATCCAAAACCAACCATAATTCACTTTTGAACTTATATTAAAATATTAGATCAAAGAAAATATTTCTGAATTTTATAATTGATCACAGTTCAAAGGCATTACCATTGTAATGAACCCATGATTACATTTCTGAACTACTTTCCACATACATAATTTTCCTTTCCTACCAGAGAAAAATATCTTCATTAACAATGTAAAACAATACAAGGATTCACTGAAAAAGACCACTGAATATTTCTGCATACATGCAGTTATATATAAGGCATCTCAACATAGCAGCTAAAAAAAAAACATCTAACAGGGAATTAATTCAAGGGACACTGTATACAATGAATGTGCAAGAGAGTTCTTAATCTGATGTCTAAACATGCATTTACATTAGGCTTAGTAAGTGGGAATAAATAAGGCTACTGGCATTCTTCACTTCCATCCTTTCATGTCTCCTTTATCTTCTTTCCTCTTTTCATGTCTCTTCTCTGTCCTCTCCCCCTTTCTCCTTTTTCTTTTCTTTTTCTTTCCCTCTTCTTATTTTTTTGTATGTACATCTACTTACTCTCTTTCTGTCATCTCTACTCCACCATTAACATTTAAAAACTTAATTGAATTTCTAATACAGTCAAGTAATAGCAGAAACTAAAGAGCAAAGCTGTATATATGGCTATGTAATTGGTTCAACTCCACAAACATCTAAAGTAATTTTCTGAGATTGAACTATCCCTTTGGATGACTTTTCATCTATAATTGCCAGTTTTCCCTCTTTTGAAGATGGGCTTTATCACACTGTATTTGTTCTAAATATGTTTGTCCTGTATGTTGTATTTTCATTTCAAGATCATATTTTCTACTTTTATTAACACTATTTCCCCACATTTTAAAACTTGACTTAAGCATACATACTTATTTTCTTAGTTAGGGAATCATTGCTTTGAAGAAACACCATGACCAACACAACTTTATAAAGGAAAGCATTAAATTGAGGCTGGCTTACAGTTTTAAAGGTTTAGTTCATTATCATTATGGCAGGGCGCATGACAGCATGCAGGCAGACAAGGTGCTGGAGGAGCCAAGAGTTCTACATCTTGATCTGCCGACAGCAGAAGGAGACTGCCTGAGCATGAGCACAAGAGATCTCAAAGCCAACCTCCACAGTGACATACTTATAAGGTCATACCTACTCCAAAAAGGCCACACATACTAATAATGCCACTCACTATGGGCCAAGCATTAAAACATATGAGTCTATGGGAGGCATAACTATTCAAACCACCACACTTATTTTAAATTGTGAGTATAGTCTTTTTTTCCCCTTTTTTATTATATCTTTTTTCCCAACATTTACCTCTTTTAGTCTAATAAAAGGCTCTGTTTCTTATAACAATAAATACAATACAAAACAATAAGAACAATTATGAAAACTATAAGGTATGACACACATTTCCAATGTCCAGTCCATATATATTTGGGAACTAATAAGAATATTCTGTTATCTATCTATCTCAATGAGTTTAAAGTTCTATACCTAACTCAGTTTCCATCCTAACTTTTGTTACCAACTTAAAAACATCTTCTTAGACCTAGAACATCCTTTTAATTCCTAAACAAGTTAGAACTTAACTGTGAGACTATAACAATCTAGTCTTCAACCACATCAGGGACCTGAGAAGGATAAATATATCTGATTATACAGGAAGTGCGGAGCAGGCAGCTTCCAAAACTAAGAAATGATAGACAATTGGCTGCCCAGTTTCTCTCTATAATGTTGGAGCATCTATCTATCTCCATATATTTGAATAAACAAATGTTGCCTCTCTCTTAGCAACTAAATTTGAGATTAACTTAGAAAACATCTGTGATACACTAAACTAATACCTAACAAAATAAGTTTGAATGACTACTAGTTTGTATTTCTTAACTATCCTGAACAGTTTGTGATAGTTGTTACCAAAAATGCCTAGTTAGGTGTTGTTTTAGAGCATGATTTCAAACTGGGAGTAAAGATATTCTTGGGATTAAATTTAAAATGTTATTCTTTTTAAAAAACTATTCACTTTTTTCATTTTAATTTTTATCTTTTTTCTTTTATTATTATTAATTATTTTCTCATACTATATATCTTGATTATAGTTTCACTTCCTCTATTCCTCCTTATTCTCCATCTCTCTTTCCCTCTGGATCCACTCTTTTTCTTTCTCTAGGAGATAACAACAAAATATGACAAAATACAATAAGATGAAGCAACAACATGTCAAGGTTGGACACAACAACCCAACAGGATTGTCAGAGTTCCAAGAACAGGTAAAAGAGTCAGAGATCGACTTGTTATCATAGTTAGGAGTCTCATAAAAATACTAAGCTAATAGCTATAATGTATATGCAGAGAGCCTGATGTAGACACATGTAGGCCTTATGCTTGCTCTTTCAGTCTCTGTGACATCATCTGTACCTTGTTTGTTTGATTCAGAAGGCCTTGTTCACCTGGAGTCCTACATCTACTCTAATTTTGAAAATCTATCTGCCTCCACTTCTGTGGGATTCCCTGAACTCTGAGGAGACAGATTTGATGGAGATTGCCAATTTTAGACTCTCTACATAATATCTGGCTATGAGTCTCTGGATCTCTTCCCATCTGCTGCCAGAGGACGCCTTGTTGATGTCTGGATAAGGCACTGATCTATAAGTATAGAATATTATTAGGAATCATCTCATTGATTTTATTTTATTTTTAGATCAGTAATGTTTGGTTTACCATATGTCTTTGGGCCATCTAGTCTCTGGTTTATGGTTATCCAAGCAGTGTTTGGTATGGGTTCCTCCTCATAAAGTTGGTCTTAAGTCAAGTCAGACATTGGATGTCTACTCCCATAAGTTCTGTGTCACCATTGCCCTAGCATATTTTGTGGGCAAGGCAGACATTAAGTCAAAGGTTTTACAGCTGAGTTGGTATCCATGTTTCTCTTTTGGTAGCCTACAGAGTAACTTTCCCATACCAAAGAGAGTAGAACGTAAGCATGAAGGCTCCATGTAGGTAGCAGCTCAACTTCTTCCTGTTTAATAAGTTAGGTAGATGCTGTCCTTAGCAAGGGCGCCCAGTCATCAGTTTGAAGAGAGCAAGCATCAGCCTGGGTTGCTTGGGGGGTTACATGGGACTGTCTTATCCAACTGAATGCAACCCAAAACTACCACTGCAAGCCTTCCCTGGCTACAACAGATGACCAGTTGAGACTCCATGTCCTCATTAGGATCACCTTCATAGATTCCACACATTTTCTATAGCACCAATTTTCCACATTATCCCTCGTGCCCCCCAGTTCTAGCCATCTCCCCTGGTACTCTTAAGCTCCACCACCCCCATACCTGATGCCTGTCCTCCTGCTCCTGTCCCCACCTGCCCCCAGTCCACCCATGAAATCTATTCAATTTTCCCTTCCCAGGGAGATCCACGATCCTCACACTAGAATGCTCCTCTTTACCTAAAATATCTAGGTCAACAGATTGTAATTTGGTTGACATATGCTTTTTAGTTAATATTCACTTACAAGTGTCCAGTTTTCAAGAACTTTCTCTCGGCAGGTTCTATGCCATGCCTTTCCTGCCAGCCTTCTTAGGCTGGCTTATGGCAAAAGTCTCTTTCTTGGACTCAGCTGACGCAGTGATCTGTTAAGTATTCTAATGTTGAGTAATTGCTCACAGATGTCTACTTGAATCTATTACTTTGCTTGGTAACCATTGTCTCTCATTGGCTTTAATAAAATGCTGAAGCCTGTGATTGAACAGAGAAAGAGGTAGTCGGGGAAAATGTTGTCAGGCTCTGGAGGAGCAGAGAGGGTGATGGAAAATGAAGCCAAGTGAGGAAGGAAGAGAAACACCATGGGTTAAAGAGGGAAGAACATCATGCCACATGATGTGGAACATCAGCATAGCATGGACAATAACATCCCAAGAGGATGTATGTATGAATTGGGGTCTTATTTGGGGAATAACATTAAAAACTAGCATAATATGGGCTGAGATTGCACAATCTAGGCTAAGGCTTGATAAAAATCCATCAAGTGTCTGTGTATATTTATTTATAATGGCAGGTTAAGGATTAACACCACCTACCAATTAACTTTAATACAAATACTGGAAAATGTGAATTAATTATTTCTACACCCCACTTCTCAGTTTTCTCAGCAATCCTCAGTTTAATTGTCAAGTTTTCTGACCATTGATTTTTCTCAGGCTAATGCAGCCTAAAGACTGGCAAATGGCATACCTTGCTTCGCACTTCTCCTGTGTGCATTTCTGTCTCATCTGTCTGTGAGGGCAAGAGAGAAAGCTTCACATGGAGCTCCCTAGCTTTTATAAGGCATTGTCTCATGGTCTTTGGTGGTCTCAAGGACTCACAAGCTCTCTTGTGGTATCTCAGTTATGCCCCTTCAACAAGGCACTGTTCACATTTCTCAACTGAGCTCTGCCCATCTTAGCCTCAGGTCCTTCTAGCATCCCAGCAATGCCAATCTAAAGCTACTTTATGCTGTCAGGTGCCAGGTTGATCTGTATACTAATTCACCAAAGAAAGTTAATTCCCTTTACACCCTCATGTATTAGCAATGCATTGTTAAACATATGGTCTCTATAAAATTACCTCTCCACTCATCTGAGCACCTCATGTGTCCCCATTAATTATGTTAATCAATTATATGGTGTTTCTTCTATCAGAAGTTTTTAGGCATTCATAAATATTATGTAACCTGCTCTCATCCCTACATGAGAACATGGCCTTTTTTGCCCACTGTAGAACACCTCTGGAAATCACTGAAGAAAGCAGAAAGACAAGGAAGCACAGTTTGCTGTCCCTGACTGAAGTTTGAACTCCTTTCCCCTATATAGTGTTTAGTCTGAATGTGACCCACTTCTCAGAGGAGATTTCATCCTGCATGAGACAAGCAATGTCTCCTGTGATGATTAACAATCACAACTCTAACAGAACAATGCATGAATCTCAGTGAAGGCAGCTCTTCCCCAGGATAGTGGTTCCTGAACATCTGGTCAGAAGGCATGTTCAGAACTGACTCATGAATATCTGTATTGCTGAATTATTGCTTAAAACAGCTCTTCTTGGCAAGTTAATCCCCAGAGACATCACCAAATACTGAGCCAGGTGAGTTCTGCTTAGCTTAGCCTGACATGCTCAGTATTTCAGTTGTATCTCCTTACCTGGGACACAAACTTCTCTTTGCCTTCTCACAACATATTGATATTATGAAAACTCCTATAATCTCCTCTCAACAGTTCAAGATGAAGTTGTTCTTTAAGGGAGGCAGTGTGGACTGGTTAGCTGGCCCTCACCAGGTCTCATCTGCCAATCATGAAATGAAAACCTGTCAAATTGTGTGTGTTAAAGTTGTGCTAAGATAGCATTGAATAGTGATGGACATTGACAAAAGATTTGATAACTACATTCCGTGGGATTGCAGGAGTTCATGGTTACTGGGAAAGGATACTTTAAATTATTCAGAGGATTGTGTCTGCACATTGACATATCACTGCTGCGTCAGCAAGGACATTTGCATGGGATTAGTGCACTGAGAGAAGAAATAGATTGCTGAAAGTGAACATGAGTGGAGGATAAGAACCAGACAAGAGAGACAAAGGTGGGAATCCCTGATGAAGTCACGTAAACTGAGGCCTGAAGGTTAACAGGATTTCACCAAGAAGAGGAGAGATGGTGTTGACTACTCCCTGTGACGGCTTCTTTATTAAGCAAAGAGCTGTGCAAGGACAGCAGTGTTCAAATCAATTGCTCTTAGAGACATCCGGGCAGCCCAGATCAAAACCGTGAAGCATGCATTATTTAAGGTCACTCTATTCACATTGATTCTGAATTCTGAGAAACACAACAGTGTCAGAAATCCAACTGACTGAAGCTTGCAGGCCATGAGGACCATGAGGAGCCAATGTGTAAGTCGGGGACTTGAACTCATCATTTGCCAGTTGAAACTGGTTAAATATCACGCTTTGCTTTACAGGGACCACCCAATTTGTGGTCACTTTGGCATCAATTATTCCAAACCATATCATTATTCTAAAAGAGCAGAAGAAAAATAAAGAGAGGGAAAATAAACTCTGGTGTGCCAGCTGCAGCAGAGTGAGTTTCATTGCCTGTCGGGAGCTACATTCCATCTAGGGGAGCAGACTGCAACTGCCCTGTGGGCTGTAAGAACCAGAGCCTGTTTCACTTCCCATTGGTCCTTCCCAAGGCATTCACTTTGTGTGAATCATGTAACTGACTTAGATTTTCAAAATATACCACAAATGGCATAGATATTTCCTCTCAGTCCACATCACATGGTGGTATATGTTCTGACTTTCTTTCATAATTTTGAAGACCATTTTATACCTCTGCTGCTTTCTAGTTCACTCCTTTTAGACATTTCCAGATCATCTCCCTTCTTGCAGCTCTAAAATAACCCATTATTACATTTCCATATCTTCCTCACAGTGATTAAATAGCCAGCATTTCCATGAGGTCCTTGGTTTATCTGCTTTACCCTGGTAGAAAATCTATCACATAGGCAAAAATTTTATTTAAACAATTTCTATTTCAATAAGATTGTGTAATGATCATCCATATGCCAGCCAACTGTTAATAAATTAATATTTAATAGTGCTTTATGATCAATTGTTTATCCCTGCCTGTCACAGCTTCTTGATCTATGATTTTTACTTTATAGTCATAAATGTATAAATGATCTAATATACTATTATTTTATTTTTGTTCATTATTTTACTTTATGAATAAAAAGTAATATATTCAGCATCTATTATTGTATGAATATATCACTTCTGCAATATATTCATGGGCTAAGTCTATGCTCCATCAAAATCTTTAGAAGATGGGTATGGTGGATATTGTACATATTTTATATTTATATAATGCTATAACCCATAAGGAAACCAGAATGTAATGTTTCATTCTACTTTGAGTATATGGAGTAGTAGTTAAAATATTTAAAATAAATAAATTAAAAATATTCCTACCAGGCTCCAATGGATAGTTTCAAAGTCACAGAGGAGATTCTGGTTAGTCACAAAACAACAGCAAAAAGACATGATTGTGAAATATGGAAGAGGGACTTGTAAGAAGGAAGGGAAATAAAAAGTGGAGAGGGTGATAAGAAAGGATATGATGTGATGGTGGTGAGAATCCACCATATACTTACATGAAACTGTCAATATGATAAAAAAAATTATTTCAAAATACAGAAGTCAATTATTATGGACTAAATTTTTGTGCCTCACCAACATTCACAAAATGAAGCCAGAATCCCCAGTATTATGGGATTTGGAGATAATATCTGTGGGATCCACAAGGGCAGGATGAAGTCATGAAGAATGAGTGTGGTATCTTCATAACAGAGCAGTGTCTTTACGTGAGGAAAAGAAAAAAGTGAAACCCTCCCCTCCGCCTGAACTCAAAAATTGTAGTATAAGAAATAACCTCATACTGCCACCCTGGTTTCCATTTTCCAGCCTCCAACACATATAAAATGACAAATGTTTTTAGGGTTTGCCATTTAGGTATTCCGTTGCAACAGCTCAAACTAAAGTATCCTTTAGAAACCTTTACAGAGGAATAACAAAGAAAGTTAAGCTACAGTATCCAGGTAAAACAGCTCAATCCTGTTTGGGGCCCAAATAAGAATGGAAAAATGGTTAAAAATGTTAATAGAATCATTTGATGTTCAGTCCTTTTGTGCTCAGCTATTTAGATGTCCTAAGAAGTTCATAGACAGAAGCTGATCTTCAGAGCTTTACTGAAGATCTGGCTGGAGTAGTCTGTGGAGCTGAACGATCTTAGCGATTTTGAGTTGTTGTGGTTGTAGACTTTTGAGAAAACTGCTATTGAAGAAGTCTGCAAGGCTGGATCATCTGGGCAGTGGGAGATGATTGAATTGGTGGTAAGCCTTTCTCTTGGCAAGAAAAACCCCTTGCTTCAACTGTAGACAGACTTCTGTCCAAAAAGGACAAAACTTGGAAGCAGATAAGTCGACAGCCTAGCTCTGCCAAGACAGGGTAGGTAAGTCCTTCATAATTCCTGCTCTACAATCAATGTCTGTCAGAGAAATGGGGCCAAATGGCTGAAGATTGATGCTGTAATGTATGGAGAGAAAATGGGAACTGTCC